>OZ038385.1:29890305-30490305 GCA_964036045.1 Eutreptiella sp. 'Long Island Sound 2002' | reverse complement strand
GCCCCACTAAAACCCCTACTCTCCATGAGGGTGGAAGACCCGGTGGACGAAGAGCTTGACCCCCGATCCAGGCTAAGGGAGTATGTGGACTCCAAGAGGAAGTTGGTGTTGAAAGAGTCATGCTATGCTAAGCCTACCCGCAGCTCATGGCCACTGAAGCAAGGACGTATGGGAGATCTATCCAAATTGAAGGAGGACCTCGAACAGAAGGTCACCACCTGGCAAAGGGAGGTAAATCTTAAGCTCATGAAGAGCGTGTGGGGTGCCCACGTGAGGACCCCAGAGTAGGACGACCTCGCGGAGGAATGTGTATGTGAACCCCCTCGAGCGTGCCTATGTTGCCATCGTCCACCGGAGATGGTTGAACGAGACCTACTATATGCCTACCAAGGGTTGAAGGACACTACCAAGGGCGAAGAGTCTGTGGAGGATCACCTCCCGACGTCTATTACTCAGGGGGCAAGCAACTTACACTCTGACGAGGACATGGAGGACAAGATCAAGCTATTGGCCCCGCGGGTGCAGACGCTTATAAGGACGTATCTGGAGGTGTTCAGGGAACTACCACCCCAAGCCTCATGTGACCAGCTGCTACAGATGGACCTCAAGCTGAAACCCGAGTTCGTGGGTCACAAGATCCGGAAGAGACCCAGAAAAGTTTATAGTGTTTTCAGCACTGTGTTTTTGCTTCTCCTGCTGCTTGTTGTTGCTGTAGGGTGTCCTGCTGCTGGTTTTGGATGATGAAAAGCTTTTGTTTGTTGAAATACAGTAAAGCCAACTCAATCCAGGATAGCCCAAGCCAACAGTATGCAAAGAGAAGGTGATTCAGGATCAAAGCATGAAGGGCTGCAGTGTAAACAGTGAAAGATGAAAGGATATTCACAGAAACTGCAACTCAGGATACAAATGAATGCATATTCACAGAGATAGCTGAAATGTTTTGGGAAAAGAGTTAGAAAACTGCCTCAGGATCACTCTCTCTCCATAGTGCCATCTTAGGAGATGTGCACTCTTTGTTTTGGGTCCCATATGTGCTGAGGTGGCATGGTATGTGGCGATGAGGTCACTGCCATGTCACATGGGATCTTCCTACTTAGTTAGGCTGACCAGGAATTGAACCCAGGACCTCTCAAAAAGAGGTGCCTAACCCCCTAGGGTGCATACCACTAGGGCAGATAAGTATTCATGGAAAAACATAGATAAATTCATAGGCTCTACCTTAGGTATGTCAGTGCTCAGTCAACTCAAGAAAAGATGTTTTACTTCTGATTGAAAGGGGATTAAGGGGTCCACTCCATATCCTGATCGGGTGTTTGGTTCCATAGGTCAAAATGTGTTCTCACCACTTTTGGCTGGACCAATACTAAGATAAAAATGATTGGTTGCTCAGTGCATCTCTAATACAACTAGAGTATGTCCTAAAGCAATGGAAAAGCACTTTTTCTTACTCCCCCCTTGTGCTGTGGTGGCCACCACTGTCGCATTTTAGGAAAAAGGGAATTTTTCTTGGCCTTTCCTTGGTTTCCACATCTACTTTAAAATACCTACAGTCTCCCTCACACTGAAAAATGGGCGCTCACCATGGCTGGCGTCCTTTTGCTGCTCTGATTGTACAGTTTCCTACAGAAGCCTCAGCGCTCTTGGCGCTGCCGGGGCTCCTGTGGCTTGGTTGGGTTAGATTGGGAGCATGCCAAACATGTGCATATGCATCCCTTCCTCCAAGACGCAGCGTCGACACAACCCAAACGCAAGACACATTATACACACTCGCATGGGTTCTCGTAAACCTGCTGGCGACCTGTGACCTGTCTTAGGGCGTAGGGAGTCGAAAAGAAATTAATTTGCCCCTTGGTGGGGTCTTGGTTCTGCTCAGTCTCTCCAGGCACCTGCGTTTCGGCCCGAACACGGCCTACTCAGCGAGGCTGCGCGTGGGTATCTGCAGAGGCAGGAATGGGAGAATTATGGACGAATCCACGCAAAAGCGAAGCGACGACACCAAAATCCGTCAAATGACGGCGTAGAATTTTTCTGAAACGACACACCTGAGCAGAATCCAATTGTGCATCTTCAGCACATTTTTATAGAAATTATAGTCATCTCTGGATTTTTTTTAATCCAGAAATTCATACGTACAAAATGGCGGCGCGCAGGAGCGGCTCCTAGCGAAGCGCCGGAAAATGGAAAAATAATGGAATTATAAACGTATGTATCACGTAGTCTTGAAAATGACGAGACACACATTAATAAACAAACATACAGATTCCACCCACACTAATAGAAGCTTCAAATATTCAAGAATTCGAAAATCAATTGAAAAGACTTCAATGAATCAGGTATAAACTACAGGTATGCTCGTCTTGCATGCCGCATACACATTGCTCGTCTCGTGTCTCCGTGAACGAGTCGTGTAGCAGCGTTAACAACGATAACCACGATAGGACGCGGTAGAGGGATTGATTAGACAGATTGCAGATGATTAGCGGTCAGATCAGGGTGATTAGTCATACACACAAGTGCATAGCAACGTTCTTCGCGTGCGCTCCTTTTGTTCTCTCACCTTGCTTCACTTCCCAGCGGTAGGTAAGGTAGGTACGCCCAGGCGGGGCCACCCCCTGGTGGAGTCAAGATCGTTGTGGAGATGGGCAGGTTTGCCCACGTGATTGTGCATAGTCGTGCATGCACACACGCATTAAAGGGTAGGCCACGCGAAGTGCGCACGGTAAACCTTGTTTAGGCTACCCAGGGGCTCCTCGGTACGTTCTTTAAGAGAACCTGAGGAGTCCCTTAACGCTTGCTTGCTTGATAAGGGTAGCTGCTCCATGCAGCGTGTTTGCGGACAGCGTATTATAGGGCACACTGAGAAGGGTATAATACCTGGAGTGTGTCTTGGTTCCTCCGCCGCAAACGCCCTTTCATTTGCCTTTGCTTTACAGGTGGGCAGGTAGGGTGAGTGGTGCAGCAGCATTTTTTTATGCCCTGCTAAACAGGGGCGCAGATCACACAAACAAGTAACTCCGCTCCGCCTGTGGCAGAGCAGGGAGTCCGACTTCATCGACATCTGCGCCTTGTACACGAGAGCACTCTTTCCCTCCAAGCCCTTGCAGGGGAAACGCGTTGTGGCGTCCCCTGTGAGGCCACAGTTGCTTAGCAGCGCTGTGTTCTCTTGTCATTTCACAGGTGGGTCGCTAGGACCCTCGAGAACTTCCTCTTCGCAACGCCAAGTAGAGTGTGCGTGTAGGAGTGGTAGTCCTGCGTGGGGGCTAGAGCCAGTTGCCCAGCGCTCGCCCACCAGGATGGTGCCACTGTAGGGTGTGTAGGACGTGTAGGGGGCGTGTCACTGTCCCACCCTTTTCCTGCAATTTTAGCTGGGTTGGTGGGCTGTGACAGTGGGTTAGGTTAGTGTTTTTGGCCACATAGCAAACAGGCGTTTTGCATGCCTTTATAGCTTTTGGCCACCCCTCCCTTTAGTAGACAGGTAGGTAGGGAAAACAATACCTGGACTAACACTCTGGGTATTCCCCCAAGGTTTTGCGCCAGCACAGAAATTGGGCGCATAGGGGAGGGGAGACCCGGGGCGTACCCCGTGGCATCAATAAGCCAACCCTCCAGGTTCAGCAAGGGCGCAGACTTGGGTATAATTAGGACACCACTTCTGCGGCTTGCTCTCAGGACCTTAGGACTAGCACACTCACACATACGCTTTGGCAGGTAAGGGTAAGGTTCAGTCCCTAGCTTTATTCTTGGAGGCAAGCGTCTCAGCGAGCCTCAACAACTCACCAAGGTTGTTCTGGGACAAGTAGTCAACCAGAACTGAGTTTAGGCGTCCCTCAGGTAGAACAAATGCAGAGAAGGGCTCCCAGGTGGCCTCTTCGACTCCAAACCCTTCCCAGAGGGTGAGGAAGCGCCAACCCTGGCGATAGCGGTGGCGTAGGACAGACTTCACCAGGTAGAAGCCCTCCTTAGCCATCTCCTCGGCGTTCATGTCGGGGAGTTCACCTTCAACTTCCATAGGGCTGGCAGCCCCTTGTAGGTCCAGAGCGGCGATTTCCTCGTCGTTCAGCTCCCACTCCTCCCCACAGAGGTCTTCAGGATCATGGTAGCGCTTCAGGTGTTGAGCGGCGCACACCAGGGTCCCCCCTAGACGGGGAGAACACCGCACGGTGATACGGTGCCCATCCACAGATAGGATCTTGTACGGCCCGAAGTATGGGTCATCGCTGGTAGAGCGTGGCCAGGCGGGTAGTCGACTGTGGTGCACCAGCACCCAGTCCCCTTCTTGGTAGGTGGCCGGTACACGGTGCTTGTTCTTCTTGTTCCACTGACGCTCCCTCACTCTCTGGAGCATAGCCTTGGCCTTGTCCACCTTCGCTTGTTGCTCTTGGACCCATTCACCCACAGAGGAATGGGTGTCCTCTGGATAGGGGGCATGTAGGAACCATGCCGGGCGCCCCATGAATAGCTCATGTGGCGAGTAGCCAGTAGCTGAACTCTCTTGGGAGTTCATCATCAAGGATATGACGGGGAGTAGTCTCACCCAGTCTCTGGTGCGTTCAGTTTTGCACCATATCCTGACGTTCTCCTTCAGGACACGGATCTGTCGCTCACATAGGGGGTTGCTCGTGTGAGAGTAGGGAATCCCAGTAGACACCTGGACATTGAGGGACCTCAGGACTCTCTTGTACCAGCCAGTATCTGAGCGTACTCGTACGTCCTCATCACAGTTGATCTCCTTGGGCGCCCCATAGACACAAAACCACTCCTCCAGGAGTATCTTGATAGTCTCCTCTCCGGTAATGTGCTTGGTACATGGGAACACCCTGGTAAACCTGGTCAACCCACAGGTTACCACGAGGGCGAAGTCATAGCCCCCGAACTTCGGCATCTCCGTGTAGTCCACGTATAGAACACTGTTAGCACAGTGAGGGATGGGCAGGGTCGAGTAGAGACCTCTGTCCCTGATATCCCCTGGTTTACAGGACCTGCACGGGCACTTGTCCACGATAGGCAGGAGCGTCTTCCGCAGCTGGTCGTCAGTCCACGTAGTGTGGAACCACTGCTTGAACAGCCTCAGGGTACGGTCAGCACCCACATGACCACTGGACTCATGGGTCCACTTCAGCAGCGCTGGGACTCGGTCACTAGGCACCACGATGCGGTCCTCGTGCCAGAGGTAGCTCTTGTCCCGCTTCCACTGGTCTTGGTTGACCAGGAGGGGTTCAAGGCGTTTCTCCAGGCGCCGGTAGATATCCCCAAACTCCTGTAGGTACTCCGATTGTTGGAGTCCATCCAGGGGGCGTATCATGGTCATGTTCAGGTCCAGGTGTACGTCCATACGGCTGAACGCTTCCTTAGCCAGCGCTTCAGACCGGGCACCAATCAGGGCGTCGAAGTTGTTGCGGCTGATGTAGTCGGCACACTCGTTCTTCACTCCCTGGATATGGTGTACCGTCAGCCGTAGTTGACTGAGGTAGGTCCACCAGCGACGTAGCTTGGCCTTCTCAGGTGGGGGGCCCTTCTTGAAACTGCGGACCGGTTCTTGGTCGCATAGCCAGACCACAGGGTTACTCCCCAACAGTCGTGCTTGTGAGGATAGCACCAGCATACCCGCGAGCAGTTCCTGCTCATAGGTGGAGTAGTTCCCCCTGGCCTGGTTCCACTTCCAGTTCCAGTGGCCCAGAGGTACTAGGACCCACTTGTCGTCAGGGTAGCTGTGCTTGAGGGTTCCATCTCGGTTGAGACCTTCCGTCCCCCATTGGGAAATGGCCGAGTCGAACTCCTCCTTCTCTAGTGCTTGCCATTGGAACAACGTTCCACCACCGCCCACATTGCTGGCGTCGGTCACCAGGATAATCTCCCCATGTGCCCTAGGCACGCCCAAGCACTTAGCGTTGGCTACCTTGTCTTTGAGCTCGTCAAACGCTTGTTGCTCTTGTGGGCCCCAGCGCCAAGTAGTACTCTTCTTGATCAAGTCAGTCAGTACCGCGCTGGTGTAGGTGAAGTTTTTGATGTGGCGGCGATAGAAGTTGCACGCCCCAATGAAACTGCGTACATCATGAAGTCCTTTCTTGGGGTCTTCGTGTCGTACCTTGGCATCCATCAGGGGTTTGGCCTTAGAGGCCGCTGGGGTCCACCACCCATAGCCAACGTCAAACCCCAGGTACTGCATGGTCTCCTGCATGAACTCACACTTCTCCAGCTTGAGTCGTGTGTGGTTCTCCTGGCAGACCGCAAAGAACTCACCCAAGAGGATTAGGTGATCCTCCTGGGTATTGGTCCCGAGGCATACATCGTCGATGTGAGCCTCCATCTGGGCCCCACGGGATATGAGCTCCTGCACCTTAGGTCTCCTTCGTAGGATGGACAAGATCTTGTTCATCAGCTCTTGGAACAGAGCGGGGGCGTTAGCCACGCCGAATGGCATGACCTTCCACTTGAATACCCTCCCCTGAGGGGTGATGAAGGCCAGTAGTTCCTGCGCGTTGGGCGTCAGGTCCACTTGCCAGAATCCACTTCGCTTGTCCATCTTGGTCTTGTAGCGACAGGAGGCTATCTTCTCCAGGGTAGACTCCATATTGGGAATGGACCCTGAGTGGTTCAGCGTCTTCTTGTTCAGCTCTCCATAGTCCACTACCAGCCGTTTGGCTGTAGACCCAGGTTTAGCCACCAGGAAACAGGGGCTGCAGTGTAGGGGGTAGTCCCCATCCTTGTACTCCAGGACTAGGCCAGCGTCGATACATTCTTGTATCTGTCGCTCAATCTCGTCGGCCTGCTCTTTAGGAGCTGGATAGGGTCTCCTCCGGATCTTGTGACCCACGAACTCGGGTTTCAGCTTGAGGTCCATCTGTACCAGCTTGTCGCATGAGGCTGGAGGGGGTAGTTCTCCGAACACCTCCAGATAGGTCCTTATCAGCTTTTGTACGCGCGGGTCCAGTACCTTGATCTTGTCCTCCATGTCCTCGTCGGAGTGTAAGTTGCTTGCCCCTTGAATAGAAGTCGGGAGGTGGTCCTCCACCGACTCTTCGCCCGCGGTAGCATCCTTCAGCCCTTGATAGGCATACAGAAGGTCTTGCTCAACCATCTCCGGTGGACGATGGCAACATAGGCACGCTTTAGGGGGTTCACATACACATTCCTCCGAGAGGTCGTCCTCATCTGGGGTCCTCACATGGGCACCCCATACGCTCTTCATGAGCTTGAGATCTACCTCCCTTTGCCAGGTGGTGATCTTCTGTTCGAGGTCCTCCTTCAGTTGGGATAGGTCTCCCATACGTCCTTGCTTCAGTGGCCACGAGCTGCGGGTAGGCTTCGCGTAGCATAGCTTTTTCGCCACCAACTTCCTCTTGGAGTCCACATACTCCCTGAGCCTGGATCGAGGGTCCAGCTCTTCATCCACGGGGTCTTCCACCCTCATGGAGAGTAGGGGTTTTAGTGGGGCGACGTACTCGGCGTTCTCCACTTCTTCCACCGCAGTCTGCACGAAGAAGGCGTCGTGCTCAGTTTCGTCGTCTGAGTGGATAGAGCTAGGTAGCTCAGATAGTCCACACTCAGAGACTCCATCAGGAACAGGTACATGACAGGGAGAGTTGGGGGCGTTGGTGTCAGTCACGACGTACTCATCTCCTCCGGGTGTAGTTTCAACAGCATCTTGAGGTCGTAGACGATCCTTAAAGTCACCCAAGGCGAGTCCATCGCTTTCTCGTTGTATAGCCTGGACCAGAGTAGGGTCCAGGTTTTCCCAGGGAATGTTGGTAAGACTTCTGTCCACCACGCTGAGCATACTCCCCCATCCGGGCTTCCCAATGGGCGTCTTGCGTCCCAGAGGCACGTAGATGGCCTCATCAGGTAAGCGCACAGAGCTGATGGTCAGCTTGTCAAGGAGGGTTCGCCAGTACTCGTTGCCCCCATGGGCTCCCCAATCGGGGGAACACAGGACCATACGGGAACGTTCCAAGGCCACCTTGGTCAGCACCTTCCCCAGTTCACTGAATCTGGGGTTCCCGTAGGCCATCCCGAAAGAGGGCCAGTAAAATTTGTAGCTGCAGTTCTTCCCCTTGCTGCAGTATAGGTCCAGTACATGCTGCTTGTCGCTGGCGAACAGTTCCACACTTAGGTCTTCTCGAGAGTAACCCAACTCCTTCAGACCTTGGTCTAGGACTTCCCCCAATAGTTGATAGTCCTCAGTTTTGGAGGCCGCCATCATGTTCGAGGGCTCCTCCTTCGATAGTCTCAGGTAACTCGAGGTATGTTCCGACTGCTCCAGTGGCACAGACTCTCTGCCACTGCCGTGGTCCACGTACAGGAGGTAGGGCGCTTGCAGCGTCAGGGATTGTATCTGGGAGTGCTGCACGAAGAAGTCAGTACCCAGTACAAAGTCGAAGGCATCCGTATCCATCACATAGAACCGATGGGCGATAGTCCTGGAGCCCATAGGTACCTCCACTTCGCAGTCCCCGCAGCTGTGCACCACATGTCCATCCCCCATCCGTATAGCGGCGGTGGTCATGGTGTTCTTCAGGCTCCCACAAGGTAAAATTTTCTTGGCCACTATCGATATTGTGGCTCCAGTATCCAGTACCCCCAGGTATTCACGTCCCCCTAGTCGGATACGTACCCAAAACACCAGGTATTGGGTGCCACCAGAGCGTCCCCGTCAGAATTCCGCGGGACAGGTCACCTCGAACCCCTTGTTCCGCAATTTGCGGGCCATCCTCATGAAACGGCTTCTCTTCTTGGCGTTGCCGTCGTCACCACCTTCATGCTCACGCTTGGCTCCTTGTTCTTGCTGGGCCTGCGTCTGTGAGCGTGTGGTAGGTCCAGACTGCCCTCCAGCGGGCTCGGAGTTCCCCCCTGGATTAGGGTTGGGGTTACCTCCGTTCTTGTCCTTGTTCTCGTTGTCGTTCTGGCGATTAGCGCCTCCTCCTCGTCCGCCTTGACCCTTGTCTTGACCACCTTGACCACGTCCTTTCGACTTGCCCTTGCCGGAGTCGTTGCCTTTGGCCTTGCCTCCACCTTTGCCTGAGCTTTTGCCAGGATCTTCCCCCTTAAGCTTCGCCGATAGGCGTTGCTTATGGTAGCACTCGTCCTCATAGTGCTTCCGCTTACCGCAGAATGCACACGTGATGGTGCAGCGGTAATGATCCGGCAGCTTCACCTTGGCGCCGGTGATCTTTTCCTGCTGCTTCCCCTGGACTACAAAGCAGTCTCGCTGCTCACAGTCGGAGGCATGCTGCAGGTGGCCCTGTTCATCTCTGGCATCACACCAGAATAGCTCCTTCACGTTCTCCATTAGGCGGGCGTGGGCGTGTTTGGGGGTAGTCCCCTGCCCAGGTCGGGACCCTTGGTACCCTTTGCCTCCAGAACCTCCACCACCAGGACGGTAGTGGTTCAGGTGTTGGTCGCTCTCCTTCTCCAGCGCCATCTCCAGGAGCAGCACGCATAGATCCTCGTAGCGGAGGGATCTAGCCTTGCGCTCAGCCGTCAGACGGCACTCGTCCCATAGCTCACGGGGGAGCTTGGAGCACAACCAAAACAGCAGGTCGTCGCTGCTGTAGGAACCGGGCGTCAGTCGTCCAGCCCAGTGGTCCAGGTCCGCCAACAGCTCGGAGACCCTGCCAGGTTTGGGGTTGTTGGGCAGGACGGGAAGGTTCTGGATCTCGGCCCTGATGGAGAGGTCTGTCTCGTAGGTTGGGTACTGCCTCTCCAGGGCAACCAACACGTCGGCAAAGGTGGCGGAGTTGGTGACGATCTGCCTGACCTGCTTCTCCAGGTACTTCGTCTTGCAGCACTGCAGGAGCAGGTCGCACTTCACTCGCCCACTCGCGTGGGTTTGGCCGGTCAGTCGTAGGAACCGGCCAAAGTTCTCAGCGAACTCGCTGAGGTCCTTGCCTGTGAATTCAGGCAGGTTCACCACTATCTTGGAGGTGGCAATAGCCTTCGCCTCCCGAGCTCGGCGTCCTTCAGGGCGTCGGTTCTTCTTCTTCTTCTTCTTCTTCTTCTTACCCTTGGGGTCCTCGGGGTCCTCAGGGTCTTCGTCATCCGACGGCGAAGAAGAAGTCATCGAAGGCGGCCCATCATCGGAGGGGTCTCCGCCTAGATCACTGGAGCCATAAGGCTCCACGTCCACCATAGCCCTTAGGGCTGTCAGCCCCAGCTGGTCCAGCTCGGCCCTCGTCGAGTTCGTCACGTGACTGTAGGGCGGCTGGCCTGTCCTCGGGACGAATGGGCTTCTTGGTACTGCTGCAGGAGTCGGCATCGGTCGGCTCCTCAGGCTCCCCAGGGTATTCGTCAACCCTGCCGCCAGGTGGTTAGCCTGTACTCGGTGGGGTGACATTCCCACTGTCGTAGGTGACGCATGGGACGGGATCATCAGGGGCTGCAGTTTCTCCCTGATCTCTTGCGTGAGGTCGCTCACGATTTGCGAAGTGGCTCCTCGGAGCACCTCATCGATCTCCGACCGCGTCAGGGACCTGTTGGAGGATCTTCCCGATCCTCTACTCCTGCCTCCCAGAGACTCTGGTCCTCTCCTCAACCCACTCAGGGGTGCATACCCAGGTGCACACCCAGGAGCATACCCAGGAACTTCCATGTAGGTTCCAGTGGCGTGGAGTGGATGGGGATGGTCAGCCGCATACCAACGCGGCGCAGAGCTGGAAGCCACCGGCTCACTGGCAGTAGTTGCCTCAAGGAGCGCAGTGGTAGGTGGGCCCATGCCATAGGCGGGGTAGTGAGGCATGCCAGTAAAGCATGTGCCCTCTGCCATAGGCTGGTTGGTTGTGGAAGTGGATGTAGCGGCGGCTGGGTGTGTGGTGGTTATGGGAGAGGGTGATGCTTGGAGGCCAGAAGCGCTTGGTGCGCCTTCGAAGGTAGGGACATCCGTCGGGTCTTGCCCTTGCTCCTCTCCTTCGTCTGCTCCTTCTCCAGCATCCTTCTCGCTCTCGTTTCCTCTCTTCCTCTTCACAGGCTGAGGTTGAGAGACCATTTCCTTCACCGACAGGGCCCCAAAGGCCGTCTGGAGGCCATCCAAGGAGTCCTCCGCCGTATCCATTGGCCCATGTAAGGGCTCCACCGAAGGTACAGCGTCAGGCGCCGGCCTTGTCGGTGTCTCTGGCGCTGGCGCTGTGTTCACCTCGGCGTCCACTCTTCCTGGATCCATCTTAATCCACCCTTCTGCTTATGTTTGCCTGCTCGGAGCACTGGTTGTACGGTGCGGGGTCGCTGCCGGTGCACAGAGACAGGCTGCCTCTGCTACCAGAAAAGTTTATAGTGTTTTCAGCACTGTGTTTTTGCTTCTCCTGCTGCTTGTTGTTGCTGTAGGGTGTCCTGCTGCTGGTTTTGGATGATGAAAAGCTTTTGTTTGTTGAAATACAGTAAAGCCAACTCAATCCAGGATAGCCCAAGCCAACAGTATGCAAAGAGAAGGTGATTCAGGATCAAAGCATGAAGGGCTGCAGTGTAAACAGTGAAAGATGAAAGGATATTCACAGAAACTGCAACTCAGGATACAAATGAATGCATATTCACAGAGATAGCTGAAATGTTTTGGGAAAAGAGTTAGAAAACTGCCTCAGGATCACTCTCTCTCCATAGTGCCATCTTAGGAGATGTGCACTCTTTGTTTTGGGTCCCATATGTGCTGAGGTGGCATGGTATGTGGCGATGAGGTCACTGCCATGTCACATGGGATCTTCCTACTTAGTTAGGCTGACCAGGAATTGAACCCAGGACCTCTCAAAAAGAGGTGCCTAACCCCCTAGGGTGCATACCACTAGGGCAGATAAGTATTCATGGAAAAACATAGATAAATTCATAGGCTCTACCTTAGGTATGTCAGTGCTCAGTCAACTCAAGAAAAGATGTTTTACTTCTGATTGAAAGGGGATTAAGGGGTCCACTCCATATCCTGATTGGGTGTTTGGTTCCATAGGTCAAAATGTGTTCTCACCACTTTTGGCTGGACCAATGCTAAGATAAAAATGCATGGTTGCTCAGTGCATCTCTAATACAACTAGAGTATGTCCTAAAGCAATGGAAAAGCACTTTTTCTTACTGACCCTATCCGGCTCCTAAAGAGCAGGCCGACGAGATTGAGCGACAGTACAAGAATGTAACGACGCTGGCCTAGTCCTGGAGTACAAGGACGGGGACTACCACCAACACTGCAGCCCCTGTTTCCTGGTGGTTAAACCTGGGTCTACAGCCAAACGGCTGGTAGTGGACTACAGAGAGCTGAACAAGAAAGCGCTGAACCACTCAGGGTCCATTCCTAATATGGAGTCTACCCTTGAGAAGATAGCCTCCTGTCGCTACAAGACCAAGATGGACAAGAGGAGTGGATTCTGGCAGGTGGACCTGACGCCCAACGCTCAGGAGCTACTAGCCTTCATCACCCCTCAGGCGAGGGTGTTCAAGTGGAAGGTCATGCCCTTTGGCGTGGCCAACACACCCACTCTATTCCAAGAGCTGATGAACAAGATCTTGTCCATCCTACGAAGGAGACCTAAGGTGCAGGAACTCATATCCCGTGGGGCCCAGATGGAAGCACACATCGACAATGTATGCCTCGGGACCAATACCCAGGAGGACCACCTAATCCTCTCCGGTGAGTTCTTTGCGGTCTGCCAAGACAACCACACACGACTCAAGCTGGAGAAGTGTGAGTTCATGCAGGAGACCATGCAGTACCTGGGGTTTGACGTTGGCTATGGGTGGTGGACCCCAGCAGCCCCTAAGGCCAAACCCCTGATGGACGCTAAGGTACGACACGAAGACCCCAAGAAAGGACTTCATGATGTACGCAGTTTCATTGGGGCGTGCAACTACTATCGCCACCATATGAAAAACTTCACCTACACCAGCGCCATCATGACGGACCTGATCAAGAAGAGTACTACTTGGCGCTGGGGCCCACAAGAGCAACAAGCGTTTGACGAGCTCAAAGATAAGGTGGCAAACGCTAAGTGCTTGGGCGTGCCTAGGGCACAAGGGGAGATTATCCTGGTGACGGACGCCAGCAATGTGGGCGGTGGTGGAACGTTTTTCCAATGGCAAGCACTAGAGAAGGAGGAGTTCGACTCGGCTATTTCCTGACGGGGTACTGAAGGTCTCAACCGCGATGGAACTCTCAAGCACAGCCACCCTGACGAGAAGTGGGTCCTAGTACCTCTGCGCCACTGGAACTGGAAATGGAACCAGGCCAGGGGGAACTACTCCACCTATGAGCAGGAATTGCTCGCGGGTATGCTGGTGCTATCCTCACAAGCACGACTGGTGGGGAGTAACCCTGTGGTCTGGCTGTGCGACGAAGAACCGGTCCGCAGTTTCCAGAAGGGTCCCCCACCTGAAAAGGCCAAGCTTCGGCGCTGGTGGACCTACCACAGCCAACTACGGCTGACGGTACACCATATCCAGGGAGTGAAGAACGAGTGTGCAGACTACATCAGCCGCAACAACTTCGACGCCCTGATTGGTGCCCGGTCTGAAGCGCTGGCTAAGGAGGCGTTCAGCCGAATGGACGTCCACTTGAACCTCAACATGACTATGATACGCCCCCTGGATGGACTCCAACAATCCGAGTACCTGAAGGAGTTTGGGGATATCTACAAGCGCCTGGAGAAACGCCTTGAACAAGGACAAGAGCTACCTCTGGCACGAGGACCGCATGGTGGTACCGAGTGACAGAGTCCCAGCGCTGCTGAAGTGGACCCATGAGTCCAGCGGGCATGTGGGTGCTGACCGTACCCAGAGGCTATTCGAGCAGTGGTTCCACACTACATGGACTGACGACCAACTGCGGAAACCCCTGCAGCCTATCGTGGACAAGTGCCCGTGTAGGTCCTGCAAACCAGGGGATATCAGGGACAGAGGTCTCTACTCGACCCTGCCCATCCCTCTCTGTGCTAACAGTGTTCTATACGTGGAATACACGGAGATGCCGAACTTCGGGGGCTATGATTTTGCCCCCGTGGTAACATGTGGGTTGACCAGGTTTACCAGGGTGTTCCCATGTACCAAGCACATTGCCGGGGAGGAGACTATCAAGATACTCCTGGAGGAGTGGTTTTGTGTCTATGGGGCGCCCAAAGAGATCAACTCCAATGAGGACGTACGAGTACGCTCAAGTACCGGCTGGTACAAGAGGGTCCTGAGATCCCTCAATGTCCAGGTGTCTACTGGGATTCCCTACTCTCACACGAGCAACCCCCTATGTGAGCGACAGATTCGTGTCCTCAAGGAGAATGTATGGATATGGTGCAAAACTGAACGCACCAGAGACTGGGTGAGACTACTCCCCGTCATATCCTTGATGATGAACTCCCAAGAGAGTTCGGCTACTGGCTACTCGCCCCACGAGTTATTCCTAGGACGCCCAGCGTGGTTCCTGAATGCTCCCTATCCTGAAGACACCCATTCTTCCGTGGGTGAGTGGGTCCAAGAGCAACAAGCGAAGGTGGACAAGGCCAAGGCTATGCTCCAGAGAGTGAGGGCGCGCCAGTGGAACAAGAAGAACAAGCACCGAGTACCTGCCACCTACCAAGAAGGGGACTGGGTGCTGGTGCACCACAGCCGACTACCCGCCTGGCCACGCTCTACCAGCGATGACCCATACTTCGGGCCCTACAAGATTCTCTCTGTGGATGGACGCCGGATAACGGTGCGGTGTTCTCCCCGTTCAGGGGGGACCCTGGTGTGCGCTGCTCAACACCTGAAGCGCTACAATGATCCTGAAGACCTCTGTGGGGAGGAGTGCGAGCTGAAAGACGAGGAAATCGCCGCCCTAGACCTACAAGGGGCTGCCAGCCCTATGGAAGTTGAAGGGGAACTCCCCGACATGAACGCCGAGGAGAGGGCTAAGGAGGGCTTCTACCTTGTGAAGTCTGTCCTACGCCACCGCTATCGCCAGGGTAGGCGCTTCCTCACCCTCTGGGAAGGGTTTGGAGTCAAAGAGGCCACCTGGGAGCCCTTCTCTGCGTTTGTTCTACCTGAGGGACGCCTAAACTCAGTTCTGGTTGACTACTTGTCCCAGAACTACCTGGGTGAGTTGCCGAGGCTCGCTGAGACGCTTGCCTTCAAGACTAAAGCTAGGGACTGAACCTTACCCCTAAGTGTTCTACGTATGTCTGTGTGTGTCTCATGTCTCTCCCAGGCGTGGATCCGGAATCAACGGGCTTTGCTGATGTCGGACCGAAGGTCGTAGTCAGTTACTAATACCACTCCTATGGCGCCCCACTTCTGTGCTGGCGCCTATCCTTGGGGGAAGATGGCAAAAGCCTTACCTACTAGAGGGGAGGGGTGGCCACGTGTGCTAAGGGCATACAAAACGCCCATTTTTGCTAAAGGCCAAAAGCTAACGCACTCCCCTGCCCACGTGGAAAAGCACGCGGGACAGGAGACACCACTACACTACACGCACTAACGCCCGCACCAGCCTTCGAAGGCAGGGTGAGCACTCATCACTTGCACTCATCTCCTGCCAGGCCTGCTGACCCTAACACCTACACATGCTACCAGGTGTTGCTGTTGAAGGATTCACGGGTCCTACTGACCCTCCTGTGAGAAAGCAAGAGAACACAGCGCTACTAAGCGGCTGTGGCCTAACAGGGACGCCACTACGCGTTTCCCTGCTAGGGCTTGGAGGGAAGGAGTGCTCTTCTGGCGTGCTCAGCGTGAATGTTGAAGATGTAGGGCTACGCTTGCCACTCCTGGCTGAGTCGTAGCTTGTTGTTTGTGTGATCAGCGCCGTATATTTTAGCACGGCTAGAGGGACTGCACCAGTTCACCCTGACCTTCCCACCTGAAGAGGGAAGGCGGATGAAGGAGCCTTTGCAGCCGAGGAAGCAAGACCATCTCCACGTATTATACGCTTCTCAGATGGCCCTATAATACGCTGTCCACAAACGCCCCTATCAAGCAAGCAAGCTTAAGGAACTCTATCCGTTCTCTTATAGAACGTGGGGTGGAGCCCCTGGGTAACCTAAACAAGGTTTACCGTGCGCATTTCGCGTGGCCTACCCTTTAATGCGTGTGTGAATGCACGAGCATGCACAAGTTTACTGTCAACCTGTGGCAATCTCTTTCTCTTTCTCCTAGTCTTACCCACAATCACGAACTCCACCAGGGGGTGGCCCCACCTGGGCTTACCTACCTTACTCACCGCTGGAGAGTGAAGCAAGGTGAAGGAAAACCAAGACACAAGCGAGAAACGACGCAATGCATATGTCTGTATGTCCAATCACCCTGGACTTACCTCTAAGCATCTGGAATCTTTCCAATCTATCTCTCTATCGTTTGTGAGCGCTGCTACAAGGCACGTTCACGGAGACACGAGACGAGCCATGTGCATGCTGCATACGAGACGAGCACACCTGCGGTTTATACCTGATTCATTGAAGTCCTTCTGTTGATTTTTGAAATCTTGAATCTTGAATTCTTACTGTCAATGTGGATGTAATCTTTATGTTAGTCCATTTATGTGTTTTTCGTCATTTTTGTCATTCTGCGTAACATACGTTTATACTCTTATTGATTCTTTATTTTCCGGCGCTTCGCTAGGAGCCGCTCTTGCGCGCCGCCTTTTTCTGCGTAAGAATTTCTTGATTTAAAAAATCGAGAGATGACTACAGATTTTATAAAAATGTGCATCTGATGCACAATTGGATTCTGTCCAGGTATGTGCCTTCAGAAAATTTCTAGACCGTCATTTGACGGATTTAGGTGTTGTCGCTTCGCGTTTGCGTGGATTCGTCCCTCATCCTCCCATTCCTCTGTTGTACAGACCTCCTCGCAAAGCCTCGTTGAGTAGGCCGCTGTTTGGGCAAAAAAGCCGCAGCAGGAGACTGAACCAGAATCAAGACCCCTCCAAGGGGCAATTCTAATTAAATTAGCGCACCCTCGCCCCAGTACGAGGACAGGTGTCTCCATCAGGTTGAATGAGACTTGGGTCGAGCGTCCTATGAGAGTCTGGCGTTGGGTTGTGTTACGCTGCAGCTTGGAGGGAGGGATGCAAATGCATATGGTCTTGGCATGCCCTATTCTAACCCCACCAAGCCACAGGAACCCCGGCAGCGCCAAGAGCGCTGAATTTTCTGTTGGAAATTGTCATTTACAATGCAGCAAGAGTCGGTGGCCATGGTAAAGCGCTCTTTTCCAGTTTTAGGGAAGCTATAGGTATGTTAAAGTAGATGTGGAAACAAAGGAAAGGCCAAGAAAAAATCCCTTTTTCCTGAAAATTCGACAGTGGTGGCCACCACAGCACAAGAGGGGAGTAAGAAAAAGTGCTTTTCCAATGCTTTAGGGTATACTTTAGTTGTATCAGAGGTGCTCTAAGCACTCTTGCATTTTTATCTTAGTACTGGCCCAACCAAAATGGGTGATAACACATTTTGACCTATGGAACCAAACACTAAATCAGGATCTTGTGTGGACCTTTTATCCCCAAGCTATAGGCACTAAAACGTCTTTTTCTGGGTTGCTGAGGCACTGATATACTGAGGGCAGAGCCTATGAATTTATCTATGTTTTCTCGTGAATTCTTAGCTATCCTGGAGGAGATTCGCTTCCGCTCATCGCTCGATCGCAGCAGAAGAAAATAAAAAACCAAGAAAAAGACGCACAACCAGAAACAATAAAGCGCAAACTCGATTTTCCCGACCTCAGAAACCCCCCCAAAAAATTTTACGCCGCTGTTTGGCGAGGTCGCAAAATTTAGGACACTCACAGAAAAAGAAGAACAACAGAGTCGCGACGGCGACGAAGTTGAGCGTTGCTTGCCCCAAAACACCTAGCAAAGTGCGTGTCCTAGGCGCTAGGGACTTGTGCGCGCCCCAACCACAAGAGAAGGGAACACATGCACAAAAGAGAACAAAGGAAAGTGAGCAAAAACAAAACAGACACAAACAACACCGTCAACAATGGCCGCCATTACGCAAGTATGTTACATGCCATGCAACGCCAAAATGCTCCGCGACGAAAAGCACAACAAGAACTGCACCGGCAAGGAAAACCAACGAGAGGTGACACCAAATGAATGCCTATGCCCACCCCCGCACACATAGGGAATGAAAGGTATGCCCGTACGCGCATGCCCGTATCGCCGCAAGGTCATCACAGCCACGGACGGGCAAAATTGTATGAAGGTGCACAACGGGGGAACACAAAACCAACAAAGCAGAGAAGAACGCACGAAGGAGGCCACACACCACCGAGGGGAAGCACAACACACATAAAAACACACAAACAAAAACTAAACATACACAACATGCACACGCGGCTTGTTGGATCCAAGTATGTTACATGCCATGCTACGCTACGCAACGAACACGAGATAAGAACGGCAACCGCGCCAACAAATGTAAAAAGTGACCACGAGGTGTAACCGAGACGTGCCCACCCCCCGCCTGCACGCCCGCTTACGTAGGAGGCAAAAGGGAGCGAAAAGTATGCCCGCCCGTGCATACCGCCGCACGTGCAACGAGACCACCACCGCCGCGAGCAAGCAAAATGGTATGGAGGAATACGAAGGACGCCAAGCATGACGGGCGGGACTTGCGTGGGGAAACACACACAACCACGAGAAAGAACAACATGCAGGTGCAAAAACACAACACACATGCGTGCCGCATCCGCACCCACCTGCTTGCATAGGGAACAAAAGGTATGCCGCCGCATGCAAACGAGTAGTAGGCATGGGGGGAGCCACACACCGCCACCAAGAGCGCAAGTATGTTACCATGTCGTGCCACGCCGCGCACAGGAGAGAAGCAACGAGCGCCCGGCCCGCGCCACCACCCGAGACCAGAAAAAAGAAATGGCCTTCGGCCAGGGAGTGGTTGTCACGGGGGGGTAACGGTCCTGCCCTGCAGTGCAATGCGGGGCAACCGTGACAACTGCTCTTACAGCACAACCACCCTTTTTGTTGCACTGATCAGAACATACACACTTATGCATAGCGTCCTGTGCCAGATTCCGACATACACACGTTGCCACGCTTCCTTGTGCATGCATCCACCTTCCCTTCTCTTCACAGGTCCAAAGGAGAAGTGTGTGCTCGTGTTTGCGTCGTTTGCGCGTCAAAGTAGGGTTGTCTCAGACGCTTGGGCTTGTTTTGCGTCATGCCGTCGTCTCTCATTCGCCATTCCCTGTTCTCCTTTTCGCAGATGACAAAACAGGCACAACAGGAAGAATCGTGCAAGCCACACGATGCAACTAAACGCTTAGGGTTGTTTACAACTTGCAAAAGGGTTGTTTAAACGCTTAGGTTTGTTTTGCGTTCGCTTCACCTCGGCATTCACACGATGCATGGTGAGTAAGATAGGTAAGCCACGGAGGAGCTCACCTTCTGGTTGAGTCAGTGCCGTTACAGTGGTATAGATCACGCCTCCCTTCCCTGCATGCGTGCACACGATGCATTAAAGGGATTTGACAGTACGCCATGCGCTGTGCACGCGGTATGAACCCTGGCCAGGTTACCCAGGGCTTCGCCCTACGTTCCATAAGGGAACGGGCGAAGTCCTTAAGCTTGCTTGCTTGCAACTGGGTTCAGGGACAGTGTATTATAGGGCACACTAAGAAGCGTATAATACGTGGAGTGTGTCTTGGTTCCTCCGTCTTGCACCCAGTCCATTGGCCTCTGTTGTACAGGTGGGAAGGTCAGGGTGAACTGGTGCAGTCCCTTGAGCCGTCCTAAAATATACGGCGCTGATCACTCAATCAATTGACTGCGCCTCAGCCAGGAGTGGCGAGGGCAGTTCTACTCCATCGACATCTGCGCTGTGCACGCCACCTGTGCGCCCTTCCCCTCCAAGCCCTAGCAGGGAAACGTGTCGTGGCGCCCCTGTTAGGCCACAGTTGCTTAGCAGCGCTGTGTTCTCTTGTCTTCTTCACAGGAGGGTCATTAGGACCCCACACCCACATACCCGCGCCCACGGCAAGTGGGTGACGGACCCCAACAGCACGCCCAGAGGGCGGGCAGTCGGGGGAGGGGGAGCGCTTGACCACAGACGCCCCTCACAACCCCGGAAGGCACCCCCCCCGGGGACGCCCTTCCGCCACCCCCACAGCGAGCGACGCCGGCCCGCAAGGGCGCACGCTATGGGGCCGGGGCTGGGTCCCCAAGCCCGCATCGACCGCACCCGGGACACACGGGTGGCGGAGCCCCGGCTGCCCGCTCCAGAGGACGGGCGGCTGGCAGAGGGACAGCGCCTGAAACCAGACGCCCCTCGCAACGGCGGCAGGCCACCCTTCCCGGGGACGGCCCCCCACCACCCCCGCGGCACGCAGCCCCCACAGGGCATTCAGGCCAAGGGGACAGTGTTGGGCCCCCACACCCACACACCCGGGCCCACAGCACGTGGGTGGCGGACCCCAACAGCCCGCCCAGTGGGCGGGCAGTCGGGGGAGGGACAGCGCCTGACCTCAGACGCCCCTCATAACGCCGGAAGGCAGCCCCCCCGGGGACGCCCTTCCGCCATTCCCACAGCGAGAAACGACGGCCCGCAAGGGCGCACGCTGTGGGGCCGGTGCTGGGTCCCCACGCCTGCACCGACCGCACCCGGGACACATGGGTCGCGGAGGCCTGGCTGCCCGCTCAAGAGGACGGGCGGCCGGGGGAGGGACAGCGCCTGACACCAGACGCCCCCCACAACAGTGGCAGGCCACCCCGCCCGGGGACGGCCCCCCACCACCCCCGCGGCACGCAGCCCCCACAGGGCATGCAGGCCAAGGGGACAGTGTTGGGCCCCCACACCCACACACCCGCACCCACAGCACGTGGGTGGCGGACCCCGACAGCCCGCCCAGTGGGCGGGCAGTCGGAGGAGGGACAGCGCCTGATCTCAGACGCCCCACACAATGGTGGAAGGCACCCCCCCCGGAAACGCCTTTCCGCCACTCCCACAGCGAGCATTGCCGGCCCGCAAGGGCGCACGCTGTGGGGCTGGTGCTGGGTCCCCACGCCCGCACCGACCGCACCCGGCACACACGGGTTGCGGAACCCTGGCTGCCCGCTCCAGAGGACGGGCGGCCGGGGGAGGGACAGCGCCTGACACTAGACGCCCCTCACAACTGTGGCAGGCCACCCCCCCCTCGAACGGCCCCCCACCACCCCCGCGGCACGCGGCCCCCACAGGGCATGCAGGCCAAGGGGACAGTGTTGGGCCCCCGCACCCACACGCCCGCGCCCAAAACACGTGGGTGGCAGACCCCAACAGCCCGCCCAGTGGGTGGGCAGTCGGGGGAGGGACAGCGCTTGATCTCAGACGCCCCTCACAATGGTGGAAGGCACCCCCCCCGGGGACGCCCTTCCGCCATCCCCACGGCGAGCAACGCCGGGCCGCAGGGGCGCATGCTGAGGGGCCCGTGCTGGGTCTCCACGCCCGCACCAACCACATCCCAGACACACGGGTCGCGGAACCCCGGCCGCCCGCTCCAGAGGACGGGCGGCCGGGGGAGGGACAGTGCCTGACACCAGACGCCCCTCACAACGGTGGCAGGCCACCCCCCCCGGGGACGGCCCCGACCACCCCCGCGGCACGCAGCCCCAACGGGGCATGCAGGCCAAGGGGACAGTGTTGGGCCCCCACACCCACACACCCGCGCCCACGGCACGTGGGTGGCGGACCCCAACAGCCCGCCCAGTTCGCGGGCAGTCGGGGGAGGGACAGCGCCTGACCTCAGACGCCCCTCACAATGGTGGAAGGCACCCCCCCCGGGGACGCCCTTCCGCCATCCCCACAGCGAGCAACGCCGGCCCGCAAGGCCGCACGCTTTGGGGCCGGTGCTGGGTCCCCACGCCCGCACCGACCGCACCCGGGACACACGGGTCGCGGAACCCCGGCTGCCCGCTCCAGAGGACGGGCGGCCGGGGGAGGGACAGCGCCTGACACCAGACGCCCCTCACAACGGTGGCAGGCCACCCCCCCCCGAGGACGGCCCCCCACCACCCCCGCGGCACGCAGCCCCCACAGGGCATGCAGGCCAAGGGGACAGTGTTGGCTGCCCACACCCACACACCCGCGCCCACAGCACGTGGGTTGCGGACCCCAACAGCCCGCCCAGTTCGCGGGCAGTCGGGGGAGGGACAGCGCCTGACCTCAGACGCCCCTCACAATGGTGGAAGGCACCCCCCCCGGGGACGCCCTTCCGCCACCCCCACAGCGAGCAACGCCGGCCCGCCTGGGCGCACGCTGTGGGGCCGGTGCTGGGCCCCAACGCCCGCACCGACTGCACCCGGGACACACGGGTCGCGGAACACCGGCTGCCCGCTCCAGAGGACGGGCAGCCGGGGAAGGGACAGCACCTGACAGCAGACGCCCCCCACAACGGTGGCAGGCCACCCCCCCCGGGGACGGCCCCCCACCACCCCCGCGGCACGCAGCCCCCACGGGGCATGCAGGCCAAGGAAACAGTGTTGGGCCCCCACACCCACACACCCGCGCCCACAGCACGTGGGTGGAGGACCCCGACAGCCCGCCCAGTGGGCGGGCAGTCGGGGGAGGGACAGCGCCTGACCTCAGACACCCCTCAAAACGGTGGAAGGCACCCTCCCCGGGGACGCCCTTCCGCCACCCCCACAGCGAGCAACGCCGGCCCGCAAGGGCGCACGCTGTGGGGCCGGTGCTGGGTCCCCAAGCCCGCACCGACCGCAGCCGGAACACACGGGTCGCGGAACCCTGGCTGCCCGCTCCAGAGGACGGGCGGCCGGGGGAGGGACAGCGCCTGACACCAGACGCCCCTCACAACGGTGGCAGGCCTCTCCCCCCCAGGGACGGCCCCCCACCACCCCCGCCGCACGCAGCCCCCACAGGGCATGCAGGCCAAGGGGACAGTGTTGGGCCCCCACACCCACACGCCCGCGCCCACAGCATGTGGGTGGCGGACCCCGACAGCCCGCCCAGTGGGCGGGCATTTGGGAGAGGGACAGCGCCTGACCACAGACGCCCCTCACAACGGTGGAAGGCAGCCCCCCGGGAACGCCCCTTCCGCCACCCCCACAGCGAGCAACGCCGGCCCGCAAGGGCGCATGCCCTGGGGCCGGTGCTGGATCCCCACGCCCGCACCGACTGCACCCGGGACACACGGGTCGCGGAACCCTGGCTGCCCGCTCCAGAGGACGGGCGGCCGGGGGAGGGACAGCGCCTGACACCAGACACCCCTCACAACGGTGGCAGGCCACCCCCCCCCGGGGACGGCCACCTGGCACCCCCGCGGCACGCAGCCCCCACGGGGCATGCAGGCCAAGGGGACAGTGTTGGGCCCCCACACCCACACACCCGCGCCCACAGCACGTGGGTGGCGGACCCGGACAGCCCGCCCAGTGGGCGGGCAGTCGGGGGAGGGACAGCGCCTGACCTCAAACGCCCCTCACAATGGTGGAAGGCACCCCCCCCGGGGACGCCCTTCCGCCACCCCCACAGCGAGCAACGCTAGCCCGCAAGGCCGCACGCTGTGGGGCCGACGCTGGGTCCCCAAGCCCGCACCGACCGCACACGAAACACACGGGTCGCGGAACCCTGGCTGTCCACTCCAGAGGACGGGCGGCCGGGGAACGGACAGCGCCTGACACCAGACGCCCCTCACAACGGTGGCAGGCCTCTCCCCCCCGGGGACGGCCCCCCACCACCCCCGCGGCACGCAGCCCCCACAGGGCATGCAGGCCAAGGGGACAGTGTTGGGGCCCAACACCCACACGCCCGCGCCCACAGCATGTGGGTGGCGGACCCCAACAGCCCGCCCAGTGGGCGGGCAGTTCAGGGAGCGGGAGCGCCTGACCACAGACGCCCCTCAGGACGGTGGAAGGCACCCCCCCCGGGGACGCCCTTCCGCCACCCCCACAGCGAGCAACGCCGGCCCGCAGGGCGCACGCTGTGGGGCCGGTGCTCGGTCCCCTCTCCCGCACCGACCGCACCCGGGACACACGGGTCGCGGAACCCCGGCTGCCCGCTCCAGAGGACGGGCGGCCGGGGAAGGGACAGCGCCTGACACCAGACGCCCCTCACAACGGTGGCAGGCCTCTCCCCCCCGGGGACGGCCCCCCACCACCCCCGCGGCACGCAGCCCCCACAGGGCATGCAGGCCAAGGGGACAGTGTTGGGCCCCCACACCCACACACCCGTGCCCACAGCACGTGGGTGGCGGACCCCAACAGCCCGCCCAGTGGGCGGGCAGTCGGGGGAGGGACAGCGCCTGACCTCAGACGCCCCTCACAATGGTGGAAGGCACCCTTCCCGGGGACGCCCTTCCGCCACCCCCACAGCGAGCAACGCCGGCCCGCAAGGGCGCACGCTGTGGGGCCGGTGCTGCATCCCCACGCCGGCAACAACCGTACCCGGGACACACGGGTCGCGGAACCCTGGCTGCCTACTCCAGAGGACGGGCGGCCGGGGGAGGGACAGCGCCTGACACCAGACGCCCCTCACAACCGTGGCAGGCCAGCCCCCCCCCGGGGACGGCCCCCCACCACCCCCGCGGCACGCAGCCCCCACAGGGCATGCAGGCCAAGGGGACAGTGTTGGGCCCCCACACCCACACACCCGCGCCCACAGCATGTGGGTGGCGGACCCCAACAGCCCGCCCAGTGGGCGGGCAGTTCAGGGAGGGGGAGCGCCTGACCTCAGACGCCCCTCACAACGGTGGAAGGCACCCCCCCGGGAACGCCTTTCCGCCAGCCCCACAGCGAGCAACGCCGGCCCGCAAGGTCGCACGCTGTGGGGCCGGTGCTGGGTCCCCACGCCCGCACCGACCGCACCCGGGACACACGGGTCGCGGAACCCCGGCTGCCCGCCCCAGAGGACGGGCGGCCAGGGGAGGGACAGCGCCTGACACCAGACGCCCCTCAGAACGGTGGCAGGCCACCCCCCCCGGGGACGGCCCCCCACCACCCCCGCAGCACGCAGCCCCAACAGGGCATGCAGGCCAAGGGGACAGTGTTGGGCCCCCACACCCACACACCCGCGCCCACAGCACGCGGGTTGCGGACCCCAACAGCCCGCCCAGTGGGCGGGCAGTCGGGGGAGGGTGAGCGCCTGACCTCAGACGCCCCTCACAACGGTGGAAGGCACCCCCCCTCCGGGGACGCCCTTCCGCCACCCACACAGCGAGCAACGCCGGCCCGCAAGGGCGCACGCTGTGGGGCCGGTGCTGGGTCCCCACGCCCGCACCAACCGCATCCGGGACACACGGGTCGCGGAACCCCGGCTGCCCGCCCCAGAGGACGGGCGGTCGGGGGAGGGACAGCGCCTGACACGAGACGCCCCTCACAACAGTGGCAGGCCACCCCCCCCGGGGACGGCCCCCCACCACCCCTGCGGCACGCAGCCCCCACAGGGCATGCAGGCCAAGGGGACAGTGTTGGGCCCCCACACCCACACACCTGCGCCCACAGCACGTGGGTGGCGGACCCCAACAGCCCGCCCAGTGGGCGGGCAGTCGGGGGAGGGTGAGCGCCTGACCTCAGACGCCCCTCACAACGGTGGAAGGCACCCCCCCCCGGGGACGCCCTTCCGCCACCCCGACAGCGAGCAACACCGGCCCGCAAGGGCGCACGCTGTGGAACTGGTGCTGGGTCCCCACGCCCACACCGACCGCACCCGGAACACACGGGTGGCGGTACCCCGGCTGCCCGCCCCAGAGGTCAGGCGGTCGGGGGAGGGACAGCGCCTGACACCAGACGCCCCTCACAACATTGGCAGGCCACCCCCCCCCGGGGAGGGCCCCCCACCATCCTCGCGACACGCAGCCCCCACAGGGCGTGCAGTCAAAGCCAGGTAGGGGGGAGCCGGGACCGGACCGCCCCCCCACAAGCACGCCAGACGGAGCAAGGGACCGGGGCAGGACAAGCGGAGGGGCACGGACCACGTGGAACGGCCCTACCAGCGCCCAGTGCCGGGACCGCGCGAGGTGCGCACGCCACACCACCCAGGGGGGGGGGGGGAGCGGACGCCGCGGGAGCGCGAGCGCACACAGACCCAAAGGGCACGCGGGGACTACCAGAAGGGCAACCGGACCGAGCTCGCGGAACGCACAGACCGCGTGGAATGGCGTACCAGCGAGCGAGGGTAAGGGACACCCGGACGGGATGGCCCGCCACACGCAGCGCGGGACACGCGGGGCGGGAAGGGGGAAGCGGGAGGAACACAACACCAGGTACGGGCCCGAGCCCCCCGCACCGGCCGCGAGCGCCGCGCACACACGGACGGGGCACTGCACCCGCCAAGGCAGTAGTGGCGCACTGCGCCACGCCCCAGCCCCTAGGCTAGTCAGCCTCCGCGCCAGCCGAAGGGGGTCCCACTGGCGACGAGCCAGTAGCACGGGCCCGGCAGCGCCAGCGCCCCGGGCGACCACACATTAGGGGGGCGATGCAGTGGGTAAGCGCCCGCAGCCACGGCTGCGAATTGATGCACTGACCGGGGAGTGCCAAAATGGGGAAGCCGGGGAGGGACGGGGCTCCGAGCTCTGTGAACCCGGGGGACTCCGCCACCAGGCAGGAGGTGCGTCTTGGAGGGCCCCCCACTAGGACCCGGTGGGGAGGATATCACCTGGCCCGACCAGGTGGCCCCCCGGGGCCGAAAGGCGTCTAGTACCCGAAAAATCAAACCTCAAACCTCATGAATTCTTAGCTATCCTAGTCCTATGCACCCTACGGGGCTGGGGCACCTCTTTTTGAGAGGTCCTGGGTTCAATACCCAGTCAGCCTAGCTAAGTAGGATTATCCCAGGTGACATGGCAGTGACCTCAGCGCCACAGGCCATGCCACCTCAGCACCTATGGGACCCAAAAACAAAGAGTGCACATCTCAGGATGGCACTGTGGATGAGAGTGAGCCCTTGGGGCAGTTTTCCAATCAGTTCTTCTCAAACATGTAAATCATTTCATCTTGAGTTGCAATGTATGCTAATTGCTGTGGTCTCTTGTGGATAGTTGTGTTTATCCAACACTTTGTGACTGCAGCCCTTCATGCTTTGATCCTGATTCTCCTCTACTTGCTTATCTCTGGCTTGGGTTATCCTGGATTGGTTGTATTTCAACAATAAAACATTTTGCTAATCAAAAACAAGCAGCAGGAACCCTACACCAGCAGCAAGCAGCAGGAGAGGCACAACAACAACACAGTGTTGAAATCACTATAAAACTTTCTTGTGCACTCTTTGTTTTTGGGTCCAATAGGTGCTGAGGTGGCATGGCTTGTGGCGCTGAGGTCTCTGCCATGTCACATGGGATATTTCTACTTAGCTAGGCTGACTGGGAATTGAACTCAGGACCTCTCAAACAGAGGTGCCCTAGCCCCCTAGGGTGCATACCACTAGGATAGCTAAGAATGCATAACAAAACATAGATAAGTTCATAGGCTCTGCCTTCAGTATATCAGTGCCTCAGTCACCCAGGAAAAGATGTTTTAGTGCACATTGCTTGGGGATTAAGAGGTCCACTCCATATCCTGATTTAGTGCTTGTTCCTATAGGTCAAAATGTGTTATCACCCATTTTGGTTAGGCCAATACTAAGATAAAAATGCAAGAGTGCTTAGAGCACCTCTGATACAACTAAAGTATACCCTAAAGCATTGGAAAAGCACTTTTTCTTACTTTTCCAATATCAAAAATAGGTGGAATATCACATTTCATGTCTTGAAATAATTTTCTGGGCCTCAGCATAAAAAGAATTCGTGACTGCAAAACTCAGTAGGAGCTGCCCTGATGATGTCAGAACTCAGTAGGAACCGCCATAATCTGGTCTCATGCACTCCACTGACGCCTGGCCACGGGACGCTGCGGTGACACGCACAAGCAAGCAGGCAGGCAAAGCACTGCCCTCACAGGGGCATCAATACGCTCGTGTCATGTGACAAAGCGTTTCAGGATCCTTGCCTCTCTGAAACAAGGGAACAAAAGTATGTACAGCAACACATCAGGATATGTACACATGGGGTTGAGACTGGACTGGGGTAAGGGCATTACAGAACAATAGACACTCAGTCCCAACTCATATCCCAATCCCACGTCCGACCCTCTCAGTGGCTGATGGGGGCGGGGACTCAAACACAACCCATGCCCTGCTCAGTCCGGACCCTGAAACCCTGCCAAAAGGGGGGGTGTCCCGCCCAGCCACAGGCGAGTTCCTGGGAACCAAGGTGCCCCAAGGCCAACCAACAGTAGCCCCTCATGCTCCCTTAACAGCAGGTCCCAACTCTCCTCTGAGCCAAAGATATGGCTCCGCCATTATCCCCTAGGAGTTGGTAGCTGAAAATGGGCTGTTTCAGCCCAAACTGATATTAGCTCAAAAATCTCCAGAATTGACCCCTCCCCCGGACCCGCGAGAGGTAGGAACGAGGCAACTGACCCTATTTCCTTTGAGTATGAACTCTCTGGAGCCCTCACCAAACCTGGTTCCCTCTGAGGTACCGGCATCAGGGCACCACAGGTTCGTCAAGTGGGGTCATGATGCCAAAATCACCCAAATTGGCGTCATTCTCACGCGTGGCTCGCCCGGCCAGGGCAAGGCCAATGGCTCACAGGATAGGAGGCAGGACCTAGGACGCATATCTGAGTGTACAACCTGAAATTAGGTTCGGGCTCATCATGGGCATGGAGATATGGGGCCGCCAATTGACCCCACGGGGGGGTGAAATTGGGGTCCCAAAAGGGGGTCATTTTGGCTGCACGAAATGAGCCGAAATTCGGCGGTGCTCCCAATAGTATATCTCCACGCCGGCTTGGAGATCGGATCCGCCATTCCAAACGCAATCCACCCGGAGTCCAACAGAGACTTCCATGCACTTGGCTCTCAAATCTTCATGCCACTCGGCGTGGTGACAATCCCAATTGGGTCCACAAATGCCAAAATGGCAAAATTGTCCACACTCACTTTGGGCTAGCACCTTCAAGAAGGTTGCTCCGCCTCGCCAACGTGGTGTGTGAGCCATGGGGACCAATGTCCATAACACCCATGTCATATATGGTCCATTGGTCCATGAGCCCGGCCTGCACTAGGTGGCTGAACATGGTGCACGGCGGGCAAAAAATGTGGAAAATTGCTCAAAATGGCCGAAAGTGCGCACATCCATGGTTGGGGCAAATGAAGCACATGCCCGATTTGGACGGGAGTGTGCCATAGGATTGGTATCAAGTCATATGTGTCCAACATATCTTTTGGGCGTCGCCCAACTCCTCCGGTTTTGGGAATGGCAGGGTCGCCAAGTGAGCCCATGATTCGGGATAGTCCCAAATCGCCAACATGGCGGCCAAGGTATTCCAAGCCCAAGAGGAGTTATTCGCCGGGTCCAAGATATGTTGGGCACCAAAGTATGTACCTCCAAAACATACTTGGGTCATGATGTCAATTGGGCGCAACGTTGAGATACACGGTCCCCACTTGACATCATGACGGGCAAAAAACAGCAATATTGGCGAAAAAACACCCAAAAGTGCCTTGAAAGGCGCACAAATATATTATAATATCTTCGGCTTGGATTGAGTAATCGACCAATCCTTCCAAACACAATGACGTGACACCAATGACCTTCGATTCCACCTATGTGCTCCACTTGGGGCGCTTTGGAAGGTCGCGCGCGCTGCCTCCCAAGTGGGCACATGCAAAAATGGAATATTGCAAAAAGCACACCTTGCTCGCAACGCATCGCTTCGGGAGCGCTCCACACGCGTCCCTTCACGAAGGTTAGGCTTGCGAGTGTTGGTTGGGGGTACAATGAAGGGCCTCGTGCGATATGGGGTCCATTGGCGGGTTAGTCTCGGAATGGTGCACCCGCCAAATGGGCACACGATATGACACCAAATATGGCATACAACCCTACCCGCGCCTTCTACACCAAACCTAGTGGCCTAGAATCAAAGTATGCCTATATTCTAATGTAACTTTGGTCCCTTAACACGCATGCAAGTGCTTTGGTCGAAAATTGACCTCCTTTCGGAAAGCCGAATTTTAGCATGCGCGCAAAATATGTTGCCTATATATATATGGAGATCATATATGCACTATCCGGGGAAGACAAGTGATATGCCCCGGATGTAGAGGCAAGCAAGGGCGGGACAAACGCCAACTCAACATACCTCTACACGTACTTGGACGCCAAGTACGTGAAAAAGTGCACTTCTTGGAGAACACTCAAAATAAATAACCCTTTGGGCCTATTGAGTTGGGATCCTTTGGCCTCATCCTATGCCTATGGGGGGCAAAACCTCATACACAGTGCCTATGAGGCACGTTAGTTCGTCCTTGGGCGCTTGAACGCTCGTAACCCTTGTTATTCCACTTGGGGGTTCAAAGCGCCTTCGGCTGCCCAGATTTTCTGGGAAAAATCTGGGACGCGATCCGTTATATCAAGGAAAAAATTGCGGATCACTCGAATACTGTTTCAGTCTTAACTTCAAGAGAAATCGTATTACAGAATAATTTAATGCACTTCCACAGAACAGGAGACGACAGGCGGCGCGACTGCGGCGATTTCACGACAATTGGGAATCGGGGGAGGAAATCTGGTGTTTCACCGATTTCCGACCGAGAATCGCCGAAGACAATAAAGTTATGGTAAATCTACATTGATTCAATGGTTAAGGATCGGATTCCAGATCCCGCGGATTAGAAAACAGGGATATCCCGCTGACAGCCGGTGTCAACGGCTTCCGCACGGGTGTGACGGCTCACAGGCCTCGGGGCCATGGGCCATGGGTTCTGGGTACCGCTTCACCCCCCTCCTTAGAGCAAACCCTGGGGGGGGGCTCGATAACACCGAAGCATGGCAGCGGGTACCCACGACCATCCCCTGAAGGGGGGGGGGTGTCACATCCTCACTCGGGCTGATTCGCAGGACAGGCTGCCCAAATCCCACAGTATGACAGGTACGGTGCTGTAGCTATTAGCAACTGCGAGTATAGTATCGAGTATCAAGTCCCGGGTCCTGGCGGCGATTGTTCGGCCTCCAAAGGACCCGTTAACCCATACCAGGCGCACCGGGTGCCGGCTGCGACGGTCACCACCACAGTGGCAGTGGCATACACGGCCAACATAGGCGTCACACGACGACCGAGGTGGTCCCACAGGTCGAGAGCGATCACAAAGATCCATGAGGCTACCCCAAGCTTTCCAAGGCCCGCCGGCTGGGGGAGAGTCCCCACGGGTCCTTCCTCGGGCGCACCATGTCCATATCCAGGACGCGAGTCCAGAGTGGTACAGCCGAACGAGCTCCTCCTTAAGGGATCGGGCATCAAGGCCGTCTTTTCCCTCGCCCTATTACCACGAAGACCATACATGAGGGAGTCCTCATGCAGTGTGGGCGGAGGCGTCGACTCCTCAAACCACCAGTTTCCCAGGCAAACCTTCCCCACCCGACTGCAAGTGCGTCTGCGAGTCGGCAGGCTCACACTGGGACTGACAGTGGCGGACCGCTGGGAGTGTAGTCAGGCAACTGGGCTTCCCGCCTGGCGCCATCAGGATCTCCACATCACAGCGAATAGGGCACACGGTATCACGGGCAATCAAACAGAAGGATCCGTACTTAGGTACTGGTCCAGGCTGGACTATATGTAAGAGCATGTACACGGCGACTCAGGGCGCCTTCGTAGTCGATTCGCATCCCCTCGGGGGGGAAAAGCAGTCCATACTTCAGTGATGGGCTGACATACAGATGCACATATCCTGGGGAACAGAAAAACAAGCAATAAGCGGGGTAATAGGCACGTAAACACACTCTGGACAGAGCGCCAAACCACGCCCCGGTTAGGATAAGGCAATGCAGGAGGGTGGACAGGAAAACGCCTGAGTTCAGGCCATATATAGTCTCGAGACACACGTAGACTAGTCTGGATTCCGCAAGTGCCATGGAACCAGACCACACACCGAAAAAATCGCAATGCCGATGACAGCGGCATCCGTTGCGCAACGTTGTATGGGCTTCAAGGCCCTAAGAGCTCAGAAAATATGAAGGTCAGTCGCCCTACCTGGTTTCCCAAGGATTCAGCAGGGGGGGAGTGACTAATAGAAGTGAAAGAGAGGGGCCATCTTCTCCTGGATTCAGCAGGGGGGGGTACATGGCCACTCTGATGGCAGGTCACCGAAAGATGGAAGAGAGCAAGCAAGTAAGGGACGATCCGTCGACCTCACAAGCGCTCAAAATGCATCAGGGGAGAGCTCAGGGCGCTGATCAGGCACCCCTGGCTGCAATCGCCCGGGTGAGTGCTGCCAAGTCCGAGACGCGGATCTTGGTCTTGTGCTTGCGGATGTACTCCATGAAGGGAGTGTTAACCCGCGGCAGGAACGAGGAGACGGGTTCCCAGGTGTCGTGGGACGGCCCATAGCCTCGCCAACGAACCTTGAACTCCAGGCCCCCGGGTGCCGAGGCGTTCGGACGCTGGGCGGGGATTTTCTCGACTGTATAGTCGTCCTGCTCAGCATAGTCGTCGTCCGAATCAGCCTCATGTGCGGCACAGCTCAGGGACACATGCTGGCCACAGAGGTCGGGTTCCCGCACACTGAGTTGACTCTCGTGGCGCTCCCGGAACTGTCCGTGACCCACCTTGATGCGGTAGGTGTCCTCACCAATCCTGCGGACCACCTCTCCGGGTGTGAACCAGGTTTTGGTGCGGTGGGTGCCCATAGGGCGGGGTCTGATCACCCACACCGGGTCTCCCACCCTGAACTTCTGCGCTGTCGAGCTCGGGGTGGACTTCTGACGCTCAGCATGCTCCTTCTCGAGCTGCTGGCAGATGTCCCGCGCCGTTTGCTCTTGCCGCGCGAAGAATTCCTTGGCATCCATAGGCATGCCATCACCAGACAAGGGAAGTCCCCGACCCAGGGGGTCCCTGCCGAACAGAATCTGGTGAGGGGACAAACCACCCGGGGTGGGGGTGTCATGATGGGCCTTCAGAGCAGGCCACATCTCCTCAAACCAGTTCCGACGTGGATTGGTGATGTGAATCTTGCGCAGCTTCTCAAACAGCTGCCGTCCAGCCACTTCAGCACGGCCGTTAGACCGGCTGAGATAGGCGACGCTCTTGGCATGACGTATTCCCATGAGGGAACACATAGCCTTGAACCAGCCACCAGTAAACTGGCGCCCTCCGTCACTGCAAATGGTGCGGGGGATGTCAAAGACGGTCAGCCAATGACAAATCATCATGACTGCCACTTCCTTGGCAAGCAACCCCTTTTTGCGTGCCGGAACGGCTACTACGTAGCCACTGTGGCGATCCACACAAAGAACCACACAGTCAAAGGTCTCCTTGCCAATGTGCACTTCGGGCATGGAGAAAACGTCCATGGCCAGGCTCTCCATGGGCTGGTCAGGAACCGGGGTCCATTGGGCTTCCCCCTTGACGTTCCGGTTATCGGGATTGCAGGCCTGACAGACCGAACAACCCTTCCTGACCTTCTTCATGGCGGTGTAGAGACCGATCTGGTCGATCTCGAACCGGCGCTGCATGTCAAGGGCTTGCTTCTTGACCCCTGGGTGCAGCATGTGGTGGTGCCAAGCTTCACACAGCTCGAGCACTCGGGACTCCGGTACTAGCAGCTTACCATTCCGGTAGAGCTTGCCATCTTCCTCAGTCAGCCCCTTTGGCCACTTCTGCCCGTCGTCAGGGTCGGTCACAGCCCTATACTCGGCCGCAAAGGCCTCAGACTTGGCGTAGTCGTCGGTCCAGTCGTCCTGGAGGCAAGACTCAGGGAAGAGGTGCTTGTCGGACTCAGCTCCATCAGGGGCGAGTACTCTGACCGCTCTGCCCATCCTCGTTCCGAGGGGGGCATCCGCAGCCATGACGACGAAGCATTTAACACCCTCCGCCTCCTTCAGGCGCTCCATCTCAATGATCCTCTTGCCTTCAGCGGTCTCAGCCTCATCGCCATGGGCAGAGATATCCGTCATGCCCTTGCTGGCGGGATAGGCCCACCTGCTGAGACAGTCCGCCACAGTGTTGTCCTTCCCAGGAATATACACAACCGTGAGGTCGAACTTGGCCAAGGTCTCATGCCATCTTGCCCGTCGGGAGGCGGGACCAGAGGGGGTGTCCACGTGCTCCTTGCGCCACGACTGCAGACTCTGATGGTCGGTGCAGACGGTGACGGGATGGAGGGCTATGTACCCAGCCCATTTCCTGAGAGCCATGACGATGGCATACGCCTCCTTTTCGCGGGGCGTCCACGTCCGTCTCTGGCCTTCCGCCACGACTCGGCTCCAGAAGGCCACGGGCACGTGCCTCCCATTGTCAAGCACTTGTTCCAACACAGCGCCAACGGCGTAGTCGGAAGCGTCGGTGCGCAGGACGAACCCTCGGTCGGGATCCACGAGGTGCAGACCCACTGCGGATAGCAACGCCTGCTTCATCCCCTCAAAGGCACGGTCGGACTCAGCAGTCCAGACCAGAGCCTTCTTGGAACCCTTCTTGGTCTCCTCTCGGTTGCCCTTGAGCATGGTCGTCATGGGGGCTGCATACTGGGCATACATCTTGATATACCCCGAGTAGTAGTTGCAGAACCCCAGATACGCCCGTAGCTCAGAGACCGTCTTGGGCTTTTCCCAGTGCTCAATCGCAGCCACCTTGCCAGGTATGGGCTTTCGCTGCCCGTTCCCGACTACGTGGCCAGCGAAGACCACCTCGCTTACCGCAATGGTGGCCTTGTCACTGCTGCCCGTGAGTTTGTGCCGAACCAGAAGGTCCAGCACCCGAGTGACGTCCCTTTCATGTGCCTCCAGGAGCTCCTCGTAGCTCATACTGGGGTCCCCGGACGCGATGATCACGTCGTCCACGAAGGGGTCCGCACAGTTGCGCACCGGCTCAAGCAGGTTCTCCAGCATCCGCTGAAAAGCCGCATTGCCGTTGGTGACGCCCATCGGCATCACCTTCCACTGGAGAGGTCCAAGTGGGGTGCTCATGGCTGTGCAGGCACGGGACTCCTCGGCCAGAGGCATCTGATGATAACCATGTTTCAGGTCAATCACCGTGAAGATCCTCCGCCGGTGTTGTTTTTGCAGCATGTCCTCAATGAGGGGCAGCGTATAGCTGTCGTGCTGTGTTTGGGCGTTTAGGCCGCGGTAGTCGACCACGAGCCGCCACTCACCGGCCACCTTCTTGGGGACGACGAAGCACAGAGAGGCCCACTCGGAGTGGCACGGCTCAAGCAAGCCTCTCTCGATGAAGTCACGGAGGATCTTCTCCATGGCCTCCTTCCTCTCGCCCCTCAGGGCAAACTCCCGGTGCCGGTACACACGGGGGTCCTGCTTCAGTCGTATCTTGGCCTCGCCATAGGGTCCACGCACCGGTTGGGGAAACACAGGTTTTCCGCTGAAGAAGGTATCACCATACTTCTGCTTCAGCCTGGCCCTCAATGCCTGGATCTTGGGGCAATCATCGGACTCCGCCTTGGCTTTTCCGGGCACCTGGACCACTGAGCTTACTTGAGGGGTAGCGACCCCGCTCGGCTTCGGCTCAGGTGGTCTTGCCAAGTGGCCCAAAGGGCCATCTCTGGTCTTGCCTCGGAACAGATCGCCGTAGGTGGGTGGGTTACCCCCGATTGGCTCGTCCTGGCTGGACATATGATCCAGCACCCTCTGCACGAAGGTATTCCCATCATAGGAACCGGAGACGATCGAGTCCACTTCCCACCAGGTTTTGTCCTGGCCCTTGCCCTCACGCTGGTTTCCCCAGTCGTGAAAGGGCTGATCCATATACCCCTGAACCAGATCCAACTCCTCCTCAGTGAGGGGGTCTTCCGATACTCCGATGTCAACAGGGGCAACCGCAAAGCATTGTCGCGATGGCTCTGCTATGATGCGGTTGACACACACGAAGTCCGTGGTGTCGGCCTGATCAAGCCCCCCATCCACATAGTGGAATTCCGTTGGCGTTCTCTGGGGTGGCATGGGCTGTCCCTTAGCGTCCTGATAGACACTCTGTCCAGCCGGTAGGATGACCTTGTTTAAGGTCATGTTGGTCAATGAGGCTACCCAATGTCGGGTACTTTCCTCCTCGGTGCATCTCATAGGAACAACCAGCACTGCCTTGGAGCGCTCCTTGCGAATCTTCGCTATCGCCCTTGGAATGTCCCATCGAGGGCAATCGATCCACAAGCCCTGATGCGGACCCCAGTGCTTCTTCCACGCGGAGTCCTGTGCACTCCAGTACTTCTCACAAACCCGCAGATGGGCGGAGGTTCCTGAAGAGAACGCATCCAGGGCCAGATCCGAAGCTCCCAGGTCCGCGACAACTCGGCTCGCCACTTCCGGCATTACGCCGTACTCCTGGTTTGCAGGACCAGTTGGCTCAGTGTCCAGCGCGGCCACTTCGAGCTGATTGCGTTCCGGGTGGATCCATTGGCATTCCACATGGTGCTCAGGTGACGAAAGCCACGGGAGCTGGTCGTTCTGGTACAGGGTCATTGAGGCCTGGGCCGGGAGGACGCCGGAGTCCGTCTCCATCATGAAGTCGTACCCAACGATCATGTCACAGTCCATCTCGGCCTCGTAGAAGCGACCGTGCAGGAGGATTTCCTTGCCGAGGTCTGGGCGGCTCAGCTCACGATGGTTCACGAACTGCAGCCCAATGGCCGCTTCCCTTGTGCCTCCCACCATGTACTGGCCGTTCGCCACCTTCAGCGTGACAGGTTTCCGACTGTCGGTCAGACACTCTGCCGGAAGTAGGCCAGCCTTGACCAAGCTGACCTGAGCTCCCGTGTCGACCAACACGTCGAAGACCTTTTCCACTTCCCCGCATAAGGCACAGACCTTAAGGTGCAACTGCCGCTCACGCCCCACTCGGCGCACGGCGTGCAAGCTCAGGATCTCCGGCCGTTCCAGAAGCTCAACAAGCGACTCCTGCAGGTCGTGGACAATGGGCTCAGGCTGCCCATCTGCAGCATCCAGCTGCGGTCCGGGTGATCCTCCGATACTCTCGGATAGATCTTGAAGTACATCAAACACATTCTTGGTCGCGAAGGACGGACGGGTGCAAGGGTTCGTGCCTTCACTTGCCCTCACCCCGCCACCGCGACTGGGTGCCGGACCGGGCCTTCCGCCCGCGGCTATCCCTTTGTGCTTACCGACCCCCGATTGAGTAAGAAAAAGTCACTGCCATGTCTTTCTTGGAGGGCTTGATCCAGGCTAAGCCCCCCTTAAAACCCTTTTGTTGATGCTAAGACAAACGTAAGTGTTTTTATCTCTCTTTTGTTGCCTAAAGTACACTTTCTCAAAGTAACTAGGGTTCTGACCCTAGCCCCCCCCATGAAGTTCACCCCTACCACTCAACTGAGCGGAGGTACCTTCCTTCATGGAGGACATACCAAAAAAAAACAGGCATTTCATGCTTGTTGGCCTTGGAGGTTAAGCCTAAGTGGTCTCCCACCCCAAGACCCCTATACTCAATTGTTTCTACCACTTATTGTGGTCCTACTTTGTAACTGTTTCTGAATTCAGTTGCTTGGCCAAGTCATTTTCTGTGCCGTCCTGACATCTATGCCCCTCAGTCCTAACCAGCACCATTTCACCCAAACGTGTGCACATGAAGTGCCTAATGCAACCTCCGAGGCAAGAGTCAGACCAATTTTCATATAAAATCTTTTGTATTATCCATTTGTGATTGAAGCTATGTGTATAAACCTGCTTTGTCTATCTGCAGCCCTTCTGTGTTACACTGGATTCCAAAACCAATCATTGATTCGATCCACATCCTCTTATTGCTCTACTTGCTGCTTTGGTTCGGGTTTTCAACTACAAAACCTGCAGGACATCATCAAAATATCTAGGGCATAAAGCAAGGACATCTTTCCGGTAGCAGAGACAGTCCCTTGTGACCTTTTGAACCGACCCTGAGAAGAAGTGCAGAACAAAAGCTCAACAACAAGTTCATCATGTCCACGCCAAGCGTCAGGACCTGGCCTATCCGAACTGTCCAAGTACAAATGGGCAGCATGGCCCACCCAATGAGTGAACCACCTTACCGAGCTCCACATCATCTCAATGGCGCATCTGGGTCCCAAGGAGATCCAGAACGCAGAAGGGCGGAAGAGAATAAAGGCCTTACCACCGAGGCCTTAGCAGCACACGGTGGAGACAGCTACAGTCACCTCCACAGACGTGTAGCTGCCTCAATATCAAGATCAAATTGTCCAGCTTCATCCTCAACTGCCATTGAAGGACCTGAGGAGTATGAGGAGCTGAAGAAGAAGATGGATGAGTACATCCTACATGAGGAGTACTACAAATCCATCCGTGGGGAAGATGGAGAGGAGCCATTGGCTGTACATGGATCCATACCACGTACAGACCTAGGGTCCTACGCACACTCTGGTCCTCCGTCCACTGCATCCCTGCCAAGACGACTAAGACCTGAGTATCCAAGACCATGTTGTCCAACCCCAAGGGCTCCCGAAGTGGGCCCAACACGAGTCGAAGAACAACATCATCCAAGGCCAACCCACGGTGCCCTGGATCACACGGCCGAGCTGTTGGCCAAACTCCTGTCTGGATCAGAAGATCCAGATGTGACGGCCCTATCGGAGGCCATTAAGGCTAAACTGGGTATTGCAGAACCCTTACCCAAGCCTGAGTTGCCCTCTCTCTCTCCAGGACTGAGTACCCTGGCCGAAGATCTCAAGAGATCAAGGGTCTCAAGGCTGTTGCCTAAGGTTACCTGCCCCAGCCCCTTTCACCCCCGTGCCAGGACAGTGCCTATGGCTGATCTACAGGACGTGCCTGTCACAGAGAGTGAGAGAAGAGGGCTGTCAGCCCTGGCCCCTCTTGCCGGCGTGTCGCCTTCAGGCCTAACTCCGGGGGGTGGGAAGACGGTCAGACCAATTGCCCAGGCGAACATCCAGCTGGAACTGCCGGAGTTCGACCCCAAAAATCTGCCTGAATGGGCAGAAGAATTTGCGGAGTTCCTTTTGTTGACTGGCCAATCCCATGTGGATGTGGCCACCAAATGTTCACTGCTAAAACGCTCATGCAAAAAGAAATTTTTGCAAAAACAGGTCCAACAGATTGTGAAAACCTGTTCTACCTGGGCAGAGGTACTCCTGAGGTTAGAGAAAACATTCCCAGTCTATGAGACTGACCTCAGCGTACGCACACAGATCGAGGAGCTACCTATGCTCCCGGAGTTTCCATCCGCTGCGCGAATTTCTGAGTATGTGTGCGACTTGGAGTACTTATTTTCGAGGATGAATGTGGGCTCCTACGGAGCCACTGAGCCCCACCTGTGGCTCATGAGTAAGATCCCCCAGCGTACGTGGGATGATTGCCGCTCAACCTCTGAGAGGAAGAGCAGGACCCACTCGTACGATGAACCGGTGGATCTCTTGATTGAGCTAGCTCTTGAGACAGAGAATGACTCCCACATGGAGAAATTCCTCAAGAAGCATTTGGGACGAGGTGGTACCCCTACCCCCGAACGTGGCGAAGGGAAGGGGCATAAAAATCCCACAAACACCAACCAGGGAGGTGGTAAAGGGAGGGGCAACCTACGTGCCATGAACGAGGTTCAACCTGATGCAGGCACACCCCCCCTGTTCTACTGCCGACCTGTCAATGACAAGGGGGGACCTTGTCATGCCTCTGACTGCGATCTCCGCAGTGGCTGTATGCTGCAGATGAAACGTCAGCAGCACACCAAAGATGGGAAACAGGTGACCCATCAGGACCATTTCAGGTGTACCATCACCTGTAGTTACTGTGGCAAACGTCGTCACTACGAGGACGAATGCCACATCAAGAAACGCGAGAGTGACAAACTCAAGCGTCAGGAGGCGGAGCGCCAGAAGACCCAGACGCCCGCCAGAAATCCCCCGAACGGGGATAAAGGTGGTAAAGGAGGTGGCAAAGGGGGTGGCAAAACGGGACCCCCTAACCCCCAGAGGCGCTCATCAGCGCCCGTTGCTACACCCACTCCTGCTGCTACACCCGCTCCCGCAGTTGACCCCAAGAAACGCCCCCAAGGGGATAACGCTACCCCTGAGGGGAATAATTCTAAGAAGAGGCGCTTGGCCTGGATGGCCAAGTCCCTCATGGCTGCAGGGGTGGATGTGAAATTCCCTGATGAGGAATAGGGGGGCGGCTCCGAAGAGGAGGACTTGGTTTTCTGGATCCTCGTGAAAATCGGGGATCAGGTTTTTCGAGCGGAGCTTGATACCGGTGCAACACTTTCCATAGTGGCCCGGCGCCTGCTTAAGACTTTCAGGAAAACTAAGACCGTGGCCATAAGAGTAGGGGATGGGCGTACCATCCATTCCTTGGGGGGGGTCGATGTGACCATATGTCTGGGCGACGAAACCGTGACCCAACACTGCAGAGTGTTGGACACTGACGCCTTTGACATCGTCATTGGCACCGACTTTCTAAGAAGAAACCCCCAGGTTAAAATGCTGTCCCTACAGCGTCCTTACTCTTTGCACTGCGACTTTGGCAGTGGGCTATTCTCCGTTCCTTTGGAGCTGTCAGGGCGAAAAGAAGCTCGGCTGCGCTACGCAGCCAAGACGAACTATCGTACTGAAAACTACCAACTGGCCCGTCACGTTCTTGAAAATGGACTGGCGGCCCTTCAGGTAAACCTGGATGAGATCCAGGTGGAATTGTTTGCGAGCCAACAACAGCACATCATGCAGTTGTACTGCTCGAAACAAATGAACAATGCTTTCCGTTTCTTCTGGAAAGCAATGGGCCTAGCGTATGCTAACCCTCCCTTCTCCCTGCTCGCGAAGGTTCGAACCAAAATCGCTTATGAGGGAGGAAGGGTTGTTATGTGCACCCCTGACTGGGGTTGCTCTGGTGAACATGCTTACTGGCGCCGTATGCTAGATCGAATGACCGTGGGAAGAGTGCAACTCCCTGACGGCCCCATCTATGTGCCTGAGGACTCAGACACAGCTATGCAGGCCCCTGAGTGGGCCAGTTTCCTGTCCATCGTCGATGGATCTCTCAATCCTGTACCCCTGTGTGACCTAGACCAGGTGCTACTAAAAGAGGTCATGGCCAAAAATCGTGGCCTGAGCCTTTATGATCTCAAAAATCGATCTCCTGAGCACCTATCTGCCACACTTACAGGGTGTGAGTCTCCTGATAACTATCTGGAACCTGCAACTGTAAAAGAGGATGCTGAGGACCAACTGTCTGAGATCGCCAGCGATATTCCCTCTGTTTATCCCAGCTGTGTTGACCTAAAACTTAGTGCTTTCCTAGCCCAGCTGTTGCTAGAGGAGGTAGATCTAGAGTCAACCTCTGAACCCGCTTCCCCTGTTGGGAAGCCAGTGCTACACATGCCGCCTGTGCACACAGGTGAACCCGTGGCCCGGAGTACTGATGCTCTGGCGCGGCCTGCTGCTAACAACATGCCATTGTCTGAGCATGACACTCAAGAACTCCGGCGGCTGTTGTACCTGAAGGCCGAAGGTATTGAGCGCCAAGAGCGGCTGCAATACCTCAGACAGACCTGGAAATACTCCATCTGGTCTGAGGAGGACGATGAGTCCTATACGCTGCCAGATCCTGAGATACCTCTAGTGTATTCTCTACACTATGGGCAGCAATGTCCCCCTGAGTGGGACGATGGTACTGTGCCTGCCGAAACTGCTGATCGGCATAAAAAGAAAGAACATGGAAAAAGCAACCTCCATGCTGAGGAGGATTTCCTTCAGAAACTGGAGAGTCTTAACCTTGACCCCCGCCTGAAGAAACTGCTGATAACCTATGAGGAGGTGTTCGGCGCCTTGCCGCCTCCCCTTTCTTGTAAAAAACTGGTCCAGATGGACCTGAAATTGAAACCAGAATTTGAAAAGACGCGAGTGAGGCGTCGTCCCTATCCCGCTCCACAGGAACAGGTCGACGAAATCGAGCGCCAGATCCAAGAATGCATTGATGCTGGCCTCGTTGAAGAGTATAAACACGGGGACTATCCCCATCACTGCAGTCCCTGTTTCCTTGTTGCTAAACCAGGGTCGACTGCCCTACGTCTTGTTGTAGACTATGGTGAGGTCAACAAGAAAACCCAGAACCACTCAGGGAGTATTCCTAACATGGAAAACACCCTGGAGCGTATTGCCAAATGCAGGTATAAGACCAAAATGGACAAACGCTCTGGTTTCTGGCAGGTTGACCTAACCGCCGCAGCTCAGGAGCTGCTGGCCTTTATAACCCCTAAGGGTCGTGTCTTCAAGTGGAAGGTTATGCCTTTCGGGGTGGCAAATGCCCCAGCGCTCTTCCAGGAGCTTATGAACAAAGTTTTGTACATACTGAGGCGCAGGCCTCTAGTACAAGAGTTGATTTCTCGGGGTGCAGAAATGGAGGCTCACATCGACGACGTGAGTTTAGGTACTAATACCAAAGAGGACCACGTCCTTCTCCTCCGTGAATGTTTCACTGTCTGTCAAGAAAACCATCTCCGAATCAAACTCGAAAAATGTGAGTTTATGAAAGAGGAGATGGAGTATTTGGGTTTCGACGTGGGGTACGGCTGGTGGAAACCAGCCGCGTCTAAGATGCAGCCCCTACAGGACATGCAGATTCGCGATGACCCTAAGAAGGGTCTACACGATGTGAGGAGTTTTGTGGGCGCCTGTAATTCTTATCGGCGTCACATCCACAATTTTACTTACTCCTCTGCACCCCTCACTGACCTGATCAAGAAAACTACTCCCTGGAGATGGACCTCCAGAGAGGAAGAGTGTTTCCAGGAGTTGAAGAAGAAGATTGCCTCCTCCAACTGCCTGGGAGTGCCCCGCCCTGAGGGCGAGATAGTCCTGATCACTGATGCCAGTGATGTAGGGGGGGGAGGTACGATCTACCAATGGCAGGAGCTTAACCCCGCTGAACTAACCCACTGCCATTATCGTACTACTGGACTGAACCGTGATGGTTCGTTGAAACATGACTATCCTACCAGTGAGTGGCGACTGGTGCCACTGGGACACTGGAATTGGAAATGGAACCAAGCGCGTTCCAACTACAGCACCTATGACCAGGAACTCCTGGCCGGTATGTTGGTGCTTTCGTCACAATCCCGACTCCTGGGATCTAACCCTATTGTCTGGCTGTGTGACCAGGAGCCTGTGAAGTCTTTTCAGAAGGGCCCACCACCAGAAAAAGCAAAGCTAAAACGGTGGTGGACTTACCTGAGCCAGTTCAGGCTGACAGTGCATCATATCCCCGGGATTAAGAATGAACTGTCTGACTATATATCGCGCAACAACTTCGATGCGCTTATTGGTGAGAGCTCTGAGGCGCTCGCCAAAGAGGCTTTCCAGCGTATGGATGTCCAGCTTGACCTGTCCATGCGCACTGCCGGAATCCTGGAGGGTTGGAGTCTAACCGACTATCAGTCAGAGTATGAAGAAATTCTCCAAACCCTCAGCACTGGTCTCGAACCCCGTGTCATTGACGGGCACCAGTGGTATAAAAACAATCAGTACCTCTTCTACGAGGACCGAATTGTGGTGCCTGAGGCACGACCGGATGGGTGCCTACAATGGTCCCATCCCAGTTCTGGTCACACTGGCGCTAATCGCTCAGTGGACTTCTTCCGTGAGTGTTTCTACTCTAGTCTAACCCTGATTGAACTGAGGTCGCGTATGCAGACCATTGTGGATGCTTGTGGCTGTCATGCCAGCAAGCAGAGCGACAGTAGGGATAGGGGCCTGATCTCCAGCTTACCCATACCCTATGGTGCTAACTCTCTTCTCTACGTGGATTACATCCACGGCCTACCACGCTTTGGCGGCTATGATAGTTGCCTCGTGGTCACCTGTGGTCTATCTCGCTTCACCCGTGTGTTCCCTTGCAATAAGAAAATCACAGGTGAGCAGACTGTGAAAATGTTGGTCGAACAATGGTTCGAACCCTATGGAGCACCTAAGCAGGTGCACTCTGATGAGGATGTACGCATCCGCAGTGACACTGGGTGGTACAAACGAGTGCTAAATGCCCTCAACGTGGAGGTAACCACAGGTGTGCCCTATACCCACACGTCTAACCCTCTCTGTGAGAGACAGAACCGTGTGGTGGAGCAAAACTTAAGAATCCTGATGAAACAGGAGCGCACCAAGGACTGGGTACGCCTAGTGCCCTGGGCAGTGCTGTCCATGAACTCACAGCGGAGCTCTTCTACGGGTTTCACCCCCAACGAACTGTTCCATGGAGGACGACCTGCTTGGTTCTTCAAAACCCCCTTTCCTGAGGACTTCAAGAGCCCTGTGGGAGATTGGCTGGAACACAAGCAGTCTCTGGCTAACCAGGCTGGTACTAACCTGAGGCACATTCGTGACCGTGAACAGAGCCGTCGGAACCGCCTACGGCGACCTGCCAGCTTCAAGGTTGGTGACCCTGTTTTGGTACTCCATTCACGCCTACCCTCCTGGCCACGTAACTGCCTACAGGACCCTTACTTTGGACCCTATCGTATCATCAGGATAGATGGATCCAGGATCCATGTCAGGTGCAGTCCACGTCTAGGTGGTGAACTGCTGTGTGCACCTAAGCAGTTGAGGCACTATCACTCCCCTGACGACTTGTCTTGGGATGAGTGGCGCCTCAGCGACAGTGAGATTGAACGTATAGACCTAGAGAACGCTGCCAGTCCAGAGGAGGCAGACGAACTTGAAGAGATGACTGCCGATGAGATGGCAGTCGATGGTTACTACGTGGTTGCAGGTATTGCTCCCCACGAGTATAAACAGGGCTGGAAATTCCTTACCCTGTGGGATGGCTATGGGTTGTCTGAGGCGACCTGGGAATCTATGTCAGCCTTCATACAACCAGATGGGAGTATCAACCCCATCTTCCGCACTTACCTCGTTGAGAACAGCGAGGGGCAGCTCCTAACCCGTGCTGAGACTATGTCCCAGCGTAAGAAGCGAAACTAATCTCCCTGTGTCAGTTTGTGCCCTGCAGACCCATGCCTATGGTTTCCAGCGTGAGCCAGGTGGCCGCTTATCATGATTGCAGCCACCCAGCGAGTGTGTGCCTTGTTGACCATGTGTTGCATGGGTACTGCCCTAATGTAATGACCTTGGAGAGCCAACGAAGAACGGTGGCTTACTACACCAGGGGGGAATGACAAGCAAGGTGTTATGAGGCAAGGTGTGTCTTCCCTCCTTGGGGACAAGGGAGCCCACAGTTAGGACCCCTGACTGGACCAGACCCATGGGGTTCTACCCTTCCTTACAGGGTTTACCATACCCCTAAGTGTGCTACGTATGTCTGTATGTGTCTCACTTCTCTCCCCAGCGTGGCTCCCGGAGACCGGGCTTCGCTGACGTCGGACCGAAGGTCCTAATCAGGTACTATTACCACTCCTATGGCGCCCAATTTCCGTGGTGGCGCCTATCCTTGGGGTAAGACGGCAAAAGCCCTACCTACTAGAGGGGAGGGGTGGCCAAGTGTGCTAAGGGCATACAAAACGCCCATTTTTGCTACAGGCCAAAAGCTAACGCACTCCTTTGCCCACGAGGAAAAGCACGCGGGACAGGAGACACCACTACACTACACTCACTAACGCCAGCACCGGCCTTCGAAGGCAGGGTGAGCACTCATCACTTGCACTCCACTCCTGCGACGCCTGCTGACCCTAACCCCTACACACGCTACTTGGGGCTGCTGTCCAGGAAGACTCAGGCCCTAGTGGCCCTCCTGTGAAGGTGACAAGAGAACACAGCACTCCTAAGCAGCTGTGGCCTAACAGAGGACGCCACAACGCGTTTCCCCTGCTAGGGCTTGGAGGGAAGGGGTGCTCTCGTTGCGTGCACAGCGCAGATGTCGTTGAAGTCGAACTGCCCTCGCCAGTCCTGGCTGAGGCACAGTCATTTGACTTGTGATCAGCGCCCCTGTGTGCTGGGGCAGAAAAATGGATAGCCGCCGAAGGCAGCTGCTGCGTGCACCAATCACCCTTAACCTCTCCCACCTGTACAACAGAGGCAAATGAAGGGTCGTTTGCGGCGGAGGAACCAAGCCACACTCCCCGTATTATACGGTTCTCAGTGTGACCTATAATACACTGTCCGCAAACACGCTGAAGATTCAGCTACCCCTGTCAAGCAAGCAAGCTTTAATAAACTCCTCGGGTTCTCTTAAAGAACGTACCGAGGAGCCTCTGGGTAACCTAAACAAGGTTTACCGTGCGCAATTCGCGTGGCCTACCCTTTAATGCATCATGTGCACGCAGGGAAGGGAGGCTGAACCACTGACTCAACCAGGAGGTGAGCTCCTCCTGGGCTAACCTACCTTACTCACCATGCATCGTGTGAATGCCGAATTGAAACGAACACAAAACAAGCCTAAGCGTTTTAAGCAACCCTACTTTAACGCGACGGCCTCACACGAACAAACGCTTTCTGTACTTACCCGTGAAGAAGAAAACAAGGGTGAATTTGGGATACAGGTAAAGCGTCACAGCGTGTGGATGCCTCGATTAGGCACATGCATCGCGAGCACAGCGCATATTCTAACCCTACGTGCGCGCTGCGCGCTCCATTCGCATCACATACCTTCATTCCTGTTTTCACCTGTGCAGAGCACGAGAGAAGAACACCCGACCCCCCATTGAGCACAGCGTTGACAACCCTAACGTTTTAACGAAACAACCAACACGAACGCAATGCGTGAGTGTGAGGTGACACTGACATACCTGAGAGATGGGTTGTTGACCTGCTCTGTGGTGTGGGCTGAATTTGAATGCTTGACTCTGAAGTTTATAAAAATTTTGATGCAACTGTGCAAAAATTTCCTTTAAAACTTAAAAAACTACGGCTCATACCTTCTTTTCCAAGAGCCGTTTACGCTTGCGCAACCCTTTTCTTGGAGTCCGCTTCCTTTGCGCTTGTCTGCGACTTTGAGTTATGTGTGAAAATGACGATTTCCCGCGTGGTTTCGTCGATTTTTAACGATTTCACTTGCTAAATCGCAACCCCCTTCCTCTAAACCGCAGGAATCACTCCCTGTCGGTTACATTTTCTATTTTTTCCAGCTCCTGGAGGTTTGTGTCCTCCATTGGGAGTATTGCTCCGCCCTGGCCCTTGGTCAGGACGTATACTAAAACGCTGTTTATACGGCAAAAGTCGTCCGCATTAGAGCGTTCGACTGTACCCTGGTGGGCAAGCACATGTGCTCTCGGGAGGGAGTCCTGGGTTCAATTCCCACTACCCCCAAACTTTTTCCAAAAGTTTTCGTCGCACGCCGGCGACTTCTGAGGAGTGCCCCATCGAAGGGACATCATTCACGGTACATTACACTATTTTTCAAGGGTACCTACAGTGTGATAGGCTTCTATGAAGTGAGGAGGATGTTTTTGGTAAGTTTAATGCATTTTCTGAGGTAATTTTGGGAATATTTGAGCCTTTTTCCTTGGTCCTACTAGCTTGATCAACTAGTACTCCAGGGGGGAGTAAAAAAAATCACTGCCATGTCTTTCTCGGAGGGCTTGATCCAGGCTAAGCCCCCCTTAAAACCCTTTTGTTGATGCTAAGACAAACTTAAGTGTTTGTATCTCTCTTTTGTTGCCTAAAGTACACTTTCTCAAAGTAACTAGGGTTGTGACCCTAGCCACCCCCATGACGTTCACCCCTACCACTCAACTGAGCGGAGGTACCTTCCTTCATGGAGGACATACCAAAAAAAACCAGGCATTTCATGCTTGTTGGCCTTGGAGGTTAAGCCTAAGTGGTCTCCCACCCCAAGACCCCTATACTCAATTGTTTCTACCACTTATTGTGGTCCTACTTTGTAACTGTTTCTGAATTCAGTTGCTTGGCCAAGTCATTTTCTGTGTGGTCCTGACATCTATGCCCTTCAGTCCTAACCAGCACCATTTCACCCAAAAGAGTGCACATGAAGTGCCTAATGCAACCTCTGAGGCAAGAGTCAGACCAGTTTTCATATAAAATCTTTTGTATTATCCATTTGTGATTGAAGCTATGTGTATAAACCTGCTTTGTCTATCTGCAGCCCTTCTGTGTTACACTGGATTCCAAAACCAATCATTGATTCGATCCACATCCTCTTATTGCTCTACTTGCTGCTTTGGTTTGGGTTTTCAACTACAAAACCTGCAGGGCATCATCAAAATATCTAGGGCATAAAGCAAGGACATCTTTCTGATTGGGATTGTGTGGCGCTTCCCACGACACCATCCTGCGACCGCCCTAGCTGGGGCCCTTGGCTGCAGGGGCTCCGCTAGGGGGCGTTGGTTGTGGAAGTAGGGGTATTCTCCTCCGCATCAACCTCGTTGACACCCTTCTTCCTCCTATTCCTAGGCTTCTTGTCCTTGTCCTTGTTCCGGTCGTTCTGGTTGTTCTCCTTGTTCTTGTTGTCCAACCTGGGGACCCAGTTCCGCTTGATCTCCTGGATCTCCTTGGCCAACTCGGTCCCCACCGACATCAGCTTGGAGAGCTCGTCCTTTTCCACCTCCACTTTGGCCTCCCGGATACCCGCAGGTGCACGCTTCTTCGACCCGTGCGCCTTTATGTAGGCCTCCGTGTCGGCCTGGTGGGTGGGGCATGTTCGGTGGTCATGGTTGAAGCCTTTCTTCCTCCCATAACACACGAAACAGCCCTGAGGGTGAGCTCGTATGAACTCCCCAAAGGACAGCGGAGGGTCGCCAATGCGGCGGGGGTCCCTCCACCTATGATTTTAGCAGCTGTTTTTTCCCAAAATTCAAAAAGTCAGCAAAAGGCAGATTTTTGCGGGAAATGACCTACTTTTTTGATTTCTACGGCCCCAAAATAGGGGGGGGGGGGTTCCTCCTACCCGGCTTTTGTCTAAAAATATCAAAAACCCTGAAATTTGGCCTATTTTGGGGTATTTTTGCCTGCTCTGGGCTGGTCCTGCAGAACAGTGCTGCACACCAGTGTACCTGCCTATAGAGGATTTTCGACAGAAATTGCCCTTTTGTTGGGATTCTCTTGCCCCAAAATACGGATGGGGGGGTTCTTCCCACCCGAGCTTTCTCCTAAACCATCAAAAACCCTGGAACTCGGCCTATTTTGGAGTACTTTTGTCTGTTGTGGGGTGGTGCTACAGAACAGTGCTGCACACCAGCGTACCTGTATCCTATAGTACAGGCACAAAAATACCATGAAAAGAGGTTTTGTACCCAAAAAGACCAAAGGAAACCTTTTTTCTTTTATTCTGCACGCTCATAATAGGAGAGGGGGGTTCCTCCTACCCGATTGTTCTCCAAAAATACACTGTTTTTGGCCAAAAATTGGCAATTTTTGGCCATTTTTGGAATAAAACTGTTTTTTTTCTGTGCTGACGGCCCTGCAACACCCAATAGGTTGCTCCAATACAATCCCAAACACATTTCACTGGATTGGGCACCCTAAGAATAGGGTATGGGGCCCTAAAACTCACGACCCCGGCTAAAAAAACACTATTTTCGGCAAAAAATTGGAAATTTTTGGCCATTTTTGGGCGAAAACTGTTTTTTTTTGTCCTGACGATCCTACAAAACGTTCGTGCATTCAAATCCAAGGAACCACCAACGGTAATGAAAACAAAGGACAATCGCAACAAGCCGCACCACTCTGAGCATCTGAGCATCTGGTTCTCTCAATCAGTTCAACATCGCACAAAGTGCATAATGAACACAGAGCTCAGGCATCTGCACTTCCAGAGATATGATCCTGCCGTATTCACAAACACGGCAATAAATTTAAATCACCAAACTCTAAACAGCACAAAGTTCTTTTTTGGGAGAGGGAAAAAGACAAAAGACATATATGCAGGCGCTGCTAATAGGGCCGGTACATTGGAAAACCAAAGGGCTGCATGCTGCTCATCGTCGAACAAAGCTGCTGCATGGGCTGCATGGGCATTTGGAGCTGGTGCATGTTCATGGCTGGCATTGGCATGGCCATGGGCATGGCAACTGGCATGTTCATTTGCAAAGGACCCATATGCTGCTGCTGCTGCTGGTGCTGCTGGGCCTGCTGGTGCATCTGCTGGTGCTGCTGCTGCTGCTGCACTTGGGTCTGCATCTGCATCTGCAGCTGCAACTGCTGCTGCTGCTGCTGCTGCTGCTGCCGCTGCTGCTGCTGCTGCTGCTGCTCCTGCTGAAACACCTGCCCAGGGGGGTTCGGAGACACCTGTTGAGACACTTGAGACACCTGCTGAGACATGTGCTCTCCTGACTCCCGTTTCACCCTTCCTTTTTTTCGGGTATTTTCACTGTTTTCACCTTGCCCGCGTTTGCGCTTCAGGGGGTTTGTTCGGTTGTTTTGTTGTTGGGTTGTTTGTTGCAGTGCAGCCAAGAGCCGCTGAACAAGGTCAGCCTCTTGTTTTACCGTCCCACTGCCCGTCTCTTCCTTCTTTGGCTGTTTGCTTGGTGGGCTGTTGTTTTTATGGCCTTTTGGTTTTGGTTTTGGTTTCGGTTTTGGTTTCGGTTTTGGTGGTGGCTTTGCGGTCGAATTCCGTTTCGGGTTCGGTTTGGGTTTCCCATTGGTAGTGACAGATTCCTTCTTCACCGCTGTGGTACTGAGGTTTGTGATCTCAGGGAGACGTGTGCTCCGCCGACTGTCCTCATATGCCAGTTCACGCTTGGCCTGGTGCGGACCGCAGGACTGACACCTCTGAGGAAACTGGAAATAAATGCACTGCCCGGAATACAAACCTTCCATCCAGGTCTTCCCTGCTTCACAGCCCTGCTTGTCAGCCAGGGCAATTTCTCTGAGGCTGGATTCTGAAAACCGTAGAAGGGATCTGAAGTCTGCCTGCCCTGCCGTACAGCAAAATGCACAGACGCCGACAACATCCCAGGAAGCCGGATTGGTAGGAATCACGGCTAATACTAAAACAGTGACGCCCCGTTCAAGCTGGACTGTCCACCTGCCTGGGAACAGGGGCTGCCCTTTTCGCGACAGACCGGGACAACGCACAGTGGGCCTCCACAACAATTGGGTGTGCAGCAGAACCGAAGCATCGCTTAGGCCGTCATACATCTGCACAGTGTCACCGTGCTGCAGGTCACTCCAGGTCACACTGGACGGCCGTAAATGTTTGCTGATCCAACAGCTATCGTCGGGCACGAATGGTGCATTTTGCGAATTCGAGAATGGTACAGCAGCAAAAAAATTAATGCCTGGACACAACTTTGGCAGCATCCAGTGCTTTTCAACTGGCAGAAACAAAGTGTCACCTGGTGACAGTGACAGAGGGGTTGCGCTGTACTGAATTGTGTCAAGAGTATGCATTACGCAAAAATGACTGGCCTCTCGGCCCAGGCACACAAGACAAATCATTAGCACGCTCTCCATGTTAGCCAGCTGACAGGGGACTGGACGATCTGTGAGCGTTATCACTTGGGCAGCACCGGGGCAAGCCATTCCGAGCACAGGGCAGATCCGCTCAAGATGCTTGATGATGTCAGCAGCAGGGACTCCACAGGCCCTTGAGCCCCCAGTCACGTCGTACCACAGACTTCTGCCCAATTTTTGAATTGCGTCAATCAGGGGCTTCATCAACGCCAGCGGCACCCCATTGGCTCTCTTCAATGGATCCTGTGGACGACAGAAGTGGAGAGAGATACAGAGGGGTACTGAAAATATCAGCATGAATACGTTCCAAAATCTACCCCAATCCATAAACAATGAAAGATTAGCAACATTAGCAAGAAATGGCCAAAAATAGTAAATCTATCACAAGCCAACGGATGTGGTGGCAAGAAGGTGGTATACCGCTAATTGTCAGCTGGCAATTTCGGTTCATGCGTGTACCAGAGAGTTGGAGACAGCCAGCCTTGCCTCCACAGCCCCAACCAGAGCCTAACGTGCTTCATGATCTCCACCAGCCCCACTGGGCATTTCCCTCGTGGGCGAGAGGGGCGTTTTTGCACGATCTTGGAGTGGGGCTGCTGGACATGCTCGCCCCCCTCCGATGACATGCCCACGAGGTTGCCATGTTTGCGTAGCCGGGGGGTGTAGTGCTCCAGAAAGTAATGAATTGGGACTCCAAACCGGCGCAGGGGAAACCCGAGGTCCCAAAAGAGCTGGTGTGCTTCACGGCACATGTCATCACGCTGGTCAACACCCTCCGGACTCCAGCTGTTCAGCTGGACCATCAGAATCCGCATCAGTTTCAAATATCGGTGTATTGGGTCCTGCAGAACCTCACCGTTCCGTTTGACTGTGAGACCATTTGCCGTTCGTGGGAACAGATCAGCTAGGGCTTTCCAAAAAGAATCCTCCTTCAGGATATCCTTCGTGACAATGTTTGGGGGTGACCAGTCCCTTTTGCCAATAGCTTCTTTGAAAGGTGGGTAGTATGGAAAGCGCGTAAAATGTTTCTCCAAAATTGTCTTCAATTGGACAGTGTATTCCTCAGGCAGGTTTGCTCTGGTCCAGAACCACAGGGGGTGGATCACCCCGTTTGCCAACACGTGATTGTTGCAGTGGTGTACATCATACACGCTGTTGAGGCGACATTTCATGAGGCGAAAGAAGGGAGCGCAGCGTGAAGGGTAGTTGTGAAAATCCCGCAAAGGCTGCCGTATCCAATCAGGGTGCTTCCAGAGTTTTTTTGAACCATAGCACTCCACACAACAGCAATCTGCTGTTGGTGGAGGCGTCCCTGTGGTTCGGTAGTAGGCGGCATAATCAGGAGAAAAAACCAGCTCCATGCTTTCACCACCCCAGCCGCTCTCCAACGCCTTCTCAAGGGCAGGAAGCAGGTCCATGCGCTCAAACTGCGACGAGGTTGTGATGTGATCATCCTGGTCCAGGTATCTCGCAAGGGGAAGTTGCAGAAGGAGTTGGTGTGGCTGACGTGCTTGCGGTAGATGTACGCTCAGCACCTGGCATTTGCGGCGCCCATACATTTCATTGGCGTCAAAAAAGACGCAGAGCTGCGGGGTTCTGACAGCGTCATGCAGGCAGCCATGTGCTCTTGCGAGCTCCAAATACAGTGGAAGGGCGGTACTCGGGTCTAGGTACGCACCTACCGGTGTGGTAGCAATCCCCATGTCGGCTGTCAAAAGCTGCATGAGTTTGGTCACGCCTGTCCTATACACCCCCTGACCATTGCCATCATTATTTCTGCGCGCGCGAATGAAATCTTCCCATGTATCATGGGTCGTAAACTTTGCAATGAGGGTATCCCTCAATTGCTCAAATGTGGCCGGTCTTGCCCTCAGTCTGTCTCGATTCAGTGATCGCTTGACTGCATGCTCCGCAATCAGGTGCCCGCAATGCAACTGCTTCGCATACGACCTCACAAGGCTGCGTCTGTTGGCCACAGATTTTTTTGAAAGCTGCCATTCAGGCAGTTTGGGCCGTCCCGGTCTGGAAGGTTCTACCATCTTAGGAAAAAGAGAATCAAAAAACAGCCTACAGCAACGTGGAGTGGTATGCGAAATAGTTGCTACAACGCTGATTGGTGCCTGCACCCAAGTACCGCCCTACCATTGTATTTGGAGCTCGCAAGAGCACATGGCTGCCGGTCTGGAAGGTTCTAGCATCTTAGGAAAAATAAAATCAAAAAACAGCCTACAGCAACGTGGCGGGGTATGCGAAAGAGTTGCTACAACGCTGATTGGTGCCTGCACCCAAGTACCGCCCTGCCACTGTATTTGGAGCTCGCAAGAGCACATGGCTGCCTGCATGACGCTGTCAGAACCCCGCAGCTCTGCGTCTTTTTTGACGCCAATGAAACCTCGCATGGATCCTGTTCTCTGTTGCCAAGGCTTTGAAGAGTTGCTGATGTGGTGGCCGTTGGACAGGCAGATCATCCTACATTTTGCTGAGGGGTACAGTGACAGGAATGCAAAAACCTTGAGAGGCTCTGTTTGCTTTCGGCTGAATGGTGGAGGCGGTGGAAGAGCGATAATGTCGGGACCCTCGCTTTCGATCTTGCGCTCTGATGCCGTGTTGACGTTTTGCGCTTGGCGGTTCTCGTGTCGCTTCTCTGCTTCCTCCCGTTCGGTGCGCTCCTGGGGACATGCAAAAATCTAAATCCTATCTCTGTCAATTGGAAAGAAATGAACACGATAGGTATGCACAGAATCAAGAGAGCGTTACTGCAGAACTTTGCATGGTTACCTTTTGCTGTTGCTCCTCATCCCCTTGCTTTTGACGCTTTGCCGCCTCCGCCTTCTTTCTGTCCGCCTCCTCTCGTTCGGTGCGCTCCTGGGGACATGCAAAAAACAAAATCCTATCTCCGTCAATTGGAAAGAAATGAACTCGATACGTATGCACAGAATCAAGAGAGCGTTACTGCAGAACTTTGCATGGTTACCTTTTGCTGTTGCTCCTCATCCACTTGCTTTTGACGCTTTGCCGCCTCCGCCTTCTTTCTGTCTGCCTCCTCTCGTTCGGTGCGCTCCTGGCGACATGCAAAAAACAGAATCCGATCTCCGTCGATTGGAAAGAAATGAACACCATACGTATGCACAAAATCAAGAGAGCGGTACTGCAGAAATTTGCATGGTTACATTTTGCTGTTGCTCCTCATCCACTTGCTTTTGACGCTTTGCCGCCTCCGCCTTCTTTCTGTCCGCCTCCTCTCGTTCGGTGCGCTCCTGGCGACATGCAAAAAACAAAATCCGATCTCCGTCAATTGGAAAGAAATGAACACGATACGTATGCACAGAATAGAGAGAGCGGTACTGCAGAAATTTGCATGGTTACCTTTTGCTGTTGCTCCTCATCCACTTGCTTTTGACGCTCTGCCGCCTCCGCCTTCTTTCTGTCCGCCTCCTCTCGTTCGGTGCGCTCCTGGCGACATGCAAAAAACAAAATCCCATCTCCGTCAATTGGAAAGAAATGAACACGATACGTATGCACAGAATAGAGAGAGCGGTAGTGCAGAAATTTGCATGGTTACCTTTTGCTGTTGCTCCTCATCCACTTGCTTTTGACGCTCTGCCGCCTCCGCCTTGTTTCTGTCCGCCTCCTCTCGTTCGGTGCGCTCCTGGGGACATGCAAAAATCAAAATCTGATCTCCGTAAATTGGAAAGAAATGAACACGATACGTATGCACAGAATCGTGAGAGCGTAACTGCAGAATTCCGTGTGCGCTCCTGGAAGGTTACCGTTTGCTCTTGCTCCTCATCCGCTTGCTTTTGACGCTTTGCCGCCTCCGCCTTTTTTATGTCCTCTTGTGCTCCGTCTCGCGTCTCCGCTTCCTCTGGTTCGGTGCGCTCCTGGGGACATGCAAAAATCAAAATCCCATCTCGGTCGGTCGGAGAGAAATTAACGCGATATGCATGCACAGAATTGAAAGACCCTAACTGCACAACTTTGGAACGTTACCTTCTGCTGTTGCTCCTCATCCGCTTGCTTCGGTCGGTGCGCTGCCTCCGCCTTTTTTCTGTCCTCTTCTGCTCTGTCTCGCCTCTCCGCCTCCTCTCGTTCCGTGCGCTCCTGGGGACATGGGTTCTCTGCCTTTCTGGGCCTCTCAACCTGAGTGGCACGAAGTTACACAAAGCACCGAACTGTTGGCCTATGAAGCGTGTCCCACCGGCCCAAATCCCAGCCAGCGATATGCACCGGTTGTGCCACCCATGCGGTGGGGTGATGGTCTATGTGTGAGTCACAAACATTTAATGCACCGCAAGCAACAACATCAACAAGCATTGAACAGCAATAGATGCCTGTCGAATGCTGCTCATTGATATGTCCATGGGTTTGAAGCTCACTTGCGGTTTGTGCGGTGGAAACAGCTTTTGGATTGTGAAGCCTCCAGTCTTACTTCTGTCCTCAAGCGCTCGAAGAATCTCTGGTATCGTTTTGGAACTCATACCGCTAACACACAGGTTCTCGCAGAGTTTGATCAAATAATGTTTTGAGTAAGCACTTGCCTGCTTAAACAGCTCCATACGCGTCATATGCTCAGTTGCTTCGGCTATTCTTGATGCCAACGCTTCCTCAGACACATCGGGTGACCTACTCTTTTTGGTATACTTCCTCAACTTTGGGGGCTTTGGTTTAGTTTTCTTGTTCTTTTCCTTTTTGGCTTTGGGTGTGCCACTTGCGCCATCCTCCGAGTTGTCGCCATCGTCACCATCGTCCTCATCATCACTACTTTCATGTTCCGAGCTCTCATCAGAAGGTGCCTCGCCGTAGTCGGATGTTTCATCACTCGGGACGTCACACCCATCGTTGAAGAAGGCAGGCAATCCAAGAGGAAGGGTTGGGAAGACGTCAGCGCGTTTGAACCAATAGAAGTAATTATTTGGGAACCTCATGCATAGGTCGTTCTTGTTTGGTTCCGGTATTTTTTTCGGTATAATCAGCATTCGGTACCAAAACAAGACCCGCTTTTCACCGGTTTGCACATTGGTGGACATGCCACATTTGATGTAATTGAAGGTCCCGACTTCAACACTTTGGTCTTCCTTAACACAATGCCCTGCAAGGAGCCTTTCTAGCTCCGGGTCCAAACTTTCGCAATTTTCCCATGCTCCGCCTTCTCCTTGTTCCGCCCCATCTTCCACGTCCCCCTTGCCTACATGACAATCGGCAGGCACCAAGGCTGGCATGTCAGGCTTTGGAATCACAACCTTTTTCTTCTTGGAAGGAGCCATTGCTTAGCCCTGTGGGTTGTACCAAAGGGAAATCACATTTTGTCGCCATGCATGCTCCCATGACCATTCGTTCACCCTTAGTTCACTATCTTTTCACCCTTTGCTCACCCTACCTAGGAAGGCATAATACACACAAAAAGCACGCAACAAGGGCTTGAAGGCAGTAAGACAATCGTTGCTTACGTATGAACCATATGGAAATGGACCACAAACGGTGCAAAATAGGGCCAAAAACACCTGAAATGTTCATCGCTCATCCCATTCTTATGCACATAGTATCATATTTTATGTACAACGATGACACACGGAGAAAGAAAATTCTCAAATGGCTCAAATAGTTCCAAGCCTACCTATGAACCATATGGATATTGGATCACAAACGGTGCAAAATAGGGCCAAAAACACCTCAAATCTTCATCGTTCATCCCATTCTTATGCACATACTATCATATTATATGTAGGACCTATCATACAAATGCTTACAATAACAACCTAAGCCCCAAACATGTGTGTGTACGGTGATAGGCACGCAAAAGCCCATCTATGACCCATATGGAAATGGACCACAAACGGTGCAAAATAGGGCCAAAAACACCTCAAATGTTCATCTTTCATCCCATTCTTATGCACATAGTATCATATTTTATGTAGTTCTTATCATTCAAATGCATACAATACCAACCCAAGCCCCAAACATGTGTGTGGACGGTGATAGGTGATCAAAACCCTACCTATGAACCATATGGATATGGAGCACAAATGGTGCAAAAACGGGCCAAAAACACCTCAAAACTACATTGTTCATCCCATGCTTGTGCCCGTAGTATCATATTTTATTTCTTACCCAGCATTCAAATGCTTACAATACCATCCTATGCCCCAAACATGTGTGTGGACGGTGATAGGTGATCAAAACCCTACCTATGAACCATATGGATATGGAGCGCAAAAGGTGCAAAAACGGGCCAAAAACACCTCAAATCTACATCGTTCATCCCATTCTTATGCACATACTATCATATTTTATGTAGTTCTTATCATTCAAATGCATACAATACCAACCCAAGCCCCAAACATGTGTGTGGACGGTGATAGGTGATCAAAACCCTACATATGAACCATATGGATATGGAGCGCAAAAGGTGCAAAAAAGGGCCAAAAACACCTCAAAACTACATTGTTCATCCCATTCGTATGCACATACTATCATATTTTATGTCGTTATTATCATTCAAATGCATACAACACCAACCCAAGCCCCAAACATGTGTGTGGACCTCAAATGTTCATCGTTCATCCCATTCTTACGCACATACTATCATATTATATGTAGGACCTATCATACAAACGCTTACAATAACAACCTAAGACCCAAACATGTGTGTGTACGGTGATAGGCACGCAAAAGCCTACCTATGAACCATATGGAAATGGACCACAAAAGGTGCAGAATAGGGCCAAAAACACCTCAAATGTTCATCTTTCATCCCATTCTTATGCACATACTATCATATTTCATGTAGTTCTTATCATTCAAATGCATACAATACCCACCCAAGCCCCAAACATGTGTGTGGACGGTGATAGGTGATCAAAACCCTACCTATGAACCATATGGATATTGGGCCCCATGGTGCATGAGAAAGGGATGAATAGCCTAGAATAAAGGCAAAACATCGCTTGTCATGTAGGCTTCTACCAATGGTGATGACAATTTGTTCATATATCACCTCTATACCACCTCTTACAGCCCTGTAAGGCCCTCTATATGGCCTCCATAGACCCTAAAACCATGTAAAAAAGTGGTTTTTGGGTAGAGAAGCGTGAATTTCTCCAAATCTGTGCCTGCCAATCTGGATTTTTTTAGGTCAGCAGCAAGGTATTTATCTCGGGAACACGCTCATGCCTTTACTTTGCTGCCAACTGCGAAAAAAAGTGGACTTTTTGGCGATTTTCTATTGCGCACGGCGGTCGGGAATCTGAAACTCGCGTACGCGGCAGTTGCTGACAGTTTATCTGCGGCTCCAGCTTCAGCGACAGCATAATTTTAATAAAAATTTGAGAAAACATAAAAACAACAGTACTACTGTGTACAGTTTGATATCGCGGTTCTGAAAATGCATGATTTTGAATTTTGGGAAAAAACAGCTGCTAAAATCATAGGTGCTTCTCCTTCTTCTTCCAACCCGGCTGCAGGGGCTTCCAGCTTCCCCGGTTGTTCCCTGCGCCGTTGTGGGCCACGAAGGCACAAACGGCCATCTCGGCGGGCTCATCGTCGTTGTCATTGTCGACGAGAGTCTCATCGCCGTCGGCTCCCGCTGGGTCCATGGCAGCATCCCCGCCAGGCCCCTCGCCAACGTAGTTGACGTCGCGGTCGCCGGGCCTCAACCCGCGGGTGTGGTGGAGGTTCCGGTACTCCTTGAGCACCTCCTCTCCAACCCACTCCAGGATCTCGTCGCAGCTCATCCGCGCCGGGATGGCCTGCAGACGGATGATCTGGCCGCTCACGTCACACTCGTCAAGGCGCCCCATCGCGGTCTTCTCGCGATCGCCCGAGACGGTGATGAGGAGAGCGTTCCGGCGGGAGTGCCGTTTGACATCCCGGGCGACGTTCTTCCTCGTCCAAGCCACCACGTTCGTATGATACTCTTTGGGGAGCATCATCTTGACCGTGTGGTTGGACTTGGCCCTCTTGGCTTCCCCCTTGGTGACTCTCTTGATCCATGCTTCCGGCAGCATGGAGAGCAGGCGAGCGTGCTCGTCACCCTCGTTCCAATCCTCCACGTTGCGGCGGAAGAGGGTGTATTGCCCTCGGAAGTCTCGCCAATCTCGTAGGTGGATCTCCCGTCCATCATGCTGAAGCTTGATGGACTTCCACCGCTTGGCAGCCACCTGCGGAGCGTCCACCCGCTCCTGCTCGTTGAGCCACTTCTTGGCTTCCTTGAGGGTCTTCATCTTCCCCTCCTTGGTTGCCACGAAGTATAGCTCTTGGAGCACTTCCGGCAGGCGGTACCTGAACCGTCTGAAGACATATTTCTCCGCATCTGCGGGATCCATGTCTTCAGTGACGGTCACCCCCCAATCGACCAGCTTCTCCAAGAAGCGGTCGAGGTTGAGGGGGTTGCCGTGGTACATGGGGGGCTTGATGTCCTTCAAGTCTTCCCACACGGCGGCATCCGCGGCCTTAGAGACCATGAACGCCGGCCGCGAGGTCGACCGAGGTTCCCATCGGCCTCGCCCACGGACTCCCACGGCCGCCACGTCCATCTCCTCCAAGGAATTCCTGTGGCTATGCCGCGGTTTCTCCATGTACGCTGAACCTAGATGTTCACGCCGTACACCTTCCATGTATGCCTCCTCATCACGGCGCCGGCGGCTGCGTTCAGCGGCCTCCCGTCGTACACCACGCGGCGGGCTGATGTCGAACTCCTCCAGGTCCAGATCAAGGTCCTCACCTCCGCCGACATCCGACTCCACGTCTCCTCTGGGGACCTCATCCCTGAGTCCACCATAACGTCCACCAGCCATTGGGATTGGCTCCGGAGCTGGTGCGGGGCGTCGGGGGCGTACCGGTGTCCGCGGTGGAGCACAGCGGTTGTGGTACTCCGTGCTGAGCCACTCATCACACCAATCCTCACTGCCACTGCCGTGCGGCACGCGCTCGTTGCGGCGGCCCGCCCTGTGGTGAGAGGGGGCGCTGAGAGAGGTGACACTGGCGCTGCGGCGACTCCTGGGGGCTCTGCCGGGGGCGTGGGGTCTGCCTGGACCTGGTCCGGGTCCCCAGCCATCGTCCGACGAGCCAGACTCCAGGGGTGGGTGGTCGCTGCCGACGCTGCCACGGGCTTCCAGCGCGTCCAGCTTCTGCTGCAGGCCGCTGATGACCTTGTTCAGCGACCTGGTCCCGCCCCTGGTGATGTCCAGCAGCTTCTGGGTGGCAGTGGCGACCTGGGCGCTCTTGACCATCTCGATCTTGGCGATGTCCAGCTCCTTCTGAGCGCGCGCGGCGACCCTGGCGATGCGAGTCATCTCGCCCTTGCCGGTGTCTACCTCGCGCTCGAGGGACCCGACCCTCCTGCGGAGGTAGACAATTCAGCGCCAGGTGGAATCCGGGTCGCCGTTCCCTGCTGGGTCGTTGGGGTCCCCAGGGGGTCCTCCAGGAGGGCCTCCGCCGGGTCCGCCCGGTCCAGGGGGTCCTCCTCCGCCAGGGGGTCCGCCTCCGGGGGGTCCACCTGGTGGGCGTCCTCCAGGGGGTCCTGATGGTCCTCAGCCAGGGGGTCCCGGTGGGTCTCCACCAGGTCGCCTCGGTGGGTCCGAGGATGGGGGCTTCTTCGTGTAGTGGAAGTCCATGTCATCATCCTCGTCCATGTCGCCCTACCTAGGCGTCTCGGTCTCGGAAGACTCCTGGCTCCGGTAGGGAGGAGGGGGATCCTCATCCTCACCTTCTGGCTCCATGGGGACGTCTCCGCCTCTTTCGCCAGCCACTCCTCGGCGATGTCGGCGGCCTCGTTCATCCCCGTCGCTGGCGCTGAAGAAGGGGTCACTGTCGTGGGGGTGTCCGCCCGCTGGCCTCCGTGGCCTCTCGGGTGTCTTCCCCTTACCCTTCCTCCGTCGGTAGGCGGTGGGGCCACTGCTCCCACTGCTGCCTGTGTCGACCTCGTCCAGCGTCATCTTGGAGGAGGCGTCCCCTTCGAAAAGCTTTCGAAGGGTCTCCACTCGCGATCCTCCCGGGGGAGTCTCGCGGCGGAGTTTGGCCTCTGCCTCCTCCATTGCGGCGGCGGTGGCTGCAGCAGCTCGCCCTTCGGCTTCCTCCCGGGCACGAGCCGCTTCGGCTTCCCGGGCTTGCTGCAGCCGAGCCTTCTCCGCTTCCAACGCCGCCAACTCCGCCTCCGTCTTGGCCCTCTCCTCAGCGACCTTCCGTCGCGCGGCCTCGATGGCGTCCTTCTTGGCGGCGTCCGCCTGGGCCTTAGCCGTCGCTTCAGCGTGGGCCCTTTCCTCCGCCTCCTTCTTTGCCCTCTCTTGGGCCAGCGCCTCTTCCAGCGCCCTCACTCCGGCCTCCTTGCAGGCAATGGCCTCCTGCGTCAGGCGGGCTTCTTCGTCGGCTGCCGCCACCTCACCGTTGACCTGGGCAGTCGCTGACCCATGGGCGGCTACGGCCGTGAGTCCGGCCGCAATGGCCGCCACGGTCGAGGCGTGGATGGCCATGCCATGCGGTCACTCCGCAGCCTCCTGCTGGGCGATGCCGACGGCGCCCTCCATGGCAGTGTTGTGCTGCGTGGCCCGTTGCCGCGCAACCCGAAGGTTGCAGGGCACCCCACAGGCGCGCTCACAGGCGGGCGCCACGTCCCTTTGGTCGGGAGCGACGCTGCTGCTGGAGCTGGCCTGGTCGGCCGGCATCCTCCCGCGGTGGGCCAACTCCACGTCGCTGCTGGGGCCTGACTTTCTCAGGAGCAGCAGACGGGGCTTGGCCTTGGTCTGCTTGGCGACTTGGAGGTGGTCGCCAAGGGTGGTGTGGCCGGGGTGGTGACCGCCATTGGCCTGTTGGGGACTGTGGGCTGGGGTTCCGCCCCTGGCGCCTTGGGCGGCTTCAGCGGCCAGGGACTCCTGGTACTCCCGCAACTTTCTGTCCTGCCTCCTGTCCCCGGCGGAACGCTTCTCCTTCCCAGGAGACGCGCTGCTGCTGCTGCCCTGCAGCCTGCGCTCGTTCCCTAGCGCCGGGAACCCCTTCTCGATCATGTCCCACATGGAGACATTGATCAGGGCGCCCGACGGGTACTCTTTTGGGCTTCTCGTCCTCCTCAATCCCGTCGGGGCGCAGCCCTTCGCCGGGCCTGTCCGGGCGGGTCCAGGTCCTCCAGCGCTTGCGGCGGAAGCGGTACTCATACCCTTCTGCCCGCAGCCACTCCTCCACTCCCCGCAGGCGGTCCTCGCCCATGTCCTCGCGGAGCTCGAAGCTCCCGGGCATGCCGCCTTCGCACTGGGGATTGCTGTGACAGTACTGCTGCCCCCACAGCAACCCACGCAGTAGGCGCGCCGCATGGGGGTGGGGCTGCGGCCAGGTCTTGCCCGCCTCGTCCCAGTTCACCATCAGTGCTCTCGATGGAGTGGTCCTGGGGTGGTTGTTGAGGTGGCTGATGTAGCACTGGACTGGGAGTGCGGCCAGTGCTGGTCGGCAGGTGGTTGTGGAAGTGGTTGACGCGACTGGGTGTCCGGCCTTGCTGGTCGGCCGATAGGACTCGCTGATGAGGGAGTCCTGGTCAGTCCACCTCCTTCACGGTCGCGGCGCTTCCGTGGTCGCTCAGGGCGATGCTCTGGGCGGCGCTGCGGACCGCTGCGCTGCGCTGCGAGCTGCGAGCTGCGAGCTGCTGCGCCGCGCTGCTCGGGGTTTGTGGCCCCGAGTGGCACGCGAGGGATGGGTAACCCCGCGGCGGTGAAACGCTTTTGACGCGTTCCCGTGGGGGGCCTGGCCACGGGACGCTGCGGTGACACGCACAAGCAAGCAGGCAGGCAAAGCACTGCGCTCACAGGGGCATCAATACACTCGTGTCATGTGACAAAGCGTTTCAGGATCCTTGCCACTCTGAAACAAGGGAACAAAAGTATGTACAGCAACACATCAGGATATGTACACATGGGGTTAAGACTGGACTGGGGTAAGTGCATCACAGGACAATAGACACTCAGTCCCAACTCATATCCCAATCCCAGGTCCGACCCTCTCAGTGGCTGATGGGGGCGGGGGCTCAAACACAACCCATGCCCTGCGCAGTCCGGACCCTGAAACCCTGCCAAAAGGGGGGGGGGGTCCCGCCCAGCCACAGGCGAGTTCCTCGGAACCAAGGAGCTCCAAGGCCAACCAACAGTAGCTCCTCATGCTCCCTTAACAGCAGGTCCCAACTCCTCTCTGGGCCAGAGATATGGCTCCGCCATTATCCCCTAGGAGTTGGTAGCTGAAAATGGGCTGTTTCAGCCCAAACTGATGTTAGCTCAAAACCCTCCATAATTGACCCCTCCTCCGGACCCGCCAGAGGTAGGGACGAGGCAACTGACGCTATGCGAATCGAGTATGAACTCTCTGGAGGCTACACCCAACCTGGTTCCCTCTGAGGTACCGGCATCAGGGCACCACAGGTTCATCAAGTGGGGTCATGATGCCAAAATCACCAAAATTGGCATCATTCTCACGCGTGGCTCGCCCGGCCAGGGCAAGGCCAATGGCACACAGGATAGGAGGCAGGACCTGGGACTCATATCTGAGTGTACAACTTAAAATTAGGTCCAGGCTCATCATGGGCATGGAGATATGGGGCCGCCAATCGACCCCGTGGGGGGGTGAAATTGGGGTCCGGAAAGGGGGTCATTTTGGCTGCTCGAAATGAGCCAAAATTCGGGCATGCTCCCAATAGTATATCTCCACGCCGGCTTGGAGATCGGACCTGCCATTCCATACGCAATCCACCGGGAGTCCAACAGAGACTCCCATGCCCTTGGCTCTCAAAGATCTCTATGCCACTCGGCGTGGTGACAAACCCAAATTGGGTCCACAAATGCCAAAATGGCAAAATTGTCCACACTCACTTTGGGCTAGCACCTTAACGAAGGTTGCTCCGCCTCGCCCACGTGGTGTGTGAACCATGGGGACCAATGTCCATAACACCCATGTCATATATGGTCCATTGGTCCATGAGCCTGGCGTGCACGAGGTGGCTGAACATGGTGCACGGCGGGCAAAAAATGTGGAAAATTGCTCAAAATGGCCGAAAACGCGCACACTCATGGTCTGGGCAAATGAGGCACATGCCCGATTTGGACCAAAGTGTGCCACAGGATTGGTATCAAGTCATATGTGTCCAACATATCTTTTGGGCGTCGCCCAATTCCTCCGGTTTTGGGAATGGCAGGGTCGCCAAGTGAGCCCATGATTCGGGATAGTCCCAAATCGCCAACATGGCGGCCACGGTATGCCAAGCCCAAGGTGAGTTATTCGCCGGGTCCAAGATATGTTGGGCACCGAAGTATGTACCTCCAAAACATACTTAGGTCATGATGTCAATTGAGCGCAACGTTGACATACACGGTCGCCACTTGACATCATGACGGGCAATAAACAGCAATATTGGCGAAAAAACACCCAAAAGTGCCTTGAAAGGCGCACAAATATATTATAATATCTTCGGCTTGGATTGATTAATCGACCAATCCTTCCAAACACAATGACTTGACACCAATGACCTCCGATTCCACCTATGTGCTCCACTTGGGGCGCTTTGGAAGGTCGCGCGCGCTGCCTCCCAAGCGGGCACATGCAAAAATGGAATATTGCAAAAAACACACCTTGCTCGCAACGCATCGCTTCGGGAGCGCTCCACAAGCGTCCCTTCACGAAGGTTAGGCTTGCGAGTGTTGGTTGGGAGTACAATGAAGAGCCTCCTGCGATATGGGGTCCATTGGCGGGTTAGTCTCGGAATGGTGCACCCGCCAAATGGGCACACGATATGACACCAAATATGGCATACAACCCTACCCGCGCCTTCTACACCAAGCCTAGTGGCCTAGAATCAAACTATGCCTATATTCTAATGTAACTTTGGTCCCTTAACACGCATGCAAGTGCTTTGGTCGAAAATCGACCTCCTTTCGGAAAGCCGAACTTTAGCATGCGCGCAAAATATGTTGCCTATATATATATGGAGATCATATATGCACTATCCGGGGAAGACAAGTGATATGCCCTGGATGTAGGGGCAAGCAAGGGTGGGACAAACGCCAACTCAACATACCTCTACACGTACTTGGACGCCAAGTACGTGAAAAAGTGCACTTCTTGGAGAACACTCAAAATAAATAACCCTTTGGGCCTATTGAGTTGGGATCCTCTGGCCTCATCCTATGCCCATGGGGGGCAAAACCTCATACACAGTGCCTATGAGGCACGTTAGTTCGTCCTTGGGCGCTTGAACGCTCGTAACCCTTGTTATTCCACTTGGGGGTTCAAAGCGCCTTCGGCTGCCCAGATTTTCTGGGAAAAATCTGGGACGCGATCCGTTATCTCAAGGAAAAAATTGCGGATCACTCGAATACTGTTTCAGTCTTAACTTCAAGAGAAATCGTATTACAGAATAATGTAATGCACTTCCACGGAACAGGCGACGACAGGCGGCGCGACTGCGGCGATTTCACGACAGTTGGGAATCGCGGTAGAAATCGGGTGTTTCACCGATTTCCGAACAAGAATCGCCTACGACAATAACGTTATGGTAAATCTACATTGATTCAATGGTTAAGGATCGGATTCCAGATCCCGCGGATTAGAAAACAGGGATATCCCGCTGACAGCCGGTGTCAACGGCTTCCGCACGGGTGTGACGGCTCACAGGCCTCCGGGCCATGGGCCATGGGTTCTGGGTACCGCTTCACCACCACGAAAATGACCAAAAATGGGCCCCGACACTAAAATTTAGTATGATACATCAATACATGCGGGATTTCATGGCGGATTCCAATATGCAAATGGTTTTCGATAAATCAGCGATATGTGTGAGAAATTGAGCTTTTTCTGATCAGGCTGAGCGCCTTCATGTATAACAATAGAGCATAACCAAGATAGGTGTTCACCATGACTTCACCTAACTTATCTTCATACCTAGACCAAGTATCATAGCCTCAAGCTCAACGATAATCAAACAATCAAGCTATCAGTCTCGTCCTGGGTTAGTGGGGGTGGGCTGACCACTGCTCTCAGCAAAAGATGCTTCAGGGGTTTCAGCAATACTGTGGGGTTGGACAAATGATCAGATGATTAGAAAAAGATCCCCCAATCAAACAAAAGCATTCAAGCAAAAATGACTTAAATGAGGGGCTAGGTACTATTTTTCAACATGAGGTATTTGACAAAAATTCCCCATGAAATCAGTGCAATCTTGATGGGAGATGCTGAAATTCAGCACCCCCAAGCGCCAGCACTAGCGCTGGCGCTAGCGGGTAGGGTGGAGGCCACCCTACCGCTTCACTTGCGTAAAGAACACACCACAAAAACGTTGCCCTGAGATGATGAAAACACTTTGGCCAACAGCTTGGAGGGCCCCCATGCCCTCTGTAGGCCTAGTCTAGCGCCTAACCCTTTTCGGTGTCACAAAGAGGGTGGCCAGTGTGTTGCGACTACAAGCATTGATTCCCTCATCGCTGCCGTAAATAAGGTTTGGCAAACCTGAGACCTTGTGTGTGCTATTTATATGCAAACTTTGCCTTTTGGACCAAAGACTGTTGTATATAAAGGACATGTTGTTGCCTTGCACAACATTGACGTCACTGCTAAGTGGGCCACGGATAAGAACCACACAAAGGTCATCACATCAGAGGTCCACGGGAATGAAGATGCAGCATGGGCAACTTTCGACAAAGCCCAGATGAGGTCATGTCTTAGTGACGCGTTCCCGTGGGGGGCCTGGCCACGGGACGCTGCGGGACACGCGCAAGTGAGCAGGCAGGCAAAGCACTACGCTCACAGGGGCATCAATGCGCTCATGTCATGTGACAAAGCGTTTCAGAATCCTTGCCACTCTGAAATGAGGGAACGAAAGTATGTACAGCAACACATCAGGATATGTACACATGGGGTTAAGACTGGACTGGGGTAAGGGCATTACAGGACAATAGACACTCAGTCCCAACTCATATCCCAATCCCAGGTCCGACCCTCTCAGTGGCTGGTGGGGGCGGGGGCTCAAACACAACCCATGCCCTGCTCAGTCCGGACCCTGAAACCCTGCCAATGGGAGGGGTGTCCGGCCCAGCCACAGGCGAGTTCCTCGGAACCAAAGAGCTTCAAGGCCAACCAAAGTAGCTCCTCATGCTCCCTTAACGGCAGGTCCCAACTCCTCTCTGGGCCAGAGATATGGCCCCGCCATTCTCACCCAGGAGTTGGTAGCTGAAAACGGGCTGTTTCAGCCCAAACTGATACTAACTCAAAAATCTCCAAAATCGACCCCTCGTCCGGACCCGCCAGAGGTAGGGACGAGGCAACTGACCCTATGCCCTTCGAGTACGTACTCTCTGGAGCCCTCACCCAACCTGGTTCCCTCTGAGGTCCCGGCATCAGGGTAACACGGATGAGTCAAGTGGGGTCATGATGCCAAAATCACCAAAATTGACGTCATTTCCACGCGTGGCTCGCCCGGCCAAGGTAAGGCCAATGGCTCACAGGGTAGGAGGCAGGACCTAGGACTCATATCTGAGTGTACAACTTGAATCTAGGTCCGGGCTCCGTATGGGCTTAGAGAAATGCGGCCGCCAATTGACCACACGGAAGGGGGAAATTGGGGTCCCAAAATTGGGTCATTATGGCTGCTTGAAATGAGCCAAAATTTGGTGTGCTCCCAATAGTATATCTCCACGCCGGCTTGGAGATCGGATCTGCCATTCTATACGCGATCTACCGGGAGTCCAACAGAGACTCCCATGCCCTTGGCTCTCAAAGATCTCCATGCCACTTGGCGTGGTGACGACCCCAATTGGGTCCACAAATGCCAAAATGGCAAAATTGCCCACACTCACTTTGGGCTAGCGCCTTAACGAAGGTTGCTCCGCTTCGCCCACGTGTTGTGTCAACCATGGGGACCAATGTCCATATCACCCATGTCATATATGGTCCATTGGTCCAAGCGTCCGGCGCGCACGAAGGTTAGAACATGGTGCACGGCGGGCAGCAAAAATGGAAAATTGCTCAAAATGGCCAAAAATGCGCACACTCATGGTTGGGGCAAATGAGGCACATGCCCGACTCGGACCGGAGTGTGCCATAGGATTGGTATCAAGTCATATGTGTCCAACATATCTTTTGGGCGTCGCCCAACTCCTCCGGTATTGGGAATGGCAGGGTCGCCAAGTGAGCCCATGATTTGGGATAGTCCCAAATCGCCAACATGGCGGCCACGGTATGCCAAGCCTAAGAGGAGTTATTCGCCGGGTCCAAGATATGTTGGGGACCGAAGTATGTACCTCCAAAACATACTTGGGTCATGATGTCAATTGAGCGCAACACTGAGATACTTGGTCGCCACTTGACATCATGACGGGCCAAAAACGGCAAAATTGGCACAAGCACACACAAAAGTTCCTTGAAAGGTGCACAATTATATTATAATATCTTCGGCTTGGATCGCGCAATCACTTAATCCTTCTAAACACAATGACCTGACACCCCTGACCTTCGATCCCACATATGTGCTCCACTTGGGGCGCCTTGAAAGGTTACGAGCGCTACTTCCCAAGTGGGCACATGAAATTATGGAAAATTGCAAAACACATGCCTTGCTCCCCACGCATCGCTTCGGGATCACCACACAAGCTTCCCTTCACGAAGGTTAGGCTCGCTATTGATTGTAGGGAGTATGGAGAAGGGGCTTGCACAATATGAGGTCCATTGGCGGGTTTGTCTTGGAGCGATGGACCCGCCAAATGGGCACGCAATACAACACATGGCACATACCACATATTGCCCAAAAGGTAGCTCCCCCCACGATATGTCATGCCCCTCCAAGGGCATAACTTTGTGTCAATCGCTCATAGGAACTCAAGAAGAGTTCCTATGCAACACCAACACTTGCGCACTACACTCGAAAGTTATCTCAACGCACGCAATGTCATGGCCAAAGAGTTATAACGCAAACTCCACCCTCTTGACCATGATCCATTACACTAGCGCGCACGTGTGGAAACGCAAGGCATATAATGCTTCCTAAATTACGTCGGGAGTATTGTGAATACATCCCACGTTTCCTTATTGTCATTCCTCGCAAGCGGCACGAGATATGACCTTCACAAGTGGCCTCACGAATCAACTTTGTTTTGCCCATATCTTTAAGACAAATGGAGGGCAAGAGAAAAGGAAAGTTGATTCGTGCATAGGGAAGCACGTAGGTCCACTCGAAAGAGGTCAAATCAAGTGCGGGGATGTCGAAGTCGAAAATCCGATTTCGACATCCTGAAAAATTCGGATTAAGGTTGCGAGTGTAAGATATGAAAATTGCGGAAGCATCCATGCAGTTCCTGACGACTTTGGAGCCTTCGTGACGGATAGCGTTAAATTTTCCATTAATTACAGTTAAACTGGCGGTTACGGTAAAGTCGCGATCCAACCGCCAGCAGTCAAAACAGTGAATATCAGAACGGAAGCGTAAAAATTGACGGAAACAATATGAAAGTAAAACCCTGTTGATTCCTGATATTCTGATACACAAATCGGTTGCCGATGCGGGGCTTTACGGCACGGAACGGAGCGTCAACGGGCGTCTTCCCTTCCGTGCATGGGGTTAGTGGACCGGAGACCGGTTGTATGCCGTAACCTAGCCATGGGGTTCTGGGTACCGCTTCACCCCCCTCCTTAGAGCGAACCCTGGGGGGGGCTGGATAACACCCAAGCATGGCAGCGGGTACCCAGGACCATCTCCTGAAGGGGGGGTGTCACATCCTCACTTCAGGCTGATTCTGGGTTAGGCTGCCCTTTCCAACGCATAGTAAAACAGGTATGATGCTGTAGATGTTAGTAATAAGCGGTACAGTATCAAGTATCAAGTCCCGGGTCCTGGCGGCGATTGTTCGCATCCAAAGGACCCGTTAACCCATACCAGGCGCACCGGGTGCCGGCTGCTACGGTCACCACCACAGTGGCAGTGGCATACACGGCCAACATAGGCGACACACGACGACCGAGGTGGTCCCACAGGTCGAAAGCGACCACAAAGATCCATCAGGCTACCCCAAGCTTCCCAAGGCCCGCCGACTGGGGAGAGTCCCCACGGGTCCTTCCTCAGGCGCACCATGTCCATATCCATACGACGCGAGTCCAGAGTGCCATAGTCGAACTCCTTAAGAACCCCAGATCTTAAGGGAACTCCTCCTTAAGGGATCGGGCATCAAGGCTGTCTTTTCCCTCGCCCTACTGCCACGAAGGCCATACATGAGGGAGTCCTCATGCAGTGTGGGCGGAGGCGTCGACTCCTCAAACCACCAGTTTCCCAGGCAGACTGACCGAGGTCAGGAGCACCGGAGGCCGCCATCCGAATGCAAGTGCGTCTGCGAATCGGTAGGCTCACACTGGGACTGACAGTGGCGGACCGCTGGGAGTGTAGTCAGGCAACTGGGCTTCCCGCCTGGCGCCATCAGGATCTCCACACATCACAGCGAATAGGGCAACACGGTATCACGGGCACTCAAACAGTAGAATATGTACTGAGGTACTGGTCCAGGCTGGACCATATGTAAAAACATGTAAACGGCGACTCAGGGCGCCTCTGTATCCCGATTCGTGGTGAAAAACAGTCCATCCCTCAGCGATGGGCTGATGACACTTAACATACAGATGCACATATCCTGGAGGGCAGAAAAACAAGCAATAATCTGGGTAAATAGGCGTGTAAACACGCTCTGGACAGAGCGCCAAACCACGCCACGGTCAGGATAAGGCAATGCAGGAGGGTGGACAGGAAAACGCCTGAGTTCAGCCCATATATAGTCAGCTGACACACGTCGACGGGTCTGGACTCCGCAAGTGCCATGGAACCAGACCACACACCAAAAATTCGCAATGCCGATGACAGCGGCATCCGTTGCGCAACGTCGTATGGGCTTCAAGGCCCCAAGAGCTCAGAAATATGAAGGTCAGTCGCCCTACCTGGTTTCCCAAGGATTCAGCAGGGGGGTGAGTGACGAATAGAATTGAAAGAGAGGGGCCATCCTCCTCTGGATTCAGCAGGGGGGGGTATATGGCCACTCTGTTGGCAGGTCACCGGAACATGGAAGAGAGCAAGCAAGTAAGGGACGATCCGTCGGCCTCACAAGCGCTCATAACGCATCAGGGGAGAGCCCAGGGCGCTGATCAGGCACCGGTGGCTGCAATCGCCCGGGTGAGTGCTGCCAAGTCCGAGACGTGGATCTTGGTCTTGTGCTTGCGGATGTACTCCATGAAGGGAGTATTGACCCGCGGCACAAACGAGGAGACGGGTTCCCAGGTGTCGTGGGACGGCCCATAGCCTCGCCAACGAACCTTGAACTCCAGACCTCCGGGTGCCGAGGCTTTCGGACGCTGAGCCAGGATCTTCTCGACTGTATAGTCGTCCTGCTCCGCATAATCGTCGTCCGAGTCAGCCTCATGTGCGGCATAGCTCAGGGACACATGTTGGCCACGGAGGTCGGGTTCCCGCACACGGAGTTGACTCTCGTGGCGCTCCCGGAACTGTCCGTGACCCACCTTGACGCGGTAGGTGTCCTCACCAATCCTGCGGACCACCTCGCCGGGTGTGAACCAGGTCTTGGTGCGGTGGGTGCCCATAGGGCGGGGTGTGATCACCCACACCGGGTCTCCCACCCTGAACTTCTGCGCTGTCGAGCTCGGGGCGGACTTCTGACGCTCAGCATGCTCCTTCTCAATCTGCTGGCGGATGTCCCGCGCCGTTTGCTCTTGCCGCGCGAAGAACTCCTTGGCATCCATAGCCATGCCATCACCAGACAAGGGAAGTCCCCTACCCAGGGGGTCCCTGCCAAACAGAATCTGGTGAGGGGACAAACCGCCCGGAGTGGGGGTGTCATGATGGGCCTTCAGAGCAGGCCACATCTCCTCAAACCAGTTCCGACGTGGATTGGTGATGTGGATCTTGCGCAGCTTCTCGAACAGCTGCCGTCCAGCCACTTCAGCACGGCCGTTAGACCGGCTGAGATAGGCGACGCTCTTGGCATGACGTATTCCCATGAGGGAACACATAGCCTTGAACCAGCCACCAGTAAACTGGGGCCCTCGGTCACTGCAAATGGTGCGGGGGATGTCAAAGACGGTCAGCCAATGACGAATCATCATGACTGCCACTTCCTTGGCAAGCAACCCCTTTTTGCGTGCCGGAACGGCTACAACGTAGCCACTGTGGCGGTCCACACAGAGAACCACACAGTCAAAGGTCTCCTTGCCAATGTGCACTTCGGGCATGGAGAAGACGTCCATGGCCACGCTCTCCATGGCTGGTCAGGAACCGGGGTCCATTGGGGTTCCCCCTTGACGTTCCGGTTATCGGGATTGCAGGCCTGACAGACCGAGCAACCCTTCCTGACCTTCTTGATGGCGGTGTAGAGAACGATATGGTCGATCTCGCACCGACGCTGCATGTCAAGAGCTTGCTTCTTGACCCCTGGGTGCAGCATGTGGTGGTGCCAAGCTTCACACAGCTCGAGCACCCGGGACTCTGGTACTAGCAGCTTACCATTCCGGTAGAGCTTGCCATCTTCCTCAGTCAGCCCCTTTGGCCACTTCTGCCCGTCGTCAGGGTCGGTCACAGCCCTATACTCGGCCGCAAAGGCCTCAGACTTGGCGTAGTCGTCGGTCCAGTCGTCCTGGAGGCAAGACTCCGGGAAGAGGTGCTTGTCGGACTCAGCTCCCTCAGGGGCGAGTACTCTGACCGCTCTGCTCACCCTCGTTGCGAGGGGGGCATCCACAGCCATGACGACGAAGCATTTTGCACCCTCCTCCTCCATCAGGCGCTCCATTTCAATGATCCTCTTGGCTTCAGCGGTCTCAGCCTCATCGCCATGGGCAGAGATGTCCGTCATGCCCTTGCTGGCGGGATAGGCCCACCTACTGAGACAGTCCGCCACGGTGTTATCCTTTCCAGGAATATACACAACCGTGAGGTCGAACTTGGCCAAGGTCTCATGCCATCTTGCCCGTCGGGAGGCGGGACCTGAGGGGGTGTCCACGTGCTCCTTGTGCCACGACTGCAGACTCTGATGGTCGGTGCAGACGGTGACGGGATGGAGGGCTATGTACCCAGCCCATTTCCTGAGAGCCATGACGATGGCATACGCCTCCTTTTCACGGGGTGTCCACGTCCGTCTCTGGCCTTCCGCCAGGACTCGGCTCCAGAAGGCCACGGGCACGTGCCTCCCGTCGTCAAGCACTTGCTCCAACACAGCGCCAATGGCGTAGTCGGAAGCGTCGGTGCGTAGGACGAACCCTCGGTCGGGATCCACAAGGTGCAGACCCACTGCGGATAGCAGCGCCTGCTTCATCCCCTCAAAGGCACGGTCGGACTCAGCTGTCCAGACCAGAGCCTTCTTGGACCCCTTCTTGGTCTCCTCTCGATTGCCCTTGAGCATGGTCGTCATGGGGGCTGCATACTCGGCATACATTTTGATATACCCCGAGTAGTAGTTGCAGAACCCCAGATACGCCCGTAGCTCAGAGACTGTCTTGGGCTTTTCCCAGTGCTCAATCGCAGCCACCTTGCCAGGTATGGGCTTTCGCTGCCCGTTGCCGACTACGTGGCCAGCGAAGACCACCTCGCTTACCGCAATGGTGGCCTTGTCACTGCTGCCCGTGAGTTTGTGCCGAACCAGAAGGTCCAGCACTCGAGTGACGTCCCTCTCGTGTGCCTCCAGGAGCTCCTCGTAGGTCATACTGGGGTCCCTGGACGCGATGATCACGTCGTCCACGAAGGGGTCCGCACAGTCGCGCACCGGCTCAAGCAGGTTCTCCAGCATCCGCTGAAATGCCGCATTGCCGTTGGTAACGCCCATGGGCATCACCTTCCACTGGAGAGGTCCAAGTGGGGTGCTCGTGGCTGTGCAGGCACGGGACTCCTCGGCGAGAGGCATCTGGTGATAACCATGTTTCATGTCAATCACCGTGAAGATCCTCCGCCGGTGTTGCTTTTGCAGCATGTCCTCAATGAGGGGCAGCGTATAGCTGTCGTGCTGCGTTTGGGCGTTCAGGCCGCGGTAGTCGACCACGAGCCGCCACTCACCGGCAACCTTCTTCGGGACGACGAAGCAGGGAGAGGCCCACTCGGAGTGACACGGCTCAAGCCAGCCTCTCTGGATGAAGTCACGGAGGATCTTCTCCATGGCCTCTTTCCTCTCGCCCCTCAGGGCAAACTCCCGGTGCCGATACACACGTGGGTCCTGCTTCAGTCGTATCTTGACCTCGCCATACGGTCCACGCACCGGTGGGGGAAACACAGGCTTACCGCTGAAGAAGGTATCACCATACTTCTGCTTCAGCCTGGCCCTCAATGCCTGAATCTTGGGGCAGTCATCGGACTCCGCCTTGGCTTTCCCGGGCACTTGAACCACGGAGCTTACTTGAGGGGTAGCTACTCCGCTCGCTTTCGGCTCAGTTGGTCTTCTCAGGTGGCCCAAAGGGCCATCTCTGGTCTTGCCTCGGAATAGATCGCCGTAGGTGGGTGGGTTACCGCCAGGCGGCTCGTTTTGGCTGGACATGTGATCCAGCACCCTCTGCACGAAGGTATTCCCGTCATAGGAACCGGAGACGATTGAGTCCACTTCCGACCAGGCTTTGTCCTGGCCTTTGCCCGCACGCTGGTTTCCCCAGTCGTGAAAGGGCTGATCCATATACCCCTGAACCAGATCCCATTCCTCTTCAGTGAGGGGGTCTTCCGAATCGGATTCTTCGATCTCAACAGGGGGAACCGCGAAGCATTGCCTCCAAGGCTCCGCTACGATGCGGTTGACACACACGAAGTCCGTGGTGTCGGCCTGATCAAGGCCCCCATCCACATAGTGGAATTCCGTTGGCCATCTCTGGGGTGGCATGGGCTGTCCCTTTAGCGTCCTGATAGACACTCTCTCCAGCCGGTAGGACGACCTTGTTTAAGGTCATGTTGGTCAATGAGGCTACCCAATGTCGGGTACTTTCCTCCTCGGTGCATCCCATAGGAACAACCAGCACTGCCTTGGAGCGGTCCTTGCGAATCTTCGCTATCGCTCTTGGAATGTCCCAACGGGGGCAATGGATCCACATCAATCCCTGATGCGGACCCCAGTGCTTCTTCCACGCGGAGTCCTGTGCGCTCCAGTACTTCTCACACACCCGCAGATGGGCGGAGGTTCCTGAAGAGAACGCATCCAGGGCCAGATCCGAAGCCCCCAAGTCCGCGACAACTCGGCTCGCCACTTCCGGCCTTACGCCGTACTCCTGGTTTGCAGGACCAGTTGGCTCAGTGTCCAGCGCGGCCACTTCGAGCTGATTGCGTTCGGGGTGGATCCATTGGCATTCCACATGGTGCTCAGGTGACGAAAGCCACGAGAGTTGGTCGTCCTGGTTCAGGGTCATGGAGGCCTGGGTCGGGAGGACGCCGGAGTCCGTCTCCATCATGAAGTCGTATCAAACGATCATGTCCCAGTCCATCTCGGCCTCGTAGAAGCGACCGTGCAGGAGGATTTCCTTGCCGAGGTGTGGGCGGCTCAGCTCACGATGGTTCACGAACTGCAGCCCAATGGCCGCTTCCTTCGTGCCTCCCACCATGTACTGGCCGTTCGCCACCTTCAGCCTGACAGGTTTCCGACTGTCGGTCAGACACTCTGGTGGAAGTAGGCCAGCCTTGACCAAGCTGACGTGAGCTCCCGTGTCGACCAACACGTCGAAAACCTTTTCCACTTCCCCGCATAAGGCACGGACCTTAAGATGCAACTGCCGCTCGCGACCGACACGGCGCACGGCGTGCACACTCAGGATCTCCGGCCGTTCCAGAAGCTCCACAAGCGACTGGTGCAGGTCGTGGACAATGGGCTCAGGCTGCCCATCTGCAGCATCCAGCTGCGGTCCGGGTGATCCTCCGATACTCTCGGATAGATCCTGTAGTACATCAAACACATTCTTGGTCGCGAAGGACGGACGGGTGCAAGGGTTCGTGCCTTCACTTGCCCTCACCCCGCCTCCGCGACTGGGCGCCGGACCGGGCCTTCCGCCCGCGGCAGTCCCCTTGTGCTTATCGACTCCCGACTGGGATGGTTCGGCGCTTCCCACGTCACCATCCTGCGACCGCCCTAGCTGGGGCCCTTGGCTGCAGGGGCTCCGCTAGGGGGCGTCGGTTGTGGAGGAAGGGGTGTTCTCCTCCGCATCGACTTCGTTGATGCCCTTCTTCCTTCCCCCTTTCTTACCCTTGTTCTTGTCCTTGTCCTTGTTCTGGTCATTCTGGTTGTTCTCCTTGTTCTTGTTGTCCGACCTGGGGACCCAGTTCCTCTTGATCTCCTGGATCTCCTTGGCCAACTCGGTCCCCACCGACGACATCAGCTTGGCCAGCTCGTCCTTGTCGACCTCCATTTTGGCTTCCCGGATACCCGCGGGCGCACGCTTCTTCGACCCGTGCGCCTTCTTGTAAGCCTCCGTGTCGGCCTTGTGGACGGGGCATGTTCAGTGGTCATGGTTGAAGCCTCGCTTCCTCCCATACCACACGAAACAGCCCTGAGGGTGAGCTCGTATGAACTCCCAAAAGGACAGCGGAGGGTCGCCAATGCGGCGAGGGTCCCTCTTCTCCTGCTTCCTCCAACCCTGCTGCAGGGGCTTCCAGTTTCCCGGCTTGCTCCCCGCGCTCAGGTTCTTGGCCACGAAGGCACACACGGCCACTTCGGCGGGCTCATCGTCGTCGTCATCGTCGACGAGAGTCTCTTCGCCGCCGGCTCCCGCTGGGTCCATGGCAGCTTCCCCGCCAGGTCCCTCGCCAACGTAGTTGACGTCGCGGTCCCCGGGCCTCAACCCGCGGGTGTGGTGGAGGTTTCGGTACTCCTTGAGTACTTCCTCGCCAACCCACTCCAGGATCTCGTCGCAGCTCATCCACGCCGGGATGGGCTGCAGACGGATGGTCTGGCCGCTCAACTCACACTCGTCAAGGCGCCACATCGCGGTCTTCTCGCGATCGCCCGAGACGGTGATGAGGAGTGCGTTCCGCAGGGAGTGCCGTTTGACATCCCGGGCCACGTGCTTCTTCGCCCAAGCCACCACGTTCGTATGATACTCTTTGGGGAGCATCATCTTGACCGTGTGGTTGGACTTGGCCCGCTTGGATTCCTCCTTGATGACCCTCTTGATCCATGCTTCCGGCAGCATGGAGAGCAGGCGAGCCTGCTCGTCACCCTCGTTCCAATCCTCCACATTGCGGCGGAAGAGGGTGTACTTCCCTCGGAAGTCCCGCCAATCTCGTAGGCGGATCTCCCGTCCATCATGCTCAAGCTTGATGGACTTCCAGCGCTTGGCAGCCACCTGCGGAGCGTCCACCCGCTCCTGCTCGTTGAGCCACTTCTTGGCTTCCTTGAGGGTCTTGATTCTCCCCTCCTTGGTCGCCACGACGTATAGCTCGCCGAGCACTTCCGGCAGGCGGTACCTGAACCGTTTGAAGACGTATCTCTCCGCATCCGCGGGAGGCAGGTCTTCAGTGACGGTCAGCCCCCAATCGTCCAGCTTCTCCAAGAAGCGGTCGAGGTTGAGGGGGTTGCCGTCGTACATGGGGGGCTTGATGTCCTTCAAGTCTTCCCACACGGCGGCGTCCGCGGCCTTAGAGACCATGAACGCCGGCCGCGAGGTCGACCGAGGTTCCCATCGGCCTCGCCCACGGACTCCCACGGCCGCCACGTCCATCTCCTCCATGGAACCCCTGTGGCTACGCCGCGGTTCCTCCACGTACGCTGAACCAAAATGTTTACGCCGTACTGCATCCATGTACGCATCCTCATCACGGCGCCGGCGGCTGAGCTCAGCGGCCTCCCGTCATACACCGCGCGGGGGGCTGATGTCGAACTCCTCCAGGTCCAGGTCCAGGTCCTCACCTTCGCCGACATCCCACTCCACGTCTCCTCTGGGGACCTCGTCCCTGAGTCCACCATAACGTCCTCCAGCCATTGGGATTGGCACCGGGGCTGGTGCCGGGCGTCGGGGGCGTACAGGCGTCCGCGGTGGAGCACGGCGGTTGCGGTACTCCGCGCTGAGCCACTCATCACGCCATTCCTCACTGCCACTGCCGGCCGGCACGCGCTCGTTGCGGCGGCCCGCGCTGTGGTGAGAGGGGGAGGTGAGAGAGGGGGCACTGGCGCTGGGGCGACTCCTGGGGGCTCCGCCGGGGGCGTGGGGTCTGCCTGGACCTGGTCCGGGTCCCCAGCCGTCGTCCGACGAGCCAGACTCCAGGGGTGGGTGGTCGCTGCCGACGCTCCCACGGGCTTCCAGCGCGTCCAGCCTCTCCTGCAGGCCGCTGACGACGTTGGTCAGCGACTTGGTCTCGGCCCTGGCGATGTCCAGCTCCTTCTGCGCGCGCGCGGCGACCCTGGAGATGCGAGCCATCTCGCCCTTGCCCGTGTCTACCTCCAGGTAGGTAGGTAGGTAGGTGCACTCGGTCGTGGAGAGGCGCCCCATGGTTCCCCCTGGCGTCGCCCCTGTGACGAACAGGAAGAGGCTTCGCGCGTGAAGAGGGGAGGCGGCTTACTTCCCGCTAGACCTGACTGTTGGCCCCCAACAAAGCGGCCCCGGGCTACGCCGGGAGGGCTGATCGCCGCCAGCGTGACATGCTTGTCTCGCCGGGAGGGTGTGCCCCCGTGCTTGCGCACGTCCCCTCCTTTGGGCGGAACCCTAGGGGTTCACCGGACTTCCTGGCGTATCCCGTTCCCAAGGCGTGCATGCACGTTCCTGGTACTAGGGTTCCGAGGCGCTTGGGTGTCGCACGCTCCGCCTCGAGTCCCAAAGCAGCGCAGGCCTTAGGATGCAGCCTTACCCCCGGGCTCCGGATCTCGTTTGGCCGGGTCACCTGCATGGCACGGGCTGCCTCAGTGCCCGGGCTGTGGGCACTGGGTTTCCTACTGTTGTGTGGTGTTTGTGTTTGGGTCCGGTTGGCGGTTTGGTGCGGGTTTTGTTAACCCCGTCTGTCCTGGCTGGGGTTTAGGGTGGGTGTTTTTGGGCTCGTTTTGTGGTGTTGTCCCCCTAGTGTCGGCTATTTGTGGTGTTCGTGGTTGGGCTTCGGTTTCGGTCTGCTTTTGGGACGTGTGTGGTTTCGTGGGCGCCCCGCTTGCCCCCCGCCGTTTCCGGTTCCGGCGCGCGGTGTGGGCGTGTGTGCCGGGCCCGGGTCTCGCCTGTGCCCAGTCCGTCTTGGCTGGGTTTTCGGGGTGTGTTTTTTTTTTTTTGCTTTGGTTTTTCTTTTCTTTTTTTTTTTTTTTTTTTCTGGGCTTTGTGGTCCCTGTCCCTCCATCCCCTTTCTTTCGGGCTGGGCTGGTGGCTCTCTTTTTTTTTTTTTTTTTTTTCTGTCCCTTTTCCCCGTGGTCCGCTGTTACTGGCTTGGTGTTGCCGGTTTTGGGTGGGTGGTTCGCCTGTGCCTCTGCGGGGGTCCCCCTTTTTTTTTTTTTTTTTTTCTTCTGGGGGGGGGGCCTGGCCGCCTGTGGTGGTGTTGGCGGGTGGTTGGGCGGCTGTGGGCTGTTTTCGTGCCTTTTCCCCTTCCCCCCTCCCTTTTTTTTTTTTTTTGGGGGGGGGGCTTGCCTGTTCCTCCCTCTGCCTTCCCTGGGCTGGCGCACGCACTGGCCTGTATTCAGTGTTGTCTTCCGGGCTGCTGTTTTCAGTTGGGTTCTGTGTGGCCATGTTCCGGCCCCATGGGTCGGGTGGGCTCCGTACACTGTGGGCTCGGCGCCCCTTCTTGCTGGGTTCGGTCCTGGCTCTGCCGGCTGGGCGGCTGCGCCAGGCGGCTGCTTGTGGTTTTGGGTTAGGGGGCTGGGGTTGCTCGTGTCCTTACCCCTCCGCGGTGCCGGCTGTAATCTTCTGGGTGGTCCGTCACCGTTGTCGCCTGGCGCTCTGTGGTCCCGTGTGTGGCCTGTGGTGCCGGTGTGTGGCGTGGTGGCGCGGCGCCTTCCCGGGTGTGCGGTGGCTGGCTTCGGTTAGTCCCTCAGGTTAGGGTCAGTTGTGTCGTGTTGTGCCGCTCTGTGCCGCGTCGCGTCGCGTCGTGCTGTGGTGCGTTGCTCTGTGGCGCGCTGTGGTGTGGTGTGCCGTGGTCTCGCGTGGTGCCGCGGTGGGTCAGTGGAGGTCAGCCTGGCCTGTGTGGGTCGGTTAGGTCTTCGGGAAATTCTGCTGAATGATCACGGTGTCCTTGGGGCGTGCACACTGACTCTCACCCACGGGCTTCCAGCGCGTCCAGCCTCTCCTGCAGGCCGCTGACGACGTTGGTCAGCGACTTGGTCTCGGCCCTGGCGATGTCCAGCTCCTTCTGCGCGCGCGCGGCGACCCTGGAGATGCGAGCCATCTCGCCCTTGCCCGTGTCTACCTCCAGCTCGAGCAACTGGACTCTCCTGCGGAGGTAGACAATCCACCGCCAGGTGGTATCCGGGTCGCCGTTCCCTGGTGGGTCGTCGGGGTCCCCAGGGGGTTCTCCAGGAGGGCCTCCGCCGGGTCCGCCCGGTCCAGGGGGTCCTCCCCCGCCCGGTGGTCCGCCTCCAGGGGGTCCACTTGGTGGGCATCCTCCAGGGGGTCCTGATGGTCCTCCGCCAGGGGGTCCCGGTGGGTCTCCGCCGGGTCGCCTCAGTGGGTCCGAGGATGGGCGCTTCCTCGTGATGCCGAAGTCCATGTCGTCATCCTCGTCCATGTCGCCCCACCTGGGCGTCTCGGTCACGGAAGACTCCGAGCTCCGGTAGGGAGGAGGGAGATCCTCATCCTCACCTTCCGGTTCCATGGGGACGTCTCCGCCTCCTCCGCCCGTCCAAGCCACCACTTGGCGATGCCGGCGGCCTCGTTCATCCCCGTCACTGGCGGTGAAGAAGGGGTCACTGTCATGGGGGTGTCCACCCGCTGGCCTCCGCGGCCTCTCGGGGGTCTTCCCCTTGCCCTTCCTCCGTCGATGGGCGGTGGTGCCACTGCTCCCACTGCTGCCCGTGTCCGCCTCATCCAGCGTCACCCTGGAGGAGGCGTCCCCTTCGAAAAGCTTTCGAAGGGTCTCCACTCGTGATCCTCCCGGGGGAGTCTCGCGGCGGAGTTTGGCCTCTGCCTCCTCCATTGCGGCGGCGGTGGTTGCGGCAGCTCGCGCTTCGGCTTCTTCCCGAGCACGAGCCGCCTCGGCTTCCCGGGCCTGCTGCAGCCGCGCCTTCTGCGCTTCCAACGCTGCCAGCTCCGCCTCTGTCTTGGCCTTCTCCTCAGCGACCTTCCGTCGCGCGGCCTCGATGGCTTCCTTCTTGGCGGCGTCCTCCTGGGCCTTAGCCGTCGCTTCGGCGTGGGCCCTTTCCTCCGCCTCCTTCTTTGCCCTCTCTTGGGCAAGCGCCTCTTCCAGCGCCTTCACCTCGGCCTCCTTGCAGGCAATGGCCTCCTGCGTCCGGCGGGCTTCCTCGTCGGTTGCCCTGATCCGGGCAGCCACTGCCTCATGGGCGGCCGCAGCCGTGAGACCGGCCGCGATGGCTGCCACTTTCGAGGCGTGGTAGTCCATGCCTCTGCCCCACTCGGTGGCCTCCTCATGGGCGATGCCGACGGTGCCCTCCACGGCAGCGTTCTGCTGCGTGGCCCGTTGCCGGGCAACCCGAAGGTTGCAGGGCACCCTGCAGACGCGCTCAGAGGCGCGCGCCACGTCCCTTTGGGCGGGAGCGGCGCTGCTGCTGGAGCTGGCCTGGTCGGCCGGCATCCTCCCGCGGTGGGCCGACTCCACGTCGCTGCTGGGGCCTGCTGGGGCCTGCTGGGGCCTCAGGAGCAGCCGACAGGGCTTGGCCTGGGTCTGCTTGGCGACTTCCATGAAGTCACCAAGGGTGGCGTGGCCGGGGTGATGACCACCATTGGCCCATTGGGGACTGTCGGCTGGGGTTCCGCCCTTGGCGCCTTGGGCGGCTTCGGCGGCCAGGGACTCCTGGTACTCCCGCCACTTCCGCTCCCGCTTCCTGTCCCCGGCGGACCGCCTCTCCTTCCCCGGAGACGCGCTGCTGCTGCCCTGCAGCCTGCGCTCGCTCCCCGGTTCCGGGAAGCTCTTCTCGATCATGTCCCACAGAGAGACATTGATCAAGGCGCCCGACGGGTAGGCGTTGGGGTCCTCGTCCTCCTCGATCCCGTCGGGGCGCAGCCCTTCGCCGGGCCTGTCCGGCCGGGTCCAGGTCCGCCAGCGCTTGCGGCGGAAGCGCCACTCGTAGCCTTCCGCCCGCAGCCACTCCTCCACTGCCCGCAGGCGGTCCTCCCCCATGTCATCGCGGAGCTCGAAGCTCCCGGGCATGCCGCCTTCACACTGGGGGTGGCTGTGGCGGTAGTGCTGGTCCCAAACCAACCCACGCAGCAGGCGTGCCGCATGGGGGTGGGGCCGCGGCCACAACCTACCCGCTTCCTGCCAATTCACCATGGCAGCGGGGGCGTAGTTGGTCTTGAGGTCCTTGGTATGCACTCCTTCAACTCAACGAACTGGTGGTGGTTGTTGAGGCGGGTGCTGCAGCACTGGGCTGGGTGTGCGGCTGGTGCTGGTCAGCCGGTGGTTGTGGAGGTGGTTGACGCGGCCTTGCTGGTCGGCCGATGGGACTCTGGGTCGGCCGATGGGGCTGATGCAGGAGTCCTGGTCTGTGCACCTCTTTCACGGTCGCTGCGCGGTCAGGGCGATGCTCTGGACGGCGCTGCTGGCTCCGTGACGAACTCGGCGCTGTCGCTGAGTGGCGCTGCGAGCCGCTGCGCTGCGCTGCGAGCCGCTGCGCTGCGCTGCGAGCTGCGAGCTGCGCCGCGCTGCTCGGGGTTGGTGGCCCCGAGTGGCACGCGAGGGCTGGGTAACCCCGCGGCGATGAAACGCTTTTGACGCGTTCCCGTGGGGGGCCTGGCCAAGGGACGCTGCGGGACACGCGCAAGTGAGCAGGCAGGCAAAGCACTACGCTCACAGGGGCATCAATGCGCTCATGTCATGTGACAAAGCGTTTCAGAATCCTTGCCACTCTGAAATGAGGGAACGAAAGTATATACAGCAACACATCAGGATATGTACACATGGGGTTAAGACTGGACTGGGGTAAGTGCATTACAGGACAATAGACACTCAGTCCCAACTCATATCCCAATCCCAGGTCCGACCCTCTCAGTGGCTGGTGGGGGCGGGGGCTCAAACACAACCCATGCCCTGCTCAGTCCGGACCCTGAAACCCTGCCAATGGGAGGGGTGTCTGGCCCAGCCACAGGCGAGTTCCTCAGAACCAAAGAGCTTCAAGGCCAACCAACAGTAGCTCCTCATGCTCCCTTAACAGCAGGTCCCAACTCCCCTCTGAGCCAGAGATATGGCCCCGCCATTATCACCCAGGAGTTGGTAGCTGAAAACGGGCTGTTTCAGCCCAAACTGATACTAACTCAAAAATCTCCAAAATTGACCCCTCGTCTGGACCCGCCAGAGGTAGGGATGAGGCAACTGACCCTATGCCCTTCGAGTACGAACTCTCTGGAGCCCTCACCCAACCTGGTTCCCTCTGAGGTCCCGGCATCAGGGCAACACGGATGAGTCAAGTGGGGTCATGATGCCAAAATCACCAAAATTGACGTCATTCCCACGCGTGGCTCGCCTGGCCAAGGTAAGGCCAATGGCTCACAGGGTAGGAGGCAGGACCTAGGACTCATATCTGAGTGTACAACTTGAATTTAGGTCCGGGCTCCCCATGGGCTTAGAGAAATGCGGCCGCCAATTGACCACACGGAAGGGAGAAATTGGGGTCCCAAAATTGGGTCATTATGGCTGCTTGAAATGAGCCAAAATTTGGTGTGCTCCCAATAGTATATCTCCACGCCGGCTTGGAGATCAGATCCGCCATTCCATACGCAGTCTACCGGGAGTCCATCAGAGACTCCCATGCCCTTGGCTAATAGAGATCTTAATGCCACTTGGCGTGGTGACGATCCCAATTGGGTCCACAAATGCCAAAATGGCAAAATTGCCCACACTCACTTTGGGCTAGCGCCTTAACGAAGGTTGCTCCGCTTCGCCCACGTGTTGTGTCAACCATGGGGACCAATGTCCATATCACCCATGTCATATATGGTCCATTGGTCCAAGCGTCCGGCACGCACGAAGGTTAGAACATGGTGCACGGCGGGCAGCAAAAATGGAAAATTGCTCAAAATGGCCAAAAATGCGCACACTCATGGTTGGGGCAAATGAGGCACATGCCCGACTCGGACCGGAGTGTGCCATAGGATTGGTATCAAGTCATATGTGTCCAACATATCTTTTGGGCGTCGCCCAACTCCTCCGGTATTGGGAATGGCAGGGTCGCCAAGTGAGCCCATGATCTGGGATAGTCCCAAATCGCCAACATGGCGGCCACGGTATGCCAAGCCTAAGAGGAGTTATTCACCGGGTCCAAGATATGTTGGGGACCGAAGTATGTACCCTCAAAACATACTTGGGTCATGATGTCAATTGAGCGCAACGTTGAGATACACGGTCGCCACTTGACATCATGACGGGCCAAAAACGGCAAAATTGGCACAAGCACACACAAAAGTGCCTTGAAAGGTGCACAATTATATTATAATATCTTCGGCTTGGATTGAGTAATCGACCAATCCTTTCAAACACAATGACTTGACACCATCGACCTTCGATCCAACATATGTGCTCCACTTGGGGCGCCTTGAAAGGTTACGAGCGCTACTTCCCAAGTGGGCACATGAAATTATGGAAAATTGCAAAACACATGCCTTGCTCCCCACGCATCGCTTCGGGATCACCACACAAGCTTCCCTTCACGAAGGTTAGGCTAATTGCTATTGATTATAGGGAGTATGGAGAAGGGGCTTGCACAATATGAGGTCCATTGGCGGGTTTGTCTTGGAGCGATGGACCCGCCAAATGGGCACACAATACAACACATGGCACATACCACATATTGCCCAAAAGGTAGCTCCCCCCACGATATGTCATGCCCCTCCAAGGGCATAACTTTGTGTCAATCGCTCATAGGAACTCAAGGAGAGTTCCTATGCAACACCAACACTTGCGCGCTACACTCGAAAGTTATCTTAACGCACACAATGTCATGGCCAAAGAGTTATAACGCAAACTCCACCCTCTTGACCATGATCCATTACACTAGCGCGCACGTGTGGAAACGCAAGGCATATAATGCTTCCTAAATTACGTCGGGAGTATTGTGAATACATCCCACGTTTCCTTATTGTCATTCCTCGCAAGCGGCACGAGATATGACCTTCACAAGTGGCCTCACGAATCAACTTTGTTTTGCCCATATCTTTAAGACAAATGGAGGGCAAGAGAAAAGGAAAGTTGATTCGTGCATAGGGAAGCACGTAGGTCCACTCGAAAGAGGTCAAATCAAGTGCGGGGATGTCGAAGTCGAAAATCCGATTTTGACATCCTGAAAAATTCGGATTAAGGTTGCGAGTGTAAGATATGAAAATTGCGGAAGCATCCATGCAGTTCCTGACGACTTTGGAGCCTTCGTGACGGATAGCGTTAAAATTTCCATTAATTACAGTTAAACTGGCGGTTACGGTAAAGTCGCGATCCAACCGCCAGCAGTCAAAACAGTGAATATCAGAACGGAAGCGTAAAAATTGACGGAAACAATATGAAAGTAAAACCCTGTTGATTCCTGATATTCTGATACACAAATCGGTTGCCGATGCGGGGCTTTACGGCACGGAACGGAGCGTCAACGGGCGTCTTCCCTTCCGTGCATGGGGTTAGTGGACCGGAGACCGGTTGTATGCCGTAACCTAGCCATGGGGTTCTGGGTACCGCTTCATTAGTTCGGCAAAGGGCACTGGATCAAGAAACTCTGATACCTCCTCAAAGCCAGCGTCGTTTCGTGAATTCGCATCACAAGACAGGTGTAGAATTTCACGGGCAACACAGCCCCTTTCTACTCCCCTATCCCCAAAGTAAGTCCCGCAAAGGTACAACCACGGCCTCAGCAAAAGATGCAAGGTGCCCTTGTGCCTGTTTGGGTGGGGGATGTTGAGGTGTTACAAAATTGCCCGGTTGTCAAGGTAGGCTGGAGGGCCTACCTACTGCCACGAAACTATGGTGGCAACCTCAATTGTGACCAGGGAGCCTATACACAACTAGAGAAGCGTAGGGGTGGCACGGAAGTAGTCACAGGCTGCTTGGACACCCAAGGATATTGCATAGTGTGTGAGCGGTGATCGGTTGACATCTGTGTTTCTTTGTGTTTTTTGGGAAGTGGATGACTGAAGCGGACATCCCCGGATTGTTTGGTTAACCCCATTCAATGTACAGCATTATATGGACCGATCCCCTCTGCCCCTCTCCCCCCTACCTTCTCACTGAAGACCATGCCCAGCAACCTATGGGCCCAATTGTGTGTGGGGTTGCCCCTGTCCACATCAAAACGCTACCCTGCACCATGAAGACTTAGCCCACGCAAACTGCACCCCCTTTTGGAAGAGAAGGACCTAAAAAATGACCGCCCGAAAAACTATTTTTTTTGGACATTTGCAGCACACATGACCCATATACCACCGAAAAAATGCAATTTTACCCAATTTGCTGCTTTTTTCCACTTTTTGTTTATTGAAATAAACTATTATTTTGTCTGATTTGAAGGGTGTGTTGTACCAATCTTGTCATTTTTGTATTTCAAAACCCAACTGGTGCGTGCCTGTTCGGGAGCTCATTTTCAAAAATGACATTCTGCGGGTCTCCAGTTGCACCTATGTTTGTCCTGCGAAATAAATTGCTTTTTTATGCCCCTGAGTGCGCGAGGCCTCGCGCACTCAAGGTCATGAAAACAATTGTGTACAGAAGGCAACAAAAACAGGACAGGAAGTGCACAACACAACAACAAACACTGAAAGAAAAGCTCGGCAAAAATGTACAAGCCCTTAAGGGCATATTGCAATATATGGCATTGCATTCGCGTCGAAGGCGAGTGTGCGAGGCCTTGCGCACACATGACTGCAAAAAGAGGCGAAACACTTGGGTCAATGGTGACTTATTTCTTCTTCGGTCCAGCAACCTTAGCCAACCTGGAACCCAGGCTTCTTGCCACCGGACTTGTCCCACTTGGAGAGGCAACGGCACCACGAGACGGCTGGGCACCAGAACGCGAGGGCGGCTTGAACTCTGCACTAGCGGTGGCGGCAGTGTTCGCTTTCTTCTTCGGCTGTTCCTTACCAGATTCGGGGCTTGCATCGAAGCGAGCGGCGGGTGCCCGCTTGCGCTTCTGCTGGGTCTCCAGTACTTGCTCCGTATCCACTTCTTCCTCCTCCTCGTCGGCATCGTCGTCCTCTGATTCCGCGGGCTTGTCCGATTCCTTCTCTTTTCCTTTTTCCTGCTTCTTGCTACTCGAGGGGGTTCCCTTTCGGGCTGCAGTACCCTGAGTTGGTATAACTTTGGCAGTCTTCTTCACCTTGGCTTGCATTGGCAAGGTAGGTGCAGGCGCAACAGGCTCAGTGTCGTCAGCGGGGGCCTCAGTCACGACATCTTGCTGGACGGCCTCTGCAGCATGCACCTGCTGGTGCCCTTCATGCCCTCGGTTGGTGTCCAAAGCCCACAGTGGAATGCCACGCTGAAACCACTCTTCTTGAGTATCCCAAGTTGCAGCTGTTGCTCCCTGCTCCGTTTGATCAGCATCCAACATGTACCGCATGATGATTGCATGCTGCAGAGCACCTCCAACGGCATTCCCAAGGTCTTTTTGCTTGATCGTTGACACAGCCAGAAACGCCACTTTAGTACGGAGGTCGGACATCGCAATCTTTGCGGCCATGGCAGGCGTGTCGTGCACAACAACCACTGCATCAGAATACCCACTGCCCAAAAGATATTTGTCCAGGTACCACAGCACGTGAATCAGAGGCATGAAACCACCAAGGTTCTTGTTCTGCATCTCTTCGAAATGTGCAGCGGAATACGACACATAGTTCGGCAACTGTAAATGGGATGTATAAAGACGAATAACGGAGGTAGCAGTGCGCGAGGCCTCGCGCACACAACGGCATCGTAACAGGCGAAAGAAGCAGATATACCTGCTTATCCCAGGGACTCGTTGTTCCGATCCACATACAGTGCTCGTCGAACGCCAGTCCTTACGGGTTTTTAGGTTTCGTGATAAACTCCACTTTGAATATCTTGAGTGCGCGAGGCCTCGCGCACTCAGAATGCCAGAGAAATGTAAAAAACGTCACATTGAGGAACACAGAGTTGCATGACACTAAAAAAGCAATTCCTTTCACTACGTCTAAAATCACGTTCATCAAACATCCAAAAAATAATTTTTGGGCCCTGTTGCGAACCGGTCCTTTTCCGCGCGGTCGGCGCGCAAAACAGGGTGCAGTTTGCGTGGGCTAAGGAAGAAGGCGTCTTGTGCATCGTTTGCACAAATGCATTTTCCAACGTCATCAAGTGGTGTAGATCATCTTCAGGTGACCCAGATGCCCAGAACACAGGTCCTCCTTTGGAGCCGGGGCACCTATGCAGACAGTTCACTGCACAGGATCATACATGCTATCCGAATATTGTATAGTAGGGTACTGAGCCACCTTGGCCAGAGCCATGTGCACAGTTTCATCTGCTGAGAGAACAACGGGCTTCCTTCCCCGGGAGACCTATGCAAAGAATTCATCGCATAGGACCACATGTACTATTTGAATGTTGTAAAGTAGGGTACTCAGCCACGTTGGCCAGAGCCTATGTACACAGCTTCATCGGCTCAGAGAATAGGGGTCTTCCTTCGCTAGGGGACCTATGCAGAGAGGTGATGTTAACGAATCATACATAATGCTTGACTCTTGTGAACTAGGGTACTCAGCCACTTGGCCAGAGCCTAGGGCACAATTTCAAAACATGTTTGCATTTGGGTAAAGTGCTTGCAGTGGAGTGCTCTAAGTGCACAATCAAGTGGTAGACATGCTTTTCATAGCATTCCTAGTTCTGACAGTGCATCAGAGGCCCCTTTGTATCCGGAGTCTGACCACGAAGCTGTAACACAATCCTACTGTGGTCCATCTTTTCCCAGTGCCTTGTAGTCCTTCTCATTACTTCTGTTCTCGTTCACAGCGTAAGCAACAGCGCAAGCAGCAGCTACAAACACACTTTGAACGTACTTTGATCTCCTTCGGTTCGTCAATATTCAGCAGGCTTATGCTAAAAACAAGTGTACCTGCACATGAAGTGGCAGGTACATAGAATGTATGTAAATGTACGTATAATGTAAACAAACAGACATCCATGCTAATTATGATCAAATTCAATGGATTGGACAATGAAAACATTTTAAAATCTTAAGTGCGCGCGTCGCTGATCTGGCATTCCAAATGCATGACCCATCAGCCGCGACCTTACCTCCCCTCTTGTATGTTATACCCCCAACCAATGTACTTAGCATGGGGTGGTGCACCGGCCCAGAACTTTGTTCGAACTGGTCTACGTAAAAAAAAAAATGCGCGATTTCGGCGCGACATTACACAGCTCACAATCTAAGCCTCGTCATACGAATCCTCAAATACAAATGGCTGTCACTCTATTGAGCCAAGTAGTTTCTATTATACTCCCCTGCCAAGCTATGTGCTACGGTTAACCACCTGGACCCTTAGCACATGCTGATTAGGAAATAGATAGAACTGCTTGGCCAACCTCACACAAATAGACACTCGGAAAGTGTGTAACCATCCCTAGTACTAATCCTGAGCTCAAAGTTATGTTGTTAGGTGGCGAAACAGGTAAATGAAGCTTCTATTGAACAATGCCGCTCTTGAGCAAAGAATCACAAACTTGCTCATTCCAATGTGAAACCAAGTTAGGACACATAGCCAGATTAGTTTTGGTGGGGGGTCTCGGGCTGGGAAAAGACTTTTTCCCATCATGGGGGTCTTAAACAATGTCAACCGCAGAAAGGAAAGCATGGGGGCCAGCCAGGCCAAGTTGTCCAATACGCCTTTACAAGAGCAGTGTGTAGCTATGCCATCACGGTGTGGGCCATCCAAATATGCAAAACCAAGCTGGAGAACGAAAAAAGAGGCAATGCTAAATGTGTTGCTGTCTGGACACAAGTCGTCGGGGGGGGTTTATGCAAACATAAATGCTGTCCATGATCTCCGGTTGAACTATAGTAGCTTGTGTCTTCACTGTGTTTCCACATGACCACAAAGAGGTCTGTAAAATCATTCCCCAAGGTTACAGATTCTATAGAAATGTAAGAAAAGCAATAGGAGTGAAAATCTAGAAGTGTACTTGGACATATGCTCCACAGATTGCATAGTAACACAAAACCAGAGAGTAGTCTAGTATGGACTACTCCCCTGCCAAAACCAGTGCATGGTTCCGGGGGTGGGAGCCAAACTTTGATATCCATTCACATGCCAGGATGGTGTCTTTCTGTCAGGCACGGGGGCCTACCCTCATGGGCAATGGTCATCCCTCCGGGTGTCCCTTTATTTTGATCCGACAGCTATTTGCATCGGGTACGGGGGTGTAACGCAACCGATCACGGACCCAAACACCGTGTTGATCCAAGTCATGTTTTCATTGAAATCTCGAACTATTCTTGATCTCAAAATTTGCCCCCAAATCGTCAAAACCTTTGATCCCGTCGTAACCCTTTTCCAAAACTCCAAAATGTCGATGGCTGTAGTCATACACGTAAAGCACGTATAAGAACACAAACACCAAACCCCAAAACATACACCGTCTTCTGGGAGTCCATCACTGGAGTCCACGATGTTGATGTTTCGCCCGCACCACTGCAGGGCTCGTCAGGGGGACACAGTGGTGCTTGTCCCCACATACTATATACACTGTGCACAACAGAGCGAATACTTGATGCCACAAACCCACAGCAAACACCAGGACGTTCGACCATAACCGTAACCCAAACCAACAATCACGATAGATCAATAATAATCTAAAACTCATGAATCTACAATCATTTCACTCCAAAACATCGTAAATCCTGATCTTCATAATTATTCGGCCATGCTGGCAAATCGCCCTTGCGACGCGACAAAGGCGCGCACGCTGCAAGGCCTGTCCTAGTAGTAAGAAAAAGTGCTTTTCCATTGCTTTGAGGCATACTCTAGTTGTATTAGAGATGCACTGAGCATCCATGCATTTTTATCTTAGTATTGGTCCCACCAAAAGTGGTGATAACACATTTTGACCTATGGAATCAAACACCCAATCAGGATATGGAGTGGACCCCTTAATCCCCTTTCAATGTGAAGCAAATCATCTTTTCCTGAGTTAACTGAGGTCTGACATACCCAAAGTAGAGCCTATGAATTTATCTATGTTTTTCCATGAATTCTTAGCTATCCTAGTGGTATGCACCCTAGGGGGCTGGGCACCTCTTTTTGAGAGGTCCTGGGTTCAATTCCTGGTCAGCCTAGCTAAGTAGGAAGATCCCATGTGATATGGCAGTGACCTCATCGCCACATGCCCTGCCACCTCAGCACATATGGGACCCAAAACAAAGAGTGCACATCTCCTGAGATGGCACTATGGAGATAGAGTGACCATGGGGCAGTTTTCTAACTCTTTTCCAAATCATTTCAGCTCTCTTTGTGAATATGCATTCATTTGTGACCTGAGTTGCAGTTTCTGTGAATATCCAATCATCTTTCACTGTTTACACTGCAGCCCTTCATGCTTTGATCCTGATTATCTTCTCCTTGCACACTTCTGGCTTGGTCTATCCTGGATTGACTTGGATTTACTGTATTTCAACAAACAAAAGCTTTTCATCTCCCAAAACAGGCAGCAGGACACCCTACAGCAAGAGCAAGCAGCAGGAGAAGCAAAAACACAGTGCTGAAAACAATATAAACTTTTCTGGTAGCAAGAGGCAGCCTGTCTCTGTGCACCGGCAGCAACCCCGTGCCGTACATCCAGTGCGCCGAGTACGGGCAAATATAAGCAGATGGGTGAAAGAAGATGGATCCAAGAAAGGAGGACGCCGACGCGAAGACAGCGCCGGCGCCTGAGGCGCCGGCAAGGCCAGCGCCTGGCGCTGTACCTTCGGCGGAGCCCCTACATGGGCCAGTGGATGCGGCTGAGGACTCCCTAGATGGACTCCAGACGGCCTTCGGGGCCCTGTCTGTCGAGGAGGTGGTCACCACTCAGCCTGTGAAGAGGAAGAGAGAGAGCGAGAAGGATGCTGGAGAAGGAGCAGACGAAGGAGAGGAGCAAGGGCAAGACCTGACGAATGTCCCTACCTTCGAAGGCGCACCAAGCGCTTCTGGCCTCCACGCATCACCCTCTCCTTTAACCACCACACTCCCAGCCGCTGCAACATCCACTTCCACAACCAACCCGCCTATGGCAGAGGGCACAGGCTTTACTGGCATGCCTCCCTACCCCGCCTATGGTATGGGCCCACCTACCACTGCGCTCCTTGAGGCAACTACTGCCAGTGAGCCGGTGGCTTCCAGCTCTGCGCCGCGATGGTATGCGGCTGAATATCCCCATCCACTACCCGCTACTGGAACCTATGTGGATGTTCCTGGGTATGCACCTGGGTATGCACCCTTGAGTGGGTTGAGGAGAGGACCTGAGTCCCTTGGAGGCAGGAGTAGAGGATCGGGGAGATCCTCCAACAGGTCCCTGACGCGGTCGGAGATCAACGAGGTGCTCCGAGGAGCCACTTCAAAAATCGTGGGCGACCTCACACAGGAGATCCGTGAGAAGCTGGAGCCCCTGATGATCCCGCCCCAAACGTCACCTATCTCGGTGGGAATGTCACCCCACCGAGTACAGGCTAACCACCTGGCGGCAGGGTTGACAAATACCCTGGGGAGCCTAAGGAGCAGACCGATGCCGACGCCTGCAGCTATTCCGAGAAGTCCTTTCGTGCCGGGAACGGCCCAGCCGCCCTACAGCCACGTGACGAACTCGACGAGGGCCGAGCTGGACCGGCTGGGGCTAACAGCCTTGAGGGCTATGGTGGACGTAGAGCCTTATGGCTCTGGTGATCTTGGCGGAGACCCCTCCGATGACGAGCCGCCGTCGATGGATTCTTCTTCGCCCTCAGATGACGATGACCCTGAGGACCCCGAGGACCCCAAGGGTAAGAAGAAGAAGAAGAAGAAGAAGAAGACCCGACACCCTGAAGGACGCAGGACTCAGGAGGCGAAGGCTATTGCCACCTCCAAGATCGTGGTGAACCTGCCTGAGTTCACAGGCAAGGACCTCAGCGAATTCGCTGAGAACTTTGGCCGGTTTCTACGACTGACCGGCCAAACCCACGCTAGTGGGCGAGTGAAGTGCGATCTGCTCCTGCAGTGCTGCAAGACCAAGTACCTAGAGAAGCAGGTCAGGCAGATCGTGACTAACTCCGCCACCTTTGCCGATGTGTTGGTTGCCCTGGAGAGGCACGACCCGACCTACGAAACCGACCTCTCCATCAGGGCCGAGATCCAGAACCTGCCCGTGCTGCCCAACAACCCCAAACCTGGCAGGGTCTCCGAGCTGTTGGCTGACCTGGATCACTGGGCTGGACGACTGACGCCCGGTTCCTACAGCAGCGACGACCTGCTGTTCTGGTTGGTGGCCAAGCTCCCCCGAGAGCTATGGGACGAGTGCCGCTCGACGGCTGAGCGCAAGGCTAGATCCCTCCGCTACGAGGATCTATGCGTGCTGCTCCTGGAGCTGGCGCCGGAGAAGGAGAGCGACCAGCACTTGAACAACTACCGTCCTGGTGGTGGAGGTTCTGGAGGCCATGGCAAAGGGTACCAAGGGTCCCGACCTGGGCAGGGGACTACCCCCAAACACGCCCACGCCCGCATCATGGAGAACGTGAAGGAGCAGTTCTGGTGTGATGCCAGAGACGAGCAGGGCCACCTGCAGCACGCCCCTGACTGCGAGCAGCGAGACTGCTTCGTAGTCCAGGGGAAGCAGCAGGAGAAGAACACCGGCGCTAAAGCGAAGCTGCCGGATCATTACCGGTGCACCATCACGTGTGCATTCTGCGGTAAGCGGAAGCACTACGAGGATGAGTGCTACCATAAGCAACGCCTATCGGCGAAGCTTAAAGGGGAAGATCCTGGCAAAGGCTCAAGCAAAGGTGGAGGCAAAGGCAAAGGCAACGACTCCGGCAAGGGCAAGTCGAAAGGACGTGGTCAAGGGCAAGACAAGGGTCAAGGTGGACGAGGAGGAGGCGCTAACCGCCAGCCCGACAACAAGAACAAGACCAAGAACGGAGGCCACCCCAACCCTAATCCTGGGGGGAACTCCGAGCCCTCTGGAGGGCAGTCTGGTCCTACCACACGCTCACAAACGCAGGCCCAGCAAGAACAAGGAGCCAAGCGTGAGCATGAAGGTGGTGATGACGGCAACGCTAAGAACAGGAGCCGTTTCATGAGGATGGCCCGCAAATTGCGGAACAAGGGGTTCGAGGTGACCTGTCCCGCGGAGTTCTGACGGGGACGCTCTGGTGGCACCCAAGACCTGGTGTTTTGGGTACGTATCCGACTTGGGGGACGCGAATACCTGGGGGTATTGGACACTGGCGCCACCATATCTATTGTGGCCAAGAAAATTTTACCTTGTGGGAGCCTGAAGAACACCATGACCACCGCCGCTATACGCATGGGGGATGGACATGTGGTGCGCAGCTGCGGGGACTGTGAAGTGGAGGTACCTTTGGGCTCACGGACTATCGCCCATCGGTTCTATGTGATGGACACTGAGGCCTTCGACTTTGTACTGGGGACTGACTTCTTCGTACAGCACTCCCAGATACAATCCCTGACGCTGCAAGCGCCCTACCTCCTCTACGTGCACCACGGCAGTGGCAGAGAGTCTGTGCCACTGGAGCAGTCGGAACATACCTCGAGTTACCTGAGACTATCGAAGGAGGAGCCCTCGAACATGATGGCGGCCTCCAAAACTGAGGACTATCAACTATTGGGGGAAGTCCTAGACCAAGGTCTGAAGGAGTTGGGTTACTCTCGAGAAGACCTGAGTGTGGAGTTGTTCGCCAGCGACAAGCAACATGTACTGGACCTTTACTGCAGCAAGGGGAAGAACTGCAGCTACAAATTTTACTGGCCCTCTTTCGGGATGCCCTACGGGAACCCTAGGTTCAGTGAACTGGGGAAGGTGCTGACCAAGGTGGCCTTGGAACGTTCCCGTATGGTCCTGTGTTCCCCCGATTGGGGAGCCCATGGGGGCAATGAGTACTGGCGAAACCTCCTGGACAGGCTGACTATCAGCTCTGTTCGTTTGCCTGATGAGGCCATCTACGTGCCTCTGGGACGCAAGACGCCTATCGGGAAGCCCGGATGGGGGAGTATGCTCAGCGTGGTGGACGGAGGTCTTACCTCCATTCCCTGGGAGGACCTGGACCCGACTCTGGTCCAAGCTATACAACGAGAAAGCGATGGACTCGCCTTGGGTGACTTGAAGGATCGCTTACAACCTCAAGATGCTGTTGAGACTACACCCGGAGGAGATGAGTACGTCGTGACTGACACCAACGCCCCAAAACTCTCCCTGTCATGTACCTGTTCCTGATGGAGTCTCTGAGTGTGGACTATCTGAGCTACCTAGCTCTATCCACTCAGATGACGAGACTGAGCACGACGCCTTCTTCGTGCAGACCTGTGTGGAGGAAGTGGAGAACGCCGAGTACGTCGCCCCACTAAAACCCCTACTCTCCATGAGGGTGGAAGACCCCGTGGATGAAGAGCTGGACCCTCGATCCAGGCTCAGGGAGTATGTGGATTCCAAGAGGAAGTTGGTGGCGAAAAAGCTATGCTACGCGAAGCCTACCTGCAGCTCATGGCCACTGAAGCAAGGACGTATGGGAGACCTATCCCAATTGAAGGAGGACCTCGAACAGAAGATCACCACCTGGCAAAGGGAGGTAGATCTTAAGCTCATGAAGAGCGTGTGGGGCGCCCATGTGAGGACCCCAGAGGAGGACGACCTCTCGGAGGAATGTGTATGTGAACCCCCTCGAGCGTGCCTATGTTGCCATCGTCCATCGGAGATGGTTGAACAAGACCTTCTATATGCCTACCAAGGGCTGAAGGAGACTACCACGGGCGAAGAGTCGGTGGAGGACCACCTCCCGACGTCTATTACTCAGGGGGCAAGCAACTTACACTCTGACGAGGACATGGAGGACAAGATCAAGATATTGGACCCGCGGGTACAGAAGCTTATAAGGACCTATCTGGAGGTGTTCGGAGAACTACCCCCTCCAGCCTCATGTGACAAGCTGGTACAGATGGACCTCAAGCTGAAACCCGAGTTCGTGGGTCACAAGATCCGGAGGAGACCCTATCCGGCTCCTAAAGAGCAGGCCGACGAGATTGAGCGACAGATACAAGAATGTATCGACGCTGGCCTAGTCCTGGAGTACAAGGATGGGGACTACCCCCTACACTGCAGCCCCTGTTTCCTGGTGGCTAAACCTGGGTCTACAGACAAACGGCTGGTAGTGGACTACGGAGAGCTGAACAAGAAGACGCTGAACCACTCGAGGTCCATTCCCAATATGGAGTCTACCCTGGAGAAGATAGCCTCCTGCCGCTACAAGACCAAGATGGACAAGCGAAGCGGATTCTGGCAAGTGGACCTGACGCCCACCGCACAGGAACTACTGGCCTTCATCACCCCTCAGAGGAGGGTGTTCAAGTGGAAGGTAATGCCGTTTGCCGTGGCTAACGCACCCGCTCTATTCCAAGAGCTGATGAACAAGATCTTGTCCATCCTACGAAGGAGACCTAAGGTGCAGGAGCTCATATCCCGTGGTGCCCAGATGGAGGCTCACATCGACGATGTATGCCTCGGGACCAATACCCAGGAGGATCACCTAATCCTCTTGGGTGAGTTCTTTGCGGTCTGCCAGGAGAACCACACACGACTCAAGCTGGAGAAGTGTGAGTTCATGCAGGAGACCATGCAGTACTTGGGGTTTGACGTTGGCTATGGGTGGTGGACCCCAGCGGCCTCTAAGGCCAAACCCCTGATGGATGCCAAGGTACGACACGAAGACCCCAAGAAAGGACTTCATGATGTACGCAGTTTCATTGGGGCGTGCAACTTCAATCGCCGCCACATCAAGAACTTCACCTATACCAGCGCCGTTCTGACGGACTTGATCAAGAAGAGTACTACTTGGCGCTGGGGCCCACAAGAGCAACAAGCGTTTGACGAGCTCAAAGACAAGGTAGCCAACGCTAAGTGCTTGGGCGTGCCTAGGGCACAAGGGGAGATTATCCTGGTGACCGACGCCAGCAATGTGGGCGGTGGTGGAACGTTGTTCGAATGGCAAGCACTAGGGAAGGAGGAGTTCGACTCGGCCATTTCCCAATGGGGGACGGAAGGTCTCAACCGAGATGGAACCCTCAAGCACAGCTACCCTTACGACAAGTGGGTCCTAGTACCTCTGGGCCACTGGAACTGGAAGTGGAACCAGGCCAGGGGGAACTACTCCACCTATGAGCAGGAATTGCTCGCGGGTATGCTGGTGCTTTCCTCACAAGCACGACTGTTGGGGAGTAACCCTGTGGTCTGGCTGTGCGACCAAGAACCGGTCCGCAGTTTCCAGAAGGGTCCCCCACCTGAGAAGGCCAAGCTACGGCGCTGGTGGACCTACCTCAGTCAACTACGGCTGACGGTACACCATATCCAGGGAGTGAAGAACGAGTGTGCCGACTACATCAGCCGCAACAACTTCGACGCCCTGATTGGTGCCCGGTCTGAAGCGCTGGCTGAGGAGGCGTTCAGCCGTATGGACGTCCACTTGGACCTCAACATGACGATGATACGCCCCCTGGATGGACTCCAACAATCGGAGTACCTGAAGGAGTTCGGGGATATCTACAAGCGCCTGGAGAAACGCCTTGAACCCCTCCTTGTCAACCAAGACCAGTGGAAGAGGGACAAGAGCTACCTATGGCACGAGGACCGTATAGTGGTGCCTAGTGACCGAGTCCCAGCGCTGCTGAAGTGGACCCATGAGTCCAGTGGTCATGTGGGTGCTGACCGCACCCTGAGGCTGTTCAAGCAGTGGTTCCACACTACGTGGACTGACGACCAACTGCGGAAAACCCTCCAGCCTATCGTGGACAAGTGCCCGTGCAGGTCCTGTAAACCAGGGGATATCAGGGACAGAGGTCTCTACTCGACCCTGCCCATCCCTCACTGTGCTAACAGTGTGCTATACGTGGACTACACGGAGATGCCGAAGTTCGGGGGCTATGACTTCGCCCTCGTGGTAACCTGTGGGTTGACCAGGTTTACCAGGGTGTTCCCATGTACCAAGCACATTACCGGGGAGGAGACTATCAAGATACTCCTGGAGGAGTGGTTTTGTGTCTATGGGGCGCCCAAGGAGATCAACTCCGATGAGGACGTACGAGTACGCTCAGATACTGGCTGGTACAAGAGGGTCCTGAGATTCCTCAATGTCCAGGTGTCTACGGGGATTCCCTACTCTCAGACGAGCAACCCCCTATGTGAGCGACAAATCCGTGTCCTGAAGGAGAATGTATGGATATGGTGCAAAACTGAACGCACCAGAGACTGGGTGAGACTACTCCCCGTCATATCCTTGATGATGAACTCCCAAGAGAGTTCAGCTACTGGCTACTCGCCACATGAGCTATTCCTCGGGCGCCCGGCATGGTTCCTACATACCCCCTATCCAGAGGATACCCATTCTTCTGTGGGTGAATGGGTCCAAGAGCAACAAGCGAAGGTGGACAAGGCCAAGGCTATGCTCCAGAGAGTGAGGGAGCGTCAGTGGAACAAGAAGAACAAGCACCGAGTACCGGCCACCTACCAAGAAGGGGACTGGGTGTTGGTGCACCACAGTCGACTATCCGCCTGGCCACGCTCTACCAGCGATGACCCATACTTCGGGCCGTACAAGATTCTATCAGTGGATGGACACCGTATCACCGTGTGGTGTTCTCCCCGTCTAGGGGGGACCCTGGTGTGCGCTGCTCAACACCTGAAGCGCTACTATGATCCTGAAGACCTCTGTGGGGAGGAGTGGGAGCTGAACGACGAGGAAATAGCCGCTCTGGATCTCCAAGGGGCTGCCAGCCCTATGGAAGTTGAAGGTGAACTCCCCGACATGAACGCCGAGGAGATGGCTAAGGAGGGCTTCTACCTGGTGAAGTCTGTCCTACGCCACCGCTATCGCCAGGGTTGGCGCTTCCTCACCCTCTGGGAAGGGTTTGGAGACGAAGAGGCCACCTGGGAGCCCTTCTCTGCATTTGTTCTACCTGAGGGACGCCTAAACACAGTTCTGGTTGACTACTTGTCCCAGAACAACCTTGGTGAGTTGCTGAGGCTCGCTGAGACGCTTGCTTCCAAGACTAAAGCTAGGGACTGAACCTTACCCTTACCTGCCAAAGCGTATGTGTGAGTGTGCTATTCCTAAGGTCCTGAGAGCAAGCCGCAGAAGTGGTGTCCTAATTATACCCAAGTCTGCGCCTTTGCTAAACCTGGAGGGTTGGTGTATTGATGCCACGGGGTACGCCCCGGGTCTCCCCTCCCCTAAGCGCCCAATTTCTGTGCTGGCGCAAAACCTTTGGGGAATACCCAGCGTACTAATCCAGGTATTGTTTTCCCTACCTATCTGTCTACTACAGGGAGGGGTGGCCAAAAGCTCTGAAGGCATGAAAACGCCGTTTTGCTAAATGGCCAAAACACTGACCTAACCACTGCCACAGCCCACCAACCCTGCTAAAATTGCAGGAAACGGGTGGTACAGTGACACACGCACTACAGGTCCTACACACCCTACAGTGGCAGCATCCTGGTGGGCGAGCACTGGGGCAACTGGCTCAAGCCCCCACTCAGGACTACCACTCCTACACGCACACTCTACTGGGCGTTGCGAAGGCAAAGGTCTCGTGGGTCCTAGCGACCCTCCTGTGAAATGACAAGAGAACACAGCGCTGCTAAGCAACTGTGGCCTAACAGGGGACGCCACAACGCGTTTCCCCTGCTAGGGCTTGGAGGGAAGAGGTGCTCTTGCGTGCACGGCGCAGATGTCGATGAAGTCAGACTCCCTGCTCTGCCACAGGCAGAGGCGGAGTTACTTGTTTGTGTGATCTGCGCCCTTGTTTAGCAGGGCATAAAAAAATGCTGCGGCACCAATCACCCTACCTGCCCACCTATGAAACAAAGGCAAATGAAAGGGCGTTTGCGGCGGAGGAACCAAGCCGCACTCCAGGTATTATACCCTTTTCAGTGTGACCTATAATACGCTGTCCACAAACACGCTGGAGGACCAGCTACCCTTGTCAAGCAAGCAAGCTTTAAGGGACTCCTCAGGTTCTCTTAAAGAACGTACCGAGGAGCCCCTGGGTAGCCTAAACAAGGTTTACCGTGCGCACTTCGCGTGGCCTACGCTTTAATGCGTGTGTGCATGCGCGAGTATGCACGATTGCGTTGGGCAAACCTGCCCATCTCAACCTCAATCACGACTCCACCAGGGGGTGGCCCCGCCTGGGCTTACTCACCTTACCTACCGCTGGAGAGGGAGAGCAAGTGAGGGGCGCACGCGAAGAACGTTGCTATGCACTTGTGTGTATGTCTAATCACCCTGATCTGACCGCTGATCATCTGCAATCTTTCTAATCAATCCCTCTATCGCGTTCTATCTTTGTTAGCGCTGCTACAAGGCTCGTTCACGGAGACACGAGACGAGCAATGTGTATGCGGCATACGAGACGAGCATACCTGTAGTTTATACCTGATTCATTGAAGTCTTTTCGTTCATTTTCGAATTCTTGAATTTTTGAAGCTTCTATTAGTGTGGGTGGAATCTGTATGTTTATTTATTAATGTGTGTCTCGTCATTTTCAAGACTACGTGAGACATACGTTTATAATTCCATTATTTCTCCATTTTCCGGCGCTTCGCTAGGAGCCGCTCCTGCGCGCCGCCATTTTATGCGTATGAATTTCTGGATTTAAAAAATCCATAGATGACTATAATTTTTATAAAAATGTGCTTCTGATGCACAATTGGATTCTGCTCAGGTGTGTTGTTTCAGAAAAATTCTAGGCCGTCATTTGACGGATTTTGGTGTCGTCGCTTCGTTTTTGCGTGGATTCGTCCATAATCCTCCCATTCCTGCCTCTGCAGATACCCACGCGCAGCCTCGCTGAGTAGGCCGTGTTCGGGCCGAAACCCAGGTGCCTGGAGAGACTGAGCGGAACCCAAGACCCCACCAAGGGGCAATTGAATTTTTGAACGACTCCCTTCGCCCTAAGACAGGTCACAGGTCGCCAGCAGGTTTACGAGAACCCATGCGAGTGTGTATATTGTGTCTTGCGTTGGGTTTGTGTCGACGCTGCGTCTCCGAGGGAGGGATGCATATGCACATGTTTGGCATGCTCCCATACTAACCGAACCAAGCCACAGGAGCCCCGGCAGCGCCATGAGCGCTGAGTCTTCTGTAGGAAATGTTACATACAGAGCAGCAAAATAGCGCCAGCCATGGTGAGCGCTCATTTTTCAGTGTGAGGGAAACTATAGGTATTTTAAAGTAGATGTGGAAACCAAGGAAAGGCCAAGAAAAAATCCCTTTTTCCTAAAATGCGACAGTGGTGGCCACCACAGCACAAGGGGGGAGTAAGAAAAAGTGCTTTTCCATTGCTTTGAGGCATACTCTAGTTGTATTAGAGATGCACTGAGCATCCATGCATTTTTATCTTAGTATTGGTCCCACCAAAAGTGGTGATAACACATTTCGACCTATGGAACCAAACACCCAATCAGGATATGGAGTGGACCCCTTAATCCCCTTTCAATGTGAAGCAAATCATCTTTTCCTGAGTTAACTGAGATCTGACATACCCAAAGTAGAGCCTATGAATTTATCTATGTTTTTCCATGAATTCTTAGCTATCCTAGTGGTATGCACCCTAGGGGGCTGGGCACCTCTTTTTGAGAGGTCCTGGGTTCAATTCCTGGTCAGCCTAGCTAAGTAGGAAGATCCCATGTGACATGGCAGTGACCTCATCGCCACATGCCCTGCCACCTCAGCACATATGGGACCCAAAACAAAGAGTGCACATCTCCTGAGATGGCACTATGGAGATAGAGTGACCATGGGGCAGTTTTCTAACTCTTTCCCAAATCATTTCAGCTATCTTTGTGAATATGCATTCATTTGTGACCTGAGTTGCAGTTTCTGTGAATATCCAATCATCTTTCACTGTTTACACTGCAGCCCTTCATGCTTTGATCCTGATTATCTTCTCCTTGCACACTTCTGGCTTGGTCTATCTTGGATTGACTTGGATTTACTGTATTTCAACAAACAAAAGCTTTTCATCTCCCAAAACAAGCAGCAGGACACCCTACAGCAACAGCAAGCAGCAGGAGAAGCAAAAACACAGTGCTCAAAACACTATAAACCTGCCCATGCTGCCCATTACGGGGGGCCTACCCTCATGGCATGACATCCCTCCAGGTTTCCCCTTATTTCGATCTGACTCCGTTCATCAAAGTCAACCAAAACTTGACGGGTGGGGGTTCGATCATTTGTGCCTTAAGGTTAACACAAATGCTTGGGGTACAGAGGCTAATCACGAATGAGCATTCTGGAAATCATAGGCATGGGTATAAACAATGAGTAGAAATCATGGTCACCTGTCTCCACAACACAGCAGCTGGGCAATTGTGTGGCAATATGCCACTATTTGGGCCTACGCTCCCGAGCCATGTCCCCACAATCTTCCGGCCCTCAATACTGCCTCCTTCTAACCCTGAAAACAATTTAGCCATGTTGTTGCCTTCAGAAAAAGAAGAAACAGAGTTCCTTTCTCACTCGTGGGCAAAGGCAACCCTCCAAATGTTCACCAGGGGCGGATCCCCTTGTTGTTTTGCTATGAGTAGGAATGCATGGGCGCTTCTGTTCCTTGGGGCATCTCCCAGCCTGGTTTTATTTAAATGGAAGTCTTCCTAGGGCATGGTAGTTTGGCGGCCTGATGCCGGCTTACACTCCTATAGGGTGTTCAACCCAAAGGCGAAGTCTTTTCTACGGGGGTATACAACAAACCCCAAGTTGGAATATGTTGGCGCTTCGGAATACTAATCTGGGGCTGAGCTTTAGCCGTTCAAAAATGGAAATCATAGGCTCAGGCCGTGCAACCCAGGGCCTCAATCTCCATCTATTCTAGTTCTGTTATGTGTATCGGAATGACCATATACGGTCTAGTTGTTTTTGTTGAAAATGATAAACAATAAAAACGGGAGGAGGAGAGGGGTGGGGGGTTGTGTTATAGCAATTGTTGGAACCTGAGTGATGGTTACCACCTCAAACTCATGGGTCCAGGCCCCATAATGGGCCTAGGCCATGATTCACCCTCAATGTGCCAAGGCCCTCATTCTGGGCCTAGTCACACGGAGGAGGTCACACCAACACCGCAAGCCACACATGGCAGAGCCCTACTCGTGGGCCTAGCCATAGTGAGTGAACACAAACACTTGTGTGTACAAAGCTAATCGCAAGCGGCAAAGCCCTACTTGTGGGCGTAGCCATAGGGAATCAAAACAAATTTGGCAATGTGTATGGCAAAGCCCTTCTTGTGGGCCTAAGCACACACTACATTTGGAGTACCCTTTTCAAGATAGTCGAAATATTGCAACAAGGGTTGGGGAAAAGCATGTCTTGTCTTTGCTAGAAAAACCCCATTCCTCTATAATACATCATAAACATGTCTCAGGCTGGTTTTCCCAAAACTGCAAAGCAATTTCAGAAATCCCCTGCCACAGGGTGGAAAAACCTGCAGACTGTCCCAACCTAGGCGAAAACCCCGCATTGGTTTCCAAAGCCTGCACAGTGTGATCTGCTTGTGCGTGTGCTTGGGAACAAGTGGTGTGCTTGTGCAGCTTGATAGTGCATATGAAGTTAGTGAGGTGCGAAAGTGACAAAGTGCAACCTCAAAAGTCAAAAGCAAGTATTGCAAATAAAAAAACAACCAACAAAGCCAACAGAGACGGCCCTCAAAAACTCACTGCCAAGCCCTCACAAAGGTCACCAGAGACAAAAAAACTGCAGTACTGAAATTAGCAAATGGGCAGCACACTGTCCCAAGGCACAGCCTGTTCAACAGCGAAAAAGAAATCAAGGGTGCGTATCAGCACACTGTGGAAATCACATCAGGAAAGGTCTCAGAGGCAAGTGGAACGTTCCTGGACAACTCATTTTTTCAGATTCAATGTAAATAACCGAGATGTAAGAAGCAAACGACTGCATACTGCAGCGACCATGAACGCCCAGCCAAAACAACATACATGCAGGGCCAAACAGGCGCCGCAACTGGCCAAAAAGCGTGTACAAGGCGCATCAGGGGCCAGGCAAAAAGCTCCAGCCACACAGCAGGCGCGCGGCAACACCTGCGCGCAACAACCTGAGAAAAATTGAACAGGGCACAAGCGCGTTAACAGCACTCGACCCAGCAACTCAAACAGCAGTCGCCGCCTTTGCGGGAAGGCGTGCGCTCGCTCTATTGGCACGAGGGCGACGCCGTCGTAGCACAATAGCCTCAGCGCCAGCTCCACACTGCGCAGCATCAACAGAACAAGGCAGAGAAGTCGTCACGGCGCCAGCACGCGGGTCCTCAACAATAGCAGACCCTCCAGGTAGCAGTAGGCGACGAATGCTAGGAGCTGACCTCCATGACCACAGGTGTAACAATGGCACGAACAGCCAGCAGAGCAACAGGCTGCCCAACAGCCGTACGGCGCAACGCGCTGCTGCACATGACAACCAACTCGTGCACGAGACAGCGCGCACCCCAACGTTCTCCACAAGAACCACGGCCGTCAATGACAGTGCTGAACGATGAAACCGCAGCTCCAGGCAAACACTCCACGAAGGCGGCAAACCCGGGGCGCGGCCGAAGTTGTAGTCCACAGAGGATCAGGGAAGCACCGCCAGTTGGAGAAACCAATACGTCGCTTGCAGCAAACAGAACGTAGGTAGAGGGCTTGTTGGAACACGGAGCAGGCCATCGAGCCGTGTCTCGCAACAAATCAACGTGCACGGGCATGACAACGATCGCAGACCAACAAGCAGCTCGCAGCGTTCGTGAGTGTCTTCCGTCTGTACCAAGCACGCGATAGAGATCTCCAGGTCGTCTTTTCGAACAATTATAAGCTTGTCTGAGCGCTTCTGCACAGCGCTGGGCTCCACGGCGTTCAATCCTCAAAGCTTCGGTGGACTGGCGGCAGCGCAGCATAACTGTCGAGCGCCCCTTCATAGCGTTGGGCTCCACGGCGTTCAATCCTCAAAGCTCTGCTGCACTGGCATTGTCGCGCCCTCCAAACTGACTCGATTAACGACCACACCGGCACTTCGGTACACTTGTTTTCTAACACAATCCTACTGTGGTCGATCTTTTCCCAGTGCCTTGTAGTCCTTCTCATTACTTCTGTTCTCGTTCACCTCCCCCCCCATGGGGGGCTTTTAATTGGGGGGCCGGGGAATGGGGCCCCGCCCCCCTCTAAAAGCAGTCCTTATGCCATTATATACAGTCCGCGCGCCGAAACGAAACATACCTCAAAAGTCTACGATGCAGCCCCTCTAAATGACCGCCTCGGAGAGCTGATTCGCGCTGTCATATTGCTTTTGATTCATCATTGGTGTTTTGCAAAGTTAGGACCTTTACAAGGCTTTAACTTCTATACCAGCATCCACCAATTCCATATAAGCTAGGGATGCGATTTAAAGGTGCACTAGCAAAGTTGAGGTGACGAAAAACACTATATATAAGCCACAAGCCCCAAATCCCAAGAAATCTATTTGCCATATTATTTATTTGCTATGCACGCGTGCATTTCGCAGTCGCCGGCATTTGCGATCTTTCATTTTGACTGTTCAAAGTGAAATGGGGCTACAGTGCACGAAATTTCGATCTAAGACCAGATTTATAAATGGTTCTAAGAGCTTCGCCTTGCTGTACAATTGAAAATCCGCCCTCATTTTGTTTTAGCACCGCTTTTCGATTTGACGGTTTTCAGCGCATACAGCCGCCTTTTCAAGCTCTAAAATGAAAAGAACACCCCCAAATTGACCAAAATTGCCCTTAATTTCTTCAAAATCCCATGCAATAGGCCCAAGTTATGAATATGTCAATTTTATGGTATTTGCACCCTGTGTCGCTAATCTTGCCCAATGCACCCTCCCTGTCCTTGCGCTGCTAGCTTAAACACAAGGCAAAGGAGTGTTCTTGTTCTCGTTTGTCACCGCCCGGCTCCACTTCCGACATAGAAAGGTGACCCGAAAATGGCTAAAGACGTAATACGGCTTTTCTTTTGATGGTGCTTCGCACCAGCAAAGGAAAAGCCAGACCAAGCACGAAAAACAAAGGATTCATTTAACCTTACTTTTCCACACCCTTCACAGCATATCATGTGTCATTGCTTCATTCAAATTTCCTAAACATGCTCATCGTTCTTTGTTATAAATACGTGATCCTGCACGTGCATATTGTGCAATTTGACTTCCACGTCCGACAGATACCTTTCAGAGGCGATCGCAGCCCGCACACTGACCTTCCCCATCTCGTGGAGCCCCCTTCCGCTTGTTCACAGCGTAAGCAACAGCGCAAGCAGCAGCTACAAACACACTTTGAACGTACTTTGATCTCCTTCAGTTCGTCAATATTCAGCAGGCATATGCTAAAAACAAGTGTACCTGCACATGAAGTGGCAGGTACATAGAATGTATGTAAATGTACGTATAATGTAAACAAACATACATCCATGCTAATTATGATCAAATCCAATGGATTTGACAATGAAAACATTTTAAAATCTTAAGTGCGCGCGTCGCTGATCTGGCATTCCAAATGCGCGATTTCGGCGCGACATTACACAGCTGACAATCTAAGCCTCGTCATACGAATCCTCAATTACAAATGGCTGTCACTCTATGGAGCCAAGTAGTTTCTATTACACTGACCCAAAAAAGTACCCACGCTCAGCTGCTCAGGAGAATACACAAACGCAGAGTGATCTAGGCAAGTTTATTGTGCTCATTCCTTCTGCAATACAAAGTGCCACCCACGTGCCTGTGCTGCAGTGCCTGGCAGCCATAGTGATCAGCTCCTGAGAACCCTGCATCCCAACACATCAATTCTTGCATCAAATGCTCATTTTCTGCGGCTTTCGCAGCCTGCCTCGTCATTCCCAAGTTCCAGATTCCTTGCTCAGACTTTGTTCAGAAGCATTATTCGGTGCACAAAGATGAGTAGTTTTGCCTTTGAGAAGTGGTTTTCAAGCACTACTTAGTGGGTGCACAATTTTGCGCATAGTTTCATGCTCAACTATTGCTCTTTCCAAATGTCTTCAGATGGTGGGTCAACATAGTCCAACCAAGGTGCACACAACAACGGATGCAGGGTGTGTATTTCTTTGGGTCATGTCGCAAAATCCCTGGCACTCCTCCAGCCCTTGTCCACAAAGAGGGCGTCTTGTGCGTCAGTTGCACACTGGCAGGTTCCTATGCCATCAAATGGGTTGCATTATCCATCATCCTCACCTAATGTAAAGTGTATCGCAATAGCATGTTCGGAAGGAGCTCAGCCATCTGCACTATGGCATCAGGCAATCTTGTTGGTGTTGGCAGTAGTGACATGCTGTCCCCAGATGCAACGAACAGCGTGAATCAGTGGTTTCTATTGCATGTTTCCTGTAAGGGCAAAGGAGGAACATGGGGGTAGCATTATTCGTTAATTTTTTGGAGGTTGTATTATTTTCTAGATCCCGAAGTCTATTCCCGAAACGTTGTTTTATTTTTTTTTTTGGATTCGCAACTTATTTTGTTTTACAGAGCCATCTAAAATTTTAAACCCCCCGCCTGATGAAAATCATGCAGAAAAAGTAAAATCACGCATGCTTGATTTTATTGAAAACGGTAGAAATAAAATCACGCACCATTTTTTGCGGGTCAAATGCTACAAGCTGCAACCAATCCCCGAGGACAAGAGCAAAAGAAACACAGAGGGACACTGCAACAGGTTCAGGAACTTGTGGTTCAACAACAGGTTCAGGAACTTCTTCAGGAACTTGAACAGCAACTGCTTCAGCAACTTGTTCAGGAACTGGTACAGCAACTGGTTCAGGAACTGGCTCAACATGTTGTTCAGCAACCGGGTCTGCAACAGTTCCAAGTTCATCTGAGTCGCCGTCCGTTGCACTTCCAGTAACACAATCAGAATCTGTTTCAGCGGCCCAACAATCATCAACCTCCAACTCATCATTGTCACGTGCATCAGCAAGAAAAGAATGGAAAGCAAAATCCATGGTGTCTGAGGCAAGTAGAAATAAAAACACGCAAGGTTTAAATAAAATCACGCGCCAAATAAAATCACGCAGAAAAAATAAAATCACGCGCATGAGTTTAAGTGGGACGGCGGTTTAGTCACTTTCGACTTTTTTTTAGATGTTTTGTATTAGATATTTTGTATTTTTTTTTAGAGGTTCTATTATTTTTTAGCGGATGTAAAAATTTTTTTCGCATCTAAAAAAAATATTTTCCCAATTCTCGAGCTCCCGGTCTAGAATTTTCTGCCACTTTTTATCATCGGTCTCTGAGTGGTCTGATGTGCAAATTGTTTTTCCATGCACAAACAAACCCTGTTGGAGGAAGATGAGTGCACAGGCTTCCCTTGGGCTTGGAGTGGTCATCCTGATGCGGAAATGAGAAAATTATGTACAAACAAAGCTTGCCACAAGAAGATAAATGCACACACACACACACACACACACAAACACACACACACACACACACACACACACACACACACACACACACACACACCAATCCCATCGAAACATTGCTGGCCTTCAAAATTGTCATCTGCAACCTTTGCAAATCAGATGTCATGGCAACAACCTACTGAATTGTTGCCGACAGACCATAGAATATGAGTCCAGATTGTCGCCATTGTAAACACAGCCTCAGAACGACGCTGTCGCACTCAAAAAGTGCTGCAGCTTTGGAGGAATTTAGTCAAAGTCACTGCCATGGGTCAATCCAGGGGGACCAAAGACACGTCATTTTGTGGGCAGTGAAAACACATGGTGCCAATCTGAGCAACGAACTTAGCAAACATGAATTCATCAGTGACCCAAAGTGCATGGTGACCCGAGAGCAGTTTACCTTTTGCAAGCTTGCAAGAATCTCAGAGCTCTGGCCTCAGGTAGTCAGTGGGTGACAACAAATCCTATGGGACCACGGATGCGTCTTCTTGTGGGCAGTACAAACGCCCCTCCTTCTGATCAGCTGTCCAAGAATTGCAGAGATCGCAATAAATCGGCAGAACAAATGATCAAAAATGACAGAAACCCAACAATTCATGGGAACAATTCCACAGAATCTAAAAACCCAACATTTCGGCAGAACATTTCAGCGAACTCAGCAAAATTCGGCCGCCAAAATCGGGCCGCATGCAGGTCAACAAAGCACTCCACACATGCACGTCCTGGTATGCATATGCAGCAACGTTTGGCAGTTCAACTGACAGATCAGGTCGCAGTCAAACATTGTTGTATGTACAGGCTGGTACTTGTGTTCACCTAGCTACCCGAAATGGGGGGGTTGCTATATTGGGCTTAGGTCATTCAACACTCATTCGAAGACGTAGAAATGCGGTGCACACTTGTGACATTCCGTTGTCATCGCCAATGGTTGGGGAACCGTTGAAGAATTCTCCACCGCCCCTGTTCTCTGCATGAAGAGTGACAAAAGGCACTTTACTGCTGCACAGTCACACCCGAGCACTGTAAAGCATCGAAATGCATCACCGCGTTGTGAAGGCCGTACTTCCTTACCACAACAGCATTCCCTTACGTAGAGAGGGGGAATGTTTGCCCGGCGCGCGCCCGGCGCGCTACCTTTCTATTAACTATCCTGACTTCAGCCCGAGATTTACCCTCTGATGGAGAAGGCCCCCCAAATAGACCATGATGGACTGCGCACCTTCCCTACAAAGCACGTTGCATAATTAGACAATAGCTGTGAATTCAACAACTCCAAATGTCATTTGTATTGTACTCAACAAACGGTACTTTGCCTTTACCTTTCCCATAGATTTCGCTGAGATAATGAGTCCCCAAGCCGCCAGCGGTTTGGACGGCGTTTCTGCCTCACGTCACAAGAATGAAGCGCAAACTCAGTATTCGCTACATTACCCCTGCTTTCTTGGGGTCCCCATGGTGGGGAGAAATCAACCTAGTAAGGAGTGGATGTGGTGGAAACCAGAAAAAAATGGAAGAAAATTGATGAAACTGGGTGAGAATCCAGATATACCATATCCCGATTGTGAAAGAAGCATCAAAATACCCGTTGTCAAACAACAATAATGCCAATAGTATCACAAAGTATGGGGTTCTAGGACGGCTAGATTGTCCAAATAGTTGCACTGCGCGCACACTGCGCTTAGTGCACCCCCTAAAAGGTCACTGGTGGGGCATGGGTCAAAAAGGATGCCCGGCGGGCGCTCAGCGCGCCAACGCTCCCCCAGAAGCTGGAGATGTGGCTGTGATGTTTTCAATTACATGGCAGAAGGAGCCATTCAAGCAAAGACATTCAATGGGCAGGCAACCGAAGCAGTATTACCACACAGACAAGATCTACCTGCCCTTCGCATGTTTTGGTAATTGACAAAGTCAGGCGCGCACAAGGACCGGCAGGGGGTGGGGAATATGAGTCCATGGTTCAGGCCCGCTGCACCTGCCCCTTTGGCCCATCGTGCCCCTTGTACCTTTGTCAGGCACCGCGTGTGAAAAGGTGCCAGAGTGGCCCCCCGAGCAAGATCCCTCACACCAAATACGAAGCCCGGCGGTTCATCGTGTTTACGAGAGCAATGGCCGGAGCTGCAGGCCCACTGCACGGCAGCCATTGCCGGTTTGCAATCATTGCGAGGCAGAGAAATGAAAACACATTAGCAAAACCGAAAACAATTTCCATTTAGAAAATTGAATCTGAAGAATGATGACATTCTGGAGTACCAGGGCCAGAACCACCCTCCAGACTGTGCCTGTAAATCAGCAGCTGACAAATTGATGGAGTACCCGGGCATCCTGTAAAACCTTACCTGGGCATCCTTACACATGCACACATGGGTGCTGTCAGGTGCATGCTGGGTGCTGTCCGGTGCGTGTTGCGTGCTGTCGCGTAGGTGTGGGATGCATATCACGTGTGTGTCAGATACGTGTCGGGTGTGGTTGCGCACGTGGTGGCGTGTCGGGTACATGTCAGGTGCCCTTTACTATTGATTTGCAATAAATTCTCTGAGCACAGCAAGGGCTCCACCAAAAGGGTTGCAGGCGTCAGAGTTTAATACAATACGGTAACAAGTGTGATGGTGTCTGGCACAATATTCAGACAACCCAAACCAGCAAAATACCATCAAACCTGTCGTCCACTTACGCATCTGCTTAACCAACCGTGACTCTGATCATACTTTATGACTTTACAACTCAAAATGCATCTGGGTATGGGACTGGTGATTGCCCCGACGTGTTGTCTTCGCCAATGGTTGGGGAACGGTTGCCAAATTCTCCACCACTCTCTGGAGGGACAGTAAAATCAGCGTGCATGGACCTTCCTCTGCACGAAGAGTGACGAAGATGGCGCTTCACTGCTGCACAGTCACACCCGAGCGCTGCAAAGCATCGAAATGCATCACCGGGTTATGAGGGCCATCCTTCCTTACCACAACAGCATTCCCTTTGGTACAGAAACTGGGGATGTGACTGTGATGATTTCACCTCCATAGAAGTAGAGGCCATTCAAACAAACACGTTGATTTTTGGGTCCAGGCCTCGGCAAGCTGGCGAACCCCGCTCACCAGAAGACACTCCAGAGATCTCTCGGAATCAAGGATCAAAGCTGTCCAAAGCAGTGTGGTAGCGGACATAACACATGGTGAGGCTAAGCTGAATCTGATACCAGGAACAGCAGCAAGAACTGCCACGCCCGTAGGCATCGAAGGGTGCTACTGCAGCAAAAGAAACCAATTTTAAAACAAAGACATTCAATGGGCAGGCAACCGAAGCAGTATTGCCACACAGACGACTTCTACCTGCCCTTCGCATGTTTTGGTAATTGACAAAGTCAGGCGCGCACAAGGACCGGCAGGGGGTGGGGAATATGAGTCCATGGTTCAGGCCCACTGCACCTGCCCCTTTGGCCCATCGTGCCCGTTGTACCTTTGTCAGGCACCGCGTGTGAAAAGGTGCCAGAGTGGCCCCCCGAGCAAGATCCCTCACACCAAATACGAAGCCCGGCGGTTCATCGTGTTTACGAGAGCAATGGCCGGAGCTGCAGGCCCACTGCACGGCAGCCATTGCCGGTTTGCAATCATTGCGAGGCAGAGAAATGAAAACACATTAGCAAAACCGAAAACAATTTCCATTTAGAAAATTGAATCTGAAGAATGATGACATTCTGGAGTACAAGGGCCAGAACCGCCCTCCAGACTGTGCCTGTAAATCAGCAGCTGACAAATTGATGGAGTACCCGGGCATCCTGTAAAACCTTACCTGGGCATCCTTACACATGCACACATGGGTGCTGTCAGGTGCATGCTGGGTGCTGTCCGGTGCGTGTTGCGTGCTGTCGCGTAGGTGTGGGATGCATATCACGTGTGTGTCAGATACGTGTCGGGTGTGGTTGCGCACGTGGTGGCGTGTTGGGTGCATGTCAGGTGCCCTTTACTATTGATTTGCAATAAATTCTCTGAGCACAGCAAGGGCTCCACCAAAAGGGTTGCGGGTGTCAGAGTTCAGTACAATACGGTAACAAGTGTGATGGTGTCTGGCACAATATTCAGACAACCCAAACCAGCAAAATACCATCAAACCTGTCGTCCACTTACGCATCTGCTTAACCAACCGTGACTCTGATCATACTTTATGACTTGACAACTCAAAATGCATCTGGGTATGGGACTGGTGATTGCCCCGACGTGTTGTCATCGCCAATGGTTGGGGAACAGTTGCCAAATTCTCCACCACTCTCTGGAGGGACAGTAAAATCAGCGTGCATGGACCTTCCTCTGCACGAAGAGTGACGAAGATGGCGCTTCACTGCTGCACAGTCACACCCGAGCGCTGTAAAGCATCGAAATGCATCACCGGGTTATGAAGGCCATCCTTCCTTACCACAACAGCATTCCCTTTAGTACAGAAACTGGGGATGTGACTGTGATGATTTCACCTCCATAGAAGTAGAGGCCATTCAAACAAACACGTTGATTTTTGGGTCCAGGCCTCGGCAAGCTGGCGAACCCCGCTCACCAGAAGACACTCCAGAGATCTCTCGGAATCAAGGATCAAAGCTGTCCAATGCTACAGTTGTCCCACAAAGCAGTGTGGTAGCGGACATAACACATGGTGAGGCTAAGCTGAATCTGATACCAGGAACAGCAGCAAGAACTGCCACGCCCGTAGGCATCGAAGGGTGCTACTGCAGCAAAAGAAACCAATTTTAAAACAAAGACATTCAATGGGCAGGCAACCGAAGCAGTATTGCCACACAGACGACTTCTACCTGCCCTTCGCATGTTTTGGTAATTGACAAAGTCAGGCGCGCACAAGGACCGGCAGGGGGTGGGGAATATGAGTCCATGGTTCAGGCCCGCTGCACCTGCCCCTTTGGCCCATCGTGCCCCTTGTACCATTGTCAGGCACCGCGTGTGAAAAGGTGCCAGAGTGGCCCCCGAGCAAGATCCCTCACACCAAATACGAAGCCCGGCGGTTCATCGTGTTTACGAGAGCAATGGCCGGAGCTGCAGGCCCACTGCACGGCAGCCATTGCCGGTTTGCAATCATTGCGAGGCAGAGAAATGAAAACACATTAGCAAAACCGAAAACAATTTCCATTTAGAAAATTGAATCTGAAGAATGATGACATTCTGGAGTACCAGGGCCAGAACCGCCCTCCAGACTGTGCCTGTAAATCAGCAGCTGACAAATTGATGGAGTACCCGGGCATCCTGTAAAACCTTACCTGGGCATCCTTACACATGCACACATGGGTGCTGTCAGGTGCATGCTGGGTGCTGTCCGGTGCGTGTTGCGTGCTGTCGCGTAGGTGTGGGATGCATATCACGTGTGTGTCAGATACGTGTCGGGTGTGGTTGCGCACGTGGTGGCGTGTCGGGTGCATGTCAGGTGCCCTTTACTATTGATTTGCAATAAATTCTCTGAGCACAGCAAGGGCTCCACCAAAAGGGTTGCGGGTGTCAGAGGAGTTCAGTACAATACGGTAACAAGTGTGATGGTGTCTGGCACAATATTCAGACAACCCAAACCAGCAAAATACCATCAAACCTGTCGCCCACTTACGCATCTGCTTAACCAACCGTGACTCTGATCATACTTTATGACTTGACAACTCAAAATGCATCTGGGTATGGGACTGGTGATTACCTTCATGCAATCGTTGGAATGCATGGAGTCGAATACGTGAAAGGAAGACTATACTAAGCTATATGGGGCTTGGGTCATTCAACACTCATCTGAAGAGGTGGTAGAAATGTCTTGCACCCTTGTGACACTGTGCTACCCTGCCCGACCGTGTTGTCATCGCCAATGGTACCATTGTAAGGCACCACGTGTGAAAAGGTGCCAGAGTGGCCCCCCGAGCAAGATCCCTCACACCAAATACTAAGCCTGGCGGTTCATCGTGTCCACGAGAGCAATTGGACGGAGCTGCGGGCCCACTGCACGGCAGCCATCGCTGGTTTGCAATCATTGCGAGGCAGAGAAATGAAAACACATTAGCAAAACCGAAAACAATTTCCATTTAGAAAATTGAATCTGAAGAATGATGACATTCTGGAGTACAAGGGCCAGAACCGCCCTCCAGACTGTGCCTGTAAATCAGCAGCTGACAAATTGATGGAGTACCCGGGCATCCTGTAAAACCTTACCTGGGCATCCTTACACATGCACACATGGGTGCTGTCAGGTGCATGCTGGGTGCTGTCCGGTGCGTGTTGCGTGCTGTCGCGTAGGTGTGGGATGCATATCACGTGTGTGTCAGATACGTGTCGGGTGTGGTTGCGCACGTGGTGGCGTGTCGGGTGCATGTCAGGTGCCCTTTACTATTGATTTGCAATAAATTCTCTGAGCACAGCAAGGGCTCCACCAAAAGGGTTGCGGGTGTCAGAGGAGTTCAGTACAATACGGTAACAAGTGTGATGGTGTCTGGCACAATATTCAGACAACCCAAACCAGCAAAATACCATCAAACCTGTCGCCCACTTACGCATCTGCTTAACCAACCGTGACTCTGATCATACTTTATGACTTGACAACTCAAAATGCATCTGGGTCTGGGACTGGTGATTACCTTCATGCAATCGTTGGAATGCATGGAGTCGAATACGTGAAAGGAAGACTATACTAAGCTATATGGGGCTTGGGTCATTCAACGCTCATCTGAAGAGGTGGTAGAAATGTCTTGCACCCTTGTGACACTGTGCTACCCTGCCCGACCGTGTTGTCATCGCCAATGGTACCATTGTAAGGCACCACGTGTGAAAAGGTGCCAGAGTGGCCCCCGAGCAAGATCCCTCACACCAAATACGAAGCCCGGCGGTTCATCTTGTTTACGAGAGCAATGGCCGGAGCTGCAGGCCCACTGCACAGCAGCCATTGCCGGTTTGCAATCATTGCGAGGCAGAGAAATGAAAACACATTAGCAAAACCGAAAACAATTTCCATTTAGAAAATTGAATCTGAAGAATGATGACATTCTGGAGTACCAGGGCCAGAACCGCCCTCCAGACTGTGCCTGTAAATCAGCAGCTGACAAATTGATGGAGTACCCGGGCATCCTGTAAAACCTTACCTGGGCATCCTTACACATGCACACATGGGTGCTGTCAGGTGCATGCTGGGTGCTGTCCGGTGCGTGTTGCGTGCTGTCGCGTAGGTGTGGGATGCATATCACGTGTGTGTCAGATACGTGTCGGGTGTGGTTGCGCACGTGGTGGCGTGTCGGGTGCATGTCAGGTGCCCTTTACTATTGATTTGCAATAAATTCCCTGAGCACAGCAAGGGCTCCACCAAAAGGGTTGCAGGTGTCAGAGTTTAATACAATACGGTAACAAGTGTGATGGTGTCTGGCACAATATTCAGACAACCCAAACCCTCAAGAAACATACCATAAAAAAGATCATCAAACCTGTCGTTCGCTTACGCAGCTGCTTAACCAATCGTGACTGTGATCATACTTTATGCCACAATCAGATACATCTGGGTGCGGGAGTGGTGGTTACCTTCTTGCAATCGTTGGAATGTACGGAGTGGTTAGTAGAGCCGTGAAAGGTTCAGCATACTGGCGACAACCCATTGAAGGTGCACTAGTTGTGCAGACTCCTGCTGGCTCCCGGTAACTTAGCCAAAAATGACATATTCCCATAAGAGAGTCGCAATTTGGCTCCGTCTCTTGTACTGTTTTTATGCAGCATGGCCTGCTCAAATTGGTCCGAGGGAAAGAAACCGAAGTGAATGGCTGCAGAATGGGCAACAAAACACGCCTCAACATCCCTCGCACAAACACTTGAATGACGTCTCTGGTTTTGGTATTTACGTTGCATGGCCCTTTTTGAATCAGGGTCCCTAAAGCAGGGAAACTGGGCCACTTTGAGCGTGTGTCACGCCCTTGACGTTATTGAGAGACACAAAGGCAAACGTGAATCCAGCGACAGAACACCTTCACACAACCACCATGTGTAAGGACACGCCCATACGTTGCGGGCTCGCTCCAGGTGACAAGACACACATATTTACTCCATAGGCACCATGACAACCCCAACGCTCACAAACCACAACGTGCGATTCATGCAAGTAATACACACCACATTGAGGTGTGTGATGTCGACATAAGAGACCCTCTGTCAAAGCTAGACCAGTCAAAATGCTCAGGTGCGTACCGCAACACCGCCAAATAGGGCGCTAGATATTGTGCACTCTATGTGCGACTCGCGTCCCCTACGGCCATCACCGTGACAGTTTGCAGCCCGCCGGCAAGGGTGCAAGGCCGGTGATTGCTGCAGGCCCACAGTGAGGGTATTGCCCCTATGGCCGGGCACGCACCGAGGGCAGGCTGGCCCACGGAGCCATCATCAAAAGGATGATGGAAGGAACCAAAAAAGCCTGGAGGGCAAACATTGGTTGGGAGACAAGAGCTTCACGAAGCTGCTGAACGAAGAAGATGGTAGAGAATCCTGTCAGTACCCAAAAATAGGCCTGCAGTATTGCCCCACTTGGGTACTTGCTACAGATCTTGCACAGCGTACAGTGCGCCCCCGATGTAGTAATACCGTATTTTCTAAGAAATTTGGCAATTCACATAATTAATGGTACCAACATGCGGATTACCTCAAACTTTCTGGCTCCTCCCGCAACACGTTGTCGCTCTTAGCTGGACATACGCATGCACATCATGCAGCAATATAAGCAGAAGCCGAGTCTCAACAGAAAAGTATTCTATAACCTTCAGATGGGGACAGCACAGTATGTAGTGACGAATCAAATGGTTCGGTTGAAGACATCAAATCGCACATGTAAAGACACCGGTAGCAATTGCCAATGCAATTCCACAATTGACTGAATCAAATGCAAACGGTCCACAACAACAATCCAAATGAAATTTACAGACTGCAGCATCACTATCAAAAGCTGGCTTTCTAGAATACTTCTGTAGCACTGACATTGGATGCTGCTCACCGTATCACAGAGCTCCAAACAATGTTACACACACATCTTCACACATACGTAGACGTGAGATGGGGCACATGTAATGCAAAGACTGCAATGTAGGCAGCAGAATGGCGTGAAGGATTGGAGGTAAAAACGAAGCAAAAACGTGCGAAGATTACTGCACTTGTGGTACTTGGCTGTTGCACTGCAGCCAGTCGCTTGGGATGCGCGATTGCTGCATTTGACACCGTTGCATTGGTTCAACAGCCTGCGGTGCATGCTTGGCCAGATGGTATTGAGGGGACAGCCTGTGCAGTACAGAGCACTGTGGTTGAGCAAGCTGCAAACATTACCCCCCAGCTCCCCAAGGCTGCAGAGGACCTTGTTAGCTCCCAGTTTGTTGGTGCAACAGAATGAGGCCACTCTGCAACATTTCCAACTCACGTCCACTGACTCAGCCGTGAACCTTGTGCCAACAGAGCGGGTGTTGGCCCTGTGCAGTGGTGCACATGGCCAACAGGGCGATGGCAGTCCCAACACTTGGGGCATCACATCCATCCTGTATTACATGAGTACGGGAAATACACGCCGCCGGCCGTGCGCCTTGGCCTGTGCATGCCTATCGACACTGCCCAACATTTGCCATCCCAAGCAAACGGTGCACAAAGCGTATCGATACACCGCACACCCCGTGTCACGGCCTGAATTCGTTTGTTTCACAATTGCAGGGCCCGTGCCCCCAGAGGCGCTGCATGCATTCTTACAACTGATGAAGTTAAATTCCCCCCCACATACCCTTTCAGGGAGCGGGCGACGGGGGGGGGGGGGGGGAGCTGTACGCTGTCCTGGTTGCCCGTTCTTAGAAACAGCCCAGACTAGGTGTGGAGGTGGGGCTCGTTCCAACGGCCTGTGAGACCCCTGGATCCTTGCAAAACTGGGCACAAGCCTGGCAGAAGACACACACCGCTCGGCTGGCAAAGGCTGGTACAGGAATCGGGTGTTCTGGAACACACACTATATGCAGGACTGGCGCAATCCCTCTGATGCGACGCTCTCGTCACTGGTCAGAAGCCCTTCAGACCCAGACTCACTTCCATCTTCTGCCGGACACTCACAATTTTTGGAGCTGAAGAACGGGCACTGAGACATTGAGTGGACAGGGATGCCCAGCCCCGCACATGCAGCGGTCATGGAAGACACAAAAGCCTGCGCAGCGTCATAGCCACGGGTGTTGTGTGTTATTATGTGTTTCACCAACATCTGGCGCCCCCGCTCCAGCACCAGGGTGTGTTGCGTAGACATGACGATAATGCTGGGCAAAGCTTTGTACTTCAGCCCATTCACTGCCTCGCACAAGTGAGGCTGTCCAACAAGAAGAGAACCTTCAGGCACTGCGTCAAACACGTTGAAGGAGCCGTCGGGGAAAGGGAAAGTCTCGTCAAGAATGCAAATGCGTTCCCAATCATGAGCAGCCCCATGACTTTTGAAGATGTGCTGCTCGATTTGGGTCTTCACCAACTGCGCTGCTTGCAGCTTCAGCCCAGGAATACGGTTGGCCACCGAGAGGAAGAGCAGATCGGCTTCATTTACAGCCGCAAATTCCACAAATCGGACTGCTGCGTCGCGACCCTCCTCATCTGACGGGAAACCATAGGGACCGAGGGCCACCACCACAACTAAGCGGCGGTGTGCAGGCCGGTGCCTGAAAGTGGCGATCAACGGTGGAAGCCCATTGCAAAGCTCCAGCAGGCTGGTGATGGACTCGAGCTTCTGCTGGTGCAGGGCCTTGACCGCTCGTAGCTCCCGCTTGTGCTGCTGCTGCAACTGCGCCAATTGCCTCTCTGTGACCGTCATCTCATGCCCCAGTTGCCTGTTGGCCTTCTGCAACTGCGCGGCGCGGACCTTCATTTCCTGCAGGTTCGCATTCTTCTGCTTCGCCAGGGATCTCTTTACGTTGCGCAGCCTTGATCGCTCCTCCGCACATTCTTCATCCAACTTGGCCAGGCATTCAGCACCTTCCTCCTCGAGCACTGAGGCAAGGCCTTGATTGCATCCCGACTTGTACAGATAGTTCTGGCACTGGACGGCTGTAGAGAAGAGCAGCTTCCTGTGGTGGCATGCGATTTGGCCATCTTCGTATCTCTCCCACCCCATCTTCGGCTCCTCACAATCACCAAACTGCGCTAAATACTTTGCAGCTGGCTTTTGATGGTGCGTTTCAGAATCTGTCTCGGTATTGAGGGAGGACAATGAATCATCACACAGTGGCTGCCTCGGGCTCATCTCCCTTGCGTTTGAGGTGAATCGATCAGATGGTCGACGGGGGCTCAGATCTTGGACGCCATAATACTGTTCCACGGGACAGCCACTTCCTCCTGCGTTGTCACTTTCGATGTAGCAAAATGCGTAGTCGCCGGGAAAACTGTAGGGTTGATGCGTCATGAGGGTTTCATGGCAGATTGGCTCTGATTCCAAAGAACTGGCAGCATCAGGTTCATCAGCGTGAGGAGGGGAAAAGGAGCTGGATTCCGGTGACGGTGAGGGGCTGCGCATTGGGGGACAGAGCGTTGGTGGGGGGTCAGCTGGACCAGAGCATGGGCAACCGCTGGGTTCAGCCTGAAGATTGCTCGCAAAAACCATAATGTTCAGTGAAAGCTGTTTGTGAAATCAGAGAAGCAAACACCCTGAGAAAGAAATTACGAGAGTTTCAACAGCAGACGTCCCCCCGCAAAAGATGTGCAGAAAATAGCAAAGGCACTGACGATCTTCGAGACAATGCCTTGCGTTGATGACAAACGTCGTGACCCCTTCCCTGATCAGCTGGGGATAGTATGTTTGTTTGCGTTGTGAAAAGACAAATTCTGCCAGAGTGGGGTATCATAGCTGAGCATGGTGTCACAAAACGTGTGAATTGGCTGTTGTATGATGGAAAACGCCATGGTGTTCCAGGCAACGTACTGCATCGTCTTCCATGCCACACTGCTGCCCGTTTGGAACATGGGAAAATTGGCCAAATTAAGCGACCACTCATGGGACTCACGAAAATTTGGAAATAAAACTTCACACATGCAGCGGAAGTGGATTGAAAATCGATGAAGATGGGGCAATGGTCATGTTAGAGGAAAGCTTTGGGCTGAAGCAGAGAATAACCCCCTTGTGCTAGGCGATGAGCCAGCATGTCATGGGGGACATCCTATGACGTGACACCGAATGATGATCAAGAGATCAACTGCATACAGCAACACAGTGACATGCAGAGTGAGTTGAGACAGTATGTGTGCTAATGGGGAGATCACCATAGCAAACCGTGTGGGGGACAGAGGGCAAGCTTATTGTACTCCCGAATTGGTGTAAAACTTGGCGTCATGACATACCTGTCCTTGTATCAGAAGGACGGCAAGAGCTTGAATAAGAATGCGTGCAACCAGTTCAGGTGGTAGACACATGGAGGTTAGACAAAGTTTGGCAGAATCGTGTGTGATGGAATCAAAGGCCTTGTTAAAATCAATATGGACTCATATGATACACTGCAAAAGGCAGTGAACCCTACCCTCCAAAGCCACCAGTACCCCGCCCCCCACTCCCCTCAATCCCCCCACCCCACCCCCACCCCACAAAACAACCGAAGTGGAAACAAATCAAATTCACCCACAACTAAGTTTCAGCTCACTGTAGGGCTGAGGTGTTACCCTGGGTGGTGGAGCTTGCACCACAAAAAAAAAAAGGAACAAAATCAATGGCAAAATGCTTGGAAATGCTGCGCACCAATGATGGGTAACACTTGGTAGGCCAGAACTTGGCCATGTGATACGTTTCCCACATCAGCGGTGGTATGAACCATCCTAAACTCACTATCTTGGGAAAGACTTTGTGTGAAGCATGCCAGCGCCAGCATGGGAGGGATGCTAAGGGGCCCAAGTAGCACGTGTGAGCAGAGGCACAACTGTCCCACTCACTTAAGGAGTATTTGCCCGGTGCACATCCGGCATACTACTTTTGTACCAAGTATGCCCACTTTGGCCGCAGTTTTGGTTCGTGTCCCATGCACGTAGGCATTCAACAAAGCATGCTGTCAATTCACCATCAGTGCCTCATTGGCTGATTTAAAGTAAATGCAAGCTCTGGTTGGTTGTTGGGTGGGTGGGTGGGCCAAAAAGACAATGTGGTCTTAGTATAAGGGTCCAAAACTTATGTGTAGAAGTGTAGAACATAGGTTTTGGTTCTTCTCCCACGCACATACACATGCATTCAACATAGCATGCTGTCAATTCACCATCAGTCTGTCTTGATCACCATGCATTAAAATCAAAGCTACAGCCGTCCCATGGTGGTTTGGGCTGCACTTGTCACCAGTGCCGTGGCTGGGCTAGTTGACTGCCATAACCCCGCCCCTCAGCCGCGAAACAAGGCTGTACCCATGTAATGTGCATGCTCGTGATCGGTGCAATGCATGCCGATGTCTATGGCTTTGGCTGCCACCATTGCATGAAGGGCTGAGATAAACATTCTCGATATAGGGTCTATAGGTTCCATCTACAAGGGACCCATGGTAGTGCCAACTTCATGCGGCTCCATGTGAGTGTGTGTTGTATGTGTTTGAGACACACCACTCTGTGGCGGTGGTGTGTCCTAGCCCTGTTATGCAGAATGGCCCGGATAGTAGCGAGGTTACCCCCCAGGTGCAATGCGTGCGACCCACATGTGCAGCCACTTCAATCACTAGTTTTGCCGCTCTTAGCTCTTTTTGGGGGGGGGGAGTACTCAAGACAGTTCTTGGAATCATGGGTGACTCTAACATACGATACCGTGGATCCCCGCAATGCGGACCACGTGGCAAAGACCCAGAGTTCACATGCGTAAACACGCCAATTGGCCGGCGTCGGCAGGGACAATGACCTCATCGCCTGGTGTGGCCAGACGGGCTTGGGTGTCAGCTATGGGTATAAAGTCTGAAGTCTGAAGTCTGATTTGGCATCTCCTGTCAAGGACATAAAACAGAACACATCTCAGCAAAAGTCTGATAAAAGTGTGGTACCCGCCCCCTCCCTTCCTTCCTTCCTGTCAGAAAGGGACAAGAAAAAGTCTGGCACTCCCCCTCCCCCAACACAGCCACCCACCACAAAAAAAACCATCATGAAAATTGAAAGTTGGGAAGAATGGGAGTCCATGCAACACAGGGGAACACCCCCCCCCAAAAGAAAAAAAAGGGTGGAAAATGGGGCATTGGGGAAAATGGGAGGCTGGGAAAAATATTCCACAGAGGTGGTGTACCCCCCCCCCCCTGTGGATTAATATTCCATTGAGGTGGTGTACCTCCCCCTCTAGATAAATATTCCACTGAAGTGGTGTACCCCCCCCCCCCTGTGGATAAATATTCCACTGAGGTGGTGTACACCCCCCCTCTGGATAGATATTCCACTGAGGTGGTGCACCCCCCTGCTATGCGCCAATTCCTATGGGGGTCTGGACCCCCAAAATAATTGACGCGACCCTATGCGTCAATTCCTATGGGGGTCTAGACCCCCAAAATAATTGACGCGACCTTATGTGTCAATTCCTAAGGGGGGTCCAGACCCCCAAAATAATTGACGCGACCCTATGCGCCAATTTCTATGGGGGTCCAGACCCCCAAAATAATTGACGCGACCCTATGCGCCAATTTCTATGGGAGTCTAGACCCCCAAAATAATTGACGCGACCCTATGCGCCAATTCCTACGGGGGTCTGGACCCCCAAAATAATTGACGCGACCCTATGCGTCAATTCCTAAGGGGGGTCTAGACCCCCAAAAAAATTGACGCGACCCTATGCGCCAACTTCTATGGGGGTCTAGACCCCCAAAATAATTGACGCGACCCTATGCGTCAATTCCTAGGGGGGTCTAGACCCCCAAAATAATTGACGCGACCCTATGCGCCAATTCCTATAGGGGTCTAGACCCCCAAAATAATTGACGCGACCCTATGCGTCAATTCCTATGGGGGTCTGGACCCCCAAAATAATTGACGCGACCCTATGCGTCAATTCCTAAGGGGGGTCTAGACCCCCAAAATAATTGACGCGACCCTATGCGCCAACTTCTATGGGGGTCTAGACCCCCAAAATAATTGACGCGACCCTATGCGTCAATTCCTAGGGGGGTCTAGACCCCTAAAATAATTGACGCGACCCTATGCGCCAATTCCTATAGGGGTCTAGACCCCCAAAATAATTGACGCGACCCTATGCGTCAATTCCTATGGGGGTCTGGACCCCCAAAATAATTGACGCGACCCTATGCGTCAATTCCTAGGGGGGTCTAGACCCCCAAAATAATTGACACACACACAGGGGTCAAATAATTCACGGAGGGGGGTAAACAATTCACGGAGGGGTGAAATAATTCACGGAGGGGGGTAAATAATTCACGGAGGGGTAAAAAAATTCACGGAGGGGGGTAAATAATTCACGGAGGGGTCAAATAATTCACGGAGGGGGGTAAATAATTCACGGAGGGGTGAAATAATTCACGGAGGGGGGTAAACAATTCACGGAGGGGTGAAATAATTCACGGAGGGGGGTAAATAATTCACGGAGGGGGGTAAATAATTCACGGAGGGGGGTAAACAATTCACGGAGGGGTGAAATAATTCACGGAGGGGGGTAAACAATTCACGGAGGGGTGAAATAATTCACGGAGGGGGGTAAACAATTCACGGAGGGGTGAAATAATTCACGGAGGGGGGTAAAAAATCACGGAGGGGTCAAATAATTCACGGAGGGGGGTAAACAATTCACGGAGGGGTGAAATAATTCACGGAGGGGGGTAAATAATTCACGGAGGGGTGAAATAATTCACGGAGGGGGGTAAATAATTCACGGAGGGGTCAAATAATTCACGGAGGGGGGTAAACAATTCACGGAGGGGTCAAATAATTCACGGAGGGGGGTAAACAATTCACGGAGGGGTAAAATAATTCACGGAGGAGGGTAAATAATTCACGGAGGGGTCAAATAATTCACGGAGGGGGGTAAACAATTCACGGAGGGGTCAAATAATTCACGGAGGGGTAAAATAATTCACGGAGGGGGGTAAACAATTCACGGAGGGGTGAAATAATTCACGGAGGGGGGTAAACAATTCACGGAGGGGTGAAATAATTCACGGAGGGGGGTAAACAATTCACGGAGGGGTGAAATAATTCACGGAGGGGGGTAAACAATTCACGGAGGGGTGAAAAAATTCACGGAGGGGGGTAAATAATTCACGGATGGGTGAAATAATTCACGGAGGGGGGTAAATAATTCACGGAGGGGTAAAATAATTCACGGAGGTGGGTAAATAATTCACGGAGGGGTCAAATAATTCACGGAGGAGGGTAAACAATTCACGGAGGGGTGAAATAATTCACGGAGGGGGGTAAACAATTCACGGAGGGGTCAAATAATTCACGGAGGGGGGTAAAGAATTCACGGAGGGGTCAAATAATTCACGGAGGGGGGTAAACAATTCACGGAGGGGTAAAATAATTCACGGAGGGGGGTAAACAATTCACGGAGAAGTAAAATAATTCACGGAGGGGGGTAAACAATTCACGGAGGGGTGAAATAATTCACGGAGGGGGGTAAACAATTCACGGAGGGGTCAAATAATTCACGGAGGGGGGTAAACAATTCACGGAGGGGTGAAATAATTCACGGAGGGGGGTAAACAATTCACGGAGGGGTCAAATAATTCACGGAGGGGGGTAAACAATTCACGGAGGGGTAAAATAATTCACGGAGGGGGGTAAACAATTCACGGAGGGGTCAAATAATTCACGGAGGGGGGTAAACAATTCACGGAGGGGTCAAATAATTCACGGAGGGGGGTAAACAATTCACGGAGGGGTCAAATAATTCACGGAGGGGGGTAAACAATTCACGGAGGGGTGAAATAATTCACGGAGGGGGGTAAACAATTCACGGAGGGGTGAAATAATTCACGGAGGGGGGTAAACAATTCATGGAGGGGTCAAATAATTCACGGAGGGGGGTAAACAATTCACGGAGGGGTAAAATAATTCACGGAGGGGGGTAAATAATTCACGGAGGGGTGAAATAATTCACGGAGGGGGGTAAATAATTCACGGAGGGGTCAAATAATTCACGGAGGGGGGTAAACAATTCACGGAGGGGTAAAATAATTCACGGAGGGGGGTAAATGATTCACGGAGGGGTGAAATAATTCACGGAGGGGGGTAAACAATTCACGGAGGGGTGAAATAATTCACGGAGGGGGGTAAATAATTCACGGAGGGGGGTAAATAATTCACGGAGGGGGGTAAACAATTCACGGAGGGGTGAAATAATTCACGGAGGGGGGTAAACAATTCACGGAGGGGTGAAATAATTCACGGAGGGGGGTAAACAATTCACGGAGGGGTGAAATAATTCACGGAGGGGGGTAAAAAATCACGGAGGGGTCAAATAATTCACGGAGGGGGGTAAACAATTCACGGAGGGGTCAAATAATTCACGGAGGGGGGTAAATAATTCACGGAGGGGTGAAATAATTCACGGAGGGGGGTAAATAATTCACGGAGGGGTCAAATAATTCACGGAGGGGGGTAAACAATTCACGGAGGGGTAAAATAATTCACGGAGGGGGGTAAACAATTCACGGAGGGGTAAAATAATTCACGGAGGAGGGTAAATAATTCACGGAGGGGTCAAATAATTCACGGAGGGGGGTAAACAATTCACGGAGGGGTCAAATAATTCACGGAGGGGTAAAATAATTCACGGAGGGGGGTAAACAATTCACGGAGGGGTGAAATAATTCACGGAGGGGGGTAAACAATTCACGGAGGGGTGAAATAATTCACGGAGGGGGGTAAACAATTCACGGAGGGGTGAAATAATTCACGGAGGGGGGTAAACAATTCACGGAGGGGTGAAAAAATTCACGGAGGGGGGTAAATAATTCACGGATGGGTGAAATAATTCACGGAGGGGGGTAAATAATTCACGGAGGGGTAAAATAATTCACGGAGGTGGGTAAATAATTCACGGAGGGGTCAAATAATTCACGGAGGAGGGTAAACAATTCACGGAGGGGTGAAATAATTCACGGAGGGGGGTAAACAATTCACGGAGGGGTGAAATAATTCACGGAGGGGGGTAAATAATTCACGGAGGGGTCAAATAATTCACGGAGGGGGGTAAACAATTCACGGAGGGGTAAAATAATTCACGGAGGGGGGTAAACAATTCACGGAGAAGTAAAATAATTCACGGAGGGGGGTAAACAATTCACGGAGGGGTGAAATAATTCACGGAGGGGGGTAAACAATTCACGGAGGGGTCAAATAATTCACGGAGGGGGGTAAACAATTCACGGAGGGGTGAAATAATTCACGGAGGGGGGTAAACAATTCACGGAGGGGTCAAATAATTCACGGAGGGGGGTAAACAATTCACGGAGGGGTAAAATAATTCACGGAGGGGGGTAAACAATTCACGGAGGGGTCAAATAATTCACGGAGGGGGGTAAACAATTCACGGAGGGGTCAAATAATTCACGGAGGGGGGTAAACAATTCACGGAGGGGTCAAATAATTCACGGAGGGGGGTAAACAATTCACGGAGGGGTGAAATAATTCACGGAGGGGGGTAAACAATTCACGGAGGGGTGAAATAATTCACGGAGGGGGGTAAACAATTCACGGAGGGGTCAAATAATTCACGGAGGGGGGTAAACAATTCACGGAGGGGTAAAATAATTCACGGAGGGGGGTAAATAATTCACGGAGGGGTGAAATAATTCACGGAGGGGGGTAAATAATTCACGGAGGGGTCAAATAATTCACGGAGGGGGGTAAACAATTCACGGAGGGGTAAAATAATTCACGGAGGGGGGTAAATGATTCACGGAGGGGTGAAATAATTCACGGAGGGGGGTAAACAATTCACGGAGGGGTAAAATAATTCACGGAGGGGGGTAAACAATTCACGGAGGGGTGAAATAATTCACGGAGGGGGGTAAACAATTCACGGAGGGGTGAAATAATTCACGAGGGGGGGTAAATAATTCACGGATGGGTGAAATAATTCACGGAGGGGGGTAAACAATTCACGGAGGGGTAAAATAATTCACGGAGGTGGGTAAATAATTCACGGAGGGGTCAAATAATTCACGGAGGAGGGTAAACAATTCACGGAGGGGTGAAATAATTCACGGAGGGGGGTAAATAATTCACGGAGGGGTGAAATAATTCACGGAGGGGGGTAAATAATTCACGGAGGGGTCAAATAATTCACGGAGGGGGGTAAACAATTCACGGAGGGGTAAAATAATTTACGGAGGGGGGTAAACAATTCACGGAGAAGTGAAATAATTCACGGAGGGGGGTAAACAATTCACGGAGGGGTAAAATAATTCACGGAGGGGGGTAAACAATTCACGGAGGGGTCAAATAATTCACGGAGGGGGGTAAACAATTCACGGAGGGGTAAAATAATTCACGGAGGGGGGTAAATAATTCACGGATGGGTGAAATAATTCACGGAGGGGGGTAAACAATTCACGGAGGGGTAAAATAATTCACGGAGGTGGGTAAATAATTCACGGAGGGGTCAAATAATTCACGGAGGGGGGTAAACAATTCACGGAGGGGTAAAATAATTCACGGAGGGGGGTAAATAATTCACGGAGGGGTGAAATAATTCACGGAGGGGGGTAAATAATTCACGGTGGGGTAAAATAATTCACGGAGGGGGGTAAACAATTCACGGAGGGGTAAAATAATTCACGGAGGGGGGTAAATAATTCACGGAGGGGTCAAATAATTCACGGAGGGGGGTAAACAATTCACGGAGGGGTAAAATAATTCACGGAGGGGGGTAAACAATTCACGGAGGGGTGAAATAATTCACGGAGGGGGGTAAAGAATTCACGGAGGGGTGAAAAAATTCATGAGGGGGGGTAAATAATTCACGTATGGGTGAAATAATTCACGGAGGGGGGTAAACAATTCACGGAGGGGTAAAATAATTCACGGAGGTGGGTAAATAATTCACGGAGGGGTCAAATAATTCACGGAGGGGGGTAAACAATTCACGGAGGGGTCAAATAATTCACGGAGGGGGGTAAACAATTCACGGAGGGGTAAAATAATTCACGGAGGGGGGTAAATAATTCACGGAGGGGTGAAATAATTCACGGAGGGGGGTAAAGAATTCACGGAGGGGTGAAATAATTCACGGAGGGGGGTAAACAATTCACGGAGGGGTAAAATAATTCACGGAGGGGGGTAAACAATTCACGGAGGGGTCAAGTAATTCACGGAGGGGAGTAAACAATTCACGGAGGGGTAAAATAATTCACGGAGGGGGGTAAATAATTCACGGAGGGGTGAAATAATTCACGGAGGGGGGTAAAAAATTCACGGAGGGGTCAAATAATTCACGGAGGGGGGTAAACAATTCACGGAGGGGTAAAATAATTCACGGAGGGGGGGTAAATAATTCACGGAGGGGTCAAATAATTCACGGAGGGGGGTAAACAATTCACGGAGGGGTGAAATAATTCACGGAGGGGGGTAAACAATTCACAGAGGGGTAAAATAATTCACGGAGGGGGGTAAACAATTCACGGAGGGGTGAAATAATTCACGGAGGGGGGTAAACAATTCACGGAGGGGTAAAAAAATTCACGGAGGGGGGTAAATAATTCACGGAGGGGTCAAATAATTCACGGAGGGGGGTAAACAATTCACGGAGGGGTCAAATAATTCACGGAGGGGGGTAAACAATTCACGGAGGGGTCTAATATCTCACGGAGGGGGGTAAACAATTCACGGAGGGGTCAAATAATTCACGGAGGGGGGTAAACAATTCACGGAGGGGTCAAATAATTCACGGAGGGGGGTAAACAATTCACGGAGGGGTCAAAAAATTCACGGAGGGGGGTAAACAATTCACGGAGGGGTGAAATAATTCACGAAGGGGGGTAAATAATTCACGGAGGGGTAAAATAATTCACGGAGGTGGGTAAACAATTCACGGAGGGGTCAAATAATTCACGGAGGGGGGTAAACAATTCACGGAGGGGTGAAATCATTCACGGAGGGGGGTAAATAATTCACGGAGGGGTCAAATAATTCACGGAGGGGGGTAAACAATTCACGGAGGGGTCAAATAATTCACGGAGGGGGGTAAACAATTCACGGAGGGGTCTAATATCTCACGGAGGGGGGTAAATAATTCACGGAGGGGTCAAATAATTCACGGAGGGGGGTAAACAATTCACGGAGGGGTCAAATAATTCACGGAGGGGGGTAAACAATTCACGGAGGGGTCAAATAATTCACGGAGGGGGGTAAACAATTCACGGAGGGGTGAAATAATTCACGAAGGGGGGTAAATAATTCACGGAGGGGTAAAATAATTCACGGAGGTGGGTAAATAATTCACGGAGGGGTCAAATAATTCACGGAGGGGGGTAAACAATTCACGGAGGGGTGAAATAATTCACGGAGGGGGGTAAATAATTCACGGAGGGGTAAAATAATTCACGGAGGGGGGTAAACAATTCACGGAGGGGTGAAATAATTCACGGAGGGGGGTAAACAATTCACGGAGGGGTAAAATAATTCACGGAGGGGGGTAAATAATTCACGGAGGGGTCAAATAATTCACGGAGGGGGGTAAACAATTCACGGAGGGGTCAAATAATTCACGGAGGGGGGTAAACAATTCACGGAGGGGTCTAATATCTCACGGAGGGGGGTAAACAATTCACGGAGGGGTCAAATAATTCACGGAGGGGGGTAAACAATTCACGGAGGGGTAAAAAAATTCACGGAGGGGGGTAAATAATTCACGGAGGGGTCAAATAATTCACGGAGGGGGGTAAACAATTCACGGAGGGGTCAAATAATTCACGGAGGGGGGTAAACAATTCACGGAGGGGTCTAATATCTCACGGAGGGGGGTAAACAATTCACGGAGGGGTCAAATAATTCACGGAGGGGGGTAAACAATTCACGGAGGGGTCAAATAATTCACGGAGGGGGGTAAACAATTCACGGAGGGGTCAAAAAATTCACGGAGGGGGGTAAACAATTCACGGAGGGGTGAAATAATTCACGAAGGGGGGTAAATAATTCACGGAGGGGTAAAATAATTCACGGAGGTGGGTAAACAATTCACGGAGGGGTCAAATAATTCACGGAGGGGGGTAAACAATTCACGGAGGGGTGAAATCATTCACGGAGGGGGGTAAATAATTCACGGAGGGGTCAAATAATTCACGGAGGGGGGTAAACAATTCACGGAGGGGTCAAATAATTCACGGAGGGGGGTAAACAATTCACGGAGGGGTCTAATATCTCACGGAGGGGGGTAAATAATTCACGGAGGGGTCAAATAATTCACGGAGGGGGGTAAACAATTCACGGAGGGGTCAAATAATTCACGGAGGGGGGTAAACAATTCACGGAGGGGTCAAATAATTCACGGAGGGGGGTAAACAATTCACGGAGGGGTGAAATAATTCACGAAGGGGGGTAAATAATTCACGGAGGGGTAAAATAATTCACGGAGGTGGGTAAATAATTCACGGAGGGGTCAAATAATTCACGGAGGGGGGTAAACAATTCACGGAGGGGTGAAATAATTCACGGAGGGGGGTAAATAATTCACGGAGGGGTAAAATAATTCACGGAGGGGGGTAAACAATTCACGGAGGGGTGAAATAATTCACGGAGGGGGGTAAACAATTCACGGAGGGGTAAAATAATTCACGGAGGGGGGTAAATAATTCACGGAGGGGTCAAATAATTCACGGAGGGGGGTAAACAATTCACGGAGGGGTCAAATAATTCACGGAGGGGGGTAAACAATTCACGGAGGGGTCTAATATCTCACGGAGGGGGGTAAACAATTCACGGAGGGGTCAAATAATTCACGGAGGGGGGTAAACAATTCACGGAGGGGTCAAATAATTCACGGAGGGGGGTAAACAATTCACGGAGGGGTCAAAAAATTCACGGAGGGGGGTAAACAATTCACGGAGGGGTGAAATAATTCACGAAGGGGGGTAAATAATTCACGGAGGGGTAAAATAATTCACGGAGGTGGGTAAATAATTCACGGAGGGGTCAAATAATTCACGGAGGGGGGTAAACAATTCACGGAGGGGTGAAATAATTCACGGAGGGGGGTAAATAATTCACGGAGGGGTAAAATAATTCACGGAGGGGGGTAAACAATTCACGGAGGGGTCAAATAATTCACGGAGGGGTGTAAACAATTCACGGAGGGGTCAAATAATTCACGGAGGGGGGTAAACAATTCACGGAGGGGTAAAATAATTCACGGAGGGGGGTAAACAATTCACGGAGGGGTGAAATAATTCACGGAGGGGGGTAAACAATTCACGGAGGGGTGAAATAATTCACGGAGGGGGGTAAACAATTCACGGAGGGGTCAAATAATTCACGGAGGGGGGTAAACAATTCACGGAGGGGTAAAATAATTCACGGAGGGGGGTAAATAATTCACGGAGGGGTAAAATAATTCACGGAGGGGGGTAAAAAATTCACGGAGTGGTGAAATAATTCACGGAAGGGTGAAATAATTCACGGAGGGGTGAAATAATTCACGGAGGGGGGTACATAATTCACGGAGGGGTGAAATAATTCACGGAGGGGTAAAATAATTCACGGAGGGGGGTAAACAATTCACGGAGGGGTAAAATAACTCACGGAGGGGGGTAAACAATTCACGGAGGGGTAAAATAATTCACGGAGGGGGATAAACAATTCACGGAGGGGTGAAATAATTCACGGAGGGGGGTAAACAATTCACGGAGGGGTCAAATAATTCACGGAGGGGGGTAAATAATTCACGGAGGGGTAAAATAATTCACGGAGGGGGGTGAACAATTCACAGAGGGGTCAAATAATTCACGGAGGGGGGTAAACAATTCACGGAGGGGTAAAATAATTCACGGAGGGGGGTAAACAATTCACGGAGGGGTAAAATAATTCACGGAGGGGGGTAAACAATTCACGGAGGGGTCAAATAATTCACGGAGGGGGGTAAATAATTCACGGAGGGGTAAAATAATTCACGGAGGGGGGTAAACAATTCACGGAGGGGTGAAATCATTCACGGAGGGGGGTAAATAATTCACGGAGGGGTCAAATAATTCACGGAGGGGGGTAAACAATTCACGGAGGGGTCAAATAATTCACGGAGGGGGGTAAACAATTCACGGAGGGGTCAAATAATTCACGGAGGGGGGTAAATAATTCACGGAGGGGTAAAATAATTCACGGAGGGGGGTAAACAATTCACGGAGGGGTGAAATAATTCACGGAGGGGGGGAAATAATTCACGGAGGGGTCAAATAATTCACGGAGGGGGGTAAATAATTCACGGAGGGGTAAAATAATTCACGGAGGGGGGTAAATAATTCACGGAGGGGTAAAATAATTCACGGAGGGGGGTAAACAATTCACGGAGGGGTAAAATAATTCACGGAGGGGGGTAAATAATTCACGGAGGGGTAAAATAATTCACGGAGGGGGGTAAACCATTCACGGAGGGGTAAAATAATTCACGGAGTGGGGTAAACAATTCACGGAGGGGTGAAATAATTCACGGAGGGGGGTAAATAATTCACGGAGGGGTAAAATAATTCACGGAGGGGGGTAAACAATTCACGGAGGGGTCAAATAATTCACGGAGGGGGGTAAATAATTCACGGAGGGGTCAAATAATTCACGGAGGGGGGTAAACAATTCACGGAGGGGTGAAATCATTCACGGAGGGGGGTAAATAATTCACGGAGGGGTCAAATAATTCACGGAGGGGGGTAAACAATTCACGGAGGGGTGAAATAATTCACGGAGGGGGGTAAACAATTCACGGAGGGGTCAAATAATTCACGGAGGGGGGTAAATAATTCACGGAGGGGTAAAATAATTCACGGAGGGGGGTAAACAATTCACGGAGGGGTGAAATCATTCACGGAGGGGGGTAAATAATTCACGGAGGGGTCAAATAATTCACGGAGGGGGGTAACCAATTCACGGAGGGGTGAAATAATTCACGGAGGGGGGTAAACAATTCACGGAGGGGTAAAATAATTCACGGAGGGGGGTAAATAATTCACGGAGGGGTAAAATAATTCACGGAGGGGGGTAAATAATTCACGGAGGGGTGAAATAATTCACGGAGGGGGGGAAATAATTCACAGAGGGGTCAAATAATTCACGGAGGGGGGTAAACAATTCACGGAGGGGTAAAATAATTCACGGAGGGGGGTAAATAATTCACGGAGGGGTAAAATAATTCACGGAGGGGGGTAAACAATTCACGGAGGGGTAAAATAATTCACGGAGGGGGGTAAATAATTCACGGAGGGGTAAAATAATTCACGGAGGGGGGTAAACAATTCACGGAGGGGTAAAATAATTCACGGAGTGGGGTAAACAATTCACGGAGGGGTGAAATAATTCACCGAGGGGGGTAAATAATTCACGGAGGGGTAAAATAATTCACGGAGGGGGGTAAACAATTCACGGAGGGGTGAAATAATTCACGGAGGGGGGTAAATAATTCACGGAGGGGTCAAATAATTCACGGAGGGGTGTAAATAATTCACGGAGGGGTGAAATAATTCACTGAGGGGGGTAAATAATTTACGGAGGGGTCAAATAATTCCCGGAGGGGGGTAAACAATTCACGGAGGGGTCAAATAATTCACGGAGGGGGGTAAATAATTCACGGAGGGGTCAAATAATTCACGGAGGGGGGTAAACAATTCACGGAGGGGTCCACCGGAACTAACTAAGGAACGGAGTAACATACCTCCTATTTTTTTTTGGCGGGGTTCGGACCTTGGTAAGCTGGCAAGCGGGAAAGCACTCTACTATAAAAGAAAACCTGAAAAAGAAAAACAGGCATACCCTCCCTAACCTCACCACACAAGAAGGGAAATGACAGGGTGGGAGGGAGGGAGGGAGGGGAGGGAGGGAGGGAGGGAGGGAGGGAGGGAGGCTGTCTTGGGCGGCCGTAGGCGCTGTGTTGTGCTGTGTTGTGCTGTAATATGCTGTGCTGTGCTGTATGTTGTGCTGTGCTGTGGTGTGCTGTGATGTGCTGTGATGTACTGTGCTGTGCCGTGATGTGCTGTGCCGTACTCGAAACCCACTACCCCCCCTCTCCACAGTTCCGGCCCAACCCGATGAACCCCCACCCACCCACCCCACCAGCAAAACCGACCCGATTAGCTCAGGTGAGGTTGCTTGGGTCAGACATCAGGATTCTGTTCCCACTTGTCTTCAGTCACATATGAGCCCCCCGATCGGTTTGAGTCAGAGAGATGGGGTGGGGTGGGGTGGGGTGAGGGGATGGGGGGGGGGGGGGGGGGCGTACCATCATTGAAGGGGTTGCAAGCACTGGTTGGGTTTCAGACGCTAGGGTCGAGACCACAACCCACTTCTACACCTCAAGGGTGTGGTGACAATGGACAAGTTTGATATTGGGGGGAGTGTAATGCAGTGTGGTGCGGTACAGTGCAGGGGCTATTCCTAACTAAAGCACCAGGGCAAATCACAGAAAATTGTATTGTCTGCAACATCCCTAACCTGTTAAAGTCCTTAAAAATGTGTGGAAGCCGAAGCCAGGAGGGGTTGGTCCATGTGGACCGCCCAGGCGGGGAGGGTGGAGAGGAACTTACAGGTTTTTATTTTTACATCCCACCCTGCTCTCTCTGACCCCTTGGGTGCCCGGGCGTCCTCTCCTCCCCCCCCCTGTAGGGCAGTGAAGGCAAGCCTGCCTGCCCAGGCACCCCGCCATCAGACAGCACAGTTTAACAGGCAAGAAAGTGATCTCCAAAAATGAAAAAAAAATTTCCGAAAGCGGTGCTGTCAGTGGCCCCCTTGTGTTTAACTGACTTTTGTTTGTGCTGGTTGTTTAACAGAGGGTCGGGGAAGGGGTCGAGAGCAGAGGGGAGGGGTTTAAGGGGTATAGCTGCCCAGCCGATGAGTCCCCCCTTGCAGGGGGACCCAGAGCAAACATACAGACACCCACGCATGCCCACACATACACACATACACACGCATTAAAAACAATTCACGGAGGGGTGAAATAATTCACGCAAGGGGGTAAATAATTCACAGAGGGGTCAAATAATTCACGGAGGGGTCAAAAAATTCACGGAGGGGTCAAATAATTCACGGAGGGGAGACGCCCACGCGTAGCCCTTGCGGCCGCTGTGGGGGTGTCCCAGTGCCGTGGGTGGCTAGGGGGGGGGGGGGTTGGTCCTAACCCCTTCCTATCTCTTAGCAGCAGCAGGCAAGTAAGCAGGCAGTACCGGGGGTCATAACCCCGGGGTAACAGTAGCCGGGACTCAACGTGAGTCCTCTTAACCATCAACAACCCCAAATTCCGCCGGGGCTTAACTCCCGAACGAAACGGTATTTGGGGCCCCCGTGGGCCTTATAAGCCCGCGGAGTGTGCTGAGGCGTGGCTACCAGCACTTAAAGTCTGGCCTGCCATACCCATTGCTGGGCTCGCCTCACCACGGCCGGTCGGGTCCGGCTCTGGGGGGTGCGCACGAAACTAGCCCCGGGAGAAGGGCCTTTTACCCGGTTAAGCATTAATTACAGCAGTAAGCACTATTTATTACGTTAGATGTTTACTAAGCGCATGCTTTTACCCCGCAGACATGCCCCTTCCAGTGGTGCGCTCACCTTTGGGGCTGCCGTTGGGGGGTCCGGGGCTTTTACCCGGACCTCCGGCCCTCCCTGGCTGTTGGCCGGAGGCGTAGATTATACAATACTGTGGTTCTTTCAGTAACGTACCTACATTACTTGATACATACACATCTGGGGCCTGGGGGGGATGGCGCCCCGCCTTGGTTCCAAACAAATTCGTCTCCGGGGGGCCTCCCCTTGATTCACTATCGTCTCGGGACCGTTCCGAGGTCGCCCTGCATGGCAGAGGCAGGGACGGGGGGGCCACCCCTTATTTCAGAACTGTATCGGTGCATCAATGTCTTTCAAATATCCCTGTAGACCAAAAGAGTACAAGATTTGTTCGATCTCCCCTGGATAACCACCTTCGTATGGGATGCAAAAATTTGCTTCCTGAGACTGCAACACCCACCAAATCCGGAGTGCAGCCACAACTATGAAAGTTGCTAGATTGATGAACCAGAAAAAGAAAAACAGGCATACCCTCCCTAACCTCAACCACACAAGCAGGGAAATGACAGGGTGGGAGGGAGGGAGGGAGGGGAGGGAGGGAGGGAGGGAGGGAGGGAGGCTCTCTTGGGCGGCCGTAGGGGCTGTGTTGTGGTGTGCTGTGCTGTAATAAACTGTGCTATGTTGTATGTTGTGTTGTGCTGTGGTGTGCTGTGATGTGCTGTGATGTGCTGTGCTGTGCTCGAAACCCACTACCCCCCCTCTCAACAGTTCCGGCCCAACCCGATGAACCCCCACCCACCCACCCCACCAGCAAAACTGACCCGATTAGCTCAGGTGAGGTTGCTTGGGTCAGACATCAGGATTCCGTTCCCACTTGTCTTCAGTCACATATGAGCCCCCCGATCGGTTTGAGTCAGAGAGATGGGGTGGGGTGGGGTGGGGTGGGGGGGGGGGGGGGTACCATCATTGAAGGGGTTGCAAGCATTGGTTGGGTTTCAGACGCTAGGGTCGAGACCACAACCCACTTCTACACCTCAAGGGTGTGGTGACAATGGGACAAGTCTGATATTGGGGGGGACACGGGGGGGGGGGGGAAGTTTGACACGGGGGGGGGGGGTTAGAAAGGGTGTTGGGGTGGGGGGGGGGGGGGGGGGGTTGGGGGTGATGGTCCATAAAAGTCTGAAGTCTGAAATCTGATAGCCCATTTGGTTACTATACCCATAGCTGTTGGGTGTCCCGGCGGTCATGGAACAGGGAGGTGACGTCGGTGGCAAGTTGTCAAGGCCCAGCGGCCCGGGCAAGCATGGACAAAAAGACACCGAAAAAAAATAGACACTCAGAAATGGCGGGGGGGGGGGGGGGCTTTGGAGGGGGGGGTTCAGGGAGGGGCGATTGGGGGGGGGGGGGGGCACAGGGCCCCCTTACCTCCCCTTGCCCTCCCTCTGGACATACGATCACCATGAACTTAACCCTAACCTTTGCCGGAAGCTGGTTTGGCCATGCCAGCCATGTTGATTGGGCTGAACAAGAACCCCCAAATTTCGTTCATGGCTGCTTTTGCCAGATCATTACCCTCCATTTTGGACCCCAACACTTATTCTAGCCCTAGCTTAGGTTGAGAGCTAGGGCTGGGTTTAGGGCTAGGGTCACCGAGCTGGTGGAACTAGTCTTGGTTTTATAACCCTTTTTAGTGTCTAGGGTGGACCTACCAGGTTTAGCAGCAGCAAGCAAGCAAGCAAGCAGCAAGCAGGCAGCAAGCAGCAGCACACGCGAAATGGGAAAAAATCAGAACTCCGTCGTGGTGCTTTGGATTTGGTCGAAATTTTGGTGCATGATACCTATGGGTGTGAAGTACAATCACACAAAGTTTGAGCGATAAACTCAACGGTGGCGGCCGGGAACGGGGTCCGCAAGTGGCGGACCTCAGTTTCAAAAATTGCAGCTTAGGGCCAAAAACAGCCATTTTTGGGCCAAAAAAGCCCTGGAACACTTTCAAAACGTCCAAACGAAGGGAAACGCTGGGTACACTCAACGTGCGGCTTGACCTCCCGTGTCAACGAGCTCTTTGCGGCCCTCTAACTCCATGATATGTCCCGGAAACGGCCCAAAAAGGCCCCCAGAAGCTCCAAATGCCGACAACCACAAACCAAGAATAGGCCATATCTTTGGTTACATGGCTCAAAATGCGATTCCGAGGGCACCTACTCCACCCGCAACCCCCCACTTTTTGTGGTTTCCGCCCCTCAAAATTGCCCAAACGGACGCCTAGACCCCAATACCTAGGCCCACTAGGCTGCGGCAAGCTGCAAGCTCAAGCCCAAACAGGTGGGTGCCCAAATGGGTCAACAGGGTCCAGTAGGGGCAAAAAGATGACTTTTCTCAAAAATGATTGGCAGCCATCGATGACGCCAAATACATCATCCAGGACGAAGTGGTGCTGAAGAGTGGAGTTACAGAGGTTGCCTCCCTGTCGTTCGACCTCTTCAAGGACTGCGACTCGTCCGAAAAACTAGCTGCCGTCCTTTACGGCAGTCGCCCCAACGTTGTGCTCGTTGGGGAAATGACTGAGTATGAAAAAATTCAAAACGCAATTAAGAGGCTGCTTACCGATTTGCCCATGCTTGGCCGCTTTGTTGCCATCCTGCTTGAACCTGTCAGCGATGATGATGACAAGCCCTCCTTTCTCAATCGGGCACTCGCCCTCAATTCCAACTTGCCATTCTGTTGCGACAAGCTACAAATGGGAGACAGGTCTCTCATGCACATACGCACACACAGTCGATTTGATGTCTGGATTGCGAGCAGCACAAGGGACTCCAGGAAGCTGTCGCCGCCCCCAACGTACAAGCTCCTGCGACTTATGACACCTGGGGCAGAGGTTGACAAAGTGGTGTTCCATGAGCCAAATGTGCGGGACAATCAGCACGCCACCTAGGTCCACAATGACCTGATCAATGGTCCATTGGGGTTCATTTCAGCAAGAGCTCCGGCTGCCAGGCAACTCAACAGATCGTTGCAGTACTGTGTGTGGCGCATGCCATTTCAGCTCCACACCATGCATGCGCATTTTGCCCAGCATTTCATGCCTACTTGCTTCCGACATCCTCACATGGGCCGCACTCTCGCAACCCCAGTCATGCTTCGGCCTTTCAACACGTAACGACGTGTCGAGCCTGTGGCTCAGGGGCGCAATGGCGCCATGTTATTTCACCATTTGACTGATCTGTGCTGTCTTGGCGTCCCATACACCCTGGTCAGCTCAAACCGTCCACCCTCCCTTTGCGCCGGTTAGCCCCCGACTCTTGCTCTGTGGGTCTCTCTCCCACTCTCTCCCTCCCATTCTCTCTTGCTCTCTCCCCTGCGCCCCACTCTCTCTCTCTCTCTCTCTCTCTCTTTTTCCCCTCCGTTGCTCCTCTCAGTTCCTTTCCCACTGCGTCCTACTCTCTCTCTCTCTCTCTCTCTCTCTCTCTCTCTCTCTCTCTCCCTCCCTCCCGCCCAAAAGGGGGGGTTCGGGTCGTTCGGTGTATCTCTATCCCCGCCGGGGTTCGAACCATCCTCTATAGGACAGAAGAGGTGTGGTGTATCCACTGGACCACGACGATTGGGTATCTGCGCCACGTGCTCCAATCTTTCTTTCCTACCCCCCCCTGTGTGTCATCCCCTGTCATGCGTATCTTCTTTCGCATGGGGGTGTGCTCAGCAGCGTGTAGAGGAACCGAACAGCGTCCCCGGGTACCGGGTCCGCCTGCCTGAAGAGCGTTCTTTGGAACAGCCGCAAGAGGTCCGCTCGGCCAGTTCTGCTCACCGAGGAGGGCACCGCTCTGTGTCCCTCTGCCGTCGGATAGTGGAGGATCGCCTCCCACTGGAACGGGTGCCACTTGCCCGCACTTTTGGGTCGCCACTGGACCTGCATGTTCGCCACAGCCTGCGACTTCAGGGTCAAGTTGATCTGGACCATCACCGAGTAGAGCTCCTGATTGCTCATCAGCAATGGTTCCCCATGGTTGTCCACAATCTCGCAGTGCATCCTGGTGTCGTGTGGTTGGTCTAGTTGGAGCCAGATCTGCTGATTGCGGGCCCAGGCCATTGTGGTCAGCTCTGCTTCAACTGCTTGCAGTCCTTCATTCGCAATGGCGTCTAGCTGGCTCAGTGCTTGCACTTTGAAACGCTGGCGTTCTTGCTGTGGCTTGACCTTCTTTGGGGCTGGCTGGATGTGTGTGTATGGGCCCTTCTCCTGCAGTGTCCTTCCAGGCGGCATTACGCCTAGGTGCCTATCCGCGACAGGACGCGGAGTTCAGCCGCTTGGTGGTCTCTTCTGTGTGATGCTGCTCGCCGCGACAAGACGCGGCCCGTGTGACGAAAAGCTCTGCGTCAGAACGCAGATTTCAGACATGCATGCATTGTTGTGCTTGAAACCTGTGAAATGTCCGCACCAGTATGCAGGGGCTACAGGTTCTGTCATTATCCACCCTGTTCTGGGATCCTGCTTTTCCTGAGCCTTCGCTCCTTGCGCTGCCACCTGATTTCGCTCACATCTGTGCTGAAGGACAGTGTGTCGGCTGCAGACAGCTCATTCAACAATCCTCCCTAGTGTGTGTGTCCTGTCCTCATGTCCTCACTTTCTGTACTGCTTGAGGCGTGTGATCCCATTTCACGTGGCGCTGGCTCCCCGGATGCTTCCCCTGTCAGCTCATCACTATCCATGGGTACCATACCCAAGGATGACCATAGTGCCTTGGTGTCCTCTGACTCTGATCCCCATCCTCCTCTCAAGCCTACCGTAGATTCCGACCCTGATGATGAGTGTGGTGCAACATGCTGAGACCACAGCGGGCTCGAACACATGCCTTCCATCGCCAATCCATTCGCCACCTCATTGCCCTGCACGTTGACATGAGCTGGGACATGCTCCCACCTGACCTCTCTTCCCGGCGTCGCCATTTCTTGAAGCAGCATTTCCCAGACGGGGACGTGGACTTGCAACTTTCCAGATGTGGTTGTCCATCCCTTTGACTTCCAGTGCTGGGCCCTGCCAGTCGCTCCCAGCTGCAGGTATTGCGAGTCGGTGAGGATTGCCAGTTTTGGCACCCAAAACCCCTGTAAAGCTTCTACGGCTGCCCAAAGCTCAGCTCCGTTATTTGTTTGCCTGTGGCGTGTTGGTACGTAGCCGCAGAAGCGTACCTCTGGTCCTTGCTCATCTTCCGCTGCGAACACGCCAAAGCCCCCGGCCTGCGCATGTCCTTGTGGCCCAGTCGTTTTGACGACCCGTCCGTGTACACAATCCTGTAGCCCTTTGCCACCAGTTCTGCAATCACATCTTGCACTCCTTGTAGCAATCCCGGGCCTGCCTGCCTCAGGCGCTTCGGGCGTGACTCCGTTTCCCTATGCCAACTGAGGTTGTTGGCTGGTCTCTCTTGAGTGAAGCACTCCGTGTGTGTTTGCCACCATGCATTCAGTCCCCCATGAAATCGTACTTCCCCTTGTCGCGGCTGCACTGCGGAATCTCGAAGCTGCTCCGGTGACTTTTGAAAGCCTCTCCACTGTTCCCTGCGCTCTCCTGAGTAAAATCCCACCCACTCACACAACTCCCTTAGCCATGTTGTCAGGTATAACGTGAACACCGGTGACGCTCCTGCTTTGACTTCGCATCGGTATCGCCAGTGGGAAGTTCTTGCTGACCACATTGCCCAGCCTTGGTTCGTGTTCAGTAACCACTCCTGGTGGTCGGACTCCATCATGTCTGGGACTGCTGACTTCCCGTTACCAGTTTCCACCGGGCCATAGTAGTGCTGTATAACCGCCGCCGCCGCTTTGAACATGGGGCATTCGACCATCGCGTGCTTGACCGTCTCCTTTTGTGAGCACACCGGGCACTTGTCCGTGCCCGACCTGTTGTACACTCTTGCATGTAAAAACAATTTCTGCCACATCACTTTTTGCGCAAAGTCCCGAGCCCTCGGCGGTATTTGTGCCTGTGCCCATTGTTCCCATACCTCCGGTGTTTGTGGGTCGCGGACCCCTCGCTGAGAGGCGTAGAACTGTAGCAGCCATGCCCTGGTCCAGTTTTGGGCGTGGACTGCGGGAGCATCAAACCCCCCTTGCGACGGGACTTTGTTGAGGAGTCGTCCGCCATGATTGTAGACCCCTTTCCATGTCCGAGGCAGTGCATTGAACAATCTTGCGTCCTCCAAGGATTGCAATTGACCCCACGTCAGCACCCCCTGCCGGATCATTTTCGTGTTGTAGGAGGAGCAGTTGAACTCATTTCGGAAGTATACAGAGTGCCATAACGGCAGATGGTCCCGGTTTGCCGGGGGGGCCACCTGCGGGGCCACCCGTTGGATATTGGAGTGTGCCTTTGCCGACCATCCCAAGAACGTCAGTTCTGCCGTTCGGACCATGCCCAGCTGGATATACGGGAGGTTGTCTTTGGATGGTGTGAAACCGATGGTTGTTGCCCATGCATAGAAGGTCTCCACTGCCTTGTCGGGATACTTGTGAGGCTCCCCCAAAAGGCTGACGAACGGAGCCGCTGCCTGGTGCATGAGAAACAGCTCTGGCTCCGGCAGTGCCAGTCCCCCTTGCGTTCTTGGTCGAGAAAGGATTGGCAGAGTGATTCCCCAGCTGTTGGTACCCATGGTCACGTGATACACCAACTTCAGCTGTCTGATCGCTGAGACTGGGGCGTAGTATGCCTTGGATACCCAGGCCACAACCGGTAGGATCCATGATGTCAGCATGAATGCACGTTCGTCCATCGACAGCTGCAGCGTGGATACCACCCGTGCGCGACGAAAGGCCTCTTGCAGTGCTTGTGCGAAAGCCTGCTTCATCGTAAGCCCCCATCCCTGGTCATCTTGTTGATGCCGAATATTCCCCAAGCGTACACCGAGATACTTGACGAAGTTTTTGATGTCCACTCCAATGTCCCGAAAGCACCTCGCCCACTCCATTCCCCCACAGTTGCGAACTATCGCCGCCGTTTTGCTCAGGTTGACCTTCAGCCCAGAAAATTGTCCAAAACGAGACACCACTTCCCATACCCTCCGCAGCAGCTGTGGGTTGGCTCGTCCATCCAAGAAGATGATGAGGTCGTCCGCATACATCATGATAGTCAACCCTGGACCCAGGTCTGGTAATGGGAAAATCACAAAGGATGCCACCAGGGAGAACAGTGCCGGGGAGAGTGGATCCCCCTGGCGCTTGCCTGCACGCGGGTGGTAGTAGACACCTGGGACATATCCGTTTCTTACTGAATACAGATACGGTGCACGCAAAAGATGTAGTATCAGCCGGACGTACAGGAATGGTATGCACATTAGACCCAGTGCCGCCGACACCATCTCGTGAGACATCGTGGGGAAAGCAGGTCTGAAGTCTACTGATAACGCCGCTCCTTCACGTAAGCCATCCCAGAGTGCCCGTGACCCGTAGACATGTTGGAGGATGCTTCTGTGGCGAAGGAAACCTGTTTGCTGTGACGGGATGCAGTGAAGAAGTACATCCTCTAACTGGATAAGGAGAACGTTGGTGAGCCAGTTCTGCCGTGTCGTTTGCAGTGCAATTGGTCGGAGTGAGTCTGGCGTCTGCATTGCTTTAGTCTTGGGGATCATTGTCTCCACTCCCGAGGTCCATGTCTCCGGCATTGTACCCACGTCGAGGAAGCGTTTCAGTGATTCATACATTTGCGGTTCGAAGATGTCCGAGAACCTCTTGAAGAACTTTGCCGAGAAACCATCCAATCCGGGGGAGCTGTTGCTGTTCAGCCTCTTAAGGCCTTCATGAACTATGTCCAGGGATAGCTGCTTGAAAAGGAGTCGACCTGCCTTGCGCAACCGCTGCTCCACTCCTAACGCTTTCAGATAGGCCACACATTCTTCTTCTGTGGTTCCCGTTGGGGTAGACACTTTATCCCAATGGTCCACCAGCTCTTTTGCCACCGCCTTTGCTCCGCGTATTGCCGAGCCTGTCCTGGATACCAGCTGCTGAAGTTTCTTTCGCTCTTGCAGCTCCCGCATTAGCCGATACAATTCGTTTCTTCGCGTTCTCAGGTCCCCTGATGTTTCCCCCGTCGTGATCACCCCCTTGAGCTTGGAGAGTGTTTCCATGCCCGTTCTGTCATGCAGTGCCTTTTCATACACCCCTACCAAGAGGGTGTAGGCTGTTGCCGCATCTGTCGCTACAATGCCCAGTGACGAAAGAAATTGGTAGACCGCTGGTGTGACAGAGTCCCTTGTGGAACCACGCAGGAACCGTAGGGCTTGTAGCTCAACCGACTGCTTTTTGTTTTTATGTTCCCTTTCGTAGCCGACCGCCTTCTTTTGGATGCAGCCCAGTGCATCTTCCCACCATTGATCTCCCGTTGAGTTGAAAGACTTGAGAGAGGTCTCCAGATCTTCCATTGCCTCTGAATCTTGGAGGATGGTCTTTGGGCAGTAGAATCTGGGAGCTGTGTCCTCTGTTTCGAAGGACGGGGGTGTGAATTCAGCCAAGATTGCCTTGTGATCCGAGTTGGCAGCAAACATGGGGTACACGCTGGTCGCCAGGCTCAACAAGTCGGGCGTCGTGTGTATGCGGTCAATACGGCGTAATCTTTGCGGATCGAGCCGCTCTCCTTCTCGAGGGTAGCCGTATGTGAAGCCCGTCGGGCATGATGATTCCTTGTCCTTGATGTCCGTCAGAGTTGGACAGTGGATGTCCACCCAAATGTCCTGCAGACCCGCTTTTGTCAAGGTTGTCACCTCCTGTTCTCTGGCACGTAAGGACGTGTCATGCTCAAACTCTGGGGGCGCAAAGGCGTCCCTGTGTATTACAACTAAACTATTGTGATCGGCACATAAAATCAGGTTCGGTCCATGTAACTCCTTGGCGATGTCTTTCCACTGCGACTGTCGACGCGTGTGCTTGTGGTGGAAGTGGGCCACAACTAAGGTGATCTCCAGGGGACCACTCGACAATGAGGCTTTCAGCGCCCTGGGAGACAAGAACTTCATTGATTGTAGTGTCCACTTGGATGTTTTCCACGCCAATGCCACTCCTCCCCGTCCTTCTTCATGAAGTGGTCCGTCCAGGCCATACCCGTACTTTGATAAGCACTGCATGCCCGCTTGACGATCCTCCACCGTGACGAAGTGGGGCTCTTGGATGGCGAAGAAGTCCACCTCCAGGGACCGCAGCAGTGACCCTAGGGCCACTATACGCTTTTGCTTACGCTTTCTCATGGTTATTTTCGTTTGAAACCCATTGATATTTTGGGACAGCACTCTGAGTGTGCTGCTGAGAGGGATGCTTGATGCTGACGTCATCGTGCTGCTCCATTGGACGACGAAGCCTCATCTTCCTTCAAGTCCCGCTTGCGTTTGAGGGAGCCGATGACCTTGTCGACTTGGTTATCCAACTCCATGGCCTTGGCCATTTCACCCGCCGTGATTAGGCCTTGCTTGCGTGTCTTTGCATCATCTGTGTTTCTGGGCCGATCTGTGATACGCCTTTTCCGCGCCTCATAATCCGCCTCGGAGATCACCAACATCGGAGGCATCCCAGAGTCCAACAAGTAGACTTTTCGAATCAGCTGCGTCACACTTTCCCCGGTCAATCGCCATGTGGCCGTGCGCATCTCCCCAACACTCCATCTCACGCGGTCCGCGATGTACCGGCAATGTACCGAAGGAGCAAGGGCCTCAGTCAGATCAGAGAGATACCACCACGGTGCCACATCCAGGATGTACACCGTGCCTACCAGTTCCTTCTTCCATGTCGAGGGAACTGTGAGCTTGGAGATGATGTCCCTGTCGAGGAACTGTCCTGTCCTCAGGTCCTTGAAGACAGCCCCGATGGCAGCCACCAGTTCACGGTACCTTGTCTTCAACAGTGAGTGCCCACTTTCTGTGAGGCCCAGCAGCAGTTTACTGGGGCTCAGCACGTGGATTTTCACTGGCGATTGCGCCTGCAAGACGCCCGGGATTGTCCAAAACATTGCGAGAATTGAGGCATACAGCATGGGAGACCATGTTTCCTTGTGTGTCTTCTTTATCAATACCTCATAAACAGCAGACATGTTGGTCAAGTTGGCCCCACGATACCATTCCACTGGCTGGATCTGGAACCTTGGCTTGGATCCAATCTGTGATACCATGGTATTCACCTGTTCCTCATTTAGCTCCGTGAAGAACAGCTTCGAGTTCCGTGGGTCTGTTCCCGGAAGGAGATGGATTTCATCAGAGTTCAAACCAATAGACCCCGGCAGCCCGTTGATTAGGTCATTGTGGACCTGTACGGCGTACTGGTTATCCCGCACATCTGGCTCGTGGAACACCACCTTGTCAACCTCTGCCCCAGGTGTCATAAGCCGTAGGAGCTTATACGTTGGGGGCGGAGATAGGTTCCTGGAGTCCCTTGTGCTGCTTGCAACCCAGACATCAAATCGACCATGTGTGCGTATGTGCATGAGGGACCTGTCCGCCATTTGCAGCTTATCGCAACCGAATGGCAAGTTGGAATTGAGGGCGAGTGCCCGATTGAGAAATGATGGCCTGTCATCATCATCGCTGACAGGTTCAAGCAGGATAGCAACAAAGCGGCCCAGCATGGGCAAATCAGCAAGCAGTCTCTTAATTGCATTTTGCATTTTGTCATATTCAGTCATTTCCCCAACGAGCACAACGTTGGGGCGGCTGCCGTAAAGGACGGCAGCAAGTTTTTCGGACGAGTCGCAGTCCTTGAAGAGGTCGTATGACAGGGAGGCAGCCTCTGGAACTCCACTTTTCATCACCACTTCGTCCTGAATGATGTAATCTGCGTCATCGATAGCTGCCAAACACGCCAATTGACCGGCGTCGGCAGGAACGATGACCTCGTCGCCTGGCGTGGCCAGACGGGCCTGGGTGTCCCGGACACTCATGCGGTCAGGAGACAAGGAGGTGACGTCGGCGGCAGTTTGTCAAGGCCCACCGGCCCGGGCAAGCATGGACAAAAAGACACCGAAAAAAAATAGACACTCAGAAACTTCTACCGGGGGGGGGGGGGTTCGCGTACAAAGACGAGGAGACGGCCCACCCGTGGGCGGCCTTCACTGCCTGTCGCTACCAACAACACCGGCGGCGGGTAGAACTTCTCTCCATAATGTGCCAGTCGTGGGTGTCCGAGCACGTAGAGCACCGGACGGAACTACCTCCCCCCAAGCGCCAATGCCAAACTAGGGCCACCATGCTGGGCACACGACCGAAACCGGACGCCAACCCAGACGGGAAACACTGCGAATTTGGGGTAGTTGCCGTGCACGACATGTGGCAATAGATCCAAAGGTGATTCCCCGATCCTTCTTGGTCTATGGTGACAGCTTCAGTGTGGCTCATCCATGGCTCCATCGCAGCCACCGCTGCATTAAGCACACACAACCCAAGACCCCCTCCCGTCAACTCGGATTATGGGTGCACAGTACATGCAATTACTGATCAAGTTTGGCTTCCGGCGTGGCCGTCACCTACATCAGTAGAGAGCTCTCTGGTGATGCTATTGCCGTTCGAATGGCGGTGCCGTGCATTTCAGCCTTGTATGACTGCTAGGGTCCCAAGACCCGGGCCAAGATGCGCAGGGGCCCTTTCGTCACCGCAGCTCCCGCGGCACGGTACTCGGAGCCCGCAATCTCTACTACTTGTAGGCTACCGTCGGAATAGAGGGACGTTCCATTAGGGGGCTTGAGGTTTGAGTAGCATTGTATGCCTACGATAGTGCCTAGGAGTTACCCAGCTGGCACCGTGCCTATTGAGGGGTCGTCGTGGTAGCAGTGTGGAGCCACGTAGCCCCGTAGACATTGGGGCACGGCGATGGAGACTCCCGAAGTTGGACACGGACTAGCAGCAGGCGAAACTAAGAGCAACAGAACTAGGTAGGGGACGCCCTCCACACATCACCCCACGCCCCTGCATAATGGCGTCCATGGTAGCGTCCAAGTACCAATCTACGTGCGAGGTTGTCAGGCTTAGGCGACCGAAGTACCCTCCAACAACACTCTGGCCAAACGGAGGCCATATGTCGGGGGCCGAAGGTAGGTCAAAATTGGGGTATGGATTTGGGTGTATGATCATATGCACCGCACCAGATGATATTTCACTATAAACATATCAAAACGCAATGGAATTTTCAGTCAGTCACCACAATGAGAACAACACCGACAACTAAGCAGCACATAGCACATAGGGCACATGGAAGAATTGTGATGATAACACACACAACATGGTTTCACTTGGCTCTGATTAACAATTCAGCTGGCTTCACAAAAATCAGAAAAAGATGCTCCATAGGGCACATGAAGGGTGGTGCAAGAGGTGCACATGTCACTACTGAAGGCTGACTGAATTTTCAACCAAGTTAGAAAACAAGAAAAGTGGAGGCTGATTCAATTTTCACTCAGCTTTTTGACCACGGAGACCAAAATCAAGGTATCATTTTGCTTTGGGGATTCATCCATGCGGGGACGAAGAAAAGACCTATTCTGACGATTACAAAGGAATTTAAAAACCGAAAAGGAAAAAATGCACAATTATTCGAAAATCATGTGTTTTAGCCTCAATGTGCCGCAAAACAAAAGTAATTTCATAGTGCTTGCTGTTTTTTTTTATCTAAGGTGAAATTGACAACGACGCCGTTGTAAATTGTCTGTCTTCATTTTTCTTTTTTTTTTTTAGGGCAGAGTTGAAAGGTTCACGAGTGCTCAAGATAGTTCTTGGAATAACTCAAGTATATGATACACCGGATCCCTGTTAGACGGGGGGCAAGGCGCACACCCGTAGCTCATACACAAGGAAAGAGGAGGCACTCTCTAGTGTGGACGGCAACCGCCATGCCTTAATGGCAATAGCCTTTCCGGAGGTATGATGTAACGAAGATGTGGGTGCTTGGACACTTCATTGCTGACTTGCGCTTTCCCAAAAGAAGTGCATGGCCATGGCGTCATTTTGGTGCTGCTTGGTGCACTCATATGTGTTGATGCAAGGGCACTTCCGCACACCTTATCGATGGTTGCATGCTTTGTTGACCCCGGAACAATTTTGGCGGAGGGGTTTGGGCCGCTCAGCTACCCACAAGCAACGCACAAGAGAAAATCTTCCGGCTCAACGGACGTGGACGTTGTGTGCCGTTTGGAGCGGCCGGAGCCAAATCATTGCTCGTTGCATGGCCGTGAGGCAGGCATGCCTACTATAAAGAAGGTTGTAGCTAAGATCAACTAGCGAGGTGAGTGCACTGTGCATCAGGTCATGGCAAAATCGTTGGAGCCAGGGCTCAGCCAAGTACCGTGCCGCCAATTGTGCTTCATGTTGCAACGAGCCGTTGGTGGGGCCCCTGATTACCTGCCCAGGGTGGCACCCCAGGTACCCGCGCAACTTCCTGCTGCCCAAAGAAAAATGGGGGGAAATGGGGGAAAATAGGGAAACATGGGGGGAAATGGGGAAACACGGGGAAAATATAGGGAAATTGGTGGAGGAAGATGGTAAAAGTATTCTGTTGTCCAGTAACAGGGCAAAATTTTTGTGAGCATGTTAGTCCACATTTTCCTCAATTTCCCCCCATTTTTCCTCACGCATGTGGCTCAATACCCCCCCCACCCCAGACCCCCCCCAAGCCCAATAAAAAGTGGTTTTGGGGGCTTTTCACGCAACGTTCTCCACATTTTTCAACAAAACATCGGATAATTCTCACAGTAGGACACATTATCCACCACATTCCCCCCCCCCAATTTTCCTCATTTTCCCTCAAACATGTTGCTCAAAGCACCCCGAACCCCCCCCCCCCCCCGAACGCCAACGAAAATGTTTTTTGGCTTTTCAGGCAAACTTGTCCGCATTTTTCCGCAAAACATCATAGAACTCTCACAATAAGACCCTTTCCCCCCCTTTTTACCTACTTGGGGCTATTTCGGCAACATTACCTGCTCATCTCCGAAAGCGGGTAATTAGGAGAACTGAATGGGGCACAGTGGTCAAGGTGGACAAGCAGGTCTGATAGGTACGCCACTGCCACAAGGAGTGTGATGCCTGCCGGGGGAGGCATAGGGACTCCAGGATGCCCCCACTTATGTGCCTTGCGGACAAATTGCACCTGGTCGAGGAGTACAGAGTCGGTGGCGTTGGGCTTCACTGTCCTTGGCCTCAGCTTGGTATACCCTTCCGGCGTCAACCGGTCCCCTTCCAACTTTGTGCGCATGCGCCGGAAGGGCGGGGGCTGGCATGCTTCTGGGACCATGACTCATTGGCTGTTTCTGGCGGCGGAGCAGCCGCTTGGGCTCACCACGCATCTAGCCCAGCTTGCCTCCATGGTGTTTAGCCCTAAGCATGTGCGCCCCCGTGACAGCGTTGGGCGCATGTTTGACTTGCATCGCCTCTCCGATGGCTAGCGCGACAGGGGATCGGAGTGGGTCCTAGTCTGCTGCTCTCGTGGTCCCGTCTTGGGCGCTGCGGGCCCTATGGAGCCGCGTGCTCAAGCTACGCCCGTCTTACCTGCTATGTTTGCGTGTTGTGCATGTCTACGCTCTATTTGTCACGGATTTTGTCTTCGAAGCCATGCCGCGCACCAGCGGCGCCGGCAGCTCATCCAAGGTGGTCGCCTCGGATGAAGGCCGCTGTGATGTCATAAACGCATGTAGCGAGGGGGGGCGCCTAACTGGGCGATGACGGTCATGGGCCCGAGCACCGTCGATGCCCTCCATGGTCGAGCGAAAATCAAGGGGGTGTGACGCAGACGTAGCGTAAAAATTCGCCCCTCTACGGAGAAGGTCCACATCAAGGGTAGCGCCGGCCCTACTGTTATGCAGCTCGGGTGCCTGGGTCACCACCTCGACTCAAAACCCTGCCTGTCCTCAGGGAACACCGCCCCATCAAGGTTGGTCCGGGTGATAGGAACAAAATTGCGCACACTGAACGCCAGGGCACGCGGCGTAGCGGACGTGATGATCACGCCCTCCAAGACGGCGGGCCGCACATGGACTTTTTGGTGGAAAGCCGCATCCCTGTGGGATACCCACCAGGTAGTCGTCTGCCTACCTTGCTGGAGAGCATGCATGGCATTGTGTAGCTGGGCGGTGTCAAGGGGGGCCACAGTCGTGGCTGTGGCACGCAGGGGCGCCGCAAACATCATAAATGCACTCATGCAGTCCTCCGGCGACCAGCGCCCAAGACGTGACCACGAGAGCTGCAGACTAGGACCCGCTCCAATCCTGTCGCGCTGGCCGTTTGGGAGGCGATGCAAGTCAAACATGCGCCCAGCGCGGTCACGGGGGCGCACATGCTTAGGGCTGAGAACGATGGAGACAAGCTGGGCTAGATGCGTGCTAAGCCCAAGCGGCTGCTAACGCTGGCAGAATAGCAGGGTCAACACCGCCGCTAGAAGCAGCCAATCAGTTAAGGTCTCAGAAACATGCTAACCCCCGCCCTCCCTGTGCATGCGCACAAGGTTGGAAGGGCCGGCGCTCGCTGGGAGGTTTGCGGTGTGGCGGCACGCTTTCTCCGCGGCTCTCGAGCCGTACTTCAGGTTTGGCAAGGGGACCTCAACGCCTCCATAGTTCCCCATGGCAGGGGTGGCTGTCCACGGAGCTGCAGTTAGGCGCATCGCAGTTTCTCTCATGCCCCCACGATGAGAGGGCGAGATAATACTCGTCATAGATGCCTGTGATGTAGGGGGGGGGGGGGGTGATACCCTATACCAGTGGCAGGAGCTTAACCCCGCTGAGTTGTCTCATTGCCAGTTTCAAACTTCAGGTCTGAACCGCGATGGAACCCTGAAGCATGACTACCCTGCCAATGAATGGCGTCTGGTACCTCTTGGTCACTGGAACTGGAAGTGGAATCAAGCACGATCCAACTGCAGTACCTACGACCAGGAACTCCTGGCTGGGATGCTCGTGCTTTTTTCCCAGTCCCGTCTACTTGGTACTAACACTATTGTCGGGCTTTGTGACCAAGAGCCAGTGAAAACATTTCAGAAGGGTCCCCCTCCTGAAAAGGCGAAACTAAAACGATGGTGGACCTACCTCAGTCACTCTAGGCTGATTGTCCACCATATCCAGGGTATAAAGAACGAGATGGGAGACTAACTATCTCGTAACAACTTGGACGCCCTCCTAGGTGAGAGCTCGGAGGCGTTGGCCAAAGAGGCGTTTCAAAGCATGGACGTCCAGCTGGACTTATCCATGCGCATTGCAGGAGTGCGGGAGGGTTGGAGCCTGAGAGATTACCATGCTGAGTATAAATGCGTACTCAACTCCCTCAGTGATGGCCTAGAGGCACGCCTGATAGACGGCGACCGTTGGTATAAAGATAACCAATATCTGTACTATGAGGATCGTATAGTCGTGCCTGAGGTACGACTTGATGGTTGCCTACAGTGGGCCCATCTGAGCTCTGGGCACAGAGGGTGCAACAGATCTGTTGACTTTTTCAGGGAGGGTTTCTACTCCCCACTAACCTGTGCTGAGCTACGTGCTCGTATGCAGTCCATAGTGGACGCTTGTGGCTGTCACGCCAGCAAACAGAGCGACTCACGTGACCGGGGACTGGTCTCTAGTCTGCCTATCCCCTACTGTGCTAATTCTCTGTTGTACGTGGATTTCATCCACGGTCTGCCTAAGTTTGGTGGCTATGACAGTTGTTTGGTTGTCACCTGTGGCCTAACCCGTTTCACCTGTGCGTTCCCCTGCGACAAAAAGATCACAGGGGAACAGACTGTGAAAATTTTGGTTGAACAATTGTTCGAACACTATGGGGCACCTAAGGAGGTGCACTCTGACGAGGATGTACGTATCCGGAGCGATACCGGATGGTACAAGCGAGTATTGGACACCCTGAACATCCATGTGACCACAGGTGTGCCCTACACTCACACTTCTAACCCCCTGTGCGAGAGGCAAAACCGTGTGTTGGAGCAAAACCTGAGGATTCTGATGAAACAGGAGCGTACCAAAGATTGGGTACGTCTGTTACCCTGGGCTGTCCTAACCATGAACTCTCAGGAGAGTTCCTCAACTGGCTATACCCCCCAAGAACTGTTCCATGGGGGGCGTCCTGCGTGGTTCTTTAAAACCCCTTTTCCTCAGGACTACAAGAGCCCCGTAGGTGATTGGCTGGAGCATAGGCAGGACCTGGCTAACCTGGCTAGAGCTAACCTGAAACACGTTCGAGAACGTGAGTTGACTAGGCGTAACCGCAGGAGACGTCCTGCCACTTTCAAGGTAGGGGACCTTGTGCTGGTACACCATTCGCGATTGCCCACTTGGCCCCGCAACTGTCTGCAGGACCCCTACTTTGGGCCTTATCGTATTATAAAAAAAGATGGATCCAGCATCCATGTGAGGTGCAGCCCCCGCCTAGGTGGGGAGTTGCTGTGTGCACCTAAGCAGCTAAGACACTACCACTCGCCTGACGAACTGTCCTGGGACGAGTGGCATCTGTCTGATAGAGAGGTCGAGCGCATCGACTTAGAGAACGCTGCCAACCCTGAGGAGGCAGATGAACTCGAAGAGATGACTGCCGATGAGATGGCAGTTCATGGCTACTACGTGGTTGCAGGTATTGCTCGCCACGAGTATAAACAGGGCTGAAAATTCCTTACCCTGTGGGACGGCTATGGGCTATCTGACGCGACCTGGGAACCCATGTCCGCCTTTATACAGCCAGATGGGAGTATCAACCCCATCTTTCGCTCCTACCTCGTTGAGAACAACGAGGGACAGCTGCTAACCCGTGCTAAGACTCAGTCCCAGCGGAAAAAGAAAAACTAATCGCTCTGTGTCTATCTATTAACGGTTTTCTAGCCCGCTCGGTCTTCTAATCTCCCAGGGGCTGTGAGCACTCTTGTGCAGATAGGTCTGCGTAGGTGTGTGAGAGCAGTTGTCACAGTTGCCCCGCATTGATCGCATGACACGACCGGTAGCCCCCCGTGACAACCCCTCCGTGGCCGAAGGCCATCGCTTTTGCGCTGACTGCTGCTTCGGAGCACTGCACCTACCCTGGCTGTGCCCTGCAGTCCCATGCCTATGGTTACCAGCGTGAGCCAGATGGCCGCTTATCAGGTGTGCAGCCACCCAGCGAGTGTGTGCCTTGTTGACCATGTGTTGCATGGGAACTGCCCTGATGTAGTGACCTTGGGGAGCCAACGGAGAGCGGTGGGGGAATGACAAGCAAGGTGCTGTGAAGCAAGGTGTGTCCAGCCTCCTTAGGGACAAGCGTGCCCAAAGTTAGGACCCCTGACTAGGCCAGACCCCTGGGGTTCTACCCTTCCTTACCGGGTTACCATACCCCTAAGTGTGCTACGTATGTCTGTATGTGTCTCACTTCACTGCCCGGCGTGGCTCCCGGAGACCGGGCTTCGCTGACGTCGGACCGAAGGTCCTAATCAGGTACTATTACCACTCCTATGGCGCCCAATTTCTGTGTTGGTGCCTATCCTTTGGGGAAGACGGCAAAAGCCCTACTTACTAGAGGGGAGGGGTGGCCAAGTGTGCTAAGGGCATACAAAACGCCCGTTTTTCTAAGGGCCAAAAACTAACACACTCCCCTGCCCACGAGGAAAAGCACGCGGGAGACACCACTACACTACACACACTAATGCCAGCACCTGCCTTCGAAGGCAGGGTGAGCACAACCGCACTCAGTCCCTCCCAGGCTTGCTGACCCTAACCCCTACACACGCTACTGGGTGGGCATGACGAAGAGGTTACGGGCCCTACTGGCCCCCATGTGAAATCGCAAGAGAACACAGCGCTACTAAACGACTGTGGCCTAACAGGGACGTCACCACACGTTTCCCTGTCAGGGCTTGGAGGGAAGGAGTGCTCTGTTTGCGTGCACAGCGTGTATGATGAAGATGTCGGGCTGTGCTCGCCACTCATGGCTGAGGTACAGTTTGTTAATTCTGTGATCAGCGCCCTTTTTAGCGTGGGCAGAAAAATCCAAAGTCGCCGAAGGAAACTGCAGCTGCACCAATCACCCTGACCTCTCCCACTTGTAAAGCAAAGGCAGATGAGACCTGGTTAGCGGCTGAGGAACCAAGCCAGCCTCCACGTATTATACGCTTCTCAGGCTGACCTATAATACACTGTCCTCTAACCAGGCCGCAAGCAAGCAAGCTTAAGGACTCCGCCCGTTCTCTTATAGAACGTAGGGCGGAGCCCTGGGTAGCCTAAGCAAGAGTTATACCGTGTGCACTGCGCGTGGCCTATAACCCTTTAATGCATCGTGTGTATGCAGGGAAGGGAGACGATTGACCATACTCTTTCTCCTACCATTGACCCACAACAACCAATCAGCGCGTGACTCAACCAGGAGGTGAGCTCCTCCTGGGCTTACCTACCTTACTCACCACGCATCATGTGAATGCCGAAGGGAACACGAACGCAAAACGACCCTAAGCGTTTAAACAACCGTGCGGCGAGTTATAAACAACCCTAATCGATTAATGCATCGTGTGTCATGCATGCCCTTCTTACCTTGTTTCCCGCAGAAGAAGGACAGGAATGGCGAACAACAGCACAGCGCAAAACAAGCCTACGCGTTCTGAATAGCCCTATTTTAGCGCTACGGCAACACGAACACGAGCAAGCACTTTCCTTTTTGACCTGTGAAGAGAAGAGAAGAGTGGATTGGGACACAGGGAAAGCGCCACAACGTGTGAATGCCTAGATTAGGCACGTGCATCGCGAGCACAGCGCACACACTAACCCTACGTGCGCGCTGCGTGCTCCATTCGTTTCACATACCTCTCATTTTCGTTTTGACCTGTGCAGAGCAAGGGAAGTGAACGCCCAAACCCCCAACGAACGCAGCGGTGACAACCCTAGCGTTTTAGCGAAACTACCAACACGAACGCAATGCATGCGTGTGACATGACACTAACATACCTGAGAGGTGGGTTGTCCACCTGCTCTGTTGTGTGGGTTTCTGTTCAATACTTTTTCCTACATTTTATAAAATTTTTGATGCAACTGTGCAAAAATTTCTTTGAAAAGCTTTAAAAACCACGGCTCATACCTTCTTTTTCTGGAGCCGTTTACGCTTGCGCAGCTCTTTTTGGGAGTCCGCTCCTGTTGCGCTTGTCTGCGACTATAGGCCTTGGCCTAAGAATGACGATTTCTAACGTCTCTTCCTCAATTTCTAGCCAGGGAAAAGGCTGGGGGGCAAATGGATGGACACTTGCAATGCTGGTCGAGGTGCCCCTGTAGGTACACGCACCCAGAGCATGCTTGGATGACCAAGTGTGGATCTCCCCCCACCCACCCCAGCGGGCAGCGCGACGGGTGGATGAGGACGACCCGCCCTGCGCCACGAAACGGGGTGGAAACTACCGCATTGTCGGGCAGGCCATCAAGGCACTCGAGGGGAAGTCAACCCAAACTTCCTGAAGGAACACCACATCAAGGGTGTAGTGCACGATGTAGGATATCAGCTTATCTACCCTATGCTCTAAGATGCAGCACTTTATACCCAAGGTTACAAAATGTGAGAACGCATCGGGTGAGACCGGAGGGAGGTGAGGAGGCGCCGCGCCGTAGGCCCTCCGCAGCTGGCCCATGGCCAGAGCTGCCCCCGGGTAGGGGCATCAGATGTCCTATCGGCAGACAAGCCGCCCTACAAGCCGCACAGATAAGGAAAATGCCCGGAAGAAAGAAGGGTCTTACCCGCTCACGGCTGTGCGCCGCCATGGCTCTAGTGATGGGTAGGTCCGTCGGAAGATACCAGCACAGCGACAGACTCGCAGGGCTGAGTGGCTTGTTTGTACGACTATATAGGGTCACTACGGGCAGACGACCACAGCGGCGACAAGTCTGGCCATAGGCCCACAGAGACAGCAGAGACAGGGTACGGGGCCGCAGCTCCCAACTCGAGCTGGTCGGTCAGTAGAGCCCCGTCGGCCGGGGCAGGTACAACCAAAATGAACACCGGGGCCGCGGCGCCGAAACAAGTAGCACCTCACCCTCCACAAAAATGGGCACTGCCGGGCACACTGTGCGCAAGCTGCCCGTCCCCCATTCACTTGGGACGGCCTACGCGAGACAACCGCTGTGCACTGCGCGAGAATAGTCCACGGCACTGACCGATACGTAGCTAGCTCGCTGAAGCTGCTTAAAGGCATGACCCCGGCCATGCCCTCGCATACCCTGTCACCTCCTCCAACCGGCGGGACCCACAGACTCCTTGATCCATAGACACATTGAAGCATGGATGCTTCGCAAAACAAAAGCGATGTGCCACATGACCTGTAGACAACCTAGTCCCTAGCCGGGGGCTCTACCTTCGCTACGGGGCTCTCATCCGATTCTACACTCACCCCATTGTACCAGTTATGCAACCTAGAGTGTGGTGTCCGGCAGACATGCTGGACATCAGGCCCCGTACAAAGGAGATTGTGGAAAAGAAAGAGCGGAATGGAGGGCAACCAAGAGGAGTGAAGGACGACCCGGGGGTTTCACATGGACACCCTGCCGGAACCGGGGTGCGCTTGGGGTGGGCGGAGAGCATGGCCGGGAGCTGCGCTCCTTTATTGGCCTTGAAGATCATCATGACCACGCCCGCCGCGGACGGCAGCATAGAGAGGTGTAGGCCCATGCTGGTCACGGCCTTCGGCAAGTGCTCCTCCAGCAGCGCACTGTAGAGGTCCAGGGTCGGGTCCATTTCGGACTGTAGCGCCTCCGTGTCTCCCCCCGTGGGGCGCGCGGCGGCAGCGTCTGCCTTCGGGGCATCAGCTGCGGCACCGGCCCAGCCGGTAGCGCCTTGCTTCTCCTCCGGGGGCGTGCGTACCGGCTTGGAGGGGAGAGCGTTGGCAGTGGTCAGGAATGCCATAGCCGTCAACCGGAGGACGGACTGCGATACGGGCATAGGCGACAGTTGGCTATCCTCGTCGGGGCGGTCAAGCCAGGGCATCGGCTTGCAATGGTGGGTCGCCAAGGCGGCATACACCCCTCCCCATAGCCACAGCCAGCCCAGCTAGGCCTTCGGCCACTCATCGGAGATACCGTGTGGAACGGGACTGTTGTGACTTGCAACAGTTGGATCTATGGGCGAACTCGACAGAGGACGCAGCGGGGGACGCCCCTGATCTGAATCTCATGCAAATTCGAGAGAGAGGAAGGCGAGGGGAATCATCTCTACGGCCCAGTGGGGATCTGTTTTTCAGAGCACAGGCACGGAGAAAGAAGTACAGGAGTGTGAAGTATAAAGGTGAGGTGGCAGTTAGACAATGTGTGGTGAACCGCATCGTTAGGTGGATTCAATCCAGCAGAATATGGGGTAACTGTCCCTCCTTAACGGATGCATTCTCTAGTAAATATTTAAAGCGATTCTCCAATTTCTGGACCCAGCACCACAATGCCCCGTTTCAACCATGGAATGAAGCATATTTGTGGATGCACCCCCCGAATGCGTTGTGGGAACAATGTGTTCCTAAATTGAAATTTCATGGAGCGCGGGGGCTTGCGATCCAGCCAGTCCGGAAGGACGCCGATTGGTGGTGGGAATTTGGGGAGGTGAGCCTGGATTGGATCGACATCCCCGAGGGATCCCCCCTATTTGAGGATGCACAGGGTAATATACATACAACAAAGACACCATACATGATTGCCCTGTTTGATGCTTTTTGCAGCGATGCTGAGGGTGAGCGGCGGGGTGATCCTGATGACATCATGGCTCCCTACCATAGCGTTCCAGCACATCGTACCAAGAAGAATACAGATGATTGGGATCGGTCTCCACATAGGCGGACCAGCCTTCATTCCCAAATACCTTCAGGTTATGAACGTGCAACCTACAATGCCACCCACCCCACATCAGATGAATTGGTGCGGTCTCATTCGGAGTCCGAGTCGGATTGGGATGGGGTCGCTGACACAGCACGTGACACTTCGAATTCATCTCTCTCTAAAGAATGCCGAGCAATGAAGAGTAAGAAGAACCGAGAAGAGGCCAAACGTGAGAGACGTGAAGCCCAAGCTCGATCTTCTGGTATGCATTCTGACTCTGCATTTCATTCTACTTAGGGAGTGGCCCAAAAGACTGTTTCTGCCTGGTCCCACTGGAGCTCAGCGGACACCGACGCGCAGAATAGGAGCTCCTCATCACCCGAGGCAATCTACAGGGAGTCCGAGACTTCTTAATGTAGCGTGCGCCAAGACGCCCTGATGGGTTGGTAGCCGATGCCCTAGACCTTTTTTGCGCGCTGCTGGAGGAGCACTTGCCGAAGGCCGTGACCAACATGGGCCTGCACCTCTCTGTGCTGGCGTCGGCGGCGGGCATGGTCGTGGTGATCGTCAAGGCCAATACAGGAGCGCAGCTCCCGGCCATGCTCTCCGCCCACCCCAAGCGCACCCCGGTTCCGGCAGGGCGTCCATGTGAAGCCCCTGGGTCGTCCTTCACTCCTCTTGCTCGCCCTCCATTCCGCTCTTTGTTTTCCACAATCTCCTTTCCACGGGGCCTGATGTCCAACATGTCTGCCGGACACCGCACTCTAGGTTGCACTCTAGGTTGCATAACTGGTGCGATTGGGTCGGTGTAGAATCGCATCAGAGCCCCGTACAGCATGTAGAGCCCCCAACTAGGGACTAGGCTAACTGCACGCCATGTGGCACATGGTTTTGCGAAGCATCTGGGCTTCAATGTGTCTGTGGATCAGAGTGCGTGTGGATCCCGCCGGTTGGAGGAGGTGACGCAGCACGCGAGGGCAGGGCCAGGGTCATGTTTCTAAGCCGCTTCAGCGAGTTATAAATGGAGGAGCTGCTGTTTGCGCACGGTGTGCCGGGCATTGCCCATTACTTTTGGGGGTGAGGTGCTAGTTGTTTGGGCGCCGCGGCCCGAAGGTCCGCTTTTGCCGCACCTGCCCCGGCCGACGGGGCTCTAATGGGTGACCGACTCGGGTCGGAAGCCGCAACCCCCTGCCCTGTCTCTGCCGTCTCTGTGGGCCTAAGGCCCGACCCGTCGCCGTTGTGGTTGTCTTTGCGGCTACTCAGTGACCCTATATAGTTGTACTGACAGGCTCCTCACCGCTGCGACTCTGTCACTGTGCCGGTATCTTCCCCCGGACCTTGCCATCACCAGAGCCATGGCGGCGCACAGCCGCGAGCAGGTCGGACCCTTCTTTCTTCTGGGCATTTTTCTTACCTGTGCGGCCCGTAGGGCGGCTTCTCTGCCCTTGGACATCTACTACCCCTCCCCGGGGTGCAGCGCCTCCTCATCCCCCTCGGGTCTCACCCGATGTGTTCTCACATTTTGTAACCTTGTGTATAAAGTGCTGCACCTTAGAGCATAGGGTAGATAAGCTGATATCCTACATTCTACACTACACCCCTGATGTGGTGTTCCTTCAAGAAGTGTGGGTCGACTTCCCCTTCGAGTGCCTTGTTGGTCTGCCGGACAGGGCGGTAGTTTCCTCCCTGTTCCGTGGCGCAGGGCTGGTCGTCCTCATCCACCTGTCGCGCTGCCCGGGGGGGGGGGGGGGATTGGGTTGTGGCTCGCACCAGAGGCAAGTCCCCGCGGCAGGTGTATCCATCCCTCACCGGCACGAGTGGGTCCTACCCCAGCTGTCTTGTTGCACAGCCCTCAAGACTGTTGACGACTCCCGAGCCCAGCAAAGCGCTGCTGGGAGGGAGATGCCGCCGTGTTTGTGTGTGTTGGTCGCGCGCATACGGGGCAGGGAGGGGGGCACGCCGGGTCGCGCCCAGGGTTGGTGCTTGGCACTGCTGGTGCTGCGGGGTGCGTTCTCGTCCCTCAGTGGCAGGGCCATGAGGCAACGGATACTGGGCTCGCATACGCCCCCGTGTCACAGGCGCATGGTCATCACCACATAGGTCAGTGTTTTTCCTTGCTGCACTGCAGTGCAGACCAGTTCTGAACCACTCCAGGTGGCTGCCGATTGTGCTTTGGCCTTGGCCATCAATACATTGAGGTCAACTTGCACCCACCACCCTCCCACAGTGCTGGTTAGCCTCTAACCCTTGCTCTGCGGGGCTTGCTCTTGCTGCCCCTGTCTTGCTCTTGCTCTCTGGCACGTGAAGACGTGTCATATCTGACCTCCGGAGGCGCAAAGGCGTCTCAACGTTTCACCTCCATACTATTCTGTTTGACGCTTCAACAGGTGCATTGCTGTACTGTGGCGCTTACCTGTTCAGTACCACTCCATGTGTGCGTTGGCCGCCCACATATCCAGGTCAGCTCGCACCCACCACCCTCCCGTGGGCCGCACTCTCTCTGTCCCTGTGCTCCGGCTTTCTGACACGTAATGACGTGTCATGCCCGTGCTCTGGGGGCGCAAAAGCGTCCCGTTGCTTCACCATCAAGCTTTTCAACTCTGTGCTGCAATGGCTGCCCACACACCCTGGTCAGCTCGAACCCCACACCCTGGGAACAGTGCCGGTTAGTCCCCAGCTCTTGCTATGTGGGTCTCTCTCCCCCCCTGTCCCTCTCTCGCTCTCCTGTCCTCTCTCTCTCTCTCCTTCTTTTTGGCCCTCCTCCCATTGCGCCTCACTCTCTCTCTCTTCCGCACAAAGGGGTGTTCGCGATGTTCGGTGGGTCTCTATCCCCCCCGGGGTTCGAACCCTCCTCAGAGCACAGAAGAGGTACGGTATACCTATTGAGCTACGACGAGTTGTTATCTGCATTATTGTTCCGACCTGTCCTACGCCCCCCTGCATGTCATCCCCTGTCAGGCATATGGCCGCTCGCATGGGGGTGTGCTCAGCAGCGTGTAGAGGAACCGCACAGTGTTCCCGGATACCGGGTCCGCCTGGCTGAAGAGCGCTCTCTGGAAGAGCCTTAAGAGGTCAGCTCGGCCCGCCAGCCACACATGCATGCAGTCTCCATTTCTACTCACAGAGGGGGGCACCGCTCTGTGTCCCTCAGCCGTCCGACAGTGGAGGATCGCCTCCCACTGGAACGGGTGCCACTTGCCTGCACTTTTGGGTCGCCACTGGACCTACATGTTCGGCAGAGCCTGAGTCTTCAGGGTCTAGTTGATTTGCAGCATCACCGAGTAGAGTTCTTGGTTGCTCATCAGCAATGGCTCTCCATGATTGTCGACAATTTCACAGTGCATCCTGGTGCTGTGTGGTTGGTCCGGTCGGAGCCAGATCTGCTGATTGCGGGCCCAGGCCAGTGTGGTCAGCTCGGCATCGACTGCCCTCAGCCCTTCGTTCGCAATGGCGTCCAGCTAGCTTAGTGCTTGCACCTTGAAACGCTGGCGTTCTTGTTGAGGCTTGACCTTCTTTGGGGCTCGCTGAATTTGTGTGTAGGGGCCACGTGGTTGTTGACGTGGTCCCTGCTCCTTCCATGGCGTTCCCGAGGGCAGGCGAGAAGCGCCCACTGGCGATATGCATGCGAAGTCAAAGCAGGAGCATCACCGGTGTTCACATTGTACCTGACAACCTGGCTCAGGGAGCTGTGTGAATGGGGTGGGTTTTACTCAGGAGAGCGCAGGGAGCAGTGGAGAGGCTTCAAGCAGTCACTGGAGCAGCTTCGAGATACGGGAGTGCAGCCGCGACAAGGGGAAGTACGAGTAAATGGGGGATTGAGTGCGTGGTGGCAAACACACACGGAGTGCTTCACGCAAGAACGCAACGCCGACACACACAGTTGGCATAAGGAAACAGAATCACGCCCAAAGCGCCCGAGGCAGGCAGGCCCGGGAGTGTTTCAAGGAGTACAAGACCTGATAGCACAACTGGTTGCGAAGGGTTACAGGATTGTGTACACGGACGGGTCATCAAAAAGACTGAGCCACAAGGACATGCGCAGGGCAAGTGGCTTTGGCATATTCGCAGTGGAAGATGAGCAAGGACCCGAAGTGCGGTTCTGCGGCTATGTGCCGACCCGCCACAGGCAAACAAACAACGGAGCAGAGCTTTGGGCAGCACTGGAAGCCCTACAGGGGTTTTGGGTGCCAAAACTGGCAATCCTCACCAACTCACAGTACCTGCAACTCGGAGCGACCGGCAGGGCTCAGCACTGGAGCTCAAAGGGATGGACAACCACATCCGGTAAGCTGCAGGTCCACGTGCCCGTCTGGGAAATGCTGCTCCGGGAAATGGCAAAGCCAGGAAGAGAAGTCAGGTGGGAGCACGTCCCAGCACATGTCAACGTGCAGGGGAATGAGGTGGCGAATGGATTGGCGATGGAGGGCATGTGCCCGAGCTCGCTGTGGTCCCAACATGTCACACAAAAAGCATCATCTGGGTCCGAGTCCACGGTAGGTTTGAGGGGAGGTTCAGGATCCGAGTCAGAGGAAACCAAAGCACTCTGGTCATCCCTGGGTATGGTACCCATGGATAGTGATGAGCTGACTGGGGAAGCATCGGGGGAACCAGCACCACGTGAAATGGAATTATACAACTCGAGCAGTTCGGGTAGTGAGGACATAGGGGCAAGACACACGCAAATGGGAGGTATGTTGCAAAACCCGTTTGCAGCAAAAATATTGTCCTTCAGCACAGATGTGAGTGACATCAGGCGGCAGCGTAAGAGGCGAAAGCTCAGGAAAAGCAGGAACCCCGGACAAGGTCGTTAGCGGCAGAGCCTGTAACCCCTGCATTCCAATGTACAAATCTCACAGGTTTCGAGCCCAACAATGCCTGCATGTCCGAAACCTACGTTCTAACGCAGGTGCTATTTGACACGAGCACCGCGTCCTGTCGCGACGTGCAGCTAAACACGGGTGTGACAACGGCAACGGTTGAACGCAGGCACAAACCCCGCGTCCTATCGCGGAAGAGCTCCCAGGCGTGATTCGACCACATTGCCTAGCCTTGATTCCTGTTCAGCAACCACTCCTGTTGGTCGGATTCCATCATGTCTCGGACTATTGACTTCCCGTTTCCAATTTCCACCGGGCCATAGTAGTGCTGGATCACCGCCGCCGCCGCTTTGAACATGGGGCACTCGACCATCGCGTGCTTGACCGTCTCCTTTTGCGAGCATATCGAGCACTTGTCCGTGCCCGACCTCTTATAGACTCTTGCATGCACGGTCAGCTTGTGCCACAGCACTCTTTGTGCAAAGTCCCGCACCCTCGGTGGTAGCTGTGCTTGTGCCCATTGCTCCCATATCTCTGGTGTTTGTGGGCCGCGGACCCCCGGCTGTGAGGCGTAGAATTGAAGCAGCCATGCTCTGTTCCAGTTTTGGACGAGGATTGTGGGGGTATCAAACCCCCCTTGTGATGAGAGTTTATTGAGGAGTCGTCCGCCGCGATTGTACACCCCCTTCCATGTTCGGGGCAGAGCATTCAACAGCCTCACATCTTCCAAGGATTGTAATTGACCCCACGTCAGTTGTCCCTGCCGGATCATTTTCACGTTGTAGTAGGAGCAGTTGAACTCATTCCGGAAGTATACAGAGTGCCACAGTGGCAGCTCGTCCCGAATTTTCGGGGGGGGGGGCACCTGTGGGGCCACCCGTTGGATATATGAGTGTGCCTTGCCCGACCATCCCAGGAACTTTCGCTCCGCCGTCCGAACCATGCCCAGCTGGATATATGGGAGGTTGTCTTTGGACGGTGTGAACCCAATTGTTGTCGCCCATGCATAGAAGGTCTCCACTGCCTTGTCGGGATACTTGTGAGGCTCACCCAATAGGCTGACGAAGGGAGCCGCTGCCTGGTGCATGAGAAACAGCTGTGGCTCCGGCAGTGCCAGCCCCCCATGCGTCCGTGGCCGTGAGAGGATTGGCGGAGTGATTCCCCGACTGTTGGTGCCCATGGTCACGTGGTATACTAGCTTTGGCTCCCTGATCACTGGGGTTGGGGCGTAATATGCCTTGGATACCCAGGCCACAACTAGTAGGATCGATGATGTCAGCATGAAGGCGCGCTCGTCCATCGACAACTGCAGCATGGATACCACCGGTGCGCGAAGAAAGGCCTCTTGCCACGCTGGTGCAAAGGCCTGTTCTATTGTCAGCCCCCATCCCTGGTCATCTTGGTGGTGCCGTATATTCCCACGGCGTACACCCAGATACTTGACGAAGCTTTTGACGTCCACCCCAATGTCTCGAAAACACCTCGCCCATTCCATTCCCCCACAGTTGCGAACTATCGCCGCCGTTTTGTTCAAGTTGACCTTCAGTCCAAAAAACTGCCCAAAGCAAGATACGACTTTCCATACTTCCCCAGCAGCTGTGGATTGGCCCGCCTGTCCAGGAAGATGATGAGGTCATCCGCATACATCATGATAGTCAGTCCTGGATCAGGGTCTTGTAGCGGGAAAATCACAAAGGACGCCACCAGGGAGAACAGTGCCGGTGAGAGTGGGTCTCCCTGCCGCGTGCCCGCACGCGGATGGTGGTAGACCCCTGGGACGTATCCCTTACCCACTGAGTACAGATACGGCGCACGCAAAAGATGCAGTATCAGTCGGATGTACAGGAACGGTATGCACATGAGACCCAAAGCTGCCGCCACCATCTCGTGAGACATCGTGGGGAACGCATTTTTGAAGTCCACTGACAACGCCGCTCCTTCACGCAAGCCATCCCAGAGAGCCCGTGAGCCATAGACATGTTGGAGGATATTTCTGTGACGAAGGAAGCCCCTTTGCTGTGACAGAATACAGTGGAGGAGAACATCCTCCAGCTAGATCACGAGAACGTTGGTGAGCCACTTCTGTCGTGTCGTTTGCAGTGCGATGGGCCGGAGAGAGTCTCGCGTTTGCATTGCTTTTGTCTTGGGGATCATTGTTGCCACTCCCGAAGTCCATGTCTCCGGCATTGTACCCGCGTCGAGAAAGCGTTTTAGTGACCCATACATTTGCGGTTCGAAAATTTCTGAGAACCTCTTGAAGAATTTTGCCGAGAAACCGTCCAGTCTAGGGGAGCTGTTGCTGTTCAACCTCTTGAGACCTTCATGTACTATGTCTAGGGAAAGCTGCTCGAACAGGAGTCAACCTGCCTTGCGCAGCCGCTGTTCCACTCCTAACGCCTTCAGGTAGGCCACACATTCTTCCTCCATGGCTCCCGTTGGGGTGGACACTCGATCCTAGTGCTCCACCAGCTCTTTGGCAACCGTCTTTGCTCCGCGTACTGCTATGCCTGCCCGGGACACCAGCTGCTGGAGTTTCTTTCGTTCCTGCAGCTCCCTCATCAGCCGGTACAATTCATTTCTTCGCCTTCTCAAGTCCCCTGATGTTTCCCCTGACGCGATCACCCCCTTGAGCTTGGAGAGCGTTTCCATGCGCCTTCTGTCACACTGTGCTTTTTCATACACCCCAACAAGGAGGGTGTAGGCTGTTGCCGCCTCCGTTGCTGCAATTCCCAGCGATGAAAGAAACTGATACACCGCCGGCGTGACGGAGTCCCGTGTGGAAACACGTAGGAGCCGTAGAGCTTGAACTTCAACTGATTGCTTTTTGTTGTTGTTTTCTCTTTGGTAATTGACCGCCGTTGTTTGGATGCAGCCCAGTGCATCTTCCCACCATTGGTCTGCCGTCGAGGTGATAGACTTGTGGGAGGTCTCCAGCTCTTCCATTGCCTCGGAGTCTTGGAGGATGGTCTCTAGACAGTAGAATTTGGGAACCGTGCCCTCCGTTTCGAAGGATGGGGGTGTGAATTCAGCCAGAATCGCCTTGTGGTCTGAGTTGGCAGCAAACATGGGTTCCACGCTGGTCGCCGAGCTCAACAATTCCGACGTTGTGTGGATGCGGTGAATCTCTGTGGATCGAGCCGTTCTCCTTCCCGAGGGTAGCCGTACGTGAAGCCCGTTGGACACGATGACTCTTTGTCCTTGATATCTGTCAGAGTTGGACAATGGATGTCCACCCAAACGTCCTGCAGACCCGCCTTCGCCAAGGTTGCTACCTCTTGTTCTCGGGCACGTAAAGACGTGTCGTGCTCAAACTCTGGGCCGCAAAGGCGTCCCTATGTTTCATTACCAAACTATTGTGATCAACACATAAAATCAGGTTTGGTCCATGCAACTCGTTGGCGATGTCTTTCTATTGCGACCGTCGTCGCGTGTGCTTGTGATGGAAATGGACCACCACTAAAGTGATCTCTAGTGGACCACTCGACAGTGAGGCTTTCAGCGCCCTGGGAGATAAGAACGTCATTGATTGTAATATCCACTTCGATGTTTTCCACGCCAGTGCCACTCCTCCCCGTCCTTCTTCATGGAGTGGTCCGTCCAAGCCATACCCATACTTTGATAGGCACCGCGTGCCCGCCTGACGATCCTCCGCCGTGACGAAGTGGGGCTCTTGGATGGCGAAGAAATCCACCTCCAGGGACCGAAGCCGTGACCCTAGGGCCACTATTCGAGTTTGCTTTCGCTTTCTCATGGTTATTTTTGTTTGAAATACATTTACATTTTGGGACAAAACTCTGAGCGTGCTGCTCAAAGGGATGCTTGATACGGACGTCATCCTCCTACTACATTGGACGACGAAGCTTCATCCTCCTTCAAGTCCCGCTTGCGTTTGAGGGAGCTGATGACCTTGTCGACTTGATCGTCCAACTCCATGGCCTTGGCCATTTCACCTGCCGTGATGAGGCCTTGCTTGCGTGTCTTGGCGTGATCTGTGTTCCTAGGCCGGTTTGTGATACGCTTTTTGCGCGCCTCATAGTCCGCCTCGGAGATCACAAACATTGCAGGCATCCCAGAATCCGACAAGTAGACTTTCCCAATTAGCTGTGACACACTTTCCCCTGGTAAGTCGCCATGTGGCCGTGCGCATCTCCCCAACACTCCACCTGACACGGTCCGCGATGTACCGGCACTGTACCGAGGGAGCAAGGGCCTGAGTCAGATCCGAGAGATACCACCAGGGTGCCACATCCAAGATGTACACTGTGCCCACCAGTTCCTTCTTCCACGTCGAGGGGACAGTGGGCTTAGAGATGATGTCTCTGTCGAGGAACTGTCCCATCTTAGGGTCCTTGAAGACAGCCCCAATGGCCGCCAGCAGTTCACGATACCTTGTCTTCAACAGCGAGTGCCCAACTTAAGTAAGACCCAGCAGTAGCTTACTTGGGCCCAACACATGGATTTTCACTGGTGACTGCGCTTGCAACACGCCCGGGATCGTCCAGAAGATTGCGAGAACTGAGGCATACAACATGGGCGACCATGTTTCCTTGTGTGTCTTCTTTATCCAGACCTCATAGACAACAGACATGTTTGTCAAGTTGGCCCCACGATACCATTCCACTGGCTGAATCTGGAACGTTGGCTTGGATCCGAATTGTGAAACCACGGTATTCGCTTGTTCCTCATTCAACTCCGTGAAAAACAACTTTGAGTTCCGTGGGTCTGTTCCCGGAAGGAGATGGATTTCATCAGAGTTCAGGCCGATAGACCCCAATGGACCATTGATCAAGTCATTGTGGACCTAGATGGCGTACTGATTGTCCCGCACATTTGGCTCATGGAACACCACTTTGTCAACCTCTGCCCCAGGTGTCATAAGTCGCAGGAGCTTGTACGTTGGGGGCGGCGACAGCTTCCTGGAGTCCCTTGTGCTGCTCGCAATCCAGACATCAAATCGACCGTGTGTGCGTATGTGCATGAGAGACCTGTCTCCCATTTGTAGCTTGTCGCAACAGAATGGCAAGTTGGGATTGAGGGCGAGGGCCCAATTGAGAAAGGAGGGCTTGTCATCATCATCGCTGACAGGTTCAAGCAGGATGGCAACAAAGCGGCCAAGCATGGGCAAATCCGTAAGCGGCCTCTTAATTGCGTTTTGAATTTTTTCATACTCAGTCATTTCCCCAACGAGCACAACGTTGGGGCGACTGCCGTAAAGGACGGCAGCTAGTTTTTCGGACAAGTCGCAGTCCTTGAAGAGGTCGAACGACAGGGAGGCAGCCTCTGTAACTCCACTCTTCAGCACCACCTCGTCGTGCATGATGTAATCGGCGTCATCGACGGCTGCCAAACACGCCAATTGGCCGGCGTCGGCAGGGACGATGACCTCTTCGCCTGGTGTGGCCAGACAGGCTTGGGTGTCCTGGACACTCATGCGGTCAAGGGACAAGGAGGTGACGTCGGTGGCAAGTTGTCAAGGCCCAGCGGCCCGGGCAAGCATGGACAAAAAGACACCGAAAAAAAAATAGACACTCAGAAAGAGTGGCAGTGGCAGGGGGGGGGGGGGGGGGGCGTCGGGTCGCACCATAGGTTGGTGCCTGGCCCAGCTGCTCCACGCACGGTTGGTCCTGAGGGGTCCTAGGGGGGGGGGGGGGATTCAAGGCAGAGGCACACCTTCATCGTTCTCTAGCGGGCCATGGTTGGCGTGTGTGGGGGGTTGTGTGTTCTCGGTGCTCCGGGCCCCAGCATCGGGGCATGGGTGCCCTACCACGTGGCTCCTGAGGGAGTCTGTGGGTCGGGTGACCGGTACTTAGGAGGCCCATAGTGCCCCCTATCGTTTTTTCAAAAAAAATTCATGTCCTGCACAGAGCCTAGCCTCTCTGCTGCATAGCCAAGCGTAACGGAGGGGTGGTTCCCAGCCTGGGTGTATGGGGAGGAGGAACGACACGCAATTTAGGGGTGCGAAGCAGCCAAAAGGCACCATTTTGAGCCCCCACAGCATGCAAGCGCAGCCACTGTTTTTTCCAATTTTGGAGGTCTGAAATACCGAAAATGGACCAGTCGCACCATAAAACTATGTTTCACGGTCTGATATCACAAATGGAGCACGTAGTTGGGAACGGCACGTGCTGCGGTTCTTCTAGCACCCGTGGTATTGTAACGGCAATCATGACCTTACATGCACCGCCTGTGAAGAAGGTGTCCCCTATCACATAAGAGAACAGCAGCTGTACAAAAGGAGGGTGCAAGGCAGCATTTCTGAAAGGCTGGGCTCTGCAGAGCCCAGATACATGAAATTCACCAAAAACAGGGGTAAGAGTACAGGGTGGTACACCAACACAACAGTGTACAGGCAGACAGGTAGTAACAGGGCGTTAAATAGGGAATTCCTACTGGCTGGGCTCTGCAGAGCCCAGCTCAATACAAACATCACAAAGCACCCATGAATTACGCTATTGATAAACAAGCCAGACCACCAGTGTAGTAATGGCTACAATAGGCATCGGACTATACCCCCCCCCCGCGAAAAAAATCCCAGTCCAATAAGCGATAGACCACTAGAGCACCAGTCATACACAAGGCATGGAAGCTGTACACACTAGTTGACGAGTCTAAGGCACGAACACACACAAAACAAGGCACAGAAGTTGTAAAAATCGTTATGTGCGCTGTAGGAGGTCCGCCAGAACAACAAAATTGGATGCTGTATTGACTACAGACTGATGTGTCCCCAGATGTGGTTCACAAGCACCTACTAACACCTGGCCACACAAAGACTGTTCCCCCTTCTAAATTCCGAGCAAATGTGGAACTATCGATAAATGGTTGACACCAACAAAAACCTGCCACAAATCGCATCAAAAAATTAAGCATCGCACAGTAGACAGTGTCAGGCCACTGTCCAACATACGCACTGTCAACCGCTGGAGAAATGAAAAGACACAGGCCCAACAGATCAATGCAATTGAGCATACATGACAGCGAGGAATAAAACATGGCTCAGCGATAAAAAGCAAACCTGTGCCCAAACTACTGACTTGAAATTGGACTTAGGGCATACCTGGTAAACTCGAAATGACAGACACGTTCAGCTGAGCTCTGCAGGGCCCAGGCACGGGCAACAGAACATGTCAGGACCAAATCAGGGTTACAAAAGGCATCTGGACTTTGCAGGGCATGGACTGGTAAAAAAATAGCAAGAATTAAATGATCTGGGGCTCATACACACAAACCTGGCAACGTATATGGACCACAATTGTGAGAAAACTCGACAGTTGGCACACTGTGTCAACGAGGGACGTACCAAAAGAAATGCCAGAGCACAATGTTGTGCTGATACAACCAAGTTCACACAGGGACACAGGGACACTGTTGAGATGAAAGCAGCACTGCGTACCACCAGGAGGCATGCAAATTGGCCTGAAGCAGCATGCTGGGCTCTGCAGAGCCCAACAGTACAAAATTGTTCATATTCGGGGGCAAATCAAGCAAATCTGGCAAGCTGGGCTCTGCAGATCCCAGCTCAGTGCAAATTAAAAAAATGAGCGTCAAATTCAGCCACAAACACGTACAGCGTCAAACGGGCACATCATTCACTGTCCCACAACCATTTGGGACTGCACAGGACAGGCCCAGTCACATCAGGCGCTCACAAAACCAGCACAGTAACACGGAAGCGTCTGTGGTTGTATGTCCGGTATGGTCCAGCGACAGTCATGATCCAGCGGTATGTGGGGCCTCTAGTCACTTGCCGTTGCTCTTGCCGTTGCTCTTGGACAAGCCAACCCGGACACCACGTTGCGGGGTGGCCTGCAGGCCCTCAACTGCCCTTTTTTTCTGCGATGGGGACGCCCCAGCGGCTGCCGTTGCCAACTTATCCTCCTCTTCTTTATTCTTGCGACTTGCTCGTTCGTCCTCTTTTGCCTTTTTCTCCTTCTCCTTCTCCTCCTTTTTACGTTGCTTCTCCCGTGCCTCCTCTTGCTTCCGCAACTCGCGCTCCGCCTTCCCATGCTCTTTCTGCCGCTGCTTTTCGGTGTTTCTCCCCTTTGGCTTGGGAGTTTGCGGATCCGGCACCTCCTCGACTTCTGACTCACTCGTGTCCGCGTCTGCTGCCTGGTCAGGGGACTCCTGCCGGAACAGCGGCTGCCCGGTGCTTGCCCAGTGCGTGACACTCCGCCACTCAACATCCTCCTCCGTGTCCCCTTTCCGGACGCTCGTCTTCAGCAGGTTCACCACATCAGCTGCATTGTAGGGACCATCAGATAGTACAACCCATGCGCAATTCAACGGGACAGGCAAGTGAATACAGCCTAGACTGATCAGGTCGGGGCGGCGGCCATAGTACAGTGCCCACAGGCAGCGCGATGCATCACCATCCATGTGCGTGTCGTCCGAGTCGTCGTTGGGGTCCTCCACCAAATTCACCAACCACCACAAAATAGCCAGACCCAGCCACAGACCTTCAGTGAACGACTTTTGTGTGAGGAAATGCGGCACTGCAGGGCCCAGCCCATGGGTCTTCACAAGCAACAAGGTTGACTGCTCAAACAAATATAGCTCTTCTCGGCGCCCCAGGTGGTACACAGCCATGCGCAAAGCCGTTGGGTACAAATCTTCCAATTGCGACCGCAAGTGTTGTTCCACAGCGACCAAATCCCCATGGTGTCCATGAAAGGCGCCAAGTACCCCTTGAGACAACACACGCACGATCTGCGCACCAGGGATCCACCCTCCACGCCGCGGGACTTCAACAATGAGTAGATTGTACTTCAGCATTTTGATCTCATTTGGGACTGCGGTCACCGATCCATCGTACGCCCAAATTTCTCCAGATTCTGTCCCCTTGCCAACATTGACCTTTGCCACCTCGCAACCAGACACCTCAACAGCTGGGTTCAACACTGGTCTCACAAGCAGTCTGCGATGGGCTTCGACATCTTCTCGATCGCTGACCCACAGACCTGCCTTCAACAGCGCCTGGAGCGATGGCCAGGGCGTGCTCTCGCTGTACTCCCAGCTCCCTTGCCATGCACCAAAATTCGCCAGACGGTGACTAAACTTCTTTGAGATGCGAGCCACTTCAGTCTTTGTGCCTGTGTGTACAGGAGCCATAGAGGAGGGCAGGAGGGCAGCGATCCACCAAGTCACAGCGATCCGGCAAAGCGTAAATTTGCATTTTGTTGGATCCTGGGCTCTGCAGAGCCCAGTACTGTCAAATTGGTAACATGAAGGCTGAAATTGGTCACTGTGGTTCATGTGGGCTCTGCATGGCCCAGCATGACTAAATTGGCAACTTAAGGGGTGGCCCGGGGGGGGGGGGGGGTTCGTGGGACATCAATAGGCCAGGCCGCAGTGGTCAACAGGTCCAGCGTCAAGGAAGCTTCAACAGGTCCAGCGTCTCTGTACATGCAGTCAATTGGCATCCCAGGGGATCCTGGGCTCTGCAGAGCCCAGAACTCTCCAAATGGTAATATGGAGTCTCAAATTTGGTCAACTCCCTCTATCTGGGCTCTGCAGAGCCTAGCATGACGAAAATGGTGAATTAGGGGGTGTCCCGGGGGGGGGGGGGGCTTGGACATCATTAGGCAAGAGTGCACCGGTAAGCGGAAGTGAAGTTGCGGAAGTTCGGACAATCCAACAGATCCAGCGTCTCTGTACATGCAGTCAATTGGCATCCCAGGGGATCCTGGGCTCTGCAGAGCCCAGAACTCTCTAGATGGTAATATGGCGTCTGAAATTGGTCAACTCCCCCCATCTAGGCTCTGCAGAGCCCAGCATGACCAAAATGGTGAATTAGGGGGTGTCCCGGGGGGGGGGGGGGGGGCTTGGGCATCTTTAGGCAACAGTGCACCGGTCATCATGAGTGAAGTTGCGGAAGTTCGGACAATCCAACAGATCAAGCGTCTCTGTACATGCAGTCAATTGGCATCCCTGGGGATCCTGGGCTCTGCAGAGCCCAGAACTCTCCAGATGGTAATATGGCGTCTGAAATTGGTCAACTCCCTCCATCTGGGCTCTGCAGAGCCTAGCATGACCAAAATGGTGAATTAGGGGTTCTCCCGGGGGGGGGGGGGGGCTTGGACATCATTAGGCAAGAGTGCACCGGTCATCATGAGTGAAGTTGCGGAAGTTCGAACAATCCAACAGATCCAGCGTCTCTTTGCAAGCTTGCATGCACTCAATTGGCAACCCAGGGGATCCTGGGCTCTGCAGAGCCCAGCAGACCCAAACTGTCACACTGAAATCGGTCATTACACTTCATCCAGGCTCCCTGTCGCAGCGGCCCAATCGCAACAAAAGGCAGGGGCTTACAAAGCAACAGCATACGTCGTGAAGGGTGGATGCGCTCAACTGGCATGTCGGGATGACCAAAGTGATACCACCACAATTCCCCAGCGCGGAGCTCCTTTGCCAGCTTCTGGAAGCCCGGTACTGTACTCTTCGGCGAGGCCATGTGGTTGCATACGCGCCACAAATTGTCGGGTTGCATTCCAGCAAAGCATCGCATTGTGTAAAGGGCAATCACCTGCTTGCGTTCCACCATCTTGCCGAGTGCGTCCGTGAAGGTGGCACCACAGGTCAGGGCCATATGGGCAGCTGGCCTCATTTGCTTGACGATTGTCTCCGTGTTGCCGGATTTCGCAGTCAGCCCCGCCTCCACGATTGCCTCACACATCAAGGTGACAACTGCCTTCTTGCATTGTGTGTCCTCAGCCGCCAGTTGTAGGAAATTGTTCAACAGTTGGGGTACACTGCTCTCACGCCCACTGTGCTGCGCCCTATTGTGTTGTCCGGCCAACTTTCGCCTCATCTCGACAGATGTATCAAACTTGATGATGCGCACGTCAAAAGTTGTCATCCAGTCCTCGACCGCGCCCATCCTTGCTGTCACATCCTTGCAAATTTCATCACACGCCGCAACGCCGTGTTGGCCTCCAATCACCCACAGGGCTCCCACAGAATACAACAGCATGGCAGGTCACACAGGGCAGGCCACGTACCCAATTACGTTGATCGAGTTGCGTCGCAACAATCCCATACCTTTGTCGTCCCAAACCAGAAGCTGCAGTCGGCCATCGGGGGGGTTTGCCAGTAGGTCCTCCTTCACCTCCGCCACGTGGTCCCAATCAATGAGCTTGGATTGGCCATACTCCATGCACCTGTCAATCTTCAGTTCCTTGCGCGGCACCTTCACTCTACGCACCTCCACGTAGTTTTGAATGGCCAGTACGGTTGAGGAGTCCTTGATGCTGCCCATCTTCCTTGCGACACGACCCTTGTTCACCACTTGCGAGGGAGATTGACTGGCCTGGCTGGCCCCAGCAACAGTGCTGCCCTGTACAGCATCCTCTATGGAGGGCTCTGGCTGCAGTGCGTCCACTTTCTCGGCTTCCAGTGTGTCCATCGCTGGTGTCTCAGCGGTGTTGCCATCCATGGCAACTTCGTTTGGTATGTCACACATGGTCCAAAAACACACGGACTTTACAGGACAAATCAAGTCACCAAAAACAGCACAACAATCACACAGTTCAAAGCATCAATGGTGGCAAATGGCAGATTTGGACAGCAAATAAGTCGGATCAAAGCTTTCAAATTGGCACCCACATGGGTTGAAATAGCCAAAAGTGTCTTCAAAACAGCAAATCACTGCAGAGGCATCTCAAGTACAATGTCCAGGGCACATTGATGGTCACAGCATCAAACAGGCCCACTAAAACGTCCCTCGTTGACACAGGTATGAACCAGCTGGAAATTGGGCCTGTGCAAATGGCCTGCAACACCACAGCCAAACCTGCTTGTGGCAATTTAACTCCAATAATCGTAACAGTGAGTACAGCAGTGCCAAGTCTCCCTCTTCGAGGGTCACACAGGCTGACGCAGCGGGTGCACACTACAAAACGAAAGAATGGAGATGTGTGCACAGATCAAAGCACGAAGATGGCATGGTCCAGGACTCGCCCAGCCCTAAGGAAGGAACAGCAAATGACCAGGTGGGAGTACATATCGGGCAGTGGTGACAGGCTGGGCTCTGCAGAGCCCAGAGTAACAACAACCAGTAATACGACCCCTTAAAACTCAGTGTCAGGCAAAGCTGGGCTCTGCAGAGCCCAGAGACTTGGGGTACAGTGATAGCAGGGGTGTAAACATCAAATTTGCCTGTCTGGGGGGGGGTTGCATTGCCACCCCCCTCGATGATGAGTCTGAGTCTATGAAAGCAACAAGAAAGCGACTGAAAATGACCAGATATGGGTACATATCAGACAGTGGGGACCGGCTGGGCTCTGCAGAGCCTAGAGTGTCAAAAACCAGTATTACAACCCCTGAAAACTCAGTGGCGGAGAAAGCTGGGCTCTGCAGAGCCCAGACTCTGGGGTACAGCAATAAGGGGCCTGTACACAGCAGATTGGCCTGTCTTGGGGGGGGGGGGGGGGTCTGCATTGCCACCCCCCCCCCCCGTGATTAGTCCGAATCCATCAGGTCAAATTCACGCAACTCCTCACTGAGCACAACAGGTACAGGGCCATCAGACAGAACATCAACATCTACAGCATCCCTCGCCCGGATCACAGGTACGCCATCCTCAGGGGGGGCACGCACATGATCAATGAACATTGCATTTGGCACTGGGGGAACAATGTGCTCCATTGCAATTGGTATGAACCCAACTGTTTCTACAGCTGCCCGGGCCTCGCGGCGGTTCACAGGTGGCCTAAGTGGGATATGTTGACGTATGTAAGCCATGGCATCATCGCGGAGCCCTTGTCCACCTACTAGGGTGCGCAGAAAGCGCTTTAGAATAGATTTCATGAACACAACTGTTAGGGTACCCCCGGTTCCCTTTTCAGGGAACACGTACGTTGTGTCTCTTTCTGCCTCAACCACACTAACTGGACCCGAGGACCATCGCACAGTTGGATGCTCCTCCCGTCCTGCACCACGCATGAGTGCCCATACCCTGTCGCGCACCTCAACACACACACTTTCGGAGAGGGACTCCGTTGCACGTGCCTCCTGACGGGGGGGCATGCTGCGGAATAGGTCACCAGCCTGATCCGCCGTGTGCTTGTCGGGGTGTTGCTTGCACCGTGCCCGCAATTTTGCAAGCAGGGCCTCACAACATTCCTCCACATGGGCAGCACCAGGCGTGTCGTCGTGCCATTGTGTATTGTACAGAAGTGCACAGCATATGGTACGGACATAGTCCATTTTTGCTGCAGCTGGACCGGTTAGGTCAACAAGCAGACCCACGCAGCGCTGAAGTACACACGTGGCCACTATACCAGTCCCGCCGGCGCGCCCAGCCCAAGTGCAATTGCGCACTAAGTGTCCTACTACAAAGATGGCTGGGAGGTAATAATTCAGGAGGGATTCAAGGCCCCGAAGGATGCGCAACCCATCCTGTGTGTTTAGGGCTGCTTGGTTGGCGCGTCCCTCAAACAGGGTAATTTTCTGCCGAAGTTGTGCCCGTATGTCCGGGGCTGAGAGAAGGAGGGCAGCGATGGTTTTCTCTATTACAATGAGTTTGGGATTGTTACATATGCGCGCACCGGCCCCAAACACGGGAGCGGTGATGTACGAAAACAGAGGAAAGAATTTACGCCAAATGATATTGCAAACATGTTTGTAGGGGTGCCAGACGCCGTAAATCAACGAAATACCCCGCAACCAATCCGGAAAATTCCAGTCAATGGTTGCTCTAGAGTACAAAAATTTGAGCACCCGGTAGTGGATGTTGCAATCAACGAGCAATGCCATAGGTTTTTGACAATGCCGTTGGGTAGTGCGTAGCATATCGAGGAGATCCAAGAGCTCTGGGTTCTGACCTGTACGGGACTCATATATGCCGAATGGCTTCCAAAAGAGTTGCTGTCTACCAGCCTCCCGGGCAACATCGAGGGGGGCACGGATGGTTCTCCGAGAAATGGGTGTATTGCACATATCAGTGCACACCTTCAACATTTCTCTTTGCCGTTGAACAACTGCCATGGCCACTGTGTCCACCCGGTCCACTAGGTCACGCAGACTCGGGTGGCCAAGAAAATGAGGAAGGGGGGTTGTGTGCAACACCGCTATGGCGGTCACATCTAGACAGACATTGGGTTTCACCGGATTGGCCCGAAACTGGGCATGCCACCAGTTGTCCACCCACACCACAATATCACGGCGAACAATGCTACGCCACAGTTTCCGGAACTGTAATGCCCCCTGGTCTGCAATAGACAACCGGGATGGCTTGGTGAGACCAGCGTGCACCAGCTTGCGGCTGTCTGCCCGCATTACAGCAATGGTGCTCTCACCACTGGGGAAGGCCGCTTGTGGCAAGGCCATGCGACGCATCCCCAGCCATACATAATAGGCCTCCTTGGAAAAATTAGTTAGCCAACGCGGCCATTGTTTTCGTGCCAACACCTTGCGAATGCGGTCGAGCGTAATGTGAATCCGCTTGTTGACACGTAGACCCGCACAGAATTTTATGAATTCCTTTGCCACACCATGGCGCACAGCCGACAATATCATTTGGCGACCGGTGCGCCATTCTGTCGTACAAAGAGACCGCGGGTAGCTGACATGCAACGACATAGAAACCGGTCCATAGTTATAACACAGTCTGGGTGGCACAACAGGAAAAGGTTGGGACCAGAACAGGTAACTAGAGGCGTAGACTAGCACACAAAAGGGGGCAAAATGGGAAGTGGTGAAGGTCTGGGCTCTGCAGAGCCCAGCCAACAGAGAAACCCCAATAAGCACCCCTCAAGTACCAAGGTTATGAGTGCTGGGCTCTGCAGAGCCCAACGTCCCGTAATCAGTAATGGCGGGCCGTGTAATAGACAGAGGAAAAAGAGGGAGGGACTCGCCACAAGCAAAGAATTGCGAAGGGGTAAAAGTAGCATTTGGCGCAAGCTGGGCTCTGAAGAGCCCAGGGTCCCAAGAAATGATAGTTGGGGGTGCATACCACCGATTTGGGGAGTAGACCAACCACTTAATGCATCACAGTGTTTTCCGGTATTTGACCGGGGGCATATCAGGTAGTAGTGACCACCGTGACCGATACGGACCATCCTTCTTTACCGGGATAGTAGATGGTTGTGGGGGGGCAGATGGAGCCACATCCGGCGACCATCCTACATGCGCATGTGGCAAAAGTGAGTACCTGGGGGAATGTCGGATGTCCGCATAAGCGGCAGTGGGCAACAGGGAAGTGCGCGGGGGGGGGATGCGGGAGGGAACTCCTTGGGGGTAGTGCATTATCAGACAGGGGCAGCGGGGCGCTAACTGACCGCCTACCACTAGAGGTGACTCAACTGTGACTCAGGGCGGGGGGGGTGCCTCGATGTGGTACAGTCACTGGTGGCAACAGGCTGTATTTTGACTGCCCACCGGTGCGGTCTGCTTCCACAGGTAATGGAAGGGACCTTACGTGCTGGCGATCGGAGGGGTGCCGATCAATCTCTGTAAGTGTGGGTTGGTTGTCATCCGGGGGAGGAAGTGGCCGAGGAGGTGGGATACGGGGATGGGGAGACAACTCAACAGGGGGACGTGATTCTGGATTCAGTGTATCCAGGATCAATGCAGCCCGCTCCTCGCTGCGTGAGTGAAAATGGGATCGGCATATCCGATCCCCTTGTTGCCATGTGACGAGGGGGTTGCGCATTGGGTTCCGCAATGCAAAACGGAACCGTGCACGAAGCCCCCAAATGTACTGCACGAACCATCGTGCCTGGTGACCACTGTTGTCCCTCAGCACCTCCATTGTCTTTGGAGTCAATGGGTCATTGAGGGAGGCCTTTGGTGGGGTTGGCTGGTCCTTGGGGACAAGCTTTGGTGACCCGGTGGGGATGGGGGTGCTGACCCCGTAAACATAATCGCCTCTTGCAAGGCGAGCGTAGCTGCAGCACGCGCTGCTATTCCACTGGTTGATGGGACCGGTAAGGGCACAGGTCCTACAGCCTCATCTCCTTCAGTATCCTGGCCGGAACCCGGTACATCCACCTCCGTACGTCTAGCATGTGGGAAATCAGCCATGGCTGTTGTAAAAGGAAGATAGCATGTTACACGTACTTAATATACGGGACGTATGACCAGATAGTAAATGTACGAGCACTGCAGAGTATGCATAAAAACCAACTGCAATAGATTAGGGTATATTGCAAACAATGTGTCCTAAAACTCCCATAGTATCGGACGCACCACAACAATAGAAACACTACCCCACTGGACCCTGTTGGACTACACTGCGTGCAAACAGCCCAAGGCTTGTTGCAGCGTACTCCTGAATGGCGACTGTCATACTTACACAATGCCATGGGTGCACCATTGTAATACACGATACAACAGCAACGCGGCAGAAAGGCATAGAAAAAAATACTACCAGACCACATGTTGAATAAGTTTCGAAGTGTCATAGCGCTATTATGTCACACAAAAGGGGGCAAAATGGGAAGTTGTGAAGATGTGGGCTCTGCAAAGCCCAGCAAACAGGGAGACCCTAATAAGCACCCCTCAAGCACCAAGTTTATGAACTTTGGGCTCTGCAGAGCCCAGGTTGTTGAAAAATCCTAATATAAGCCTTGTTTAGGCAGTTCCATCTAGATTATGTGATGCCTCGTGTGGTAAGCGTCTTGGATCATTGCCCACTGGTAATGTATGTAGGAGTTGTATCCTTGAATACTGTTACTGCTGACGTGTCCGGGGACAATGTTTAGGTTGAATGTGTTACAATGTCAACGAGAGTATACCACTTAACCCAGCGCCATGTAGCGTGGCCACTTGACCACTGTATACAGGTGCCGAGTGTTGTACCGGGGGGTAGGTACAGAGGGTATAACTTGTAACCTGGGCTTTGAAGAGCCCAGAGATCTAAGATGTGTAATATTGGGGCCAAAAATGACTTACACGGCTGGTCTGGGCTCTGCAGAGCCCAGCCTGATGAAAAAATGCAAATTTGAACCCCCATTTTACCATACGCAAAACACCACCCATCACCCCTTTTTTCGCTAAAACGATAGGGTGCACTATGGGCCTCCTAAGCGGTAGCTTCCTCCAGCCCATGAATGAAACCTAGCGGGGTGCACGGGGCGTGTAGTTTGAGGTGCTCCTTGACTGACCCAGAGGGTCAAATGTAGCGGTGCACGGAGTGCCAAACCGGCTAGGAGCGTCGCAGTAGAAGGAAGGTCCCAGGGTGTGCTGAGCACTTCTCTGCCCCAGGAGTACTCAAGGGAGCGGAGCTCCTAGTGAGCTTGTTGCGCCCTTGTCACCTCTAACGAGGCGGGGGCCTAAGGGTGACACCGCTCGGCACCCCTCCCGCTCTGCGGGGGGGGGGGGGGGGTGGAATACACACTTGGACATCCAAGCATGTGCTGAGTGTGTGTACCTACAAGGGCACCTCGACCAACATTGCTGGTGTCGATCCATTTGCCCCCCAACGACGGGACCATGAGAGCAGCAGACTAGGACCCGCTCCAATCGTGTCGCGCTAGCCATCGGAGAGGCGATGCAAGTCAAACATGCGCCCAACGCGGTCATGGGGGCGCACATGCTTAGGGCTTAACACCATGGAGACAAGCTGGGCTAGATGCGTGCTAAGCCCAAGCGGCTGCTAACGCTGGCAGAATAGCGGGTCAACACCGCCGCCAGAAACACCCAATCAGTCAAGGTCTCAGAAACATGCCAACTACCGCCCTCCCTGCGCATGCGCACAAGGTTGGAAGGGGACCGCTCATCGTGGGGGCATGAGAGAAACTGCCATGCGCCTGACTGCAGCTCCGTGGCCAGCCACCCCTGCCATGGGGGACTATGGAGGCGTTGAGGTCCCCTTGCCAAACCTGAAGTATGGCTCGAGAGCCGCGGAGAAAGCGTGCCGCCACAGCGCAAACATCCCAACGAGCGCCGGGGGAAAGGCTGGGGGGCAAATAGATGGACAATAGAAATGCTGGTTGACGTGCCCCTGTAGGCACACGCACCCAGCGCATGCTTGGATGACCAAGTGTGGATCACCCCCCCCCACCCCCCCGGGAAGCGCGACAGGGGGATGAGGACCACCAGCCCATCGCCACAAAACGGGGTGGAAACTACTGCCCTGTAGGACAGGCCCAAAAGGCACTCGAGGGGGAAGTCAACCCACACTTCGTGAAAGAAGACCACATCAGAGGTGTAGTGCAGGATGTAAGATATCAGCTTATCTACCCTATGCTCTAGGCTGCAGTACTTTATACCCAAGATTACAAAATGTGAGAACGCATCGGGTGAGACCCAAAGGGGGGCGAGGAGGCGCCGCGCTGTAGGCCCTCCGCAGCTCGTCCAGGGCCAAAACTGCCCCCGGGGAGGGGCAACAGATGTCCGATTGGCAGACAAGAGGCCCTAGGGGCCGCACAGGTAAGAAAAATGCCCATAAGAAAGAAGGGTCCGACCCGCTCACGGCTGTGCGCCGCCATGGCTCTAGTGATGGGTAGGTCCCGGGGAAGATACCAGCACAGCGACAGACTGGCAGGGGTGAGGGGCCTGTCAAGACGACTATATAGGGTCACTGAGTGGCCGCGCATACGACCAATGCGGCGACAAGTCGGGCCATAGGCCCACAATGACGGCAGAGATAGGGTAGGGGGTTGCAGCTCCCTACCCGAGCTTGTGAGCCATCAGAGCCCCGTCGGCCGGGGCAGGTCCGGCCAAAATGTCTCACGGCTCACCTCCTCCAACCGGCGGTAGCCACAAGCTCCTTGATCCATAGACACATGGAAGCCAGGATGTTCGCAAAAGAAATGTGCCACATGACCAGCAGACCGCCCGGCTCCGATCTGATTGTACACTGACCCCATCGTACCAGCTATGCAACCTGGAGTGCGGTGTCCGGCAGACATGTTGGACATCGGGCCCCGTAGAAAGAACACCGTGGAAAACAAAGAGTTGAATGGACGGCGAGCAAGAGGAGTGGGGGACGACCCAAGGGCTTCACATGGACGCCCTGCCCGAACGGGGGGTGCTTGGGGGTGGGCGGAGAGCATGGCCTCATCGCATCTCATAGCATCACCACCACGCCCTCCGCCGACACCAGGCATAGAGGTGCAAGCCCATGTTGGCCGCGGCCTTCGGCAGGTGCTCCTCCAGCAGCGCACGGTAGAGGTCCAGGGCCGCATCCATTTCGGACCGCAGCGCCTCCGCGTCTCCCCCCGTGGGGCGCGCGGCGGCGGCGTCTGCCTTGGGGGCATCAGCCGGGCCACCGGCCCAGCCGGTAGCGCCTTGCTTCTCCTCCAGGGGCGTGTGTACCGTCATGGGTGGGAGAGCATTGGCACTGGTCAGGAACGCCATAACCGTCAACCGGAGGACGGACTGCGATACGGGCATAGGCGACGGCTAGCCAGCCTCGTCGGGGCGGTCAAGCCAGGGCATCAGCTTGCAATGGCCGGTCGCCCAGGCGGCGTTCACCCCTCCCCATAGCCACAGCCAGCCCGGCTAGGCCATTGGCCACAGGGATGGAGAAGCCGTGCGGATGTGGGACAGCATCGGTTGCACAGCTTCGGGCTCGGCGTCCACTGCGGCCCGAAACTCGGTTTCTCACGAGTCCCACTGGAGCTCAACGGACACCGACGCGCAGAATAGGAGCTCCGCATCACTCGAGGCAATCTCCGGGTAGTCATAGACTTGTTGATACAGCGTGCGTCAAGACGCCCACAGGTAACCCGCTGATGGGTCCGTAAAAGGGGAACATCAATCGAGGACACGGACCCCCGAAACAGCGACAACCACACGCCGAAGGAGGACGGCATGCCATCCGTGAGCTCCAACCCGGCGACCTCCGCCTTGGAGGGGCCGTGGGTACAATTGCAGAGAAGCTTCGGGGGGCCGTTGACGATCCTGGCGACAACCTAGAGGCAGGCGGACGTGATTTGTTGGTGCTGACGCTCAGGGCTCAACGACTTGAAATCCGGCATAGCAGGGAGGAAAACACAGGGCCCTGCCGAGGGCAACAAATAGCATAGCTCCCCCCTAGGGGTTAGAGCCCAGAGACAGTGCAGGAACACGAGGCGGGCGGACACAGGGAGGGGGTATTGTACAACTGCAAGTCACCAGTCGGCCTAGGGCCTAAGCGGAGCTCACACCATATGGCGCGTGGCACGCCGCTCGTGTCTGCGATAGCATCCTACTTTGGGCGGGACACAGTCACTTTTCATCGGCGCGGCCCCAAAAGCCGCCAACCGGCCCGGGACAGTCAAATTGAGCACGGGCGGCCCACGCATGTGCCCCCACTACAAGGGGTGAGCAAACTCTGGAGCAAGCCAAGGCTCCCTGAGGACACGGGGTGGTGGGCACAGGGGGGGGGGGGGGGTAGTATACAGCTGCCGGCTCCTCCCACCAAGCCTCTCACTCTACGAGCTGGGGGGGGGGGGGGGAGCAGGTCAGTAGACACATCGAAGCAGGGGGAGCACCACGCCCCTCACCGGTTGGGCAAGAGCACATGGTACGGTGGCCCCCGGTCCAAAGAAGCGTAGTCAGGAAAGAGCACCTCGAACGAGGGCGGCACAGAGGGCCTCTCAGGCAGCGGCCCGCAGACGTGCGTCCCACCATGCGCGGAGCCAGACGCACGCGGGCATGGCTGCACTGACGGGGGGCCTTCGCCCGGGCACGGAGGCGCCTAAGGGCGGTCTCCACCACATCAAGGAGCCTGGAGGACGCTGAAAGGGTGAGCCGCTGGTGGGTTGTGTGAAACATGGTGGGGCGGATGGTGATACGACTGGAGTGGTCTACCTTGCCACCAGGGAACTGCCAGAGCTGGGGGCGGCCTAGGTGGTTGCCCTGCTTGCCGCAGGCATGCTGGACGGCCGCGGTCAGCCACACGGGGCGGAGGGCGTGTAGGAGGAGGGTGTGCAAGAGGCGGGCATGGAACTGCCGGTCGGCCTCCGGGATCTGCACCTCTGGGGCAGGGGGCGACAGCAACACCCCTAGCCGGGCCGCCGTGCGCCCATACAGGGCGTACTGCGGAGCTAGGGGGGAGAGGGCGGCTGTGTAGCGCTCTCGCCACTTCCCCGCGTTGTTGACGGCCCACTGATAGCGGGCTGTCAGGGTGTGCTTGCAGAATCCGGATGGAGCAGCAACCGGCGTAGCGGGCGGCGCGGGGTCCAAGGGAGGCTGGTCGTACGGAGACTGCCCCCCGGGCTTCCGCAAATAATGCATGGGCGGGACTTGCCGACGGTTGGAGGTGGGTGACATCCCCCGGTTCGAATCCACCGCGCTGGAGCGGCGCCCGGGCGCCGGTTAGTGGGGGCACACGGGGAGCCAGTTCGCACGCGCTATTGACGGAGCCGCTAGGGACATACGCCATGGAGACGGGCACAAAACGGGGCAGCATCCTGACGGAAAACGTCCCCAGTGTACTCCGTACATAGGGGGGCGATAGGATAAGCACAGGGCCACCTCCCGGCGGCACACGCCCTGACACATCAGCCCGGCACACCACCATCACAACCTCTATGGCAGTTCTCGTCGGCTGGCACCCCGTTGAGGACGAGGTGGGCGAAATTCCTTGCACAAACTCGTGGCACACCGCAACACGCCTCAATCCATAGTCTAGCAAGACGGTGCATACACTTCTAAGAGAGAGGGGGGTCACTAACTGCTTTAAGCATGGCGGAGAGGAGCACCGAAGTTCACACGGAGGTCCTCGCCGCCCATCAGCCTACACTCCACTCAAGGCGGAGCTGAGGCCGTTCTCCAGGGTGGGCTGTCGTGGCGGATTGGGACGAGGAAGAGGGCAAGGCAGGCACGGGCAGCACGCGAGTGCCACTGCAACCGTGAAAGGTGGGGCCGGGAAACGAACCGCGGACGGAACGGACGAGTGTGCAGTGCATGTGGACACTGGGTGGTGGCAAGGGGCTGTTCTAGACACACTCCCCCACAAACAGTGCAGATCGCAAGACCACCTCCGATTGCCACTGCGGGGCGGGCTGACGGTGTATCGGGGCTAACAAACTAAGTGAGGCACAGGCCCACAACGGGCCGCTCGCCTCACTTGCTGCAACCAGTAGCGCAAGGGGGAGGAGGTTACAAGGATGACGGGGGGTAAGGGGGGGGTAGCACATTGGCGTTGTGTCCCCATAATCACTCATGCATCGTGCAGGCAAGGCAGATCAACATACAACTGTAGGCTTCTTCTGCTCAAACTTCTGCTTTTGCACACAATCTCAGCATTGTGCATGACCCAATGACATGTGCGATGCCCAGACACGCAGTGTCTAGACCACGACTTGTACTGGCAGGCGGCTGGGCCAAAGGGTAAGAACGCGGGTTACAAAGAAATTTAGCTGCACAACAGGGAGTAACTCATATTGGCATCCTTTTTTTTTTACTGACTCCAGAAGTTCAAAGAGTACTCAAGACTGTGCTTGCGAAAGTGGGCGTCTCCAGCATATGATACAGTGGATCCCCGCAAAGCGGGGCACATGGCAAACACCCAGAGTTCACATGCGTATAAGAGTGGGCTCTCTGATGCGGTAGGCGAAACCGCCACGCCATATGGCAGGCCCATAATGTGTAAGATTTAAGGGGGTTAAACATGCTGCATCACGTGTGTGCCATTCCCCACAGGTCTTCAAGGGTGACAAGCTTTCGTCGCTTTGTAGGGGCCATGTCCGGTGGCGGGCGTTGGCCCAGGATACCGGGCCGTGTGCGGCAGTGGCGTTTAGGCAGAGGGGGCTCCAGCCAGTGGGCCGCGCGCTCAATGCCCACAGCTGGTTCATCATCGAAAAGAGCTGGACCCTTCGGTCATGCAGCTGGTAGTGCTGGTCTGCGCAGGTGGTCCACACTCTAGCACGTCGCAGAAGGGTGTGCTAGTGCCGTGATTGCCGCACCAGATCATCTAGCATGTCGCGGTATGAAACCATCAGTGAGGCCCCGAAAACGGCACGTTGATGCAGAAACCAACGCTGGGCCAGATATTGCATAGCCGAAGCTACGTGCTGTGCCCCTGGGTCCGCGGCAGTGGGATAGAGGCAGTGCTCGAGATATTTTACGGCCCATGACCTGGTGTGGTATGATTGCGGCCGGTCCCATGTGCGCGCAGCTCTACGGTGGGGCGTCTCTTGAGAGGCGCAGCCATCCTGCCGCTGTGTTCTCTCCCGGGGCCATGTATACCCTACTTGATTGCAGAGGATAGAGTCCGTGGGGTTCGGTCGTACAGCTCGTGAGCGCAGCTTTGTGTACCATGCCGGCACCACTGTGGAGGGCGTGGGCGGCACCTGTGGGTCACGGGGGGGCATGCTGAGTTGGCCGTGTAGTTAGCATACGCCATGTAGGGCGTGGTACTGGTGCCAGGCCACACGCTCCCTGAGGTCTACCCCCATTGTTCGGGGGATGTGGTCCCATAGGGGCTGTGGTATGCGAAGGCAGGAAAAATGGTGTAGGTCTGCCGCTGACGCCCCGTTCCACCATTCCGTCACCGTATCTTGCCATGGTCCCCAGGTGCTAAGCCACATGTTGCGAAATGCGACTTTCCAACGCATGCGGTGGATGAGTCGTTTGTGGACAGTGGTACCGTGGTGGAGGGGACATATGGGGCATTTGGGGTTCGTATGGTCCCACTGCGCGCCCGTCCCATCGCATCGTAACTGGCCCCAAAGCCATTTAACCAAGAGCATACGTCGGTCCCCGCGCATCGGCAGCCAGGATACCAAGTGTGCACCGTCGAAAGTGACAACGCGCCTCTATTGGAGGATCCATTTCCGCGCTGGAGTGGGGGCGGGCCCGCTGCACATTGCAAAATCTTCGGGGCACCGGGGGTCGTAAACCGGCACGGGTAGGCGCGTGGCCATCGTGGCGAGCAGGTCTACTTCCCCATTGCGTGGAATTTGTTCGCGTTCTTGCGCGTTACGGGCCTCCGTCTCAAGGCAGTGGTTGGGGATCCACTCCGCGTCGACGCGCTTGTGCTGCACCTGGTCACACACTTTGTGGCGGATGTCAGCGTCAGAACATTCATGCATGGGTCGGCGGTGTGCGCATTTTGTGACGGCCATGTTGTCGATGTATTGAGTGTCACCGTCAGATGCAATGGCCCCGCCGATGGCTGCTCCGTACATTTCAGCCCTGTAGGACTGTTGTGGGCCCGCCACTCGGGCGAGGATGCGAAGAGGCGCTTTTGTTACTGCTGCACCCGCCGCTTGGTATTCCGAGCCCGCAATCTGAACTGTTTGAAGGCTGCCATCGGAGTATAGGGACGTTCCGGTTGGCGGTTGCTTGTTTGAGTAGCACGGTATGCCCGCGATATTGACAGGGTGGTATCCCGCAGGTACCGTGCCTGCCGAGGGGTCTTCGTGGTACAGGTGTCGGGCAATGTAGTGGCGCGTGTGGAGGGCATCCCCCACCTGCTCCTTGCGGGCAGATAGGAGGACGCCGTCATCAAAGCTTTCACTGTCGATGAGGTTGGGTCCCCCGGCCGGCCGCGGCGGAAGTGCTATGTGGAGTGCAGTGCGAGCACCTAGCTAGGTGAGTATAGCCAAGTAGTTGCGAACAGGCACTGCTCGGTAGGGCAGCTCTTTGCTAAGGTTGCAGCCAATGGATCCCGGACGCGAACATAACGTGTTCAGTACCATTGTGGTGAAGCGTGCCCTGTGGGCCCACAACAGTTGGTGCAACCCCATTCCGCCCAGTCGGTGAGGAGAAGTGATATGGAGGACGTTGTATGATTTGTGAACGTCAACCTTATTGAGTTCCATGCCCTCCGCGATAAGCACAAACCGCAAGCTCATGGAGTCCATGGCTTTGAACATTGAGGCGTTGGGGAGAAACAAGGTGCGGTACGTCCACCGTGGGATCAGGATGGTGTTCAGCAGCTGCACCCGCTCGAAAGCGTTCAGTGGCAGGTATTGGTATTGCGCCAGATCAGCTGCGGCCGTCCCAACGAAGTCATCACGTGCCTTTTGTTCCCACGTTGGATGTGCCAGGAGGTGACCGAGGTAGTGGAAGATAGGGGGTTGCAGCGGTAATCCCGCATCGCCCCAAGTGATGGTGTCCCTGGTTGGGGACTCTCGTCGTGCCACACCCTGACGGCGGGAGGGTGGGGCCCAACGGTACACCTGTGTCTTTGAAGGGTTCGTCTTGAGGCCCAGTATGGCAGACAGCTATTGACGCGCTCCAGGACCTGCTGCATCTCCCGTTGGCTCGGGGAGATGATGGCGATGTCGTCGACATAGGCCAGTATGGTGCTGTTGGGAAATTCCCTAGTGAGAGTCTGGTGGAAGGCCTGATACACCAGAACAAAAAGGGCGAGGGGACAGGGGGCACCCCTTCTTGATGCCACGGCGCAACGGAAAACAGACGTCTCCGTACACCCCCGTGCTGTGCGCGTAGATGCTAGCCACCATGTTGTAGATGCGGGCTGGGGTTCCAATCAACCGGAGTCCGCAGGTGAGGCACCCATGGGGCATGCTGGGCCAGGCTTTTGCGATGTCCAGGAGGCATACCAGCGCTCCGTCCCCGTATTGGTGTAAAAGCATTGACATGCGGAGGGGTTGTTGTGATGTGGTATAGCCTCATCTACATCCTGCTTGGGGGTCGGAGAGCGCCGCGTCGATGGGCCCTCGCAAGGTGTTCAATATGAGCCGGGCTAGAATGGAGTACATCCCCGTGGCTACGCTAATGGGCCGGTAACTGCGGGCCGCCTAAGGGGGGCCAGACTTGTAGATCATGGCTATTCTGGCCTGCAGCCAGTGGTGCGGCACATCGCCGCTTTCCCACACATGGCGCACTGCCATGTATAGGTCCCAGCGTAGTTCCCTGGGTAACCACTGGTACAGGTGGGGCGCCACGTGGTGCATGCCTGCCGCCTTGTTCTTGGGTTGGCGTAGCGCTTTTGTGAAAGGCTGCGAGGAGGGAGGATCGGGGCTCACTGGTCGTCCCGGCTTTAAGACTTGTGAAAGAAGAGCGTTGGCCTCTTCCGGTCTCCATGGTGGGTCCCCCGCGAAGTGCGGAAGGTGTTCGGCGGCCGAGGTCGTGTCGGGTTGTGGGGTAGTCGTGCGGAAGAGGGTTATCAGCCACCACTTTAGGGCATTGAAGAAAGTAGAGCGGCCGCGTACCGCGCATTTTCGGAAGCGCCGCAGGTGTCGTTGGGCCCGTTTCATATTATTGGTCGCCCTGTGCTGCGCCCAAGCTTGCTGGGCCCTCTTGGAGGTAGGGTTGCGGTGCAACTCGTCATCCAGCTGTTGTTCGACCACGTCGTGAACTGGCTGTGGGCGGGGGTGTGCGTGTACGAAGCTGGACGCTGCGGCAATGATGGCGTCCGCCCTGTCTAGTGGGTGCATGATGTGATCTTGGTGAGTGGAGTGCGCTTTGGACCATTGGGACATGTGGCGCAAAAACTTGCAGAATAACGAGGAGGGCCAGTGCGACACGTTGCCCATGACCGGTGGCGGCGCTGGCCGCGGTCCCAATGGGTTCATTAGTGTGACCCTGACTGCTTTGTGGTCACCAGCATGGGAAAAGTCGATGGTGTCTGCAGAGATGGGGCGGTGAATGCCCCATGCCGTGGGAGAAAATAGGACAGCGTCCAAGCGGCGACCCCGGCAATGTGTGGAGAGATTTTGAGGGTCAGTGTTTGGCGCATGTGCCAAAATCGGGTCCAACAAGGCTCCAGATTCGAGGAGCGGATGCCAGTACTTGGTTGGTTGGGAAGGACGTCCCCACACATAGTCGTTGAAGTCGCCCATAAGGATGCCCAGGTCTGGCTATTGTGCAAGCCATGTGTCCAACTTTTCACGTTGGTCACGCGAAAATGGTCCGTGGATGTTGGCGATGACGTACGGTGTGTGGCCAGGGAGAGCGAGCTTGATGGTACGGGCCTGGCTCCCCATGGAGGGCAGCTTGGAGACATATCTGAATGTGGAGTTGTGGACGAGGAATTGCGTGTCCGGGTTCTCGTCCCCATAGGTGATGGGGAGGTAGTCACCATCCATAGCAGCCGTCCAAGCCGCATGGTGAGATCCACTACGGAATCGAAACTCCTGTAGGGCAATAACTGCGGGATGTTCGGCGATAATCTCCGCCAGGAGGTGCCCCCAGCGGCGCCGTGAAAGGAAGGGTGCTCCGACATTGAGTGTCAGGAAGGATAGGGGTGGGGGGCGGCGCCCTGGATTGGGGTGGACGTCGTTGGACAGACGTATTAGCCGTTGTGCCAGATCCCATAGGATCGGGCCCGGAAATCGGGTGCGCGCGAGTGTTTGGTGTAAGCGTGAAGTGTGTAGCTGTGTGTAGGTGTCTTGCACGTGCGGCGGTGTCCACATGGGCAGTCCCACATGGGTGAGTGTCAGTAACAGGACGTACCAGCCCGGCAGGTTAGAGTAGTGCCACCTGTGCCGACATTGTAGCTTGGGCCGCGAGCGTCGTGGCGTGCCGCTACTACGCCCAAGGTAGCACCATGATGGTAGTTGAACCACATGCATCGGTGAACACATAGAAGTGACCCGGCTGCTCCATAGCAGCGCATACAAGAGGATCAGATAAGGGAGGGACTTGATCCATCGTGGTCTCCAGAAGTCCCATGTTTGGCGATGGAGGCGTGCCACGCCCAATGTATTGCCTTACTTATAATTGCATTGAGGCCGTTTCCTCCGGTCGCAGGGCATCGTGAAAAGCCAGTGCGGTAGCCGTCAGCCTGTGGTCCTCCGCCTGCACTGCCGACTCAGCGCCCAATGATCGGCCGACCTCGAATCACCACCAGTTCGGGTCCACGTTGGTGTCATTGGTTTCAAGGCTTCGGCTTCGTCGGGTGCATCAGGGCCCGTCACAGTGGCTTCCCCGGCTGCCAAATCGAATACCACACCATGAGCCAGAACTGCACTGGGTGCATGTTGGTAGCGAATCCTATAAGACACTTTGCCCTGGAGATGCTGTCGTCCGTTCTTGTCGGCATCTTCGACACTCTCAAACGCCCCAAATTGCGCTGCACATAACCGGATGGTCTTCAGCGGGGCGGTTGTGGGTGCCTGGAGTATAATTTCATTGGGGTGTTCTAGGAGAATTGGTGTGTCACGACCTGGTGCTCCAGACCCCAACTGACCGAACCATACGCGTTCATCAGAGTGTACATGCTTCAAAAACAAGCGACCGCCTGTCCAAAGACGCATGGAATGTGGATAAGGCGTTGGAAGCGCATATTTGGTACACCCTCAGGAAAGAACTGCGTCGGGAAACATACGCGTGCGGTCCCGATCGGCAGGCTCGTCGACTTCAAGGGCTCCGTAAATTTCCGCCTCCAAGACCGCCGCGCATTGCACCAAAGAGACGGACGCGGTGTTTCCTTTCTGTGGTTTTGCTTGCTGGATCACGTGGAGATGTGCGCCTTTGGTCAGCTCGACAAATTGGGGTGGCGGCTCTTCACGTCGTAGGAGCTCAAGAAAGGCACACGTATATGGGGCCGGGCAAGTGTACTCGAACAACTGGAGGAACCCGTCCGGTTGCGGCAGCTGCCGCACGCCGGCCCACGGAATCTTGGAGTGTAGCTGTTGTTGTGCCGACTTCGCCACTATCATTCAGCTCCCGTAGGAAAGCGTTGTGGGAATCGATGAATGCAGGCATCACCACTCGCCAGACTGTCGGAGGCATCTCCGGGATCGTCCTGATGGCATTGGGGTTCGCAACATACGAGTGCTGGAGGGCGCTCATGCGGATCAATTCGTCATCCGACCTGATGAGAATCGCAAGGTGGGACTCGTCCCAAAAAGACTGCCGCTGCAACTGGCTGGCGTTACGATCCCAGCGGACCCAATGGCCGGACTTATCCATGAGCACATAACAGCACTTCCGTCGTAAGAGTCGGACCATGTGGCGACCGTCAAGTTGCAGTACCATGAGCGGGTCAACCACGGGGGCCTGCCGTGTGGTTAGGACTATCCACATGTGGACAGGCAGTTGAGACGTCTTGTGGTATTTCTGCAATTGGTTCACAACGGCGGTAAGGATTGAGCGTTGGTTGCCTATCCAGGGGTCACGTTTTCGGGTGTCACTAACGTGAACGTGTTTCGGGTCGGGGTCATTGGATGTGGGCACTGTCCAGAATGCCATCTCGCCAGGCTGTAGTAGCTGTATAGAATCGGGAATCGGAGGAAGCAGTGCACCTTGGCTGGGTATGGTGCACCCATCCCCCATTTCCACTTCCCAGGGTTGGATTGCATACATTGCGGAGAGCATGGCTGGGCGTGGGCATACCGCCTTCCCGTCGACGTACCATTTGTCTTCAACTCTAGTACCCGGTGGGCCACTGACTTCACACCAGTTGTAAAGGGATGTTGGCCCTTGTCGTACTGTGGACTGCAGGAGGTTGTCCACCGCGTGACGTTTCGAATCCTCGTTAGTCTTCCCCGGGGTTGTGTTGTCCTGCTCCACCGGGAGTGCTAGTGGAGGGGGCGGTCGTACCAGACCGTTAGGCGGGGTGCCGAGGTGTCTCAGGAAACCAGAACCCTTGTTGGGAGTGAGGTAGGGTGTGGATAAGGCACCCTGAAACAGGGTGTGGCAACGGTGTGATATGGATGTGAGTCGGCGTCCCGCCAACCGCTGTTTGTGGGCCAACAACCGCCAACGGCCTTAGCGGCCCTGAAAGGCGATGCTTAGAGTAAAAGGGAAAAAAAGGGGAAGATGGCAGTGGTGGCGGTAGTGTGCCCCGAGGCGTCGGTTGAGCGTCAACCGCCGTCGGTTACCCGAATCCGGCCACCGACAACCCAGGGAGTAACTCATATTGGCATCCCCCACCCGCATGCACAACCGAGACACACGGAACTTCCCTGCGGAACCACACTTCCGCAGCTAAGGTGGCGCATGCGCACTGCGTCCCAAAAATCACCAATGCATCCTGGAAGCAGGGCAGATCAACACAGACCTCCGGGCTTCTTGTGCACTATCAGCGAGTGACTGCGAGCATAATTATACCTTACCCATAGGACGCACCGTACTAATGGTGTTGCATTGCCCCGGACTCATACACTACGACTTGCGGCGTTTTTGTTTGCGGCCGCTGTCTCTTTGCAGCATTGCGGGAAATCTTGAACTCTACCGAGTGGATCTGCTCTGTTGAGCGTAGATGGAATGTTGGGGGGCAAAAATGGGTGTCCCCTAGCTGTGGGCACAGAGCAAAAATAGCTTGCGCAAGAGTCGCTGCTTTCCTTTACACCCTGTGCTGGCGGACAGAGAGCTTAGTTGGAGGGGGTAGCATGATTATCTACACCAACAGCCAGTGATTGAGCCCGTTTATGAGCAGCAATTGTAATGGCCCACTAGCAAGCAAACGGCTCAGCTTGTTGCAGGGAGAACACCCACCGTAGACACATGCACGTGCGGTAGCACCCTGGGGCCACCGCACCTATATGATAACTGTTATCGACCTTTGCTGCACCGCTGAAGTACGTGTTCATGCGTATGTGCTGGTGTTGTTGTGTGTGTATGGGTGGCACAACGGAGACAATGGTTGCTGCTAGAGAGCGGGCCAGCGCTCCGGTGAAATGGGAGCACCCTGCGTACATTTGCTGGTACACCCTAGCTAGAACAGGAGCGCTGCCCGGCCCCGAGCAAGACAGCCATCGTAGCCTGCCCAACGAGCGGGACAGATCGTGCGGGTAGCCCTCCCCCCCCCCCCCATGCGGCGAAGCCAAATTTGCAGGGTTGTGGCCATTGCCTCCGACAAACTTGAGATGGTCGCACTGCGAGCATCAATTGTTTTGCCTCTAAAAGCAATGCGATGTGTGGGTCTAGTTTCGCAGTTAAGACTAATAAAACAACCACGCACCTCAAGGCTAAGGGGACAAAGCCTGGGAAGGCAGCAGAAAAAAGGATATCGTCTAGTTACACATTGGTCACCACTCACAGCCCTCGCACAGCAGACTTGATGGGTTGGACCAACAGCTGAAATATCGCGCGGGGGGGGGGGGGGTATGTCAAACCCAAAGGCAATCAGGGGTACCTCCACGCGCACCCCCCCCCCCCTCCGCCCCCAACAAAAATGCGCTGCCAAGCGGTAGGGAGCCTTATTGACCGATGATGGGAATCCTTGCACCGTGCGCGCACTACGCGCTACTTTTAAACTATGTTCCCCCTGGAGAGCCCCTAGGCACACCCCTTGGAAACGCCCTTGGAATTAGGTGACCCAAACTGCACCAACTCAAGAAAGTTGCAAACTACCTTCCCTTCAGAACAGCGCATTGGTTGCCACCCTCAACAACACACAATTGTCTTTCGGTTCCTTTGCCAACTAAGTACACATTGAGAAGATGCAACTTGTGTGCACAACATGACGCAGTTGAAGAATCAAAGAAATGTCACATTGTCAAATTCGTGTGTGTGTGTGTGTGTGTGTGTCAATGCAATCGGTAAAACATTGCAGTTTACACTTGTCACACATGGACATCTTCTGAGGGTCAGACTTGGTGCAAGAAAGGGCACATACATCCCCATCATCAACCACAATATCCTCATCATCATTGTCCTCTTGTGTAGGTGTGGTCCATACATGTGCAGGTACGTGTTCCCACGGACCATATGGAGGGTCCCGTACCCGTCTTCCAATCAAAAATTCCTGCAAATGCAGGAGTACACGCACGTACTCATGCAACTATGTACCGGATCCGCTCCATATGTTCCTTACGATAGCCCAGTGCTACATGTGCGCAAACAAGTGCTAGATACGTGCCCTATAGAAACCATGGAAATCAGTGTACTCCTTTTTTCGCTCGGTCAACGTCTTTCCACCGATAAATGGCCATGCCACATGCAGGCACCCCTTGCATGCACCATCCATGGAGCTAATCTCACAATCCATATAATGCCCCTTGCTCCCTTTCGGCCCTTCACGACCCCATATGAGAACATCCACCGATGTCCCAAAGCGCGAATTGTGAGTCTCTAGACCCACTCAAGGGGCCTTGCAACAAAGCGTGGATTGAGTGTCCCTAGCGGAAATCCTTGCACTGCGCGTGCACTGCGCGCTACTTTTAGACTATGTCCCCCCCGAAGAGCCCCTGGGCACGCCCCTTGGAAACACCCTTAGAATTAGGCGACCCAAACTGGACCGGGGGGGACCTTTGAGGGGGACCTTCCCCGTTCTTGTGGCATTGTGAAGGAATAGGGGCCTTTGGGGGGGAACTTGACTGTCTGTTGGGAAGCGGAGATGGAGGGCAATCAGGTGGCGAGTCTGAAGTTGGGATGGCAAAGGAGATGGACTCCATCTTGCATTGCCGATTCGTCACTCTCAACCCATCTTAGTAGTATTCCAAGTGGAGGAGTCCGTCTTCAGCCGTCCCAACCACCCTGGCAGGAGGTCGCACGCCATTCGAGCGGGTGTAGAACACCCTATCCCCAATACTGAGATCCGTGAAGAAAATGGGCCTGAGAAATGAGGAAGGAAGTGCGATTTCCTGTAGCAGGCACCCTCAAAGTGTATCACCATATTAATCAACCGAGAAAAAGAGTAGATGTGGTGGAGATGGGGAAAAAGTGTGTGCAAAAAAGTAGAAATGGGTGAAACAGGGCGAACATCCAAAAATGCCAGATCCCCAATGCATCAAAACCTACCACCAAACAACAATGATGCCCAAAGTACCACAAAGTATGGGTTTCTACTACGGCCACACGCCCAAATAGTTGCACTGCACGCGAACTGCGCTTAAGGCGCCCCCCTAACCCCAACTGAACGGGCCACGCCACAAAGCGTGGATTGAGAGTCCCCAACCCCAACTCAAGGGGGCACGCAATAAAGCGTGGATTGAGAGTCTGCAACCCCAACTCCAGGGGCCACGCAACAAAGCGTGGATTGCGAGTCCCTAACCCCAACTCGAGGGGCCACGCAACAAATCGTGGATTGGATAATTGACCCTGCTTCCTCAATAGCACCGGAAAGTTGGTTGCATCACCCGTCATAACTGCCGCCTTCTAAGAGATCCCATATGGGTAGGGATTGGATGATAGCAAAAAAAAAAAATGCCCTGTGCGCGCCTAATGCTCCCACCTGGAAAGGAGTCCTGCGGGCAAAACATGGATGCCTGCCCACGTGCTTGGCATGGTTCCACTCAAGGCAGGCCCTGCATAAAGGGCCGCGGGACCGAGTGGACAGGCCTAAGTCCACCTGCAAATCTTTGTGGTGGCATTTGTGGAAGCGCTTCGGAGCGCCACAGCTCAGGCTGCTTGGAGCGACAACACAGAGCCTGCTACGATGGGGAGGATGGGGTACGCGAAGCATGCTCAAAATACATGCACACCCCCCAAGCAATTGGACATTTCACAAAGGGGGGCCGCTGCCGATGGCCAAGATCAACCAACGGTTGGAGGTGTCGTTCTTAGAGCGGCCGGGAACAATGTTACAATTTTGTCTGCCGTGGTTGCGGGTTGACATCGCACTGGCAAAAGAAAAGCAGCGGAGTTCTTAGCGACCTAGTGGGCCACAAAAAGCTCCGGAAAGAATACAACCAGGCGGCGCACGAGATCCCAGCCATCACAAAAAGTCAGTGTCGTTGACAAAATGAGAATGGTCCAAACTGCTGTGGAGTGATAGCGGAAAGACGACAAATGATAGAATCGACAATTTTGGGCATGTTCGAAGCGTAAGGCAGGTGCGTGGTGGGAGGTGGGGGGCGCAGGTTCAACTGAAAGCCTTATAGCTGATCAACACTTCTGGGTTGGGGGAGTGCGAGGAGCTACTATATGATCGTCCATGCCCACCCCCTCGAGGTCCGAGATTTAGTCGGCAGCCCCCGGTCAGTGAATCCAAGGCACGGGCGGGCCTAGGTAGTCAAGGTGAGTATCTGTGGTGTGCTCCATATGGCGGCGTTGTGTACCCAGTGACTTATGCAATGCCTACCTAAAAGTGTTTGCGGCCGATGACAGATCCCGAGACCCCCCTCTCGCTCTCCCCTCCTCCTGTGACAAATGCTACAAGCAGCCAAGCTGAATGCTTCGAGATTCCGCGTGACAAAGCAACCCCCCACGGCCACGGCCTTTTTGGGATATAAAAACAAAACTAAATGCAGAATGTTGTTGCCGAATGCCACGAAAACCAATGCAGTGGAGAGGAGGCGGCCAGCAAGAATTCATCTGCCGTCTCTCAATCACATGTCGCTCAAACGCAAAGCGTAGAACTTTTATTTTGGGACCGAAAATCATGGCATGATTCTCAGCGTTGCTGACGATCGACTTGTAAACTTTCCGACCGACATGCCAGGCAATCGCTCCTAGAATCCCTAGGGATGCAAAAAGATCGGAAGCGTTTTTCCGACCGAAACCCCAACCGAAACCCCGGCCGAAGCCGGGAGGGAGCCTTCTGAAATCCCTAGGGATGAAAAAATATCGGAAGCGTTTTCAGGGGTGTTTTCCGACCAAAACGCCAAGGATGAAGAAACAATCGACCCCCCCCCCACACGTATTTGGGCATTTTTGGGCAATTTGACCCATATATAGTGAGGACATGTACAATGCTCCGCCACTCCTCAAAGAGAAGCTGCCCCGGCTACCATGGCCAGGCGTGGCCAATCAGGGGGGGGCAATCGCCAAACTCCAGCAGTCCCCGGCCTGTCCCCTCCTCCGAGGGTAGGGTCCGCTCGAAAATCCACGCAATGGCATGGAAAAGAGAGCTGATGTACCTGCGGCTCACTTGGAAATGTGAAGTTGGGGCTCAGTTGGGGCTAAAACGGCTCATTTGGGGCTAAGTGGTGTTTTTCAAGGGGTTTAATGTGAAAAGTTGTTGCTTTCGGGGGGGGGTTTAGGTTTTGGAATGTCCCCAAAGGGACACCAATCCCTTGGCCAAGAGGATTTGACCGGGGGGGGTTTCTTTTTTTCGACGGCTCAGTTGACTGAGCACCCCAACTGAGCCGTCATTGAGCCGTCACCGAGCCGGCTCACTGAGCGCTCAGTGAGCGCTCACTGAGCGCGCCAAATGGCTCAGTGAGCGCTCAGTGAGCGCTCACTGAGAGCTAATTGGGGGCTCACTCAGGGCTCACTCAGGAGTTTCTCCCCCTTTCCGCCCTCTCTTCCCACCCTTGCTAGCCCACACCTCACCCTTTTCACACCAACATTGGTCCGCAGTTCGCACCACGTCTTTTCTCCAAGAACTTGAGCGTGCATGCACACATACATACTTGCATACATGTACCCGTGGCGACAAACACACAAACATCCAAACACACACACTTCGTCAGGGACACAAATATCCAAACACATAGACACACACATACACCATACACACGTCCATACACACATGCACATGCACAAATTGACAACCACATTCATTCTTGTGTGCAATTATCTTGCGTGTACATAAACACATGGCCACATTGAACCATGTGAAGTGAAGGGCTAGGGAGAGATGGTTACGGGGTTGGGGTTCGGGGATATGAACCTAACCATTTGCGAGGGTGTTCCTTGTTGCCTCATGAAAATGGCACCCACCCACCCCATACACACACACTCACACACACCATGAAGCACAAATAGGGCGCAAAGGACATTGCTCGCTTTTGTGAGGTTGATCATACAACCATCTTGACCTACACCATGACACATTGATCCCCCTCCCTCCTTATCCCCTCACCTCCCCTTTCGCTATGCTGCGTTCCCCCGCTTCCCTCATGCGTAGCCCTTCTGTTCTCTTGCCTGTCCCGTCCCCTTTGTCCTACCTTTCCTATTTTTTGGCCATGGCATCACATGCATGATGGTGGCGGCAAGGACGATGACCTTTGCAGGTATGTTGTGCTATTATGCGTGTGGGTGAGTGTGTGTGCGTGCTTGCATGCGTGTGTAGGTGTGCCCATGCGCATGTGCACAGCTGTGGATGGGTTGTTCGTTCTTGGTTTCTCTCATTTAGTGTGTTTGTATGTCTGCTTGTGGGTGTGTGTGGGGGGGGGGGGGGGGGTTGCATGGATCGATGCGTGAGTGACGGTGTCTTTGTGCGTGAGTGGTTGTGAGTGTGTGACTGCATTCTTTGGTTTCCGGTTGTATGCTCTCACTATACGCTGTCATTGTACACTGTCACTGTACACTGTCACTGTAAACTTGGTGCTTTCTTTTTTGGGAGGGGGTGGGTGGTGATTTGAGCCCCCCTCTTTGTAGTCCTTTACCCCCCCCCCCCCCACAGCTACAGCCAGGTCCCAAAGAACAGCTGCAGCCACAGTGAAAGCTGCAACTGCAGCCTTCGCCACAGCCAAGGCCACACACACTGACACAACCACAACCAAATCCACACACAACACAGCTTGCAGACGCAACCACAGCCACTACCATAACCACACCAAGAACGACAGCTACCACAACAGCCATGGCAACGACCTCACACAAGCCCAGAACCACAGCCACAACCACAAACACAACCATACTTGCATCTGCAGCCACAAACACAATGTTATGCGCACACAATCAAAGCCTATGCCACACAACACCAAAACCAACAACAGGATTCAAAACACCAGCTGCAAAAGCTGCAACACACACACACACACACACACACACACACATTGGCACACACACACACACACACACACACCTGCGCGTACACACATTCACAAATCCACGTACGCACACAAACCTAGACAACCGGAAACCAAAGAATGCAGTCACACACTCATAGTGACGCACAAGGACACCTTCACCCACGCATCTATCCAAGCAAGCCCCCCCCCCCCCCCCCCCGACTCACACACAAACATACATACAAACACACTAAATGAGAGAAACCAAGAGGGAACAAACCATCCACACTTGCGCACATGCGCATGGGCACAAGCACACACCCGCGAACACACACATTAGCACAACATACCTGCAAAGGTCATCGTCATTGCCGCCACCATCATGCACTCGATGCCATGGCTAGCAAATAGGGAAGGCATGGCAAGGGCAGGGCAAGGGGACGCGACAGGCAAGATAAGAGAAGGGGTTGGCATGGGGTAAGCGGGGGGATCAGGCATGGCAAAAGGAGACGGGAGGGGATAAGGAGGGAGGGGAATGAGTGTGTCATGGTGTAGGTCAAGATGGTTGTATGATCAACCTCACAAAAGCGAGCAATATCCTCTGTGCCCAATTTGTGCTTCATGGTGCGCGCGCCCGTGTGTGTGTGTGTGTGTGTGTGGGGTGGGTGGGTGCCATTGTCATGAGGCAACAAGGAACACCCTCGCAAATGGTTAGGTTCATATCCCCGAACCCCAACCCCGTAACCATCTCTCCCTAGCCCTTCACTTCACATGGTTCAATGTGGCCATGTGTTTATGTACACGCAAGATAATTGCACACAAGAATGAATGTGGTTGTCAATTTGTGCATGTGCATGTGTGTGTGGACGTGTGTATGGTGTATGTGTGTGTATATGTGTTTGGATATTTGTGCCCTGACGAAGTGTGTGTGTTTGGATGTTTGTGTGTTTGTCGCCACGGGTACATGTATGCAAGTATGTATGTGTGCATGCACGCTCAAGTTCTTGGAGAAAAGACGTGGTGAGAACTGCGGACCAATGTTGGTGTGAAAAGGGTGAAGTGTGGGCCAACAAGGGTGGGAAGAGAGGGCGGAAAGGGGGAGAAACTCCTGAGTGAGCCCTGAGTGAGCCCCCAATTAGCTCTCAGTGAGCGCTCAGTGAGCCATTTGGCGTGCTCAGTGAGCGCTGACTGGGCGCTCAGTGAGCGCTCAGTGAGCCGGCTCGGTAACGCTCAATGACGGCTCAGTCGGGCGCTCAGTCAACTGAGCCGTCGCCAAAAAAAGTACGCCCCACCTTGAACCCTAACCAAGTGAGTATCTAAAACTTCTAAAAACATTAAATGCACATTACCTAGCATGCAAAACACACAACAAACAAGCACAAAGACATCGCAATGCACAACTGAGCCCCAAATGAGCCCCAACTTCACATTTCCACTTAGCCACCACTGAGCCGCAGGTACAGAGGACACGCACAAAACCCACCTTCAACTACTTGCAGCTGCCGAAGGCGGCATAATGACGCGGGTAAGGGGGTTCAGGCGCTTGCGAGGGCGACATGGCCCGTTTGCATGTGGCCCCGTGGATGCTGATTGATGTTGAGGGGGCTCGCAAGGTCCCGGTCCGGTGTATTCAAACTTAGGCTCGCACAACGTGGAGCCATCCGGACCTGCTATTTGCGACATGGAATAGCACACTGTAGACAACAATACTCGGCAAACGAAATTCTTGCACACCAAAACATGCATAAAGGCAAGCACAAAGACGAAGGGACAAGCAGTCAATTGAAGCTAAGTGATACACAGTGCTTTTTTTGTTAGACAAAACTGCAACCATATTCAACCATCAGAATTGTTCCTCCAAAAAAACAACGATTCCATCCCGTATCCCTAAAACAACAAAAGAGTAAGAAGACCATGTGATACCAATTTCTTGTTCTGTTTTCTCATTTTTAAAAAAAGCGACTGTCGTCCATGCCCCGGGCAGGCCACCTGAATCCGTGCGTCGCTCATCCCCACTGGCTTCCCAGGGGTTAGTCGCGCCGCCGGGGATTCCATTTTTCAGGGTGGCGGGGGTCGGGCGGTGACCTGCCAAAACAAAAAAAAATACCCTACTTTAAGCGCTGCAACTTCGGGGGTTGGCCATGAGGCAACGGAAACCGGGCTCGCATATGCCCCCGTGTCACATGCGCATGGTCATAACCACATTGTTCAGTGTTTTGCTTGTTGCACTGCAGCGTAGACCAGTTCTGTACCACACCAGGTGGTTGCTGGCTGTGCATTGCCTCTGGTCCTCTGTACACTGAGGTCAGCTCGCAGCCACCACCCACCCACAGTGCCGGTTAGTCTCTAACACTTGCCCTGCAGGTCGTGCCCCTGTCATGCACTTGCCCTCTGACACGTGAGGACGTGTCGTACTCGAGCCTCGGGGGCGCAAAGGCGACTTTGGTGACGCAAAGGCGTCTCATCATTTCAGCAAGAGCTCCGGCTGCCACGCAACTCAACAGATCGTTGCTATACTGTGTGTGTCGCATACCATTTCAGGTCCACACCATGCATGCGTATGCTGCCCACATTTTCATGCCTACTTGCTTCCGACATCCTCACATGGGCTGCACTCAAGCGGCCCCAGTCTTGCTTCGGCCTTTTAACACGTAACGACGTGTCGAGCCTGTGGCTCACGGGCGCAATGGCGCCATGTTATTTCACCATTTGTCTGTTCTGTGCTGTCTTGGCGTCCCATACACCCTGGTCAGCTCAAACCCACCACCCTCGCTATGCGCCGGTTAGCCCCCGACTCTTGCTCTGTGGGTCTCTCTCCCACTCTCTCCCTCCCATTGTCTCCTGCTCTCTCCCCTGCGCCCCACACACACACTCTCTCTCTCCTCCCTGTTGCTCCTCTCAGTTCCTTTCCCACTGTGTCCTACTCTCTCCCTCTCTCTCTCTCTCTCTCTCTCTCTCTCTCTCTCCTCTCTCTCTCTCTCCTCTCTCTCTTCTCTCTCTCTCTCTCTCTCTCTCTCTCTCTCTCTCTCTCTCCCCCTCTCCCTCTCCCTCTCCCTCTCCCTCTCGCTCTCCCTCTCGCTCTCCCTCTCCCTCTCCCTATCTCTCTCTCTCTCTCTCTCTCTCTCTCTCCCCCTCTCCATCTCCCTCTCTCCCTCCCCTTTCCCTCTCTCTCTCTCTCTCTCTCTCTCTCTCTCTCTCTCTCTCTCTCTCTCTCTCTCTTGTCTTGTCTTGTCTTTGCTGGGCCGCTGCTTATGCAGGCCTCCACGTGAGCCCCTGGAGGTCATTGAAAACCCTAGTCGCCCCGCCGGGCTGCGTAGGGTGTGCCCCTTAAGTCCTGGTGGTGAGCCCCCACTGGCTCCTGATGCTTTTGCTTGCGAGACTACAGTGGCTCCTGCTCACACCCCCAGTACCGCTGCACGGGCTTCCAGTGTTGGTCCTCCTTTAGTGCTGAAATGCTGAAAATGCTGAAATGTCATTCCTGATATTCCGCCGCAGATGAAGCAATGGAATCGTTCCAAGTCCGCCTCTTGCACCTCTCCACAGTCCCTGCACGCCATGGGACCTTTACTTTCAGCATACCCTGTGGTCCATGCCCCGTGCTGAGCCTCCTTCTGCGTCTGAGACAGTTTTTCCCACCCAGATGTCCCTGCCAGGTCCCTAGGAGTCACACCATATCCTGCCATGACCTGCAGTACTTCGACGAGGGGCGCTCTCACCAGGCAAGTCGCCGGCAGCCATGCCGGGAGTCAAAACTTGCCCCGACCCGCTCCTGCGCCAGTGCCACGACCTTTGCCCCAACCGGATGGGCCCATGCCGTCCCTTTCCGGCTCCATTGCCAAAGCTCGCTTGATCTCTATTCTGTCCCGCCGACGATTCCTTGTGATACTGCAACAACACGTGGTCCGGCTCTCTGCTCCTGTCATCATACCTGTTCAGGAACCCTGTTCCCCTTGCCGGAGGACACCCTACTGAGAGGGGTCGCGGTCACGCTTTAATTTTAGCCGGAGGGCACAGTAACAATGCCGCGGCTCAGAATTCCTGTGTGCATTCTTGCCACTGGCTGGAGGACCCTCCTTGGGGAGTCGCAGCCCGTCCTGAACTACCAGATCACCCGACGCTGGCTGGAGGACCACTGATTATGAGTCGCAGCCGCACATTGTACTGGTGGTCTCCGGAGGACTCCCACCGAGTGGGGTCGCGGATTGAGCTCTGATGCCGGAGGACCCCCTAACCCCCCTAACCAGAGTCACGGCTAGCCCTGCTGATCGGCGCAGAGACCCCCGGTTGTGGGGAGCCTCGTAGTGCTGCCGTACCCGTCCCATTGTTCGCTTACCACCCCTCCACCGCCAGCTCCGTAGCCAGCCTGTGGCGGACAGAAAAAACTGAAAGCATGCAGGAGGTGCACAGCAACGTCAAAGCTACAGCCAAAGTGCTGTGCATAACGAACAAGGCCCTTGGCCGTGCTCCACCCCACCAACACCCAAACAGCCTGATAACCAGTACCCAATGTAGCACCCAGGGACTGAAGACACACACCCCATATAACCGGTCACCCCTGCAACAAGGGGAGCCAGGGGTTGCCCCACCATCTCCCGTGCTACTCGGGGATGGCCTGACGGTACTCCACCCTGTAACAGCACTTCCGATCGCAGCCTGAACGCGGACTGAGACCCTAGGAGCGCCCAGGATGGTACCAGTTTCTCTCTCTCTCTCTCTCCTCTCTCTCTCCCCCTCCCTCTCCCTCTCCCTCTCCCTCTCCCTCTCCCTCTCCCTCTCCCTCTCCCTCTCCCTCTCCTTCTCTCTCTCTCTCTCTCTCTCTCTCTCTCTCTCTCTCTCTCTCTCTCTCTCTCTCTCTCTCTCTCTCTCCCCCTCTCCCTCTCCCTCTCCCCTCTCCCTCTCCCTCTCTCTCTCTCTCTCTCTCTCTCTCTCTCTCTCTCTCTCTCTCTCTCTCTCTCTCTCTCTCTCTCTCTCTCTCTCTCTCTCTCTCTCTCTCTCTCTCTCTCTCTCTCTCTCTCTCTCTCTCTCTCTCTCTCTCTCTCTCTCTCTCTCTCTCTCTCTCTCTCTCTCTCTCTCTCTCTCTCTCTCTCTCTCTGTCTCTCTCTCTCTCTCTCTCTTGTCTTGTCTTGTCTTTGCTGGGCCGCTGCTTATGCAGGCCTCCACGTGAGCCCCTGGAGGTCATTGAAAACCCTAGTCGCCCCGCCGGGCTGCGTAGGGTGTGCCCCTTAAGTCCTGGTGGTGCAGCCCCCACTGGCTCCTGATGTTGTTGCTTTCGAGACTACAGTGGCTCCTGCTCTCACCCCAGTCCCGCTGCATGGGCTTCCAGTATTGGTCCTCCTTTAGTGCTGAAATGCGAATCAGTTTTTCCTGAAAAAAATTAGCTCCCTAGAAAGTGTGCTGGCTCCATTCGCCCCTTGAGTGGTCCTGTGCTCCGCTCTCGATTGCTGTTGAGAATTTAATTCCTGGTTATTGTTGTTTGTTTTTCCGCCAACCTCAACCTGCTGTCTCAGTGAACCATGCCAAGTCCTCTCCATTGCCCTCTCTCCACCCTCTGTCACCCTGAGCAAGCCCTGGCACAGTGCGACTCTACCAAGAAGACTCCCGCCAATGCGCCACTCCTTGAGTCTCCTGAGTGACTCGTCTGAGCTGGTGGGTGTCCGCTGTCGCTGCGCTTAAGCCGCTGAAATACATTATGTTAAAGAAAAATAAATACCGGGTGTCTGCGGCCTTCTTTGTTGTGGCCTGCCCTCTCGTGCTCTAACACTCGGACAGTGCATGTTGAACTGCCTCTCTTGAGTGTACTTGAAAAATAAAAGTAGGAAAGATAAAATATAATGAAGTGGATCGCCTGACGCCGCGAAACTGCGCTGATGAGCACTGTTCCTGAGCCGACCCTGCGATTCGTTAATGCTGCAACTGACTCAGACGACCTTTAAGTGCTTCCGTCAGCGCCCACGGAATCCCCCGCGTCCATGCGAACGGGACCGGGAGATCAAAGTACTCGAACTCCCCATCGCTTTGAAAGGATCTCGCCTCCTCTCCCACGAATATCTCGTAGTTGTGGCGCTCCAGTCCTACTGGCCTGACTCGACCCACAACCACTATCACCGGCTCCAGGTCTCGACTAGTCTGCAGTCTCGGGCTGTCGATCACTGGCAGTCCCCATTGCCACATCCTCCAATTTCCACATCCTCTGGCCAGCCAGGATGCCGTGATAGACTCCACCAGTGAGCTATGTCTGGCCCCTCCTGTCAGCACCAGTGTGGACCTCTCATGCTCCCACGTTCTGCGCTCCCGGACGAGACTCATCTGCAGTTCATGCAAGCTCACCTGAGAAGCCTCACTCCAACAGTGGAACAGATCCTGCAGTGCAATAGGACTCCCTTTCCACGCATTGGCCCATGGGCCGGAGGGGTAGTACCTTCCTGACCAGCTGAATGCTATAACGTCGTCGGGCGCCTTCCGCTGCAGATACCCGTTCAGATCGCCGTCCGCCATCACGCTCATCCACAATTTCTTACCCTGTCTTGAGAACACGACCTCCAGGTCTGACACCAGAGCGAGAGACCAGTCCCCCTGTCTGTGAAGCGTCCCTGCCAGCTTGTGGGTCACCTGGACCCACTTTAGATAGAACTCTGGGCAGTGGAACTGCAGGTGCGAGGCCCGCAGGGAGTCCGCCGCCCCACACCAGTGGCATTGCTGGCCTTCTCCGGCGACCTCCATCTGCATCCCCAACGCTCTGAGAAGCATCAACTTCTTGAAGCTGGTCGAGACTATGGCCCCTCCTTCGAATGCCTTCACTTGGTCGTAGGCCGACCACCTGGCATCCCATCCGGCTAGTCCTGCTGCAGCCCTATGACGAATCGCTTCGTTGTAAATCTGGTCCAACGTCTCATCCAAGGCCACTACCACCGCTCCTCCAATGCTGAAGACCGGTCCTGGAACCAGCTCTTTGGAGAGAAAGAACTCTCCTTCTTTCGACGCCTCCAGTTGTGCCGTCGCCTGCTCATCAGCCAACCGGTTGCAAGTTGAAAGGAACTCTGCCAACCCGCTGTCATGCTGCGCTTCCACCCAAGCCTCACCATATGTCTTTAAGTCTGACTTACCGTATGCTCCTCGGACGAGGTCATCTAACCAGGTTCCATACGAAGGAAGCTTGATGCCCGTGAAAGCTCCCACCGAGGAGTCCGCTGCAACCAGTTTGACCCCTGGCAAGTGATCGAGCATCTCAATCCATGTCGATTTAGCCAACTGCTCCATTGCTGTTGAACTGCCCGCGTGCACTCTCAAACCGAAACCCCGCACCTCCAGAATGCGGCCCGCCTTAGCCAGCACCATTCCAATGCCTCCGCGGCTGCCTCTCAGCCCTCCATCAGTCACAAGCAGCCAGGGTTGGTCGTTACCACCAGAGGGCGTCATGGGTCTGGGCAGAGGCGCTCCTCTCGCTGTCAGTAGCGTTATCTTGAATGCCCGCAACACGCGCCAAATTTGCTGAACGTCGTCCCCGGGAGTTTCGTCATCGAGCAGCTCATCCGCTACCATCTGAGCCAGTCCACTGCGGCTGTACGGCATCTTCAGCACTTGGCGCAAGTACCGCATCTCAGCCCTCAAAGGCAGCCACGGGCAACCTGTGCCACCCCACGGGGGGGGGCAAATACAGGAATAGCTTAGCCACCCTGATCGACAGGCCATGCGCCTCGCAGAAAGTCCTGTCAATGATCTGCGGCAAGTCCCTCAGCCATTCCTCTCTAAAGAGGTAAGCTGACGCCGCATAGTCAAATCGGGCCACCATGAAGGCCATGATCACCCGGACTGTCTTAATGGGCAAGAAATCGGCTCTAACGATACTGGGCGTCAGCTTCCTCCACTGCGCCGCCGTCGCTGAGAGCCACTGGAGGGGCTTGATTTCTTGGAATACCGGCACTCCGATGCACGTTGGAGGCTGCTTGGCGGCTCGCATCATTAGGCCTACACTCGCTTCCTCCTCGTCCAGCTGCAGGACCCCTTGGCGCAACACTGCGTGGAACAGTTCTAATTTGCCTGGGTTCACTATTCCTCCTGCACTCTTGGTCGTCTCGATGCGGTCCCATGTCAGGTCCTCAAAATATTCCTTACGGAAATGGAATAATCTGCGGTCGTCACTAGATATGAGCTCACTAACCCCGAGCACCTTGTCACCCTTGGAGAAATGCACCGCTTCAGACACGAGGCTGCACCGGGTCCTCACTGCACTGGCTGTCTGATAGACTGCCGGTGCTGCACTGTCCCCCTCCAGGAGCCCGTCTGCCGCGCCATACGGCTCTCCGAGGCCATGCTCAGTTACGGGGTAGATGACCTGCCGTCTGTAGAACTGATCGAAACGGTCTTGGCAGAACCATACCGCCTCCTCCTGCGAAACTCCATCCTCTTCTTCGGGATGACCCACTGTGTAAATACCGGGCTGACCGTCTACTCTGCGCCAGTTCGCTGCCATTCGCAACAGGGCATCCAAGTTTTGGAGTTGCAATTTGGGGAATGCGCCCGTCTCGTCCCAGTCCAGCAGCCAAATCTCCCCATGCATCTCCAGTATCTTGTACGCACAGCGACGCAGGATGATGGCCATTTGGGCTGGGTTAAAACCGTTGCGGTACGAGAAGAGATTCGGTCCCCAGAGCCCAGTCAGCTCACAGACGTCGCTCAGCAAGGAGTGGTCCAGCGCCGTGTTCACTCGTGAGAGGGACGTTTCTACGAAAATGTGCCTGTATCCGCTGAGATAATAATAGGGCTCCTTCTTGCGAATGCCTCTCTCTCTCTCTCTCTCTCTCTCTCTCTCTCTGTCTCTCTCTCTCTCTCTCTCTCTCTCTCTCTCTCTCTCTCTCTCTCTCTCTCTCTCTCTCTCTCCCTTCCGCCCAAAAAGGGGGGTTCGGGTCGTTCGGTGTATCTCTATCCCCCCCGGGGTTCGAACCATCCTCTACAGGACAGAAGAGGTGTGGTGTATCCACTGGGCCACGATGATTGGGTATCTGCACCACGTGCTCCAATTTTTCTTTCTTACCCCCCCTTGTGTGCCATCCCCTGTCATGCGTATCTTCTTTCGCATGGGGGTGTGCTCAGCAGCGTGTAGAGGAACCGAACACCGTCCCCGGGTACCGGGTCCGCCTGCCTGAAGAGTGTTCTTTGGAACAACCGCAAGAGGTCCGCTCGGCCTGCCAGCCACACATGCATGCAATCTCCAGTTCTGCTCACCGAGGAGGGCACCGCTCTGTGTCCCTCTGCCATCGGACAGTGGAGGATCGCCTCCCACTGGAACGGGTGCCACTTGCCTGCACTTTTGGGTCGCCACTGGACCTGCATGTTCGCCAGAGCCTGAGACTTCAGGGTCAAGTTGATCTAGACCATCACCGTGTAGAGCTCCTGATTGCTCATCAGCAATGGTTCCCCATGGTTGTCCACAATCTCGCAGTGCATCCTGGTGTCGTGTGGTTGGTCCAGTCGGAGCCAGATCTGCTGATTGCGGGCCCAGGCCATTGTGGTCAGCTCTGCTTCAACTGCTTGCAGTCCTTCATTCGCAATGGGGTCTAGCTGGCTCAGTGCTTGCACTTTGAAACGCTGGCGTTCTTGCTGAGGCTTGACCTTCTTTGGGGCTGGCTGGATGTGTGTGTATGGGCCATGCCGCTGCTAACGTGATCCCTTCTCCTGCAGCGTCCTTCCAAGCGGCATTACGCATGGGCGCCTGTCCGCGACAGGACGCGGAGTTCAGCCGCTTGGTGGTCTCTTCTGTGTGCTGCTGCTCGCCGCGACAAGACGCCGCTCGTGTGACGAAGAGCTCTGCGTCAGAACGCAGATTTTAGACATGCATGCATTGTTCCGCTTGAAACCTGTGAAATGTCCACATCAGTATGCAGGGGCTACAGGTTCTGTCATTATCAACCCTGTCCTGGGTTCCTGCTTTTCCTGAGCCTTCGCTTCTTGCGCTGCCGCCTGGTGTCGCTCACATCTGTGCTGAAGGACAATGTGTCCGCTGCAGGCGGTTCATGCAACAATCCTCCCTGGTGTGTGTGTCCTGTCCTCATGTCCTCATTTTCTGTACTGCTTGAGGCGTGTGATCCCATTTCACGTGGCGCTGGCTCCCCGGATGCTTCCCCTGTCAGCTCATCACTATCCATGGGTACCATACCCAAGGATGACCAGAGTGCCTTGGTGTCCTCTGACTCTGATCCCGATCCTCCTCTCAAACCTACCGTTGATTCCGACCCTGATGATGAGTCTGGTGCGACATGCTGAGACCACAGCGGGCTCGAACACATGCCTTCCATCGCCAATCCATTCGCCACCTCATTCCCCTGCACGTTGACATGAGCTGGGACATGCTCCCACCTGACTTCTCTTCCCGGCGTCGCCATTTCCTGGAGCAGCATTTCCCAGACGGGGACGTGGACCTGCAGCTTTCCAGATGTGGTTGTCCATCCCTTTAACTTCCAGTGCTGGGCCCTGCCAGTCGCTCCCAGCTGCAGGTATTGCGAGTCGGTGAGAATTGCCAGTTTTGGCACCCAGAACCCCTGTAAGGCTTCTACGGCTGCCCAAAGCTCCGCTCCGTTATTTATTTGCCTGTGGCGTGTTGGTACGTAGCCGCAGAAGCGTACCTCTGGTCCTTGCTCATCTTCCGCTGCGAACACGCCAAAGCCCCCGGCCTGCGCATGTCCTTGTGGCCCAGTCTTTTTGACGACCCGTCCGTGTACACAATCCCGTAGCCCTTTGCCACCAGTTCTGCAATGAGATCTTGCACTCCTTGTAGCACTCCCAAGCCTGCCTGCCTCGGGCGCTTCGGGCGTGATTCCGTTTCCCTATGCCAACTGTGGTTGTTGGCTGATCTCTCTTGAGTGAAGCACTCCGTGTGTGTTTGCCACCATGCATTCAATCCCCCATGAACTTGTACTTCCCCTTGTCGCCGCTGCACTCCGGTATCTCGAAGCTGCTCCGGTGACTTTTGAAAGCCTCTCCACTGTTCCGTGCGCTCTCCTGAGTAAAATCCCACCCACTCACACAGCTCCCTTAGCCATGTTGTCAGGTATGACGTGAACACCGGTGACGCTCGTGCTTTGACTTCGCATCGGTATCGCCTGTGGGCACTTCTTGCTGACCACATTGCCCAGCCTTGGTTCGTGTTCAGGGGTTGGGGAAGGGGTGGTCGTCAACTGTGTGTACATGAACAATTTCTTGGCCCAGGCAAGAGAGGGAAACACTCATGCGTGAGCAGTGGTAGCGCAATCAGTTTCGAAAACGGGGCATGCCGGTCGGCAAAAAAGCAATCATGGTCCATCACACTCATCTTCTCAAGGCCCTACGTGCCAGCCACATCAGCCCAGCAGTCAAACAGTCAAACCAGGGGGATGTTCAATGTGTATAGTTGGTCGGATGGTGACTTTCTTACAAAAGCCCTTGGAATTTCCTTGGAATTTAGCAAGCAATTGGGGATGCAAAGCTCCTGACCATTCCAAGCAATGTGCCAGAGCATTTTGGAAGCAATGCTCCTAGTATGTGCTTGGGTGAACTGCGACCGATCGTCGGAAGCATTGCTTCCGACGTCGGAAGTGATCACCCCGACCAATTTTGGCAGCCTGGCTTACGAAATCCCTAGGGATGGAAAAATATCGGAAGCGTTTGTGGGAGGAATATTCCAAGTAGCGCTGACAATTAACCTGTAAAGATCGGAGGGCACGTGCCAGGCAACGCTGACAAACATGCCCCGGTTCTCAGCATTCTATGCTGTGCCTGTAGGATACATGTGTCTTGGTTGACAGGCTAGACTATTGTACCAGAAAGAGTTTGTGGATGGCCAAGCTGGTTTTGACTAGCGCGTATGGAGCGGGTTAAGCGCAGTGCGCGCACGGTGAAACTATTTGGGCATCTGGCCGAACTAGAGACCCATGCCTTGAGATACTAGGGGCATAATTGTTGCCCCGTGGCGTAGGCTTTCATGCTTTTTCCACATTGGGGATATGGCATTTTTGGATTTTCACCCAATTTCACCCAATTTCCACCCTGCTTCACACTTTTTTGCTCATCTCCACCACATCCACAAGGAGATACCCTTCCCATTCTTTTGCCCACAGCCCCGGGCGCTCTGTGTGTCTGACTTTCCGCCCTTTTGCCCCCATGTACATAATGTATTCCCCATTGTAAGCATCCAAGATGGCTTCCACTACCCGCAAGGTGAGCGCGCAACTGAGCGATGCCGTCGCATAGAGCTCCCACCACCATGCTTCCTTAGCAAGCCGGCGCATTGCTGCCAATCCCCGCATTGAAGCCCATATTTTGAGACTGATCTTCCCGATTTTTCCTTCGTGCTGCCCAATGGCCTGCACGACGAGCTAGTCTGGTGCACACATAGTGGGGGGTATCCATCCGAGCTTCTCGATCACGCACAACCCGCTGTCGAGGTCTTTGAGTGATGACTCGATTATGGTGGTGTGCACGAGGTGCAAGATTTGATTGACCAAAGACTCGCGCGTGCTACCCCCCGGCTGCCTTCTGATGCGTACCGCGAGTCTTCGCAGTTCTAGGACATAGCCGCGTTTGGTATCATCCGCGAGGCCGCACATTGTTGTCCTTGCGTATGAACTGGCATAACCCGCGGTGATTGCCTCCTCCAACCGTTGCACAGTGCCGACCATGAGGAGGCCGTCGCTTGTGTGATCTCCCGCATCGCCGTTTGGATGTCGGTCCACATTTGCTACGAAAGAGTTGTTGGCTACCCCTTTGGCTCCACTAGATTGCGCCCATTCCACTGTCCCTTCTCAATTGCTGCCCATTTGCGGCTCTTGGCGGGAGCATCCGGCGGCGGGCTTGGCGCTTCACTTTTTGCGGAGTGTGGCCCCTTTGCAGCCATATGCCACTCCTTGCCAATACCAATGGCAATTGTGGCAGGAGCGGCAGGGCATGTCTGGCGGCTCCCTTGGTGCGCGTTTGAAACCCAATGTTGTTCCGGCCAGATTGTTCCAGTGTTCTAGGCTATCTGGCCGGAACAAAAAAAGTTCAAAATCTATTTGCCCCCCTACCAAGCCTACCCGTACATGGTGGCAAAATATGTTGTTTGCTAGCCTTGGCGGTCCCCGCTGGTATGCTTATATTTGTTGCCCGGCGCGTTGCCACGTGAAAAAAACTTGTTTTCAAAAACAGTTTTTGTTAGAACACCATTGGAACACTGCCGGAACAAGTTATTGGAACGTCGCCGGAACAACAGCCATGGGTATAAAGTCTGAAGTCTGAAGTCTGATTTGGCATGTCGTGTTGCGGACCCACCATTAGAGCACATCCAAGTAAAAGTCTGATACAAGTGCGCCCCCCCCCCCCACACACACGGGAACTTGAGTTCAAGAAAATGGTTACAGCAGTGCAGACCCCCCCCCAAGACACATAGCAACTTCATAGGAAAATGGGGATAAAAGTGCAATGCCCCGTCCCCCACAGACACACAGGCACTTCACCTCGGGAAAATGGTGCGTTAGGGAAAATAGGTTGGAATGGAAAATGTGGACAAGCGAACACTAGAAAAAGTCTCATGCAAGCCCCCCCCCCATTAAAAAAAACCCACAACCACACAGTTCAAGAAAATGATGGGTTGGGTTGGGGAAAAAAGGGGGTTTGAAAATCCGGAAAAGGCAATTCTGGGAACAATCTGGCACAAGTATCCACCCCCCCCCCCCTCCCCGCCCAAAAAAAAACACATACCTCTTGAAAAATGGGGCGTTGGGGAAAATATGGAAAAAGGGAAAACCAAGGGAAATGGGAAAACCGTACTGATGCTTGCTAATGTATGAATGGACCTGCAGAGAAGGAGTACATGGGGATTGGCACAGCAGGCATGCAAAAGCACAATACCACTGCAACCCCAACACTGTCATTCATCAATGAGTCCGTCCATGTCATCCACCGGCACTTGGGAACATGGTTGTGAGCTGCTGGGAGGTGCAGCAGAACGGGTAACACGATCCGTTGGGGGGACCCAGTCAGAGTCCAGCTGGGCTAGCAAAGGCAACACCTCCTGCATAGCAAGTTCTCGGGCTTGTCCCCGGGTCTTGCTATTTGGCACCTTCACACCCATGCTTGCCAAGCAATCACAGATGCGGCCTGTGCACGGGCCAAGGCACGCTTTGGGTCGGACTTCCGTGGTGCCACTGCCTCCTCTTCGCTGTTATTTTCAGCAGCCTCAGCTGCATCATCCACAACCTGCACCACTGCCTCACCACACGGTCTTGGATCCTTGACGAAGCACGTAAGGCAAACCAGACATGTGTTGCACCAGATGCGCACAGATTGCCTGCACACTGCACAGTCCATGCCCCTTCGGTAAGCGAAGAAGTCATGGTTGCCGCCATGCTCAGCAGGACTACCATCTGGTTCGACCAAAGTGCCCTCAGTGTGCTCCGACGGGGCTTGTCGGTCAGCGCGTCTGCGTGTTGCACCTTGACAAGCCAGTGGCACTTCCGACCCCCCAAAAGATGGCAAAATGTCACCATCGTCTGCCACTGCAGCCTCCCCTTCCAGGCACTGCAACATGGCCGCTTCCACTGATGTACGTGGATCAATGCGATGCGAAACCCTATGCCGGGGACGCACATCGAAGCGTGCATTGGCTGCCAGCTTGCTGGCTACCTCGACACCATGCCCCTTCACCCACTGCCGCAAAGGTGGCAGATTACAATGCAAAGCCATGCACATGCTAAGGACATGTGTGTCCTCCATATCATGCATACTGTTGGTGAACCTCCCACGCAACGAAATGGCACGCTCAACAGCAGCCTCAGCAGGGCAATATGTGCGCAGCAATGCCAAAACACGCCAAACATTCACCCATTGGACATGCTCCCGCTCCGGCGTCAAGGCCTCCCACATCCGGGACATGGGGGTCTTGCCGAACGTCCGAACGACATGATCCTTGAAGGATTCCCACTCTTCCAATGCACGAGCAGCATTAACATGCACAGCTGCCAGTTCAGCATGGTGTGTGCCCATGAACTGCTTCAGCAGATCCACTCCAAATGTGGCTCGATCAGCCGCTGGTAGAGCGAGCCAACGGCCGTGGTCAAGCAACACAGCACACTCAAGAACACCCCGGGGGTCAATGGTCCCCTGTCCCTCCCTGATGCCAGCAAGCAGTGTGTCTGTGACTGCCCGTGCCTCTGTGGCTGGAAAAGGGGGGCTGGTTGTGCACCTCTGGCCATCGGTATCAAACCGGACCAATTCAACGCCATGCCATGCACCTGTCACAGTTTGCTCTTTGAATTGAGTCCACCCTGGCCCCTCCTCCCTCGCCAACTTTTCCACCCGTGCCCGTAACATTTCGGTTGCCTTGGTCAAGTGGGCACCTGTTGGTGCATGCAACTGTGCAACGTTGTTGAAGCTGCGCGTACCGTGTAGTATGTCCCCATATACCACTGCCCATGACAGCAAACCTGCATCATGGCAATCCTCCCACACATCCTCCTCCTTGGTGGTGAGGTGCGTTTTGGAATCCAAATGCCTCGCCACCCATGGCACATTGGCCAAGAACACCTTGTTGCGACGGGCATCTGCCTCGGACCACCGGATACGGTGACTAGCAGGGATCAAACGCAACCCGCTGCGTGTATCTGGTCTGGTGTTCTCTTGGACACACCTCTCGAGGTCCTTCCACTGGCGCGCACCGTTGTACAATGCACGTTGGCGACCCACAGCTGCCAGGTAGTCAGCATGCACTTGGCCGGCAGCCTCCAAGGCAAGGCCTAGCTTGCGCTGGACCACATGGCATGGCTCACCCAAGGGGGTTAGCAAGGACAGCCACTTCACAAGCATGGCAAACACATTGTGCTCCATTGCCGACACATCAACAGCTTGCCTTGCAGTGGCACCACGCACACCAAGGTTAGAGGCACCATCCACCGCAAAAGCCACAACCTTCTGAGCCCACCAGGCACGATCAGGCATCCAGGACAGCAGCACTGCCTCCACCTGTGCCGTCACCTCTTGTGCCTCCCCTGAAGCGACATCCACCACACCAAGGAACACCTCACACATTCCCCCCGGCCCAGTGCCTGGAAAGAGGAGCAGCATGGCATACTCATTGATGCGATGCCGTTGCCGGTCAGATCCATCCAACAACAAGGCAATGAACAATGCCCTTTGCAAGGTCTCTGACACACCATCTTGCATGGCGGCATGCATTGCGACCATGGCCCTCTCAACTATCCATCGCCGAGAGGCATGATGGCCCGGTTCGGAGGTCAACACACAATGCAGAAGAATGCGTTCACTGATTGCACCGATGGATGTGCACATGCGGAGGCCAATGTAGACCTCCACCAAGCGCGACAAAATGGCTGCCACCGCATCGCTCATAGGTACACCGAGGTCCATGCCCTCACCCCTAATGAACACAGTGCTCCTCTCTGCCACATTGACTGCACATGCAGATGCACTGGGGCACAGTGCCCGAAAACGTTGGGCACAATGCACCCGGAAACTCTCCTCGGCGGCCAAGTGGTGGCGGCCACGATTATCAATTTTCTTACGGCTGCTGGTCGTGCCACGTGACACACCAAGGTGACCCTCCAGGACATCTTTACGCCATCCCTTTGGTGTAGCGATCATCATACGCATGCCCATGCCATATGTTCCATTCACCAAGGCTGTAGCAGCCTTCGGTGGGCGCTTCACCCCAGGACAATCCGTTTCAGCAGCCCATGAACAACATATGCACATTACACCCCCTTGAACAGTGAACTGCAACTGCCAATGCTCATCCACAAACGCTTGCAGTGTCTTTGGCCCTGCTGTCTGTTGCCTGGGGGCTGCCCCCATCATCACAGAAAAAGCATTGCTCCCCGTTGTTGCCAATGCAGCAGATCGGGCTCTATCCTGTTCTATGGACTCGGAAACAGACCGGTGCGACATGCCCTGACTTGCATGCCTCTCATCCCACTCCTTCTCATGACGTGCCCGGAGATGAGCCTGGTGGGCTTGCACAGGGACCTGCACATGCTGTTTCACCCGTACCCTTTCCTTTTGTACAAGCTTTGCCACAGCTTCAATAAACTCGGGGGTGGGCTGCACATCCCCCACATGTGTGGCATATCCGGGGTCACCCGTTGGCAGCGCCATGGCTGGCAACTGGGTGTTACTTGGCACGCTCGGGGCATGCCTGTTGACAGTTGGTGTTGCAAACTGTGAGGGGGAGGGTTGTGCCTCCCAATGTGGTTGGTAGACTCTGGGTCACCTGTTGCCAGCGCCATGGCTCGCAACGGGGTGATACTTGGCATGCTCCGGGCATGCCTGTCGACAGTTGTTGCTGCAGACTGAGAGGGGCCATCACGTACACCACGATTGCTTTGTGAACCGCCCTGTGACAGACCCACCATCTCCGTGGGAGTACGCTCATACAATAGGAATGTCACCTTTCGTGAAGTGGCTGGGGGCCGTCCCCTGCTCACGGACGCATCATCACACAACCACCACACATCGCGAACTAAAATGTGAGCAATAAAGTGCCCTTGCTCCCTAGTTGGTCCAACATGTAGCACCGTGGCTCGCAGGGACCAATGGTACCCATTGATATCCACAAACTCATGATCCACCATCAAGCTATGAAGCTGTTGATTGTGGACATGGAGTGGAGCCCACTTGTTGAACACTAGTGACGATAGTACAATGGCCTCCTGGAGATCCCCCCCACAGCCACATGGGGGGGCGTTTGAAGGGCGGCCCAACGAACGGCCCCTCATTCCCTCCCTCATTCGCACCCGCACGCTCTGGCCCTGGTTAGTAACATGCAACACTTGGGCGGGCATTCCCAACTCACCTCCAGCCTGGTGGACTTTCACGTCACACACTGGGCACCGCTGCCACCATTGCTCATGAGACAAGCAGTCGGACAGAGAACGAACACCAGCACGAACCAGTTTCGGTACCATGTGCTTCCAACACTCAGCCATCTCGGACTGCTGCATCCACTCAAACTTGGGAGCCCTCCTGACACATTGACACCGACCACTACAGTGGCACACAGTAACAGTTGGCTGTCCCTCATCCGCCAGCACGCGTGCAACGGCATGTGGACGGTACACAGCACCTGTCATACCTGCCACAATGTCACCCCAACGTGTGGCGGACACCGCCACATCATCTGGGCACTCATCATGGAAGGCCTCCTGTCCTCCAGAGGCTAGCAGGAGGCATTGCAACGTTGTACCAAGCCAACACCAATTGTGACTTGGGGGGTTCGCCATGCCACATGGCCGTTGCCGTGCTCCACCTTGCGGACCGCCACTAACCTGCAGGCAGGCGGAAGGCATGTTGCTGCAAGAACTTGCGGTGCGAAGCAGGCAAACTGTGCCACTCTCCACGGCCGTAAAGCACCACCAATCGCCTAGCATGCCATGCCCCAGTGCGGACCACTACAGGTTGCCTATCGACACGGTACCTATGCCCCGGACACCTAATGCCATCTGGGCACTGCCTTCTCCCTGGTCTGCCACGCGGACCATTGCCAACGCCTCCCTCTTCCACCCAGATCTCACCACCCACGTGCCGCCCCGTGGAGAACACTGCTGACCACGGGGTACTATCAAAACGATGTTGATGGGGAGCTGTCGTCTCATTGCATGACAGCTGTATTGTAGTCCATGTGAACCACTTTGGTACCAACTTCCTTGCAATGCGGTTCACCATCATCACAAGGGGGCCATGCTCCCGTGTCCCTTGCACAAGCCGCGACCGGCGACAATCCCCTTTCGCTGTATGTCCTTTGCTCCCACCGACACCCAACTGCAACCTTCGCAAGGAGAACTGCCCCGACGTCTCTCTAGTGTACAGCAGTGTCCCCATTATGCCATGCAAGACACACAAAGGTGCTACCTGCAACGAGCGGTCGTAGCTGGCGCCCCGGTAATGTCCTCCCGGCCGCAGCCCATCACGTTCGGCCTCACCAACGACGATCACGCATGCTTGTTCACAGGCTTCCTCCATCTCCTGGATTGTATGGTACACTTTGGCTTCTCCCATACCCGGACTCCAAACTGCAGCAGACGTCACAGCAGTGTCCGGGCCAAACCTTGAATCCATTATTTTGTGTGTGTTTGTACGCAACAACACAACCTTCCCATCGATGTGGTGGGCGAGATGTCGAAAATGGTCGGGCCTTCCCCCACAGGGCTTCCCTTCCCAATTATTCGCTTCCAGGGCCCTACAAACACTTAGAGCACTCTCCTTAACCTCCATCCCACACCGTTCCCTGTACATTGTGGTTGCCTGGACTCGGAGGTCCACTCCAGTTAAGGGGGTCTCACTGCGGAGCGCATGGAGGCTGAGGGCAGTTGCATAAAAAAAACATGCATCAGCGACATACTCATCACGTGCCAACCGTAACTTCAGTTGCCGGATGGTAGGCAGCTCCCTACTGGCAGGAGCCTTGATTTTATCCACCTCAACCTTCTGGTTAGGATTGTCACAGTCAATTGCTGCGGCCCCATCCGCCCCTAGCCGCACACGCTTTGCAGCAGGCATGGGGTTGGGATCCCTAGGCATTGCTTTCTTGCCTTGGGGGGGGGGGTTGTTACATGGCTCTGAGCCATCCGTGCTAGACTGACTAGGTGCCACGACAGTGCATGCCGTCCCCATACTGCTATCCATATTTGGGGATGACATTTCACTATCTTGCCCACTCAATGAAACCTGTGGTGGGCGCTGTGCTAGGGGCACAGGGGATCCCTGATCAGAGAGTGACTCAGCACCGCAACCGGGGTGTGGCGTGGGGCATTCTTCTGCAGCACCTGGCCCTATGTTCTCCATTACCTCTCGGCCCTGGTTCTCATCGTCAGCATGCACACCACCTGCAACTTCGGGTGCACCTGGGGGTCTACATCGCAGCGCACAGGCTGGGACGTTGGACGCACTTGGATCACCTCTACGGGGATCCTGGTCAGCAGTCATAGGAGTTGAGGCAGGGGGGGGGGGGGGTTGCTGTGCTTCACCAAGGGTGCCAGCTGTGCCTATGGCCGCCTTTGTGCCCCCTTCCAGGTGCATAGCACATGCATCGTTGGGTGTACCGTTGTCATCAGGGACACCGACAGATGCATCTTGGGATCCGAGTCGCAGCGCACAAGCTGGGACGTCGGACTGGCTTGGATCACCTCTGGGGGGATCATGGTCAGGTGTCGGGGGTCCTGGGGGGGGGGGGGGTTGCACCCCAGCGTCTGCCATGGCTTCCAATAGAAGCTCCATGGCCTCCTCCCCTGCATCATCTGTCCATGCATTATTCACCACACGGACACCAGCATGGAGGTATCCCAAGTGGTTGCGGGGTACCTCGGGGCTGAAAGGGGTGCACCTCAGTATCACATCGCTACTCTCTTGCATGGGAATCCGCATGGACTCTGCAAAGTGGCGTCCCACCGTATAGGCAGCCACCAGGCTCTCCTCTGACAGGGGCTCCCGCCGTTGCTCCCCCAAGCCTTGCATCGCAATGCGGACACACCGGGCAATGCCATGGCACGTTGTCATCGGTGCTTGGTCGAACTGTTGCTGTCTCGTCAGCCGCACCGTCATAGGTGCTGGATTGGGTGGGACGCTGGGTTGAGGTCCGGGACTGCAAGTGGACGTTGAGCTTTCGGGCAACGGGGAGCTCCGTCGACTACCCCCAGATCCAGGGGTCCCATGGCCAGTGGGACCTGTGCCGCCGGCTGGCGCTGACACTCTCTGTCGACCACCCCCGGATCCTGGGGTCCCCTGTGCTTTCGATCCCTCCCCGTTGGCCGGCAACAATGAGTTCCGGCGGCTCGCAGATGCCACCAAATCACTTGTGAATGGCCGTGCTGCACTTGCTGCCTGTGGCCAAAAGTACTGCATTGTGCCCAAGGGTACTCTCCGTACTTTCTCCACATACATCCTCTCCACAGTGGGTGTGGGGTACTTGGTCTCCCCTCTCCAGAAAGGCCATGAGTCCACAAGTGGCAAGGCATACACAATGTCATACCATGCCTCTAGCCAAGCAACTTTGCTAACGCTCATGGGGTGTCCACCAATGGCCCCTCGTCGACTCCCCACTTTCCCACGGTCTTGCTCATACTTTTTTATCCGGTCCCAGAGGCCTGAGGCTACCTTCTGGTACTCCACAACAACACCTCCATCCTCCCGCGTGCACTTTGGACTGCCCTCTTGGCTGTACATCGGGCGGCACAGTGCTGCAAGTCCATGGGTATGGACGACATCAAGGGAACATGTCGCCATGTGCATTGCCAACTTCCTGTAATAGATGGCCTCCCGCTCTGGTGGGGCATGCCACCCTGCCTCGCCGAGGGCTAGACGGAATCCCATTTTCATCTGGGCAGATTCCATGGTGTCCCATGGGGGCCATTCAGGATGCTGGGCCATTTGTAGGAGGTTGCCTCACCACGGGTAAAGGTTGTGGCCTCTTGCGTGGTCCACAAGGTGCAGTTCGATGGGCACTTGTTGGTGACCACAACTCAGGAGGACAATCTGGTCCCGGACCCCGATACTCGAAGTGGTAGGCTGCTTCGTCCTTGGGTTCCTGCGCGGGCCCACTTGATGCCACCGCGTGGTATGAACGTAGACCCTGGTCGAGGCGCAACGGCCGGGGACCAAGGGCAGACTTCTGCGCCTCAAGGGCTAGCAGTAGCTGGGTAGGGGTGAGGGATGGACGATGACCGAGGTCGAGGCGCGGCGGCCAAGGACCAAGGGCGAACTCCTGCGGCTCGGCGGCCTGCAGTGGTTGTGGTGGGGTATGGACGACGACCGAGGTCGAGGCGCGGCGGCCAAGGACCAATGGCCAACTCCTGCGGCTCGGTGGCCTGCAGTGTGTGGGTGGGGGGACGGCTAATGACCGTGGTCGCGGCGCTGTGGCCAGGGACCAAGGGCCAACTTCTGTGGCTCAAGGGCCAGCAGTAGGTGGGTTGGGGGATGCACGATGCCCCTGGTTGAGGCGCTGCGGCCAGAGACCAAGGAGCAACTCCTGCAGCTCAGAGGCTGGCACAGATGAGGTACAGGTATCTGGGTCGTAGACGCTATGGCCAAGACCACAGACAACTTCTTCACGTGACTGGTGAAGTTAGTGGCAGAAAGGTCGTAACAAAGTCTGCACATAGAGGGGTGAAATATTTCACGGAGGACCCAATCAATTCACGGAGGGGCATAAACAATTCACGGAGGCATCAAACAATTCACGGAGGGGCATAAATAATTCACGGAGGCATCAAATAATTCACGGAGGGGCCAAAACAATTCACGGAGGCATCAAATAATTCACGGAGGGGCATAAATAATTCATGGAGGATCCAAATAATTCACGGAGGGGCATAAAGAATTCACGGAGGCATCAAATAATTCACGGAGGGGCATAAACAATTCACGGAGGGCCCAAATAATTCACGGAGGGGCATAAACAATTCACGGAGGGGTGAAATAATTCATGGAGGGGCATAAACAATTCACGGAGGCATCAAATAATTCACGGAGGGGCATAAACAATTCACGGAGGGGTGAAATAATTCACGGAGGGGCATAAATAATTCACGGAGGCATCAAAAAATTCACGGAGGGGCATAAACAATTCACGGAGGGCCCAAATAATTCACGGAGGGGCATAAATAATTCACGGAGGGCCCAAATAATTCACGGAGGGGCATAAATAATTCACGGAGGCATCAATTAATTCACGGAGGGGCATAAACAGTTCACGGAGGGCCCAAATAATTCACGGAGAGGCATAAATAATTCACCGAGGCATCAAATAATTCACGGAGGGGCATAAATAATTCACGGAGGCATCAAATATTTCACGGAGGGGCATAAATAATTCACGGAGGCATCAAATAATTCACGGAGGGGCATAAATAATTCACGGAGGCATCAAATAATTCACGGAGGTGCATAAATAATTCACGGAGGGGTGCAATAATTCATGGAGGGGCATAAACAATTCACGGAGGGCCCAAATAATTCACGGAGGGGCATAAATAATTCACGGAGGCATCAAATAATTCACGGAGGGGCATAAACAATTCACGGAGGGCCCAAATAATTCACGGAGGGGCATAAATAATTCACGGAGGCATCAAATAATTCACGAAGGGGCATAAATAATTCACGGAGGGGTGAAATAAGTCATGGAGGGGCATAAACAATTCACGGAGGCATCAAACAATTCACGGAGGGGCATATGTAATTCACGGAGGCATCAAATAATTCATGGAGGGGCATAAACAATTCACGGAGGGCCCAAATAATTCATGGGGGGGCATAAACAATTCACGGAGGGCCCAAATAATTCACGGAGGGGCATAAACAATTCACGGAGGGGTGAAAGAATTTATGGAGGGGCATAAACAATTCACGGAGGGCCCAAATAATTCACGGAGGGGCATAAATAATTCGGAGGCATCAAAAAATTCACGGAGGGGCATAAACAATTCACGGAGGGCCCATATAATTCACGGAGGGGCATAAATAATTCACGGAGGCATCAAATAATTCACGGAGGGGCATAAATAATTCACGGAGGCATCAAATAATTCACGGAGGGGCATAAATAATTCACGGAGGCATCAAATAATTCACGGTGGGGCATAAATAATTCACGGAGGCATCAAATAATTCACGGAGGGGCATAAACAATTCACGGAGGGCCCAAAAAATTCACGGAGGGGCATAAACAATTCACGGAGGCATCAAATAATTCACGGAGGGGGCATAAACAATTCACGGAGGGCCCAAATAATTCACGGAGGGGCATAAACAATTCACGGAGGCATCAAATAATTCACGGAGGGGCATAAATAATTCACGGAGGGGTGAAATAATTCACGGAGGGGCATAAACAATTCACGGAGGGTTGAAATAATTCACGGAGGGGCATAAACAATTCACGGAGGGGTGAAATAATTCACGGAGGGGCATATATAATTCACGGAGGGGCATATATAATTCACGGAGGGGCATAAAAAATTCACGGAGGCATCAAATAATTCACGGAGGGGCGTAAACAATTCACGGAGGGCCCAAATAATTCACGCAGGGGCATGAGTAATTCAGAGAGGGATCAAATAATTCACGGAGGGGCATAAATAATTCACGGAGGCATCAAATAATTCACGGAGGGGCATAAACAATTCACGGAGGCATCAAATGATTCACGGAGGGGCATACATAATTCACGGAGGCATCAAATAATTCACGGAGGGGCATAAACAATTCACGGAGGCATCAAATAAATCACGGAGGGGCATAAACAATTCACGGAGGGCCCAAATAATTCACGGAGGGGCATAAACAATTCACGGAGGCATCAAATAATACACGGAGGGGCATAAATAATTCACGGAGGGGTGAAATAATTCACGGAGGGGCACAAACAATTCACGGAGGGGTGAAATAATTCACGGAGGGGCAGAAAAAATTCACGGAGGGGTGAAATAATTCACGGAGGGGTGAAATAATTCACGGGGGGGCATAAATAATTCACCGAGGCATCAAATAATTCACGGAGGGGCATAAACAATTCACGGAGGGGTGAAATAATTCACGGATGGGCCCAAAAAATTCACGGAGGGCCCAAATAATTCACGGAGGGGCATAAACAATTCACGGAGACCTTGCTGTTCCGTGCACTGCCAAAATTTCCCACACAGTTTTTTTTTTATTTTGATCCAAAAGGCCAGTTCATAAGTGCCAGGGACCACAGTGGACCAAGTTCGAAGTAAGATACGGATTTTGGCGAAGCCAGGGTATGCATACGGGCTGCAGCTCGTGACTGTGCCCCCATGGTTTCCCATTGAGGTTGGTGTTGTCATGTCAGTGGTACTTCCCACTCATTTGGGTCCCAGTGCGTTTTGTGGCGTTTCGGTAGCGATTGTAACGGGACTTCCCACGTGGTGGGGTCCCAGTGCTCCTGCGGCCGCTTCCGTATCAGGTATATCGTCTGTCGGGCTGGTCGGGTTGTTTGCCAGTATTGTGTTGTCTTGTGTTTGCAAGCGTCTTGGTAGTACTGTGCCATGGCAGTCAGGTGTGTCTGCTGCTGCCACATGTAGGTCGCTTGTTGATGGTGCAGGTCAAGTAGCTTGGCAGTGCCTGCGCTCAGCCTCCAGTATCGGTCGTTGACCATCAGTAGCAGTTTTTGCGTCAGTGTATCACATCCTTGCGTCGTCCTTCGCTTGTTCGTACCATTGCCTACGTATTTGGTATAGGTGTGCATGTGTGTCGTGCAGTCGTTGTGTTTGTCTCTGTTGGTCGACTAGTTGTATGACAAGCCTGTGGTAGTCTGTTTTTGCCGTCAGTGCGTTGGTGTAGCCCATGTGTAGGGTGTGCAGGTGTTGTCTCGCCATCGCCTCCATGTGTGCTTTGTGGTATATGTCCCGTGCTTGCTGAGCGTCTGTGGTCGTCTTGTACTGTTCCCACCGCTGTGTGTCAACGTTGAGGCACTGTCGTTTCTTTATGTGGTCGTCTGCCCCTGTGTTAGTGGCTCGTGCGACATTGGCTGATTAGGTGGAGGGTATTGGCCCATTGTTGTAGGCTGACGGATCCCTGTGCTCCTTGTATGTTCCAGGAGGCCAGTTTCATGTCGTGGTCCTTCGCGGTGGTTGCGTCGTCTAGACTGTCATACCGTCAATTGGTGTTGACCACCAGGTGTTGAGCATACTCCTCAATGTCAAGCAACGGTATGGGGCGTCCCCGCACATCCCGGCATCCCCGCCGGAGCTGATATATCCTACGGTGCCCGGGGTTGGGGTGCACATCTCCGCATTGGAGGACCCAGTTGGTGTTATACCGCGTGTTATATGGGCTGGTTACCGTGGTGATCGTGACAGGTGCATGGTAGCGGCATGGCGCTGCCGTGATTGGGGCGGTCGGGGTGTGGAAGAAACAGACGATATAGAGGAGGAGTAGGCCTGGCTGCCATATACGGTAATTATGGGGGTTGGGGCCCCGTGCGTAACCGTGCTGGTGCCGTAACGGCGGGGTATATCGTCTGCGGACTCTCCGGTTCACGGGGAGTAGATATACCGGCCCCTCTGTATGCGTGGGGGCCAGGAGTAGGAGGAGGGCCATAATGGCGATGCAGGGCATGAGGAACAGGCACCTCACTTTTTCCCTTTGCCCTGCGGGTTTTTTGGCGGCCCCTTTCCTTTCCCCTTGTGTCTGCTATCCACGGTGAAGGCAGCCGTACTGTCTGCTTGTTGTGTGGATTGCGGCGATGCAGGTGCTGCCTTCTTCTTTTTTGGTGGTGGCGTTGTTTTTGTGGGCGTTTTCTGTGGTGTCTTGTTGTGGGCCTTGGTTTTCTGTGCTGGGTGTGACTGCCGTGCGTGTGTTGTGGTTAATTTTGCCGGGTTGTCTGGTTGCTGGACGGGGGTTTCATCCGTGTCCATGGTGGCCATATTTGGGTGGGTGTCTGATGGGGTGTCGTCGTTAGTGGTATGGGCGAGTTCGTTCAGGATGGCCTCGTCCCAGTCTGCCACGTTGATGGGTTCCGGCTCTGCGAACAGCTGCTTTTCCCTGTTCATTTCCTTGATGACGCGTTCAGTCATCTAAAGGGCATGAAAAGCTACGAACTGGTCCACGTGATGACCAACGTCATCCTCAACCGCAACAACTGGACACAGTCCACGAGCCGCTCTAGGGACATCAAGCGACCGCCAAAACCGACTAGGAACGACACCACGACGGTGTTCGTAGGGTTGACACAGGGCGCACGAGACGACACGGCGAAAGTCGTGGCATCATTCTTTGGATGCTGGACCAGCTGGAAGCCGGAACCCAACATGTGGAGCGACGCGGGCTGCGACGTCAGACTGCTGGCCGTTGATCCGTTTCATAAATGCGTCTCGCGTCCTAATGCCCGTTTCTGGTGGGCACTCCAAGTCGTTGCGCCAAGGCAAGGACACCACACCAACTTGGGTCGCCTCATGGGGACCCTGGGTACGTCAGGAATCGGGGGAGGGGGGGGGTTTCTGTAGAGCCCCTGACTTGGTTCATGACACCCTGAAGCACGGAAGCAAACACTACACATAGATGAGAGGTGGACAATAGAGACTTGTGGCCCGCAACCCATGACGTTCCATGTACCATCCATTCTCAACGTCCGATGTCCCACGCACACCTCCACATGCGCCACACTTGGTTAGGGTTAGGGTTAGGGTTAGGGTTAGGGTTAGGGTTAGGGTTAGGGCTAGGGTTAGGGTTAGGCTGTCCAATGTTCCACAGAGCGTCGGTCTGCGTCTGGGTGGAATTGTACTAGTAGACGGTATGAGTCCACTGGTCGGAACCCCTTGAGGAAGGATGCAATGCTCCTTCCTAGCTCGAGCTGTTCCCTGTCCAGGTCGTCCAGTATCTCCTGTACGGACGTTATTCTGTCCTCCTTGTGTTCCGTGTATTGTTGTCTCAGTATATACAGGCTCTCATAGTCCGTTTCGGTGAGCCAGTAGGGTCCAGGGTTGCCGGCGTTTTCCTCCTCTTGTTTTATGGTCTGCAGTGCTTGTGTCAAGCGAGGCAGCAATTGCATGGGCAGGTGTAGTCTCCAGGCGTGCGACCCACTTTGCCCCGCGGTGTGTTCGGATGCGCACTTCCACCGAAAAGTGTTGTGGGGGTCTTTGCTTGCTATGGTGGATGCTTCCCTGCCTTCATTCGTCTCTTGAAGGCCGCGTCGTCGCCCGTTTCCTGCGGCATTTTGTGCGCGAGCATCTGGTCGATGCGCTCTGCCGCCTGTGTGTCCGTGTTGTCATCTCCTAGCGTGATGTGGACGTATTCACCGGGTGCCACTCCGATGTATTGTCCGGCACTGAGGGCCACTGCCGTGGCGTGCTGGTATTGGAGGGAGGCGTAGGAGAGCCAGGGTCATGTCATGATTTCCGAACCGAAAGAGGGATGCCAGATGAAAATGTAGGCTTGTCTGCCGGTGCGACCATGCCAAGGACATACCGCTTCACACGATCCGGCAATGGCTTCCAACCACAGTGCTGGGCATGTCCACGGTGAACAGCATGTGGGGCACACACATCGCGCCCCCCCTCACATTCTCTCGCCCCATGGAGCAAAGACGCCACATACACCCCCAAGGGTGTGTAGAAGTCATCGCCCAGGAAGCCTACCGTGTCCACGTCCCTGTAGGCATCCTGCCACATAGGCAGAGACACAGTGCGGTAGCCAGATGACCAGGGGGGGTTGGAATAGGTTTGCGCGTCGAGGAAGGGCTTGGTCAGCAGAAACTGCACCGGCCTTTGCTCGTGGTCCGCCAAATCCTGTGTGTGGCACACTCTCTCCAACCAGTCAATGTCATGCCACCCTGCCCAGTCTGTGTCCTCATCCCTGATGAGGATGTAGGGCAATGCCCACTCCGTGAAATCGGGGAGGGTCACCCCGAGGTGCTTTGGTTGTACGTCCCCCGCTTCCGAGCGCACCCGCATCTCCAGTGTCCCAACCCTCTTGTTGGCCATGATCCGCCCCCAGTCCAACAATTGGTCACTCTGGGGGGGGGGAGAATCCCCAGGGGTCAAGGGCTTTGGCATGCTTCCTCCACGGTTTCCAAAGCCACTGCCCCACCACCCCCAACCCCCCCCCCCCCCCCTTGAACTTGTAGATGACGCCCACCTCTTTTTGGGCAAGGGTGGGCTGTTGGTACATAACCCCCGGGAGCCGCACCTTCTGTACGTCGTCTGGGGAAGGGAAATTCTGCTGTTCGGCAGCCATCACCCTCAGCCCACTCAACCAACCCGCAGTGAGGGGGGACTCCTCCCAACCGAAAAAGGCCCCGAAAAGATGCAGCTCGGATTGGGCCCTGCTGGTTAGTGTGTTTGCCCGCACCACGTCCCTCATGATCCCCGGCTCCGAGGAGACCAGGGAGGCAAGGACAACCGGAGCATGCAGACCCTGGTACCGGTCCAGGGTGGCGATCATCTGCACACACTCATATGCCTGGTCCCCATGCAGCCGGCACCCTACCTCCCACACACAGTGCTGCAGCCATAGCATCCGCGCATAGTGTGTGGTGACGATTGCCACTGACTTGGGGGGGTACACATTTGCATTGTGTGCATGCTCCAGAAAGTGCAGCACCAGCCAGGCCTCCTCCTTGCTCGTGTTCCCCTGATTGCGCATGGCCTCGTCCATGACAAGGCTCTCCCATGCTCTGCCCACCTCCCTTCTCGGTAACCCCACCCGGGCGTCCGACATCCCGTACCGTGTCAGCTCCGATCTCCACTCAGGATCGTCTGTGCTGACTATGCGGATGCGTTGCCCTCCCAACACCGGGGGGGGAGGGGGTAATGCTGGGGCCGAGGCGGGGTACCAGCCCAAGGACCCCCCCGTGAACAGCCCACGCACCACCGTTGCCAAAGGCACGTCCATGCGGAATTGCTGGGTTAGGACACACGCAGTACACCTTGTACGGTACAGGACAAACTGCAACACACTACTTGTGGCGAAGCGCTGCGAGTCACCATACTGCATCCCTGGTCCCTGGTCGAGGTGCACATTGAGGTTAGCAAAATGCTCGGACTGCGGCCATGCAATATGTTGAGCCGTCACCTTGCCCCCTTTCCCCTTTTTATCCCCTTCCGCTTTCGCTGCAGCTGCAAGAAGAGTGATGGCACTGTATGGGCGCAGTTGACCGGCATCCCCGCAAAACATGCACTGCACCCCAAACGCTGCCAAGTCCAGACCCACTGGGATGCTATGCCTCGAGGACTCATCCACGAAGCTGAATGCGAACCGAGTTTGTGGGTCACCCTGTAGCAACAACTTCCGCCGTGTGGCGACCATACCAGCTGTTGCAAAGAGAACCCGGCAGCTGTTGAGGGCACACTGCAATGTGCCATTGCAGTCCGGATGATTGGCCAACGTCTCTTGGACTGTTGTTTGGTTGTACGGCTCCAAACCTGGGGGGGTCCGGCCCCTTGCAGCTCGGAACCGCATCCAGGGCACGGGGTGGTCCTTCAGGACCGCCTTTGAGAAGACAAGATCCTGTTCTGCCGATTGGATCACCCGCGGCATCAGGTTGTCGACCTGTGCGTTTGTTGGGGCGGTGACCAAGATGCATGCCCGAGGGGGGTTGTCGGTTGGTGCCCCCCCAGCCTTTCCTGCCAGTGTGTATCGAATCTGACGCCTTGGGATTCGGGATGCATGGGTCGCAGTACCCCTGCTGCCACATCACTGCCTTGATGCAGGCCACCAGGGTCTCCGACTTCCCCGTGCCGGCCCCCCCAGTCATGGAGGAGACAACAGCACCCTCATCCACACATTGCCGGACAGCCAAGGCTTGGGAGGGGTTCAGGTTATGATGCTCCACAAGGTGACGCACGATCTGTTGGTCCTCGGCGGGGAGGCTGTTAGACAGCCGTGGTTCTTGCCGGGTGGCATTGAGCAACGCGTTCCAGGCCTCCCCCGTCCGTATCTCCTCACGCAACGACCGGAACGCTGCCTCGTCAGGCAGGACACAGCACCACCACCTGCGGATGTGCAAGATGGGCGGTTTGTTCGCACAAACAATGGTCACCATGATACCGGAGGTGCCATCACCTTGCACCTTGCCAATCCAGTCCGGGTTTGGTGCCACGTCAAGGGTGGCGATATTTGGCCGCTTCATGTCCCATCCATGGATGAGATCCCCATCCGTCAGCTCGTAGTTGCCCCAAACTTCGAGCTCAGCAGACCATTCTATTACCTTGACCATGTTGCCATCCTTGTCCTCCTTCAGCGTCTCAACCCTCTCAAACCACAGCTCCCTCTGGGCACCTTGCTCCCATGCCAACCTCCGGGCAGCGGCGATCTCATGCACGGTGTGCACCAAGGATGCCTTGTGGACATACGCATCGCGATCAGCCCAACGGGTGGTGAATCCATCGGTTGGGTTCGTGTCGATGTCATAGTCCACGTGGGCAAGGGTTTCCGCAAAGGTCCGGGCCTTGTCTTTGGCTTGCGGCGGGCCTTGGCCTTTGCCTTGTGGGGGGGCCTGACCTTTGCCTTGCGGCGGGCCTTGGCCTGTGCCTTGTGGGGGGGCCTGGCCTTTGCCTCGTGGGGGGCCATGGCCTTTGCCTTGTGGATGGGCTTGGCCTTTGCCTGTGCCTTGCCGGGGGCCTTTGCCTTGCGCAGGGCCAAGCCGTTTGCCTTGCTGTGTGCCTTTGCCTTGTGCAGGGCCATGCCCTTTGCCTTGCTGAGGGCCATGGCCTTTGCCTTGCTAAGGGCCTTTGCCTTGGGCAAGGCCATACCCTTTGCCATGCTGTGGGCCTTTGCCTTGCTGTGGGCCTTTGCCTTTGCCGTGCTGAGGGCCTTTGCCTTGCCAATGGCCATGGGGCTGTGTTTGCCCTCCGTTTGGCATGTTGTCTGGGTCGGGGCGCTGTGGCCGTGGACCGAGAGCGAACTCCTGCGGCTCAGAGGCCTGCAGTAGGTGAGTTGGGGGTTGAAAGACGACCCTGGTCGGGGCGCTGTGGCCGGGGAGCGAGGGCGAACTCCTACGGCTCGGCGGCCCGCAGTGGTTGGGTACGGAGAGGAACGACGACCCTGGTCGGGGCGCTGTGGCCGGGGACCGAGGGCGAACTCCTGCGGCTCAGCGGCCCGCAGTGGGTGGGTACGGAGGGGAAGGACGACCCTGGTCGGGGCGCTGTGGCCGGGGACCGAGGGCGAACTCCTGCGGCTCAGCGGCCCGCAGTGGGTGAGAGATGAACACGTGGGTGTTGGGGCAGGTCCAACTCAGATGTCTGGGTCAGAGACGTAACGGTCTAGACCCAAGACGCACTTCCTCGCCTCAAGGGGGAGGTTGGAAATAAAAGAGTGCCCGGACTGAGACGCACGGCGCTGGAGCCATGAACCGTACTGCGGGGTGGGGCACGGCCGCTTCGGGGCGGGCAGGCCCAACTCAGATGTCTGGGTCAGAGACGCGACGGTCTAGACCCAAGACGCACTTCCTCGCCTCAAGGGGGAGGTTGGAAATAAAAGAGTGCCCTATGTGTAAGAGACGCCCGGTGCACACTTGCCGAAGAGCTGGAAATTGGAACGTTTCGCCGAAGTCTGTGGACGTTGCGGGGGGGGCTGCGCAGGCAGCAATGACCCAAACTGCGGCCTCTCCGGCGGGGGGGCGGACTGAGACGCACGGCGTTGGAGCAATGAACCGTACTGCGGGGTGGGGCACGGCCGCTTCGGGGCGGGAGCCAATGGGAGGAGTGAGGAGCGGCGGTGCCTGCTATACTGGGTCAGTGTCACCTGATCACTTGCTGGAGGGGGCAGTGGCCGACGAGGCATAGGTTGTGGGGCCGGCTTGGGGATACGGGGGGTTTTTGCAGTAGCACACAGGATTTCAAGCACCACTGCTGCATGCTCCTCGTCCCTCGAAAGGAAATGCGAACGGCTAATTCGCATGCCCTCCTGCCACACCCGCAAGGGGTTTTTCTTGGGCTGCTGAACCGCAAACCGGTACATCGCACGGCGGTTCAGCACCCCGTCCACGAAATACTGAAGCCCACCCCCGTGATTCTCCCGGATGAGCTGCAATGTTTTGGCACTGTAGGGCCCGTGAACAGTGGGTTTGGGGGGGGTGGGGGGGTCCTTGGGTACGTACCTGGGGGGTTGTGGGGGGGATGGCGGTGGAACGGCAGTGCACATGAGGGCCTCCTCCACGGCTTCCAGGGCTACCAGGTATGGGGTTGAGGTAACGTGGGGTCTCGGTGGAGGACTTACTGGCGTTGGAGAGGTTGCTGGTGAAGGGGGAGAGGGGGGCGGTGTTGGCAATGGAGGCTGGGGCGAGGCCAGTTCGCTGAGACACTTCTCAGCGTCAGAGTCCCACGGTGGCGAGAGGGGTTGGTCTCCAAACCGCAATAGCTCCGGCAGATCCCACCAACCACATTCCGGAAACGAAGGGCTGGAGGGGACGGAAGAGGCCACGCTAAGGGGGCTAGACGACATGGCAAACTGCGGCGCGCAGCGGGTGGTGGGGCACGCCCAACTCCAATGTCTGGGTCAAAGACGCAGTGGTCTAGACCCAAGACAGACTTCCTCGCCTCAAGGGGGAGGTAGGTAACAAAAGAGTGCCCTATGTGTAGAAGAGGCTCAGTGCACACGCGTCTCCAATGCAATACACGCATTTCCCTTTGTCTCAGTAACAGGCACAAGATGCAACAATTACATATACCAGGAGATCAGGACCAAGTGAAATCAAAATGAATTACCTCCAAGTTGTCAACCACCAATACACACATAGCAGAGCCCCTTCTCAGGTTTTCTTTTGGATGACAGTGGGGCTGAAAATGGTTGCAAACTGCACAACCCACATCTACTAACAACAAATCAGGACGGGCTCGCAATACATGGATGCAAGTACCAGGAAATCAGAACCCCTTCTCAATTGTTGTCAGCGCATTCTTCATCGAAGGGGTCTGTGGTGGTAGGCGCCAGGGCCTAGACCACACACAGCTAAAACACCTCAAGGATGTTCTGCATAATGAGCACATTGTGATCGGATGCAGCAACAAACATGTCAAAACCCCTTCTCAGCTGTTGGCAGCATCATCACTGAAGGGGTATATGGTCGTAGGCGCCAAGGCCTAGACCACACAACACCTTCAGGGTGTTCTACACAATCACATTGAAAGAACAGCAAAATGTCTGTGTGAGTGTGCTAGCCTGAGGTCCTGGAGCAAGCTGCAGAAATGGTGTCCTAATTATACCCACTTCTGCACCCTTGCTAAACCCGGCGGATGTCTTTACACGGTGCGATGGGGTACGCCCCACGTCTCTCCGCCCCTAGGTGCCCAATTTCTGTGCTGGCACCAGAAAACCTTGGGGAATACCCAGCGCTAACGCCAAGGTATTGGTTTTGTCTAAATACCTACCTACTGCAGGGGAGGGGTGGCCAAAAGCTATGAGGCATGAAAACGCCTGTTTGCTATGTGGCCAAAACCTAGGCTACCACTGCCACTGCCCACCGAAAACCCTGTTAAAATTCCAGGAAACTGGCAGGACAGTGAAACACACACTGTAGGTCCTACACACCCTACTTTGGACCCAGCCTTCGAAGGATGACGTCATCCAAGCCTTCCACTCCTACACGCACACGCTACTTGGTGCTGCTGTCAACGAGGTCGTAGGCCCTACTGGCCTTCCTGTGAGAGAAGCAAGCAACACACAGCGCTGCTAAGCTGCTGTGGCCTGACAGGGACGCCATTACGCGCACCCCTGCCAGGGCTTGGAGGGAAGCAGTGCACTGCGGCGCAGCGTGAGTACGTGTCGTTCATGGCGGAGTCGTTCAGCATCTTCTTCGGTGGTTCCCCATTTCTTTGGTGTGATCCGCGCCCTTTTTGCTGGGCAAAAAATTGTGCTGTCGAAGACAGCAAAGTGCACCAATCACCCTGACCTACACCACCTGAGAGGTTCACATGCAGGCACTGTTTTGGGCTGAGGAACCTAACCACCCTCGCCGTATTATACGGGTCCTCGAGTGGAAAATAATACGCTGTCCCAAAACAGGTCCTTCCAAGAAAGCAAGCTTAAGGAACTCCGCCCGTTCTCTTATAGAACGTAGGGCGGAGCCCCTGGGTAACCGAAACAAGGGTTTACCGAGCGCACCACGCGTGGCCTACCCTTTAATGCGTCATGTGAATGCACAGGAGACACAGCCGCAATGACTCTACCAGGGGGTGGCCCCTCCTGGGCTTACTCACCTTACCTACCACAATGTCAATGTCAAACATGATGACTCTACCAGGGGGTGGCCCCTCCTGGGCTTACTCACCTTACCTACCGCTGCAAGCGAAAGAAGAGCAAACAACATGACATGCACACATGCAGGCATATTTTCCCCAACCCACCATTTTCTTGAAGTGAAGTTCCCGTGTCTCTGTGGGGGTGGGGGGGGGGTACTGCCCTGTTATCCCCATTTTCCTGAAGTGAAGTTCCTATGTGTCTGGTGGGGGGGGGGGGGGGTGCACTTTTATGATTCGAAACAGGGCCATGAGGCAACGGAAACTGGGCTCGCATACGCCCCTGTGTCACAGGCGCATGGTCATAACCACATTGTTCAGTGTATTGCTTGCAGCACTGCAACGTAGACCATTTCTGTACCACACCAGGTGGCTGCTGGCTGTGCATTGGCACTGTTCCTCTGGACATCGAGGTCAGCTCGCACCCACCACCCACCCACAGTGCCGGTTAGTCTCTAACCCTGGCCCCGGAGGTCGTGAGGTCGTGTCATACTCCATCCTTATGGGCGCAATGGCGCCTTGGTTGGCGCAAAGGCGTCTCAGTATTTCAGCATGCGCTCCGTCGGTCAGGCAACTCAACAAATCATTGCTGGTATGCGTGTGGCGCATACCACGTGTGCTCCCCACGCTGCATGCGCATGCCGCCCACACATTCATGCCTACTTGCTTTCGTCTTCCTCCCATGGGCCGCACTCTCGCCGCCCCAGTCGTGCTTTGGCTGTGCAACACGTGACAACATGTTGTGCCTGTGGCTCAGGGGCGCTACGGCGCCCTGCTTTTTCATTTCTTGACTGTTCCGTGTCTCCGTGGCGTCCCTTTCACCTCGCTCTGCTCGAACCCACCCTGCTCAGCCCGAACCCTGGTCAGCTCGAACCCACCACCTCCCTTTGCGCCGGTTAGCCCCGGTCTCTCGCTCTGTGGGTCTCTCTCCTACTCTCTCCTCCCTTTCTCTCGTGCTCTCCCCTGCTCATCCTCTACTGTTGCGCCTCTCTGTTCCTTTCTCACCGTGCTCTACCCTCTCTCTCTCTAACTCTGTGTCTCTTTCCCTCTCTCCCGCCCCCCCCCAAAAAAGGGGGGGGTTCGGGTTGCTTGGTGCATCTCTATCCCCCCCGGGGTTCGAACCATCCTCCACGGGACAGAAGAGGTGCGGTGTATCCACTGGGCCACGACGATGGGTTATTTGCACCATGGCACCATGGCACCATGGCACCATGCGCTTCACTCTTCTTCTCCTTGTTGTCACCCTCTGTCATGCATATCTTCTTTCGCATGGGGGTGTGTTCAGCAGTGTGTAAAGGAACCGCACAGCGTCCCCGGGTACCGGGTCCGCCTGCTTGAAGAGCGTTCTTTGGAACAGTCGTAAGAGGTCCGCTCGGCCTGTCAGCCACACATGCATGCAATCGCCAGTTCTGCTTACCGAGGAGGGCACCGCTCTATGCCCTTCTGCTGTCGGACAGTGGTGGATCGCCTCCCACTGGAACGGGTGCCACTTGCCTGCAATTTTGGGTCACCACTGGACCTGCATGTGCGCCAAAGCCTGGGTCTTCAGGGTCCAGTTGATCTGGACCATCACCAAGTAGAGCTCCTGATTGCTCATCTGCAGTGGTTCCCCATGGTTGTCCACAATCTCACAACGCATCCTGGTGTCATGTGGTTGGTCCAGTCGGATCCAGATCTGCTGATTGCGGGCCAAGACCATTTTGGTCAGTTCTGCTTCAACTGCTTGCAGTCCTTCGTTCGCAATGGCGTCCAGCCGACTCAGTGCTTGCACCTTCAAACGTTGGCGTTCTTGCTGAGCCTTGACCTTCTTTGGGATTGGCTGGATGTGTGTGTACGGGCCATACCGCTGCTGGTGAGTCCCCTCCTCCTGCTGCGTCCTCCCAGACGGCATGACGCCTGGGTGCCTGTCCGCGACAGGACGCGGCGTTCAGCTGCTTGGTGTTCTCCTGTGCGTGTTGCTGCTCACTGCGACAGAACACGACTCGTGTGTTGCAGGCTCTACTGCGACAAGACGCAGCTCATGTGTTGCAAACTCTGCGTCAGAACACAGGTGCTTCAGACTGTGCGAGGTGTCTGCACCATTGTGCGGGGGCTACTGGTTTCGTCATTATCGACCCTGTCCTAAGTTCCTGCGCTTCCTGAGCCTTCGCTTCTTGCGCTGCCGCCTGGTGTCACTCACATCCGTGCTGAAGGACAGTGTGTCTGCTGCTGACGGTGCACTCGACAGCACTCCCTGGTTTGTGTGCCCTGTCCTCATTTCCTCACTTTCTGTACTGCTTGAGTAGTACGGTCCCATCTCACGTGGCGCTGGCTCCCCGGATGCTTCCCCTGTCAGTTCATCACTGTCCATGGGTACCATACCCAAGGAAGACCAGAGTGCCCTTGTGCCCTCTGACTCTGACCCCAATCCTCCCCTCAAACCTACCGTAGAGTCTGACCCCGATGATGATGTTGGTGCAGCATGTTGTGACCATAGTGGGCTGGAACACATGCCCTCCATGGCCAATCCATTCGCCATTTCATTTCCCTGCACGTTGACATGTGCTGAGACATGTTCCCACCTGACTTCTCGTCCCGGCGTCGCCATTTCCCGGAGCAGGATTACCCAGACTGGGACGTGGACTTGCAGTTTTCCAGATGAGGTTGTCCATCCCTTTGACTTCCAGTGTTGGGCACTGCCAGTCGCTCCCAACTGCAGGTACTGCGAGTCGGTGAGAATTGCCAGTTTTGGCACCCGGAATCCCTGTAAGGCTTCCACGGCTGCCCAAAGCTCTGCCCCGTTGTTTGTTTGCCTGTGATGTGTTGGTACGTAGCCACAGAAGCGTACCTCTGGTCCTTGGTCGTCTTCCGCCGCGAACACGCCAAATCCCCCAGCCCTGCGCATGTCCTTGTGGCTCAGTCTCTTCGACGACCCATCAGTGTACACTATCCTGTAGCCCTTCTCCACCAATTCTTCAATCAGATCTTGCACTCCTTGTAGCACTCCCGGGCCTGCCTGCCTCGGGCGCTTCGGACGTGGTTCTGTTGCCCTTTGCCAACTATGGTTGTCGGCTGATTTTTCTTGGGTGAAGCACTCCGTGTGTGTTTGCCACCACGCATGCAGTCCCCCATGTACTTGCACTTCCCCTTGTCGCGGCTGCACCCCGGTGTCTCGAAGTTGCTCCAGTGACTTTTGAAAACCTTTCCATTGTTCCCTGCGCTCCCCTGTGTAGAATCCCACCCACTCACATAGCTCCCTGAGCCATGTTGTAAGGTATGACGTGAACACTGGCGACACTCCTGCCTTGACTTCGCATCGATATCGCCAATGGGCACTTCTTGCTGACCACATCGCCCAGCCTTGGTTCGTCTTCAGCAACCATTCTTGGTCGTCGGACTCCATCATATCTCGAACTGTGGATGTCCCGTTTTCAGTTGTCACCTGGCCATAGTAGTGGTGTATCACCGCCGCTGCCGCTTTGAACATGGGGCATTCGACCATCGCATGTTTAACCGTCTCCTTTTGTGAGCACAACGGGCACTTGTCGGTGCCTGACCTCTTGTGGACTCTTGCATGTACGGTCAGTTTGTGCCACAATGCCTTGCGCGCAAAGTCTTGAGCCCTCGGCGGTAGCTGTGCCTGTGCAAACTGTTCCCATACCTCCGGTGTTTGCGGGTCGCGGACCCCTGGCTGAGAGGCGTAAAACTGGAGCAGCCATGCCCTGGTCCAGTTTTGGGTGTGGACTGCAGGGGTATCATACCCCCCTTTTGACGGGACTTTGTTGAGGAGTCGTCCGCCATGATTGTAGACCCCTTTCCATGTCCGAGGCAGTGCATTGAACAATCTTGCGTCCTCCAATGCTTGGAATTGACCCCACGTCAGCACCCCTTGCCGGATCAATTTCGTGTTGTAGTAGGAGCAGCGGAACTCATTTCGGAAATACACCGAGTGCCACAACGGCAGGCGGTCCCGGTTTGTCGTGGGGGCCACCTGCGGGGCCACTCGCTGAATGTTGGAGTGTGCCTTCGCCGACCATCCCAAAAACGTGAGATCTGCCGTTCGGACCATGCCCAGTTGAATATATGGAAGGTTGTCCTTGGACGGTGTGAACCCTATGGCTGTTGCCCATGCATAGAAGGTCTCCACTGCCTTGTCAGGGAATTTGTGAGGCTCTCCCAACAGGCTGACGAACGGAGCCGCTGCCTGGTGCATAAGAAACAGTTCAGGTTCTGGTAGTGCCAGTCCCCCTTGTGTTCTTGGTCTTGATAGGATTGGTAGAGTGATTCCCCAGCTGTTGGTACCCATAGACACGTGATACACCAACTTCAGTTGTCTGATCACCGAGACTGGGGCGTAATATGCCTTGGATACCCATGCCACGACCGGTAGAATCCATGATGTCAGCATGAATGCACGTTCGTTCATGGACAGTTGCAGCGTGGATACCACCCTAGCGCGACGAAAGGCCTCTTGCAGTGCTGGTGCGAAGGCCTGCTCTATCGTCCGCCCCCATCCTTGGTCGTCTTGTTGGTGCCGAATATTCCCCAAGCGCACACCCAGATACTTGACGAAGTTTTTGATGTCCACTCCAATGCCCCGAAAGCACCTCGCCCACTCCATTCCCCCACAGTTGCGAACAAGGGGGGGGGGGGGGGGTACTATGCTTTCCCCCATGTTGAACGTTTTCCGAGGTTCCATATTTTCCCATTTTCCACTTGTCCACTAGTCTGATATTGCGGGGGGGGGGGGGGTCTATCATGGGGGGCTTGGGTGTTGGGGGTTGGGGGGGATGGTCCATAAAAGTCTGAAGTCTGAATTCTGATAGCCCATTGGGTTACTATACCCATAGCTGCGGAACAAGCGCTCTACAATAAGAGCAAAGCACAAGGAAGGGTAAAATGGTAACATACATTGTTGTGTAAGGTGCCCCCGGGGGCCCATCGGGTTAGTCTCTTTGTCTCACCTAAAAGTCCTGCGCGGTCGGGGGCCCGGCGGGCGCCCCCGAACTCTTGTCACCCGCCCCACTATCCCCCCCATCTCCCTCACCGACCACCACCCCTTCACCCACCACCCCTTCACCCTCCACCCCTTCACCACTACCCCTTCACCCTCCACCCCTTCACCCTCCACCCCTTCTCCCACCGACTCTTCACCCTCCACCCCTTCGACCTCCATCCTTTCCCCCTCCACCCCTTCGACCTCTTCCCCGACGCCCCCATCCCGGTTAGCCCCGGTAGCACCCAAACCTGCCCCCGGTCCATCCCCTTCGTCTCCCCCGTCCCCGTCCCCGTCGTTGCTCTTGTCCCCCTCCTCGTCCACGTCCGCGTCGTCCTCCTTGTCCTCCTCCTCGGCCGCCATCATCTTGGCGAGGAACTTCTTCGCCTGCGTCTTGGTTTTCCAAACCGACGCTCTCGGGATGGCGAAGAGTTCGGGGTCTTTGGGTAAGGAGATCCACGTCTCCCCAACCCCGGGGGGGCCACCCGCGGCAAGGACCTCTTTACCCTGCTCGATCCCCCACTGCCCATTGTCCCGAAAAACTACATACACTTGCTCCCCCGCTTTGTATTTGCACCCCCCCCCCCTCTTGCCTTTGGCTTGGCCTTGGGTTGGGGCGGCGCGGATCTCTTGGGAGCCTTGCGAGGGGGTTTGGTGGGCTCCTTGGCCGGGGGCGGGGCTGGGGCTCCTCGAACGCCGAGGAGTCGATGGTGGACCCCAAGGAGGAGTCCGTTGAGGAGTCGCTGGACGACTCCTCGCTGCAGGACTCCCCCGAGAGCCTCTTCCTTTTTGGGGGGGGTGGTTTGGGGGCGCTCTTGGGTTCCCGCTTGGGGGGGCGTTGGGGTTTGGGTTTGGGTTTGGGTGCTGTTTGGGGGGCTGGGCGGGGGTTCGGGGGTTGGGGTTGCACGGGCGGTGCACACGCGGCCATGAAGCAACGGATACTTGGCTACCGAACGCCCCCGTGTCACAGGCGACCGGTCATTGCCACGCAAAGTTCAATCAGTTCCTCGTATTGTGCATTAATCACGACTGGAATGTTCCACTGTGTACCTGCTCACAGGTCTGCTCTGCTTACGAAACACCAATACTATAGCACCTCAAAATCGTCTACCTCAAGCGATCCTCAACATGAAGATCTCAACTTCGTTATCATTGCAGCTTGACATAATGTAATATCATGCCTTCCGAGTTCCCCCGGCTGGAGACCCACAAGTGAAGCTTAAAAGCGTTGCAGAGGCTCTACAGTGCTCCCCGACACTCATTCGGTCTTGGGGAATCCAACAGCGGGCCATAGGAAGCTTTACGCCCCTGCCCAAACGTCAGCGACACTCAGAGAGAGCGAAGGCTGATAGGTCGTTGCCAACACTTAGAGAAACCGCGGGAAGTGGGGTCAGGGCCGGAGGGCCCTGAAGCACCAAGTTCGGCTGCCTGTAATCAAACAAAATGTAAAATCTATATATACTGGTCACTCACTGTCTGGTCGGCTCGGCATGTTGAAAAGAAGCACGCTCAAAACTGATCATCTAACTCCTGATGTGCCGGTGACATTTCCACTGGAGCCGCATTCGGCCACTGCTCCTGACAGGTGTCCAGATACAACGGAGCAACGGGGCTCAACTACGCGCATGTCCAAGACAATCAATTAATCCTCTCAATATTGATCATTTGAATCCTCCCCCCGGATCCTGCGGGCTGTCGCGGCAGTCGGTTGGGGTGTTACTGATCTTCATAATGACGTCAAACCCATCCTTCACACATCCAAAGACGGGGCGCTTGGAGGGGAATAGGTCCGTGTTCTCACCGGTGGCATAACACCAGTGAGACCCTCCGCGATAGGGCGCGGGGCTTGTTGCCAGCTCATTAGAAATGTTGCCTCTTGCATTGTGCTGCACTTCCAGCTCATTAGGAATGTCGCCTCCTGCCTTGCTCCGCACTTCCAGCTAATTAGGAACGTTGCCTCCTGCATTGTGCTGCACTTCCAGCTCATTAGGAATGTTGCCTCCTGCATGGCGCTGCACTTCTTGCTCGTTAGAGAGGCTGCCTCCTGCAGTGCGCTGCACCTCCAGCTCATTAGGAATGTTGCCTTCTGCATTGCGTTGCACCTCCAGCTCATTAGGTATGTTGTCTCCTGCATTGCGCTGCACGTCTTGGTCACCAAACTTGAAAGCTGAATTGGGCTCAGGATCTCCGTTCCCACTTCGAGGGTTTTTGGGGTCCCGTGCAAATGGGTATCCAAACTGCAGCATAAAATTGGGAATTCTGTCAGAACTCTTCTGCGGCAGTAGATCAGCGTGAGGCCGGGTGTCGGCCTTGGCGTTTGCCTTGCCGACGATCCTGCCGTCCCCTGCTATCATCCGCCATCTCCTGTCGATGCTTCGTGGGATGCTCTTGGAAGAGTCCGCCAGCGGCCCGCCGTTGTCCGGGAGCGGCTGCCGGAGTGTTGGTGTAGTCAGTGAGTTGGACACAATCCGAGCGTCCACTTGTGATGCATAATCCATGAGGTGTTGAAAGTCGAAAAAAAATAGACACGAAAAAAATAGACACTCAGAAAGTGCACACGCGGGGGGGGGGGGGCTCTGCGGCCACTTGTTGGCAGTGCGGCGGCGCTGGGGACATGTCGCCAATGCTGCCCCACCCCTCGATGCGCGTCGCGAGAACGCTGCCGCGGGCTGCCACGTAGTCCATCATGGCCGTGAGGAACTCGAGCACGGCGACGAGCTGCAAGTGCAACTGCTGAAGCAACGTACCCAAATAGATGGGCCGGGGATCGCTTCCTGGCCAACGAAGGATCACCCGAACGGCGCGCGGGTCCGAAGGGTTGAACTGGATGTCCTCCACCTACATGGAGGATAGCCAGGATGAGTGTTTCAGCGAGGTTCCAATGTGCTGTTCCGGCGACGTTCAAAAGACTTTTCAAACGTTTTTTGGTGACAGATTGGAACGTCGCCAAAACAAGGTGTTTGGAATGTCGCCGGAACAATGCACCGGCACGCCAACCATGTGCATTTTTGGGCCCTATTGGCCATGTGGACATGCTTGCGGGGGGGCATACCCGCACGCGCGTGTCCTCGTTCTCCTTGATCGCCGCCAACGCTTGCCGCACTTGCGAGGTCGGCGTGCGCTCACGTTCCGCTAGCACTGCCCGAACGGCAGATTGTTGGTGCCGCTGCGCGTCGTCCTCACACTTGACGCGTAGGGCGCCAGGCCGCGACAGCGTTCGGCCAACGACGAAGCCATGGTATTTGCCTTCGTCCTCGACCACATAGATGCCGTCGCGGAGGATTCGGGTCCAATTGGCCCGGAAGAGGACGGTGTCCTTGCGGGGCGTCGCCCTCACCTCGCCAAGGCCGTGGTCGGCCCAATGCTCAAAAATGAGGTGCCAATGGCAACTCCCCGCACTGACAGAGCCCGAGGTTAGAAATTTGCCCCCCTGCGCCTTGCTGGGGAGCCAATCGTTGGGGAGGGGTGCCGTGCGCCTTGTCCCCGGCCCGGTCACCCAGGGCACCGGGACCCCCCCCCCCGGCGCGGACCCCTCCTCCCGGCGCCAGCGGCAATCGCGCTGCTCCTTGCAGTGCAGCTGCTTGTGCAGGAAGCGCCGCAGTAGCCAACGGAGCGTGTAAATGGTGGGGTGGGGGGCTCGTAGGACACAGGCGTCCAGGGGGGGGGGGGGGGTTGGGGCCTACGATCTCCCTTGTCCAGGGAAAATTGGCAGCTTTTGCTGCCAAGGTTGAGCCAAGTCGGTTGCGCATCCAATCCGTAATGCGCAAGACGCCGCCGGCGTCATCCCCCTCCCCCTCCCCATCCTCATCCCCCCCCCCCCTCTACTTCCTCTCTCTTAACCCCCGGGTTAGCCCTCCGCTCTCCATCATTCTCATCCACCACCACCTCACCCAGCTCCACAATCTCATCGTCGTTGACCCCCTTCCTGTTTCACCTGCACCCCCCCACCCATGCCCTGCAACTCCCTTTCAAGCACCTCCACCGCCTTCTGCGCCTCCCTTACCCGCCGGTTCCCCTCGAAAACCCTCTCGCTCGCGTGCCCCCCCCCAGTGAGGTCCCCACGCCGCCGGCACTCCGCCAATTTCGCTGACACGAACAATGACTGGGGTTCTTGGGTTTTCCCCTTCCCATCAACAACAAAGATTCCTAGCCCCTTTATGGGCATGGGGCACGAACAACGACTGGGGCTTCTTGGGTTTTCCCCTTCCCATCAACAACAAAGATTCCTAGCCCCTTTATGGGCATGGGGCACGAACAACGACTGGGGGTTCTTGGGTTTTCCCCTTCCCATCAACAACAAAGATTCCTAGCCCCTTTATGGGCATGGGGCACGAACAACGACTGGGGGTTCTTGGGTTTTCCCCTTCCCATCCACATTCATCCAATTCCTAAAGAGCAAAGAGCGAAAGGGACACATGGGGGAGCGGGGGGAGCAGGGCAACACACAAAACACACAAACCCAACGCACTAATTTCCACTGCGCGCAAAGCGCGCCAAAGCATACACCCAAGCCCAAACCCAAACCTATGCCCAAACCAAAACCCGCACCCGAACCCACACCCAACCCCCAGCCCAAACCCAAGCCCAAACCCACACCCAAGCCCAAACCCACACCCAGGCCCAAGCCCGAACCCAAGCCCAAACCCCCACCCAAGCCCAAACCCGCAAACCTGAATATTCTTGGTGGCCTTCAGAAGCGCCAACATCATTTGCATCATATGTGCGCTGACGGGCGCGGCCATGGATAGGAGCAGAAGAAAGAAGAGAGCTGAGGAACGGGGGTGGTGGAGAGGGGGTGGTCTCTAGTGCAGCCCTGGGAACACAAGGCACCAGGATTGTGTATAAAGTCTGATGTCTGATGTCTGATAAGGGATGTTGTGTGTGCGGTCTGTCCAAGAAGATGTCTGATATTCTTATCTACTGGAGGTGGGTCTAGGGGTCTAATGCCCAGAGGAAATTGGGAGAAACTATGCCTAAATCTAAATCAACCCCCCCCCCCAAATGAAAAAAACAAAAAGGGAGGACACAATTGAAAAATCATTGGGGAACCACCTTGGACAATCAGAAACATGGCAGTACAAAAGTAAAAAAGACTTTGAACACCAAAATGGGAAAATGGGAAAAATGTGTGAGCAAGGAAAGTGGCAAACAAAAAGGTGCCCATAGGCCCCCATAGGCCCCCATGGGCCCCCAAAGGTGCCCATAGGTCCCCAAAGGTGCCAATAGGTCCCCATAGGGCCCCATAGGCCCCCATAGGCCCCCAAAGGTGCCCATGGGTCCCCAGAGGTGCCCATAGGTCCCCAAAGGTCCCCCTAGATGCCAATGAGTCCCCATCGGCCCCCATAGGTCCCCATAGGTCCCCAAAGGTGCCCATAGGTCCCCATAGGTCCCCACAAGCCCCCATAGGCCTCCACAAGCCCCCATAGGTCCCCATAGGTCCCCATAGGCCCGCATAGGACCCCATAGACCCCCAAAGGTGCCCATAGGCCCCCATAGGCCCCAATAGGTCCCCATAGACCCCCAAAGGTCCCCATAGGCCCCGATAGGCCCCCATAGGCCCCCATAGGCCCACATAGGTCCCCCTAGATGCCGATGAGTCCCCATAGGTCCCCATAGACACCCATAGGTCCCCATAGACCCCCATAGGTCCCCAAAGGTCCCCAAAGGTCCCCATAGACCCCCAAAGGTGCCCAAAGATGCCCATAGGTCCCCAAAGGTGCCAATAGGCCCCCATAGGCCCTCATAGGCCCCCATAGGCGCCCATAGGCCCCCAAAGGTGCCAATAGGCCCCCATAGGTCCCCAATGGTGCCAATAGGCCCCCATCGGTCCCCATAGACCCCCATAGGCCCCCATTGGCCCCAATAGGCCCCCATAGGCCCCCAAAAGGTGCCCATAGGCCCCCATAGGCCCCAATAGGTCCCCATAGACCCCCAAAGGTCCCCATAGGCCCCCATAGGCCGCCATAGGCCCCCATAGGCCCCCATAGGTCCCCCTAGATGCCGATGAGTCCCCATCGGCCCCCATCCCCATAGGTGCCCATAGGTCCCCAAAGGTGCCCATAGGTCCCCAAAGGTGCCCAAAGGTCCCCATAGGTCCCCAAAGGTGCCCGTAGACCCCCATGGGCCCCCATAGGCCCCCATAGGTCCCCATAGGCCCCCATACAACCCCATAGGTCCCCATAGACCCCCATAGGTCCCCAAAGGTCCCCAAAGGTCCCCAAAGGTCCCCATAGGTCCCCAAAGGCCCCCATAGGTCCCCATAGAGCCCCATAGGCCCCCATAGGTCCCCACAAGCCCCCACAGGTCCCAATATGCCCCCATAGGTCCCCGTAGGTCCCAATGGCCCCCAAAGGCCCCCAAGGGTCCCCATAGGCCCCCATAGGCCCCCAAAGGTCCCCATAGGCCCCCAAAGGTCCCCATAGGCCCCCATAGGTCCCGATGGGCCCCCATAGGTCCCCAAAGGTCCCCATAGGCCCCCTTAGGCCCCCATCGGCCCCCATAGGCCCCCAAAGGTCCCCATAGGCCCCCAAAGGTCCCCATAGGCCCCCATAGGTCCCCATAGGCCCCCAAAGGTCCCCATAGGCCCCCATCGGCCCCCATAGGCCCCCATAGGCCCCCATAGGCCCCCATAGGCCCCCAAAGGTCCCCATAGGCCCCCAAAGGTCCCCATAGGCCCCCAAAGGTCCCCAAAGGTCCCCAAAGGTCCCCATAGGCCCCCGTAGGCCCCCATAGGTCCCCAAAAGTCCCCATAGGCCCCCATAGGCCCCCATCGGCCCCCATAGGCCCCCAAAGGTCCCCATAGGCCCCCAAAGGTCCCCATAGGCCCCCATAGGTCCCCATAGGCCCCCAAAGGTCCCCATAGGCCCCCATAGGCCCCCATAGGCCCCCATAGGCCCCCATAGGCCCCCAAAGGTCCCCATAGGCCCCCATAGGCCCCCAAAGGTCCCCATAGGCCCCCAAAGGTCCCCATAGCCCCCCAAAGGTCCCCATAGGCCCCCATAGGCCCCCATAGGTCCCCATAGGCCCCTATAGGTCCCCAAAGGCCGCCATAGGCCCCGATAGGCCCCCAAAGGCCCCCATAGGCCCCCAAAGGTCCCCATAGGCCCCCAAAGGTCCCCATAGGCCCCTATAGATCCCCATAGGCCCCCATAGGCCCCCATAGGCCCCCCTTGGCCCCCATAGGTCCCCAAAGGTGCCAATAGGCCCCCATAGTTCCCCATAGACCCCCATAGGCCCCCATAGGCCCCCATAGGCCCCCATAGGCCCCCATAAAACCCCATAGGTCCCCATAGACCCCCAAAGGTCCCCATAGAGCCCCATAGGTCCCCATAGGCCCCCATAGGCCCCCAAAGGTCCCCATAGGTCCCCATAGGTCCCCGTAGGTCCCAATGGCCCCCATAGGCCCCCAAAGGTCCCCACAAGCCCCCATAGGTCCCCATAGGTCCCCATAGGTCCCCATAGGTCCGCATAGACCCCCATAGGCCGCCATAGGCCCGCATAGGTCCCCACAAGCCCCCACAGGTCCCCATATGCCCCCATAGGTCCCCATAGGCCCCCATAGGCCCCCATAGGCCCCCAAAGGTCCCCATAGGCCCCCAAAGGTCCCCATAGGCCCCCATAGGTCCCCATAGGCCCCAATAGGTCCCCAAAGGGCCCCAAAGGCCCCCATAGGCCCCCATCGGCCCCCATAGGCCCCCATAGGTCCCCATAGAGCCCCATAGGCCCCCATAGGTCCCCACAAGCCCCCACAGGTCCCAATATGCCCCCATAGGTCCCCGTAGGTCCCAATGGCCCCCAAGGGTCCCCATAGTCCCCCATAGGCCCCCAAAGGTCCCCATAGGCCCCCAAAGGTCCCCATAGGCCCCCATAGGTCCCCATAGGCCCCCATAGGTCCCCAAAGGTCCCCATAGGCCCCCATAGGCCCCCATCGGCCCCCATAGGCCCCCAAAGGTCCCCATAGGCCCCCAAAGGTCCCCATAGGCCCCCATAGGTCCCCATAGGCCCCCAAAGGTCCCCATAGGCCCCCATCGGCCCCCATAGGCCCCCATAGGCCCCCATAGGCCCCCATAGGCCCCCAAAGGTCCCCATAGGCCCCCAAAGGTCCCCATAGGCCCCCAAAGGTCCCCATAGCCCCCCAAAGGTCCCCATAGGCCCCCATAGGCCCCCATAGGTCCCCAAAGGTCCCCATAGGCCCCCATAGGTCCCCATAGGCCCCCATAGGTCCCCAAAGGTCCCCATAGGCCCCCATAGGCCCCCATCGGCCCCCATAGGCCCCCAAAGGTCCCCATAGGCCCCCAAAGGTCCCCATAGGCCCCCAAAGGTCCCCATAGCCCCCCAAAGGTCCCCATAGGCCCCCATAGGCCCCCATAGGTCCCCAAAGGTCCCCATAGGCCCCCATAGGCCCCCATCGGCCCCCATAGGCACCCAAAGGTCCCCATAGGCCCCCAAAGGTCCCCATAGGCCCCCATAGGTCCCCATAGGCCCCCCAAGGTCCCCATAGGCCCCCATCGGCCCCCATGGGCCCCCATAGGCCCCCATAGGCCCCCATAGGCCCCCATAGGCCCCCAAAGGTCCCCATAGGCCCCCATAGGCCCCCAAAGGTCCCCATAGGCCCCCAAAGGTCCCCATAGCCCCCCAAAGGTCCCCATAGGCCCCCATAGGCCCCCATAGGTCCCCATAGGCCCCTATAGGTCCCCAAAGGCCGCCATAGGCCCCGATAGGCCCCCAAAGGCCCCCATAGGCCCCCAAAGTTCCCCATAGGCCCCCAAAGGTCCCCATAGGCCCCTATAGATCCCCATAGGCCCCCATAGGCCCCCATAGGCCCCCCTTGGCCCCCATAGGTCCCCAAAGGTGCCAATAGGCCCCCATAGTTCCCCATAGACCCCCATAGGCCCCCATAGGCCCCCATAGGCCCCCATAGGCCCCCATAAAACCCCATAGGTCCCCATAGACCCCCATAGGTCCCCAAAGGTCCCCAAAGGTCCCCAAAGGTCCCCATAGGCCCCCATAGGTCCCCAAAGGCCCCCATAGGTCCCCATAGAGCCCCATAGGCCCCCATAGGCCCCCATAGGCCCCCAAAGGTCCCCATAGGTCCCCATAGGTCCCCGTAGGTCCCAATGGCCCCCATAGGCCCCCAAAGGTCCCCACAAGCCCCCATAGGTCCCCATAGGTCCCCATAGGTCCCCATAGGTCCGCATAGACCCCCATAGGCCGCCATAGGCCCGCATAGGTCCCCACAAGCCCCCACAGGTCCCCATATGCCCCCATAGGTCCCCATAGGCCCCCATAGGCCCCCATAGGCCCCCAAAGGTCCCCATAGGCCCCCAAAGGTCCCCATAGGCCCCCATAGGTCCCCATAGGCCCCAATAGGTCCCCAAAGGGCCCCAAAGGCCCCCATAGGCCCCCATCGGCCCCCATAGGCCCCCATAGGTCCCCATAGGTCCCCATACCCGCGGAGGTTCCCCAGCGCGAAGAGGCCGCCTGGGTTTTGCCATGGGAGGTAGCTCGCCTCCCAGAACACTCGAAACTGCATGCCCCCCCCCCCCCAGGGACAGCCAGCAAGAACCTCCGGGGGCGAGAGTTGGGACCCTCCCCCATGCGCCCTGGGCCATGAACCGACATGAGCCCCGTAGGAAACAGCCTCCGCTGGCCTGTGGCCATGCACAACTGAGCCAGCCCCGGGGGGAACCAGCCTGAACGGCCCCCCGGCGCGCCCCCCCCCCCGACAGCGCGGGGCCAAAAGCCTGTGGTGAGGCCCTCGCGCACACGCTGGCCCGGGCCCCAATAACCTCCTGGTGAGGAGCCCGGCGCCTGGGGGGGTCGCCAAAAGCCTGTGGTGAGGCGCCCCCCCCCCTCCTGCACTGCCCTGCGCAGCCCCAGTCTGCGCCCCTGCGCAGCCCCAGTCTGCGCCCCTTGCGCAGCCCCAGTCTGCGCCCCTGCGCTGCCCCAGTCTGCGCTCATGCGCAGCCCCAGTCTGCGCCCCTGCGCAGCCCCAGTCTGCGCCCATGCGCAGCCCCAGTCTGCGCCCCTGCGCAGCCCCAGTCTGCGCCCCTGCGCAGCCCCAGCCTGCGCCCCTGCGTAGCCCCAGTCTGCGCCCCTGCGCAGCCCCAGTCTGCGCCCCTGCGCAGCCCCAGTCTGCGCCCCTGCGTAACCCGAGTCTGCGCCCCTGCGTAGCCCCAGTCTGCCCCCGTACGCAGCCCCAGTCTGCGCCCGTGCGCAGCCCCAGTCTGCGCCCCTGCGCAGCCCCAGTCTGCGCCCCTGCGCAGCCCCAGCCTGCGCCCCTGCGTAGCCCCAGTCTGCGCCCCTGCGCAGCCCCAGTCTGCACTCATGCGCAGCCCCAGTCTGCGCCCCTGCGCAGCCCCCGTCTGCGCCCCTGCGCAGCCCCAGTCTGCGCCCCTGCGCAGCCCCAGTCTGCGCCCCTGGGCAGCCCCAGTCTGCGCCCCTGCGTAGCCCCAGTCTGCGCCCCTGCGCAGCCCCAGCCTGCGCCCCTGCGTAGCCCAAGTCTGCGCCCCGGCGCAGCCCCAGTCTGCGCCCCTGCGCAGCCCCAGTCTGCGCCCCTGCGCAGCCCCAGCCTGCGCCCCTGCGCAGCCCCAGTCTGCGCCCCTGCGCAGCTCCAGTCTGCGCTCCTGCGCAGCCCCAGTCTGCGCCCCTGCGCAGCCCCAGTCTGCGCCCCTGCGCAGCCCCAGTCTGCGCCCCTGCGCAGCCCCAGTCTGCGCCCCTGCGCAGCCCCAGTCTGCGCCCCTGCGCAGCCCCAGTCTGCGCCCCTGCGCAGCCCCAGTCTGCGCCCATGCGCAGCCCCAGTCTGCGCCCCTGCGTAGCCCCAGTCTGCGCCCCTGCGTAGCCCCAGTCTGCGCCCATGCGCAGCCCCAGTCTGCGCCCATGCGCAGCCCCAGTCTGCGCCCCTGCGCAGCCCCAGCCTGCGCGCCTGCGCAGCCCCAGCCTGCGCCCCTGCGCAGCCCCAGTCTGCGCTCCTGCGCAGCCCCAGTCTGCGCCCCTGCGCAGCCCCAGTCTGCGCCCCTGCGCAGCCCCAGTCTGCGCCCCTGCGCAGCCCCAGTCTGCGCTCCTGCGCAGCCCCAGTCTGCGCCCATGCGCAGCCCCAGCCTGCGCCCCTGCGCAGCCCCAGCCTGCGCGCCTGCGCAGCCCCAGCCTGCGCCCCTGCGCAGCCCCAGTCTGCGCTCCTGCGCAGCCCCAGTCTGCGCCCCTGCGCAGCCCCAGTCTGCGCCCCTGCGCAGCCCCAGTCTGCGCCCCTGCGCAGCCCCAGTCTGCGCTCCTGCGCAGCCCCAGTCTGCGCACCTGCGCAGCCCCAGTCTGCGCCCCCCCCAGTCTGCGCCCCTGCGCAGCCCCAGTCTGCGCCCCTGCGCAGCCCCAGCCTGCGCGCCTGCGCAGCCCCAGCCTGCGCCCCTGCGCAGCCCCAGTCTGCGCTCCTGCGCAGCCCCAGTCTGCGCCCCTGCGCAGCCCCAGTCTGCGCCCCTGCGCAGCCCCAGTCTGCGCCCCTGCGCAGCCCCAGTCTGCGCCCCTGCGCAGCCCCAGTCTGCGCCCCTGCGCAGCCCCAGTCTGCGCTCCTGCGCAGCCCCAGTCTGCGCCCCTGCGCAGCCCCAGTCTGCGCCCCCCCCAGTCTGCGCCCCTGCGCAGCCCCAGTCTGCGCCCCTGCGCAGCCCCAGTCTGCGCCCCTGCGCAGCCCCAGCCTGCGCCCCTGCGCAGCCCCAGCCTGCGCCCCTGCGCAGCCCCAGCCTGCGCCCCTGCGCAGCCCCAGTCTGCGCCCCTGCGCAGCCCCAGTCTGCGCCCCGGCGCAGCCCCAGTCTGCGCCCCTGCGTAACCCCAGTCTGCGCCCCTGCGTAGCCCCAGTCTGCGCTCATGCGCAGCCCCAGTCTGCGCCCCTGCGCAGCCCCAGTCTGCGCACACGCGCAGCCCCAGTCTGCGCCCCTGCGCAGCCCCAGTCTGCGCCCCTGCGCAGCCCCAGTCTGCGCCCCTGCGCAGCCCCAGTCTGCGCCCCTGCGCAGCCCCAGTCTGCGCCCCTGCGCAGCCCCGGTCTGCGCCCCTGCGCAGACCCAGTCTGCGCTCCTGGGCAGCCCCAGTCTGCGCCCCTGCGCAGCCCCAGCCTGCGCCCCTGCGCAGCCCCAGCCTGTGCCCCTGCGCAGCCCGAGTCTGCGCACATGCGCAGCCCCAGTCTGCGCCCCTGCGCAGCCCCAGTCTGCGCCCCTGCGCAGCCCCAGTCTGCGCCCCTGCGCAGCCCCAGCCTGCGCTCATGCGCGGCCCCAGTCTGCGCCCCTGGGCAGCCCCAGTCTGCACGCATGCGCAGCCCCAGTCTGCGCCCATGCGCAGCCCCAGTCTGCGCCCATGCGCAGCCCCAGTCTGCGCCCCTGCGCAGCCCCAGTCTGCGCGCCTGCGCAGCCCCAGTCTGCGCCCCTGCACAGCCCCAGTCTGCGCCCCTGCTCAGCCCCAGTCTGCGCCCCTGCGCAGCCCCAGTCTGCGCCCGTGGGCAGCCCCAGTCTGCGCCCCTGCGCAGCCCCAGTCTGCGCACATGCGCAGCCCCAGTCTGCGCCCCTGCGCAGCCCCAGTCTGCGCCCCTGCGCAGCCCCAGTCTGCGCCCCTGCGCAGCCCCAGTCTGCGCCCCTGCGCAGCCCCAGTCTGCGCACCTGCGCAGCCCCAGTCTGCGCCCCTGCGCAGCCCCAGTCTGCGCCCCTGCGCAGCCCCAGTCTGCGCCCATGCGCAGCCCCAGTCTGCGCCCCTGCGCAGCCCCAGTCTGCGCCCCTGCGCAGCCCCAGTCTGCGCCGGTGCGCAGCCCCAGTCTGCGCTCATGCGCAGCCCCAGCCTGCGCTCATGCGCAGCCCCAGTCTGCGCCCGTGCGCAGCCCCAGTCTGCGCCCCTGCGCAGCCCCAGTCTGCGCCCCTGCGCAGCCCCAGTCTGCGCCCCTGCGCAGCCCCAGTCTGCGCCCCTGCGCAGCCCCAGTCTGCGCCCCTGCGCAGCCCCAGCCTGCGCCCCTTCGCATCCCCAGACTGCGCACATGCGCAGCCCCAGTCTGCGCCCCTGCGCAGCCCCAGTCTGCGCCCCTGCGCAGCCCCAGCCTGCGCTCATGCGCAGCCCCAGTCTGCGCCCCTGCGCAGCCCCAGTCTGCGCCCCTGCGCAGCCCCAGTCTGCGCCCCTGCGCAGCCCCAGCCTGCGCTCATGCGCGGCCCCAGTCTGCGCCCCTGCGCAGCCCCAGTCTGCACGCATGCGCAGCCCCAGTCTGCGCCCATGCGCAGCCCCAGTCTGCGCCCATGCGCAGCCCCAGTCTGCGCCCCTGCGCAGCCCCAGTCTGCGCCCCTGCGCAGCCCCAGTCTGCGCTCCTGCGCAGCCCCAGTCTGCGCGCCTGCGCAGCCCCAGTCTGCGCCCCTGCACAGCCCCAGTCTGCGCCCCTGCTCAGCCCCAGTCTGCGCCCCTGCGCAGCCCCAGTCTGCGCCCGTGCGCAGCCCCAGTCTGCGCCCCAGCGCAGCCCCAGTCTGCGCACACGCGCAGCCCCAGTCTGCGCCCCTGCGCAGCCCCAGTCTGCGCCCCTGCGCAGCCCCAGTCTGCGCCCCTGCGCAGCCCCAGTCTGCGCCACTGCGCAGACTGCGCCCGTGCGCAGCCCCAGTCTGCGCCCCTGCGCAGCCCCAGTCTGCGCCCCTGCGCAGCCCCAGTCTGCGCCCCTGCGCAGCCCCAGTCTGCGCCCCTGCGCAGCCCCAGTCTGCGGCCCTGCGCAGCCCCAGTCTGCGCACATGCGCAGCCCCAGTCTGCGCTCCTGCGCAGCCCCAGTCTGCGCCCCTGCGCAGCCCCAGTCTGCGCCCCTGCGCAGCCCCAGTCTGCGCCCCTGCGCAGCCCCAGTCTGCGCCCCTGCGCAGCCCCAGTCTGCGCCCCTGCGCAGCCCCAGTCTGCGCCCCTGCGCAGCCCCAGTCTGCGCCCCTGCGCAGCCCCAGTCTGCGCCCATGCGCAGCCCCAGTCTGCGCCCCTGCGCAACCCCGGTCTGCGCCCCTGCGCAGCCCCAGCCTGCGCCCCTGCGCAGCCCCAGACTGCGCACATGCGCAGCCCCAGTCTGCGCCCCTGCGCAGCCCCAGTCTGCGCCCCTGCGCAGCCCCAGCCTGCGCTCATGCGCAGTCCCGGCCTGCGCCCCTGCGCAGCCCCAGTCTGCGCCCCTGCGCAGCCCCAGTCTGCGCGCATGCGCAGCCCTAGTCTGCGCCCCTGCGCAGCCCCAGTCTGCGCCCCTGCGCAGCCCCAGCCTGCGCTCATGCGCAGCCCCAGTCTGCGCCCCTGCGCAGCCCCAGTCTGCGCCCTGCGCAGCCCCAGTCTGCGCCCCTGCGCAGCCCCAGTCTGCGCTCCTGCGCAGCCCCAGTCTGCGCGCCTGCGCAGCCCCAGTCTGCGCCCGTGCGCAGCCCCAGTCTGCGCCCCTGCACAGCCCCAGTCTGCGCCCCTGCACAGCCCCAGTCTGCGCCCCTGCGCAGCCCCAGTCTGCGCCCCTGCACAGCCCCAGTCTGCGCCACTGCGCAGACTGCGCCCGTGCGCAGCCCCAGTCTGCGCCCCTGCGCAGCCCCAGTCCTGCGCCCCTGCGCAGCCCCAGTCTGCGCCCCTGCGCAGCCCCCAGTCTGCGCTCCTGCGCAGCCCCAGTCTGCGCCCCTGCGCAGCCCCAGTCTGCGCCCCTGCGCAGCCCCAGTCTGCGCCCCTGCGCAGCCCCAGTCTGCGCCCCTGCGCAGCCCCAGTCTGCGCCCCTGCGCAGCCCCAGCCTGCGCCCCTGCGCAGCCCCAGTCTGCGCCCCTGGGCAGCCCCAGTCTGCGCCCCTGCGCAGCCCCAGTCTGCGCCCCTGCGCAGCCCAGCCTGCGCTCATGCGCAGCCCCAGCCTGCGCCTCATGCGCAGCCCCAGTCTGCGCCCCTGCGCAGCCCCAGTCTGCGCCCCTGCGCAGCCCCAGTCTGCGCCCCTGCGCAGCCCCAGACTGCGCCCCTGCGCAGCCCCAGTCTGCGCCCCTGTTGGGGCAAGGCGTGAAGCGGCGGCACTTCGCGGACCCCGTTGTGCCTTGCCGGCAGCACCCTCACCGACACCCGTCCAGGCCGACGCCGGCGGCACACTGACGCCCCTGCGCACGTGAGCCCCCTACAGCCCTCGCGCCCCCGCGCACACCACATGCGGACCCCCCCCCCGAAACTCGGCAAGTGTCGGCCCCCGGTGGCTCGGGGTGCCGCCACGGGCCGCCCGCGTCGACCTTTCCAGGCGGGACCGAGTAAGCCGCCTTGTGGCGGTTGGGAGCCCCTCGTTTTCTGGGTCCCCCTCCGGCTGTGCTGGAGCCTCGGGCAGGTCGTCCTGAACCTGAACCTAAACCATAGGTCCCCATAGAGCCCCATAGGCCCCCATAGGTCCCCACAAGCCCCCACAGGTCCCAATATGCCCCCATAGGTCCCCGTAGGTCCCAATGGCCCCCAAGGGTCCCCATAGTCCCCCATAGGCCCCCAAAGGTCCCCATAGGCCCCCAAAGGTCCCCATAGGCCCCCATAGGTCCCCATAGGCCCCCATAGGTCCCCAAAGGTCCCCATAGGCCCCCATAGGCCCCCATAGGCCCCCAAAGGTCCCCATAGGCCCCCAAAGGTCCCCATAGGCCCCCATAGGTCCCCATAGGCCCCCAAAGGTCCCCATAGGCCCCCATCGGCCCCCATAGGCCCCCATAGGCCCCCATAGGCCCCCATAGGCCCCCAAAGGTCCCCATAGGCCCCCAAAGGTCCCCAAAGGTCCCCATAGGCCCCCAAAGGTCCCCATAGCCCCCCAAAGGTCCCCATAGGCCCCCAAAGGTCCCCATAGCCCCCCAAAGGTCCCCATAGGCCCCCATAGGCCCCCATAGGTCCCCAAAGGTCCCCATAGGCCCCCATAGGCCCCCATCGGCCCCCATAGGCCCCCAAAGGTCCCCATAGGCCCCCAAAGGTCCCCATAGGCCCCCATAGGTCCCCATAGGCCCCCAAAGGTCCCCATAGGCCCCCATCGGCCCCCATAGGCCCCCATAGGCCCCCATAGGCCCCCATAGGCCCCCAAAGGTCCCCATAGGCCCCCATAGGCCCCCAAAGGTCCCCATAGGCCCCCAAAGGTCCCCATAGCCCCCCAAAGGTCCCCATAGGCCCCCATAGGCCCCCATAGGTCCCCATAGGCCCGTGTAGGTCCCCAAAGGCCGCCATAGGCCCCGATAGGCCCCCAAAGGCCCCCATAGGCCCCCAAAGGTCCCCATAGGTCCCCAAAGGTCCCCATAGGCCCCTATAGATCCCCATAGGCCCCCATAGGCCCCCATAGGCCCCCCTTGGCCCCCATAGGTCCCCAAAGGTGCCAATAGGCCCCCATAGTTCCCCATAGACCCCCATAGGCCCCCATAGGCCCCCATAGGCCCCCATAGGCCCCCATAAAACCCCATAGGTCCCCATAGACCCCCATAGGTCCCCAAAGGTCCCCAAAGGTCCCCATAGGCCCCCATAGGTCCCCAAAGGCCCCCATAGGTCCCCATAGAGCCCCATAGGCCCCCATAGGCCCCCATAGGCCCCCAAAGGTCCCCATAGGTCCCCATAGGTCCCCGTAGGTCCCAATGGCCCCCATAGGCCCCCAAAGGTCCCCACAAGCCCCCATAGGTCCCCATAGGTCCCCATAGGTCCCCATAGGTCCGCATAGACCCCCATAGGCCGCCATAGGCCCGCATAGGTCCCCACAAGCCCCCACAGGTCCCCATATGCCCCCATAGGTCCCCATAGGCCCCCATAGGCCCCCATAGGCCCCCAAAGGTCCCCATAGGCCCCCAAAGGTCCCCATAGGCCCCCATAGGTCCCCATAGGCCCCAATAGGTCCCCAAAGGGCCCCAAAGGCCCCCATAGGCCCCCATCGGCCCCCATAGGCCCCCAAAGGTCCCCATAGGCCCCCAAAGGTCCCCATAGGCCCCCATAGGTCCCCATAGGCCCCCAAAGGTCCCCATAGGCCGCCATAGGCCCCCATAGGCCCCCATAGGCCCCCAAAGGTCCCCATAGGCCCCCATAGGCCCCCAAAGGTCCCCATAGGCCCCCAAAGGTCCCCATAGGCCCCCAAAGGTCCCCATAGCCCCCCAAAGGTCCCCATAGGCCCCCATAGGCCCCCAAAAGTCCCCATAGGCCCCTATAGGTCCCCATAGGCCGCCATAGGCCCCCATAGGCCCCCAAAGGTCCCCATAGGCCCCCATAGACCCCAAAAGTCCCCATAGGCCCCTATAGGTCCCCATAGGCCGCCATAGGCCCCCATAGGCCCCCAAAGGCCCCCATAGGCCCCCAAAGGTCCCCATAGGCCCCCAAAGGTCCCCATAGGCCCCTATAGATCCCCATAGGCCCCCATAGGCCCCCCTTGGCCCACATAGGTCCCCAAAGGTGCCAATAGGCCCCCATAGTTCCCCATAGACCCCCATAGGCCCCCATAGGCCCCCATAGGTCCCCATAGGTCCCCATAGGTCCCCATAGGTCCCCATAGGCCCCCATAGGTCCCCAGAGGCCCCCATAGGCCCCCATAGGCCCCCATAGGTCCCCATAGGTCCCCATAGGTCCCCACGTGCCCCCATAGGCCCCCATAGGTCCCCATAGGTCCCCATAGGTCCCCAAAGGTCCCCATAGGCCCCTATAGATCCCCATAGGCCCCCATAGGCCCCCAGAGGCCCCCCTTGGCCCCCATAGGTCCCCAAAGGTGCCAATAGGCCCCCATAGTTCCCCATAGACCCCCATAGGCCCCCATAGGCCCCCATAGGCCCCCATAGGCCCCCATAAAACCCCATAGGTCCCCATAGACCCCCATAGGTCCCCAAAGGTCCCCAAAGGTCCCCATAGGCCCCCATAGGTCCCCAAAGGCCCCCATAGGTCCCCATAGAGCCCCGTAGGCCCCCATAGGCCCCCATAGGCCCCCAAAGGTCCCCATAGGTCCCCATAGGTCCCCAAAGGTCCCCATAGGCCCCTATAGATCCCCATAGGCCCCCATAGGCCCCCATAGGCCCCCCTTGGCCCCCATAGGTCCCCAAAGGTGCCAATAGGCCCCCATAGTTCCCCATAGACCCCCATAGGCCCCCATAGGCCCCCATAGGCCCCCATAGGCCCCCATAAAACCCCATAGGTCCCCATAGACCCCCAAAGGTCCCCATAGAGCCCCATAGGTCCCCATAGGCCCCCATAGGCCCCCAAAGGTCCCCATAGGTCCCCATAGGTCCCCGTAGGTCCCAATGGCCCCCATAGGCCCCCAAAGGTCCCCACAAGCCCCCATAGGTCCCCATAGGTCCCCATAGGTCCCCATAGGTCCGCATAGACCCCCATAGGCCGCCATAGGCCCGCATAGGTCCCCACAAGCCCCCACAGGTCCCCATATGCCCCCATAGGTCCCCATAGGCCCCCATAGGCCCCCATAGGCCCCCAAAGGTCCCCATAGGCCCCCAAAGGTCCCCATAGGCCCCCATAGGTCCCCATAGGCCCCAATAGGTCCCCAAAGGTCCCCAAAGGCCCCCATAGGCCCCCATCGGCCCCCATAGGCCCCCAAAGGTCCCCATAGGCCCCCAAAGGTCCCCATAGGCCCCCATAGGTCCCCATAGGCCCCCAAAGGTCCCCATAGGCCGCCATAGGCCCCCATAGGCCCCCATAGGCCCCCAAAGGTCCCCATAGGCCCCCATAGGCCCCCAAAGGTCCCCATAGGCCCCCAAAGGTCCCCATAGGCCCCCAAAGGTCCCCATAGCCCCCCAAAGGTCCCCATAGGCCCCCATAGGCCCCCAAAAGTCCCCATAGGCCCCTATAGGTCCCCATAGGCCGCCATAGGCCCCCATAGGCCCCCAAAGGTCCCCATAGGCCCCCATAGACCCCAAAAGTCCCCATAGGCCCCTATAGGTCCCCATAGGCCGCCATAGGCCCCCATAGGCCCCCAAAGGCCCCCATAGGCCCCCAAAGGTCCCCATAGGCCCCCAAAGGTCCCCATAGGCCCCTATAGATCCCTATAGGCCCCCATAGGCCCCCCTTGGCCCACATAGGTCCCCAAAGGTGCCACTAGGCCCCCATAGTTCCCCATAGACCCCCATAGGCCCCCATAGGCCCCCATAGGTCCCCATAGGTCCCCATAGGTCCCCATAGGTCCCCATAGGCCCCCATAGGTCCCCAGAGGCCGCCATAGGCCCCCATAGGCCCCCATAGGTCCCCATAGGTCCCCATAGGTCCCCACGTGCCCCCATAGGCCCCCATAGAGCCCCATAGGCCCCCATAGGCCCCCATAGGCCCCCAAAGGTCCCCATAGGCCCCCATAGGTCCCCATAGGCCCCTATAGGTCCTCATAGGCCCCCATAGGCCCCCATAGGTCCGCAAAGGTGCCAATAGGCCCCCATAGACCCCCATAGGCCACCATAGGTCCCCATAGACCCCCATAGGCCCCTATAGGTCCCCATAGGCCCCTATAGGTCCCCATAGGCCCCCATAGGTCCCCATAGGCCCCCATAGGCCGCCATAGACCCCCAAAATATTTCACGGATGGGGTTCCGTCAAATATTTGGGGGCTGTACACCCCAAAAATATTTGACGGATGGGGTTCCGTCAAATATTTGGGGGGTCTACACCCCCAAAATATTTGACGGATGTGGTTCCGTCAGATATTTGGGGGCTGTACACCCCCAAAATATTTGACGGATGGGGTTCCGTCAAATATTTGGGGGGTCTACACCCCCAAAATATTTGACGGATGGGGTTCCGTCAAATATTTGGGGGCTGTACACCCCAAAAATATTTGACGGATGGGGTTCCGTCAAATATTTTGGGGGTCTACACCCCCAAAATATTTGACGGATGTGGTTCCGTCAGATATTTGGGGGCTGTACACCCCCAAAATATTTGACGGATGGGGTTCCGTCAAATATTTGGGGGGTCTACAGCCCCAAAATATTTGACGGATGGGGTTCCGTCAAATATTTGGGGGCTGTACACCCCAAAAATATCTGACAGATGGGGTTCCGTCAAATATTTGGGGGGTCTACAGCCCCAAAATATTTGACGGATGGGGTTCCGTCAAATATTTGGGGGTTGTACACCCCAAAAATATTTGACGGATGGGATTCCGTCAAATATTTGGAGGGTCTACAGCCCCAAAATATTTGACGGATGGGGTTCCGTCAAATATTTTGGGGGTGTAGACCCCCAAAATATTTCACAGATGGGGTTCCGTCAAATATTTGGGGGCTGTAGACCCCCAGAATATTTGACGGATGGGGTTCCGTCAAATATTTGGGGGCTGTAGACCCCAAAAATATTTGACGGATGGGGTTCCGTCAAATATTTGGGGGCTGTACACCCCCAAAATATTTGACGGATGGGGTTCCGTCAAATATTTGGGGGGTCTACAGCCCCAAAATATTTGACGGACGGGGTTCCGTCAAATATTTAGGGGCTGTACAGCCCAAAAATATTTGACGGATGGGGTTCCGTCAAATATTTGGGGGGTCTACACCCCCAAAAATATTTCACGGATGGGGCTCCGTCAAATATTTGGGGGGTCTACAGCCCCAAAATATTTGACGGATGGGGTTCCGTCAAATATTTGGGGGCTGTACACCCCAAAAATATTTGACGGATGGGGTTCCGTCAAATATTTGGGGGGTCTACAGCCCCAAAATATTTGACGGATGGGGTTCCGTCAAATATTTGGGGGCTGTACACCCCCAAAATATTTGACGGATGGGGTTCCGTCAGATATTTGGGGGGTCTACAGCCCCAAAATATTTGACGGAAGGGGTTCCGTCAAATATTTGGGGGCTGTACACCCCAAAAATGTTTGACGGATGGGATTCCGTCAAATATTTGGAGGGTCTACAGCCCCAAAATATTTGACGGATGGGGTTCCGTCAAATATTTTGGGGGTGTAGACCCCTAGAATATTTGACGGATGGGGTTCCGTCAAATATTTGGGGGCTGTAGACCCCCAGAATATTTGACGGATGGGGTTCCGTCAAATATTTGGGGGCTGTAGACCCCAAAAATATTTGACGGATGGGGTTCCTTCAAATATTTTGGGGCTGTACACCCCCAAAATATTTGACGGATGGGGTTCCGTCAAATATTTGGGGGGTCTACAGCCCCAAAATATTTGACGGATGGGGTTCCGTCAAATATTTAGGGGCTGTACACCCCAAAAATATTTGATGGATGGGTTTCCGTCAAATATTTGGGGGGTCTAGACCCCCAAAATATTTGACGGATGGGGTTCCGTCAAATATCTGGGGGGTCTACAACCCCTAAATGTTTGACGGATGTGGTTCCGTCAAATATTTGGGGGGTCTACACCCCCAAAATATTTCACGGATGTGGTTCCGTCAAATATTTTGGGGGTCTACACCCCAAAAATATTTCACGGATGTGGTTCCGTGAAATATTTGGAAGCTGTACACCCCCCAAATATTTCACGGAGGTGGTTCCGTCAAATATTTCGGGGGTCTACAGCCCCAAAATATTTCACGGATGTGGTTCCGTCAAATATTTGGGGGGTCTACACCCCCAAAATATTTCACGGATGGGGTTCCGTCAAATATTTGGGGGCTGTACACCCCCAAAATATTTCACGGATGGGGTTTTGTCAAATATTTGGGGGCTGTACACCCCCAAAATATTTGTCGGATGTGGTTCCGTCAAATATTTGGGGGGTCTACACCCCCAAAAATATTTCACGGATGTGGTTCGGTGAAATATTTGGGGGTCGTACATCCCCCAAAAAATTCACGGATGTGGTTCCGTCAAATATTTGGGGGGTCTACACCCCCAAAATATTTCACGGATGGGGTTCCGTCAAATATTTGGGGGCTGTAGACCCCAAGAGTATTTCACGGATGGGGTTCCGTCAAATATTTGGGGGCTGTACACCCCCAAAATATTTGACGGATGGGGTTCCGTCAAATATTTGGGGGGTCTACACCCCCCAAATATTTCACGGATCGGGTTGCATCAAATATTTGGGGGATCTACACCCCTAAAAATATTTGACGGATGGGGTTCCGTCAAATATTTGGGGGGTCTACACCCCCAAAATATTTGACGGATGGGGTTCCGTCAAATATTTGGGGGGTCTACAGCCCCAAAATATTTGACGGATGGGGTTCCGTCAAATATTTGGGGGCTGTACACCCCAAAAATATTTGACCTATGGGGTTCCGTCAAATATTTGGGGGGTCTACACCCCCGAAATATTTGACGGATGGGGTTCCGTCAAATATTTGGGGGCTGTACACCCCCAAAATATTTGACGGATGGGGTTCCGTCAAATATTTGGGGGGTCTACAGCCCCAAAATATTTGACGGATGGGGTTCCGTCAAATATTTGGGGGCTGTACACCCCAAAAATATTTCACGGATGGGGTTCCGTCAAATATTTGGGGGGTCTACACCCCCAAAATATTTGACGGATGGGGTTCCGTCAAATATTTAGGGGCTGTACACCCCAAAAATATTTGACGGATGGGGTTCCGTCAAATATTTGGGGGGTCTACACCCCCAAAATATTTGACGGATGGGGTTCCGTCAAATATTTGGGGGGTCTACAGCCCCAAAATATTTGACGAATGGGGTTCCGTCAAATATTTGGGGGCTGTACACCCCAAAAATATTTGACGGATGGGGTTCCGTCAAATATTTGGGGGGTCTACAGCCCCAAAATATTTGACGGATGGGGTTCCGTCAAATATTTGGGGGCTGTACACCCCCAAAATATTTGACGGATGGGGTTCCGTCAAATATTTGGGGGGTCTACAGCCCCAAAATATTTGACGGATGGGGTTCCGTCAAATATTTGGGGGATGTACACCCCCAAAATATTTGACGGACGGGGTTCCGTCGGATATTTGGGGGGTCTACAGCCCCAAAATATTTGACGGAAGGGGTTCCGTCAAATATTTGGGGGCTGTACACCCCAAAAATATTTGACGGATGGGATTCCGTCAAATATTTGGAGGGTCTACAGCCCCAAAATATTTGACGGATGGGGTTCCGTCAAATTTGTTGGGGGTGTAGACCCCTAGAATATTTGATGGATGGGGTTCCGTCAAATATTTGGGGGCTGTAGACCCCAAAAATATTTGACGGATGGGGTTCCTTCAAATATTTGGGGGCTGTACACCCCCAAAATATTTGACGGATGGGGTTCCGTCAAATATTTGGGGGGTCTACACCCCCAAAATATTTGACGGATGGGGTTCCGTCAAATATCTGGGGGGTCTACACCCCCAAAATATTTGACGGATGTGGTTCCGTCAAATATTTGGGGGGTCTACACCCCCAAAATATTTCACGGATGTGGTTCCGTCAAATATTTTGGGGGTCTACACCCCAAAAATATTTCACGGATGTGGTTCCGTGAAATATTTGGGGGCTGTACACCCCCAAAATATTTCACGGAGGTGGTTCCGTCAAATATTTCGGGGGTCTACAGCCCCAAAATATTTCACGGATGTGGTTCCGTCAAATATTTGGGGGGTCTACACCCCCAAAATATTTCACGGATGGGGTTCCGTCAAATATTTGGGGGCCGTACACCCCGAAAATATTTCACGGATGGGGTTTTGTCAAATATTTGGGGGCTGTACACCCCCAAAATATTTGTCGGATGTGGTTCCGTCAAATATTTGGGGGGTCTACACCCCCAAAATAATTCACGGATGTGGTTCCGTCAAATATTTTGGGGGTCTACAAACCCAAAATATTTCACGGATGTGGTTCCGTGAAATATTTGGGGGTCGTACATCCCCCAAAAAATTCACGGATGTGGTTCCGTCAAATATTTGGGGGGTCTACACCCCCAAAATATTTCACGGATGGGGTTCCGTCAAATATTTGGGGGCTGTAGACCCCAAGAATATTTCACGGATGGGGTTCCGTCAAATATTTGGGGGCTGTAGACCCCCAAAATATATGACGGATGGGGTTCCGTCAAATATTTGGGGGGTCTACACCCCCCAAATGTTTCACGGATGGGGTTGCGTCAAATATTTGGGGGATCTACACCCCTAAAAATATTTGACGGATGGGGTTCCGTCAAATATTTGGGGGGTCTACACCCCCAAAAAAGTTCACGGATGTGATTCCGTCAAATATTTCGGGGCTGTACACCCCCAGAATATTTCACGGATGTGGTTCCGTCAAATATTTGGGGGGTCTACACCCCCAAAATATTTCACGGATGTGGTTCCGTCAAATATTTGGGGGGTCTACACCCCCAAAATATTTGACGGATGGGGTTCCGTCAAATATTTGGGGGGTCTACAGCCCCAAAATATTTGACGGATGGGGTTCCGTCAAATATTTGGGGGCTGTACACCCCAAAAATATTTGACCTATGGGGTTCCGTCAAATATTTGGGGGGTCTACACCCCCGAAATATTTGACGGATGGGGTTCCGTCAAATATTTGGGGGCTGTACACCCCCAAAATATTTGACGGATGGGGTTCCGTCAAATATTTGGGGGGTCTACAGCCCCAAAATATTTGACGGATGGGGTTCCGTCAAATATTTGGGGGCTGTACACCCCAAAAACATTTCACGGATGGGGTTCCGTCAAATATTTGGGGGGTCTACACCCCCAAAATATTTGACGGATGGGGTTCCGTCAAATATTTGGGGGCTGTACACCCCAAAAATATTTCACGGATGGGGTTCCGTCAAATATTTGGGGGGTCTACGCCCCCAAAATATTTGACGAATGGGGTTCCGTCAAATATTTGGGGGCTGTACACCCCAAAAATATTTGACGGATGGGGTTCCGTCAAATATTTGGGGGGTCTACACCCCAAAAAAATTTGACGGATGGGGTTCCGTCAAATATTTGGGGGCTGTACACCCCCAAAATATTTGACGGATGGGGTTCCGTCAAATATTTGGGGGGTCTACACCCCAAAAATATTTGACAGATGGGGTTCCGTCAAATATTTGGGGGCTGTACACCCCCAAAATATTTGACGGATGGGGTTCCGTCAAATATTTGGGGGGTCTACAGCCCCAAAATATTTGACGGATGGGGTTCCGTCAAATATTTGGGGGCTGTACACCCCCAAAATATTTGACGGATGGGGTTCCGTCAAATATTTGGGGGGTCTACAGCCCCAAAATATTTGACGGATGGGGTTCCGTCAAATATTTGGGGGCTGTACACCCCAAAAAGATTTGACGGATGGGGTTCCGTCAAATATTTTGGGGGGTCTACACCACCAAAATATTTGACGGATGGGGTTCCGTCAAATATTTGGGGGGTCTACACCCCAAAAATATTTGACGGATGGTGTTCCGTCAAATATTTGGGGGGTCTACACCCCAAAAATATTTGACGGATGGGGTTCCGTCAAATATTTGGGGGGTCCACAGCCGCAAAATATTTGACGGATGGGGTTCCGTCAAATATTTAGGGGCTGTACACCCCCAAAATATTTGACGGATGGGGTTCCGTCAAATATTTAGGGGCTGTACACCCCCAAAATATTTGACGGATGGGGTTCCGTAAAATATTTGGGGGGTCGACAGCCCCAAAATATTTGACGGACCGGGTTCCGTCAAATATTTGGGGGCTTTACACCCCAAAATTATTTGACGGATGGGGTTCCGTCAAATATTTGGGGGGTCTACAGCCCCAAAATATTTGAGGGATGGGGTTCCGTCAAATATTTGGGGGCTGTGCACCCCAAAAATATTTGACGGATGGGATTCCGTCAAATATTTGGGGGGTCTACACCTCCAAAATATTTGACAGATGGGAATACGTCAAATATTTGGCGGCTGTACAGCCCCAAAATATTTGACGGATGGGGTTCCGTCAAATATTTGGGGGGTCTACACCCCCGAAATATTTGACGGATGGGGTTCCGTCAAATATTTGGGGGCTGTACATCCCCAAAATATTTGACGGATGGGGTTCCGTCAAATATTTGGGGGGTCTACAGCCCCAAAATATTTGACGGATGGGGTTCCGTCAAATATTTGGGGGGTCTACAGCCCCAAAATATTTGACGGATGGAGTTCCGTCAAATATTTGGGGGCTGTACACCCCAAAAATATTTGACGGATGGGGTTCCGTCAAATATTTGGGGGGTCTACACCCCGAAAATATTTCACGGATGTGGTTCCGTCAAATATTTTGGGGGTCTACAAACCCAAAATATTTCACGGATGTGGTTCCGTGAAATATTTGGGGGTCGTACATCCCCCAAAAAATTCACGGATGTGGTTCCGTCAAATATTTGGGGGGTCTACACCCCCAAAATATTTCACGGATGGGGTTCCGTCAAATATTTGGGGGCTGTAGACCCCAAGAATATTTCACGGATGGGGTTCCGTCAAATATTTGGGGGCTGTAGACCCCCAAAATATATGACGGATGGGGTTCCGTCAAATATTTGGGGGGTCTACACCCCCCAAATATTTCACGGATGGGGTTGCGTCAAATATTTGGGGGATCTACACCCCTAAAAATATTTGACGGATGGGGTTCCGTCAAATATTTGGGGGGTCTACACCCCCAAAAAAGTTCACGGATGTGATTCCGTCAAATATTTCGGGGCTGTACACCCCCAGAATATTTCACGGATGTGGTTCCGTCAAATATTTGGGGGGTCTACACCCAGAAAAAATTTCATGGATGTGGTTCCGTCAAATATTTGGGGGGTCTACACCCCCAAAATATTTGACGGATGGGGTTCCGTCAAATATTTGGGGGGTCTACAGCCCCAAAATATTTGACGGATGGGGTTCCGTCAAATATTTGGGGGCTGTACACCCCAAAAATATTTGACCTATGGGGTTCCGTCAAATATTTGGGGGGTCTACACCCCCGAAATATTTGACGGATGGGGTTCCGTCAAATATTTGGGGGCTGTACACCCCCAAAATATTTGACGGATGGGGTTCCGTCAAATATTTGGGGGGTCTACAGCCCCAAAATATTTGACGGATGGGGTTCCGTCAAATATTTGGGGGCTGTACACCCCAAAAACATTTCACGGATGGGGTTCCGTCAAATATTTGGGGGGTCTACACCCCCAAAATATTTGACGGATGGGGTTCCGTCAAATATTTGGGGGCTGTACACCCCAAAAATATTTCACGGATGGGGTTCCGTCAAATATTTGGGGGGTCTACACCCCCAAAATATTTGACGAATGGGGTTCCGTCAAATATTTGGGGGCTGTACACCCCAAAAATATTTGACGGATGGGGTTCCGTCAAATATTTGGGGGGTCTACACCCCAAAAAAATTTGACGGATGGGGTTCCGTCAAATATTTGGGGGCTGTACACCCCAAAAATATTTGACGGATGGGGTTCCGTCAAATATTTGGGGGGTCTACACCCCAAAAATATTTGACGGATGGGGTTCCGTCAAATATTTGGGGGCTGTACACCCCCAAAATATTTGACGGATGGGGTTCCGTCAAATATTTGGGGGGTCTACAGCCCCAAAATATTTGACGGATGGGGTTCCGTTAAATATTTGGGGGCTGTACACCCCCAAAATATTTGACGGATGGGGTTCCGTCAAATATTTGGGGGGTCTACAGCCCCAAAAAATTTGACGGATGGGGTTCCGTCAAATATTTGGGGGCTGTACACCCCAAAAAAATTTGACAGATGGGGTTCCGTCAAATATTTGGGGGCTGTACACCCCCAAAATATTTGACGGATGGGGTTCCGTCAAATATTTGGGGGGTCTACACCACCAAAATATTTGACGGATGGGGTTCCGTCAAATATTTGGGGGCTGTACACCCCCAAAATATTTGACGGATGGGGTTCCGTCAAATATTTGGGGGGTCTACAGCCCCAAAATATTTGACGGATGGGGTTCCGTCAAATATTTGGGGGCTGTACACCCCAAAAATATTTGACGGATGGGGTTCCGTCAAATATTTGGGGGGTCTACAGCCCCAAAAAATTTGACGGATGTGGTTCCGTCAAATATTTGGGGGGTCTACAGCCCCAAAAAATTTGACGGATGGGGTTCCGTCAGATATTTGGGGGCTGTACACCCCCAAAATATTTGACGGATGGGGTTCCGTCAAATATTTGGGGGGTCCACAGCCGCAAAATATTTGACGGATGGGGTTCCGTCAAATATTTAGGGGCTGTACACCCCCAAAATATTTGACGGATGGGGTTCCGTCAAATATTTAGGGGCTGTACACCCCCAAAATATTTGACGGATGGGGTTCCGTAAAATATTTGGGGGGTCGACAGCCCCAAAATATTTGACGGACCGGGTTCCGTCAAATATTTGGGGGCTTTACACCCCAAAATTATTTGACGGATGGGGTTCCGTCAAATATTTGGGGGGTCTACAGCCCCAAAATATTTGACGGATGGGGTTCCGTCAAATATTTGGGGGCTGTGCACCCCAAAAATATTTGACGGATGGGATTCCGTCAAATATTTGGGGGGTCTACACCTCCAAAATATTTGACAGATGGGAATACGTCAAATATTTGGCGGCTGTACACCCCCAAAATATTTGACGGATGGGGTTCCGTCAAATATTTGGGGAGTCTACGACCCCGAAATATTTGACGGATGGGGTTCCGTCAAATATTTGGGGGCTGTACATCCCCAAAATATTTGACGGATGGGGTTCCGTCAAATATTTGGGGGGTCTACAGCCCCAAAATATTTGACGGATGGGGTTCCGTCAAATATTTGGGGGGTCTACAGCCCCAAAATATTTGACGGATGGAGTTCCGTCAAATATTTGGGGGCTGTACACCCCAAAAATATTTGACGGATGGGGTTCCGTCAAATATTTGGCGGGTCTACAGCCCCAAAATATTTGACAGATGGGGTTCCGTCAAATTTTTTTTGGGGGCTGTACACCCCAAAAATATTTGACGGATGCGGTTCCGTCAAATATTTGGGGGGTCTACACCCCAAAAATATTTGAGGGATGGGGTTCCGTCAAATATTTGGGGGCTGTACACCCCCAAAATATTTGACGGATGGGGTTCCGTCAAATATTTGGGGGGTCTACAGCCCCAAAATATTTGACCGATGGGGTTCCGTCAAATATTTGGGGGCTTTACACCCCAAAAATATTTGACGGATGGCGTTCCGTCAAATATTTGGGGGGTCTACAGCCCCAAAATATTTGACAGATGGGGTTCCGTCAAATATTTGGGGGCTGCACGTCCCAAAAATATTTGACGGATGGGGTTCCGTCAAAAATTTGGGGGCTGTACACCCCCCAAAATATTTGACGGATGGGGTTCCGTCAAATATTTGGGGGGTCTACACCCCAAAAATATTTGACGGATGGGGTTCCGTCAAATATTTGGGGGGTCTACACCCCAAAAATATTTGACGGATGGGGTTCCATCAAATATTTGGGGGGTCTACACCCCAAAAATATTTGACGGATGGGGTTCCGTCAAGTATTCAGGGGCTGTACACCCCCAAAATATTTCACGGAAACCACATCCGTGAAATATTTTGGGCGTGTAGACCCCAAAAATATATGACGGATGGGGTTCCGTCAAATATTTCGGGGCTGTAGACCCCCAGAATATTTGACGGATGGGGTTCCGTCAAATATTTGGGGGCTGTAGACCCCAAAAATATTTGACGCATGGGGTTCCGTCCAACATTTGGGGGCTGTACACCCCAAAAATACTTGACGGATGGGGTTCCGTCAAATATTTGGGGGGTCTACACCTCAAAAATATTTGACGGATGGGGTTCCGTCAAATATTTGGGGGCTGTACTCCCCCAAAATATTTGACGGATGGGGTTCCGTCAATTACTTGGGGGGTCTACAGCCCCAAAATATTTGACGGATGGGGTTCCGTCAAATATTTAGGGGCTGTACACCCCAAAATTATTTGACGGATGGGGTTCCGTCAAATATTTGGGGGGTCTACACCCCAAAAATATTTGACGGATGTGGTTCCGTCAAATATTTGGGGGGTCTACACCCCCAAAAATATTTGACGGATGTGGTTCCGTCAAATATTTGGGGGGTCTACACCCCCAAAATATTTCACGGAGGTGGTTCCGTGAAATATGGATGGGGTTCCGTCAAATATTTAGGGGCTGTACACCCCCAAAATATTTGACGGATGGGGTTCCGTCAAATATTTGGGGGGTCTACACCCGAAAAATATTTGACGGATGGGGTTCCGTCAAATATTTGGGGGGTCTACAGCCCCAAAATATTTGACGGATGGGGTTTCGTCAAATATTTTGGGGGCTGTACACCCCAAAAATATTTGACGGATGGGGTTCGGTCAAATATTTGGGGGGTCTACACCCGAAAAATATTTGACGGATGGGGTTCCGTCAAATATTTGGGGGCTGTACACCCCCAAAATATTTGACGGATGGGGTTCCGTCAAATATTTGGGGGGTCTACAGCCGCAAAATATTTGACGGATGGGGTTCCGTCAAATATTTGGGGGCTGTACACCCCCAAAATATTTGACGTGTGGGGTTCCGTTAAATATGTGGGGGGTCTACAGCCCCAAAATATTTGACCGATGGGGTTCCGTCAAATATTTGGGGGCTTTACACCCCAAAAATATTTGACGGATGGGGTTCCGTCAAATATTTGGGGGGTCTACAGCCCCAAAATATTTGACAGATGGGGTTCCGTCAAATATTCAGGGGCTGTACACCCCCAAAATATTTGACGGATGGGGTTCCGTCAAATATTTGGGGGCTGTACACCCCCCAAAATATTTGACGGATGGAGTTCCGTCAAAAATTTGGGGGCTGTACACCCCCAAAATATTTGACGGATGGGGTTCCGTCAAATATTTGGGGGGTCTACACCCCAAAAATATTTGACGGATGGGGTTCCGTCAAATATTTGGGGGGTCTACACCCCAAAAATATTTGACGGATGGGGTTCCGTCAAATATTTGGGGGGTCTACACCCCAAAAATATTTGACGGATGGGGTTCCGTCAAATATTTGGGGGGTCTACACCCCAAAAATATTTGACGGATGGGGTTCCGTCAAATATTCAGGGGCTGTACACCCCCAAAATATTTCACGGAAACCACATCCCTGAAATATTTTGGGGTCGTAGACCACAAAAATATTTGACGGATGGGGTTCCGTCAAATATTTCGGGGCTGTAGACCCCCGGAATATTTGACGGATGGGGTTCCGTCAAATATTTGGGGGCTGTAGACCCCAAAAATATTTGACGGATGGGGTTCCGTCCAACATTTGGGGGCTGTACACCCCAAAAATACTTGACGGATGGGGTTCCGTCCAATATTTGGGGGGTCAAATATTTGGGGGCCGTACACCCCCAAAATATTTGACGGATGGGGTTCCGTCAAATATTTGGGGGGTCTACAGCCCCAAAATATTTGACGGATGGGGTTCCGTCAAATATTTAGGGGCTGTACACCCCAAAAATATTTGACGGATGGGGTTCCGTCAAATATTTGGGGGGTCTACACCCCCAAAATATTTGACGGATGGGGTTCCGTCAAATATTTGGGGGGTCTACACCCCCAAAAATATTTGACGGATGTGGTTCCGTCAAATATTTGGGGGGTCTACACCCCCAAAATATTTCACGGAGGTGGTTCCGTGAAATATTTGGGGGCTGTACACCCCCAAAAAATTTCACGGATGGGGTTCCGTCAAATATTTGGGGGGTCTACAGCCCCAAAATATTTCACGGATGTGGTTCCGTCAAATATTTGGGGGGTCTACACCCCCAAAATATTTCACGGATGGGGTTCCGTCAAATATTTGGGGGCTGTACACCCCCCAAATATTTGTCGGATGTGGTTCCGTCAAATATTTGGGGGGTCTACACCCCCAAAATATTTCACGGATGTGGTTCCGTCAAATATTTTGGGGGTCTACAAACCCAAAATATTTCACGGATGTGGTTCCGTGAAATATTTGGGGGCTGTACACCCCCCAAATATTTCACGGATGTGGTTCCGTCAAACATTTTGGGGGTCTACAAACCCAAAATATTTCACGGATGGGGTTCCGTCAAATATTTGGGGGCTGTAGACCCCCAGAGTATTTCACGGATGGGGTTCCGCCAAATATTTGGGGCCTGTAGACCCCCAAAATATTTGACGGATGGGGTTCCGTCAAATATTTGGGGGATCTACACCCCCCAAATATTTCACGGATGGGGTTGCGTCAAATATTTGGGGGATCTACACCCCTAAAAATATTTGACGGATGGGGTTCCGTCAAATATTTGGGGGGTCTACACCCCCAAAAAATTTCATGGATGTGATTCCGTCAAATATTTCGGGGCTGTACACCCCCAGAATATTTCACGGATGTGGTTCCGTCAAATATTTGGGGGGTTTACCCCCCCAAAATATTTCACGGATGTGGTTCCGTCAAATATTTGGGGGGTCTACACCCCCAAAATATTTGACGGATGGGGTTCCGTCAAATATTTGGGGGCTGTACACCCCCAAAATATTTGACGGATGGGGTTCCGTCAAATATTTGGGGGGTCTACAGCCCCAAAATATTTGACGGATGGGGTTCCGTCAAATATTTAGGGGCTGTACACTCCAAAATTATTTGACGGATGGGGTTCCGTCAAATATTTGGGGGGTCTACACCCCCAAAATATTTGACGGATGGGGTTCCGTCAAATATTTGGGGGGTCTACACCCCCAAAAATATTTGACGGATGTGGTTCCGTCAAATATTTGGGGGGTCTACACCCCCAAAATATGTCACGGAGGTGGTTCCGTGAAATATGGATGGGGTTCCGTCAAATATTTAGGGGCTGTACACCCCCAAAATATTTGACGGATGGGGTTCCGTCAAATATTTGGGGGGTCTACAGCCCCAAAATATTTGACGGATGGAGTTCCGTCAAATATTTGGGGGCTGTACACCCCCCAAAATATTTGAGGGATGGGGTTCGGTCAAATATTTGGGGGGTCTACACCCGAAAAATATTTGACGGATGGGGTTCCGTCAAATATTTGGGGGGTCTACAGCCCCAAAATATTTGACGGATGGGGTTCCGTCAAATATTTGGGGGCTGTACACCCCAAAAATATTTGACGGATGGGGTTCGGTCAAATATTTGGGGGGTCTACACCTCAAAAATATTTGACGGATGGGGTTCCGTCAAATATTTGGGGGCTGTACACCCCCAAAATATTTGAAGGATGGGGTTCCGTCAAATATTTGGGGGGTCTACAGCCGCAAAATATTTGACGGATGGGGTTCCGTCAAATATTTGGGGGCTGTACACCCCCAAAATATTTGACGGATGGGGTTCCGTTAAATATGTGGGGGGTCTACAGCCCCAAAATATTTGACCGATGGGGTTCCGTCAAATATTTGGGGGCTTTACACCCCAAAAATATTTGACGGATGGGGTTCCGTCAAATATTTGGGGGGTCTACAGCCCCAAAATATTTGACAGATGGGGTTCCGTCAAATATTCAGGGGCTGTACACCCCCAAAATATTTGACGGATGGGGTTCCGTCAAATATTTGGGGGGTCTACACCCCCCAAAATATTTGACGGATGGGGTTCCGTCAAAAATTTGGGGGCTGTACACCCCCAAAATATTTGACGGATGGGGTTCCGTCAAAAATTTGGGGGCTGTACACCCCAAAAATATTTGACGGATGGGGTTCCGTCAAATATTTGGGGGGTCTACACCCCAAAAATATTTGACGGATGGGGTTCCGTCAAATATTTGGGGGGTCTACACCCCAAAAATATTTGACGGATGGGGTTCCGTCAAATATTTGGGGGGTCTACACCCCAAAAATATTTGACGGATGGGGTTCCGTCAAATATTCAGGGGCTGTACACCCCCAAAATATTTCACGGAAACCACATCCGTGAAATAGTTTGGGGTCGTAGACCACAAAAATATTTGACGGATGGGGTTCCGTCAAATATTTCGGGGCTGTAGACCCCCAGAATATTTGACGGATGGGGTTCCGTCAATTATTTGGGGGCTGTAGACCCCAAAAATATTTGACGGATGGGGTTCCGTCCAACATTTGGGGGCTGTACACCCCAAAAATACTTGACGGATGGGGTTCCGTCAAATATTTGGGGGGTCTACACCTCAAAAATATTTGACGGATGGGGTTCCGTCAAATATTTGGGGGCCGTACACCCCCAAAATATTTGACGGATGGGGTTCCGTCAAATATTTGGGGGGTCTACAGCCCCAAAATATTTGACGGATGGGGTTCCGTCAAATATTTAGGGGCTGTACACCCCCAAAATATTTGACGGATGGGGTTCCGTCAAATATTTGGGGGGTCTACACCCCCAAAATATTTGACGGATGGGGTTCCGTCAAATATTTGGGGGGTCTACACCCCCAAAAATATTTGACGGATGTGGTTCCGTCAAATATTTGGGGGGTCTACACCCCCAAAATATTTCACGGACGTGGTTCCGTGAAATATTTGGGGGCTGTACACCCCCCAAATATTTCACGGATGGGGTTCCGTCAAATATTTGGGGGGGTCTACAGCCCCAAAATATTTCACGGATGTGGTTCCGTCAAATATTTGGGGGGTCTACACCCCCAAAATGTTTCACGGATGGGGTTCCGTCAAATATTTGGGGGCTGTACACCCCCCAAATATTTGTCGGATGTGGTTCCGTCAAATATTTGGGGGGTCTACACCCCAAAAATATTTCACGGATGTGGTTCCGTCAAATATTTTGGGGGTCTACAAACCCAAAATATTTCACGGATGTGGTTCCGTGAAATATTTGGGGGATGTACACCCCCCAAATATTTCACGGATGTGGTTCCGTCAAATATTTTGGGGGTCTACAAACCCAAAATATTTCACGGATGGGGTTCCGTCAAATATTTGGGGGCTGTAGACCCCCAGAGTATTTCACGGATGGGGTTCCGCCAAATATTTGGGGCCTGTAGACCCCCAAAATATTTGACGGATGGGGTTCCGTCAAATATTTGGGGGATCTACACCCCCCAAATATTTCACGGATGGGGTTGCGTCAAATATTTGGGGGATCTACACCCCTAAAAATGTTTGACGGATGGGGTTCCGTCAAATATTTGGGGGGTCTACACCCCCAAAAAATTTCATGGATGTGATTCCGTCAAATATTTCGGGGCTGTACACCCCCAGAATATTTCACGGATGTGGTTCCGTCAAATATTTGGGGGGTTTACCCCCCCAAAATATTTCACGGATGTGGTTCCGTCAAATATTTGGGGGGTCTACACCCCCAAAATATTTGACGGATGGGGTTCCGTCAAATATTTGGGGGCTGTACACCCCCAAAATATTTGACGGATGGGGTTCTGTCAAATATTTGGGGGGTCTACAGCCCCAAAATATTTGACGGATGGGGTTCCGTCAAATATTTTGGGGCTGTACAGCCCAAAAATATTTGACGGATGGGGTTCCGTCAAATATTTGGGGGGTCTACACCCCCAAAATATTTGACGGATGGGGTTCCGTCAAATATTTGGGGGGTCTACACCCCCAAAATATTTCACGGATGTGGTTCTGTGAAATATTTGGGGGCTGTACACCCCCCAAATATTTCACGGAAGGGGTTCCGTCAAATATTTGGGGGGTCTACACCCCCCAAAATATTTCACGGATGGGGTTCCGTCAAATATTTGGGGGCTGTACACCCCCAAAATATTTGTCGGATGTGGTTCCGTCAAATATTTGGGGGGTCTAAACCCCCAAAATATTTCACTGATGTGGTTTCGTCAAATATTTTGGGGGTCTACAAACCTAAAATATTTCACGGATGTGGTTCCGTGAAATATTTGGGGGCTGTACACCCCCCAAATATTTCACGGATGTGGTTCCGTCAAATATTTGGGGGGTCTACACCCCCAAAATATTTCACGGATGGGGTTCCGTCAAATATTTGGGGGCTGTAGACCCCCGGATAATTTCACGGATGGGGTTCCGTCAATATTTGGGGGCTGTAGACCCCCAAAATATTTGACAGATGGGGTTCTGTCAAATATTTGGGGGGTCTACACCCCCCAAATATTTCACGGATGGGGTTGCGTCAAATATTTGGGGGGTCTACAGCCCCAAAATATTTGACGGATGGGGTTCCGTCAAATATTTGGGGGGTCTACACCCCAAAAAAATTCACGGATGTGATTCCGTCAAATATTTCGGGGCTGTACACCCCCAGAATGTTTCACGGATGTGGTTCCGTCAAATATTTGGGGGGTCTACCCCCCCAAAATATTTGACGGATGGGGTTCCGTCAAATATTTGGGGGGTCTACACCCCCAAAATATTTGACGGATGGGGTTCCGTCAAATATTTGGGGGCTGTACACCCCCGAAATATTTGACCGATGGGGTTCCGTCAAATATTTGGGGGGTCTACACCCCCAAAATATTTGACGGATGGGGTTCCGTCAAATATTTGGGGGGTCTACACTCCCAAAATATTTGACGGATGTGGTTCCGTCAAATATTTTGGGGGTCTACACCCCCAAAATATTTCACGGATGTGGTTCCGTCAAATATTTTGGGGGTCTACACCCCAAAAATATTTCACGGATGTGGTTCTGTGAAATATTTGGGGGCTGTACACCCCCCAAATATTTCACGGATGTGGTTCCGTCAGATCTTTGGGGGGTCTACAGCCCCAAAATATTTCACGGATGTGGTTCCGTCAAATATTTGGGGGGTCTACACCCCCAAAATATTTCACGGATGGGGTTCCGTCAAATATTTGGGGGCTGTAGACCCCCAAAATATTTCACGGATGGGGTTCCGTCAAAAATTTTGGGGGCTGTGCACCCCCAAAATATTTGTCGGATGTGGTTCCGTCAAATATTTGGGGGGTCTACACCCCCAAAATATTTCACGGATGTGGTTCCGTCAAATATTTTGGGGGTCTACAAACCCAAAATATTTCACGGATGTGGTTCCGTGAAATATTTGGGGGCTGTACACCCCCCAAATATTTCACGGATGGGGGGACGGGGGGTGTATTGATATTGATATTGCTTTGACAAAATGCCTGGTATACCGTCTCCAGCGCAATCCGCTGTTCCGGAATGATCATCTCCGCCTAGGCCGCTGAGATCCTGAACCGCTTGTGGTCAAACATCGTCACTTCTTCAATGAACGCCCCAGGATTCTGTTCCCACTTGTCTTCAGTCACATATGAGCCCCCCAATCGGTTTGAGTTAGAGAGATGGGGTGGGGTGGGGTGGGGGGGGGGGGGGCACGTACCATCATTGAAGGGGTTGCAAGCACTGGTTGGGTTTCAGACGCTAGGGTCGAGACCACAACCCACTTCTACACCTCAAGGGTGTGGTGACAATGGGACAAGTCTGATATTGGGGGGAAACACGGGGGGGGGGGGAGTCTGACACGGGGGGGGGGGGGGGGGTTAGAAAGGGTGTTGGGTGCGGGGGGGGGGGGGTAGGGGGTGATGGTCCATAAAAGTCTGATGTCTGATGTCTGATAGCCGACTAGGTCGCTATACACAATCCTGCAAGGCACATGTCGAACATCATCATGTTGGTGGAGATGAATGTGAAAGTACAAGAAAACCCATTGCAACACTTGCCGCAGGGCGTCGGCGTCCGAATCAATGGATGCCTGCGAGCGACAGCAGCTGGCGGTCCCAGTAGCCGTTTGCCGGCCACCGCCCCGGGCACTGTGTTCGTTGAAAGCCTGCTTCGGGAAGCGGTTAAGGCTTTCGACAATGTCATTGGAGAACATTGCCAATCCGAACGGCCAAATGTCGTCCAATACCCGATCCGCATCCTCCTCCAGGAACAGGAGGTAATGGGACGCGGACCTAGGAGCACAATGCTCCCGGAAGGTAGCTGCCGCTGCCCGGCATTGGGGACGCGTACCCACCTGATAGGTGTGGTACAGGTCCTTCAAAAGCTTCGCCATCCCCATCACAGCCCTATAGAGGGGCTCCTCTGGCCCAACCGACAGCAACAATGCAACATCAGGCCAGGCCGCAAACAGGCGCGACGTCTCCTCACCATCCGGGGAACAATCCTTGCCTAGGCCGCACCCAGTGCGATGCTCATGCAATACCGCCTGAATCGCCGCACGGGACACCTCATCGCCCCCGGCTAGCCGCTCTGCCGCCAACCGCTCAATGTTGGTCATTTGCAACCGGCCCATCGCCATGCAACAGTGCAGAATGCACATGACAACGCGGCACCGGGCAATGACCACCACTGGTTCCACGGAACAACCTGCGGCCTTCAGCGATGGTGTTCCCAACAAGAAGGACTTCCGCTGTGCGTGGTCCGACTCGGTGGTCCGGACCACGTCTTTGCCCCGCCACACAGCGGCGTCGGAGTCCCAAATCCCCTCCTTGTATAGTGACCCCACTTGTGGGGCCGGTGTGATCCCGATAATGCAGCGCACCCACGGGGAATCACCACCGAGCCAGGCATCGGCCGCTTCCTCATGGGAATTGAAGACCACCCGGTGGGTGTCCACGACCTCCTGGATGGCCTAAGAAAAAAACATCAATTTTGTTGGAACCAGATTGTTCCGGTGGCGGTTCCAACGAAACACTTGAACGTCGCCGGAACGTCGCCGGAACAAGTTATCAGAACGTCGCCGGAACAACACGGTGTGTGCGCGGCACACCTTAATATTGTCTTCCCAAAGGGTTGCTAGGGTCACCGTCGCTTTGTCCCCGCAGATTGCGAGGCCGATGACCCACACGCAGGCGGGAATTCGTCCCCAAAGGCCCATGTTGGCGATGGACACAGACAATTGGAACCACTCCCCGCCTGCGCAGGGGTAGCCATCCCCCCTGACAATGAAAGTCAGGGGGAACGACCAATCGATCATGCAGCACAACGGGGGTTGGCTAGCAATGTAGCGCAGCCATGATGCCCACGGCCAACTGATGCCTGTGGCCTTGAAATCCGAAGTGCTCACCGGGGGGGCCAGCTCCAAGGGGGCCAGTAGATCTTGCCAGCGCTGCTGGAAAGCCCTCTCAGGGCAAATCGGACGGGCGAATGGAAGGCCCGTGGTTGCGGTGTACTTCAGCCCCCGGAGGGTGTACACTTCCGAGAGCGTGCGCCAAGCGGATTTGGGCGCACACAGGATGAGGATGAGCTCGCAACACTCATCCGGGGTGAGGACCTCGGAGGCGTACTTGGCGATTGCCCCCTGCTGTATCTCTCGTACATAGCTTGGTTGGGCCAAGCGCACGGCCACCGCAAATTGGCGGCGGGCGTGTGGAGAGGAGATGGCCCATTCCGCTATGAGCTCCCCAACAAGATCCCCGTCCCGGAGGCTAACGGCACTAGCCAAATGGACGAGGTGGGTGGTTAGTTGCGCAAAGCGGGTTTGCGATCTAGGCATGATGAAGCTACAACAATGAACTACGAAGCGAAATTTGGCAATCCATACCTCTAGGGGAAGATGCCCGTAGACCAACCGAGCATTCAGGCAAGGAACAAATACCAAAATGGGACCGGAGGCATGGCCACAATGCACAAATCAAACGGGAGAACGGGGACGCCAACGTTGAAAAGTCATACAACGCTGCGTCTGAACTACAAGGAACAGCAGGCTTGCAAATGGATACGAAAAGTTCGAAATGTGTTCACCTAGTGGAAGGTGGCACCAACGGCTCACAATATGTCAACATGGCCCCGATGGGAAAGACAAGCCTTGGACGCGTTACACATGCAAGAAAGAGACAACAAACATCATTTACGAACTTGGAAACTCATGGTGATGGATCTGGTTATCTCGCCTGCGACACTTGTTCCAGTGGTGTTCCCAACGAAATTGTTCCGGCGGGAATTGTTCCCATTGGGAATATTCTAGTCGGGAACAACATTGGGTTTCAAACGCGTACCAAGGGCTTGCTTGTGTTGACCAGATCTTTGGTCGTTTTGGACCGGGAACACGGCACCCCTTTTCACATAACTGAAAGGGGGCGGCGCTGCTCCATTCTTCGTCGTCCCGAAGATCTTGTCAATAGTTGGCGGCCGATGTGTCCCGGCCACCTCCCGCCGTTTTGCCATCTGAGGAAGATGATGAGCTACTCGTGGAGGAGTCCGAGCTGGGTGAACTACTGTCACAGGACATGTTGCTGCTGCTGGCACCCGTGTGACGCTTTGAGTGCTTCTTCAATTTCGTTTGGGCTTTCTTTTCCTTGCCACACGCCTTTTTGGCGTTCTCCTTCAAAATGTCCTTCGTGTCGTCAACACGATTGAGAACCTTTTTTTTTCCACCCGTAACAATTGTTCCACCAAGTGTCCGCTGTACGTACAAAAAGCGATGCAAAAATTCGCTGACAGGCCTGGTTAAGGGTCAATCCATCGGGCGCCCTGACCCTCAGCCCCGTGAGGTTGGCTGGTGGTTGGAACGAGTCCTGTACCTAGCGGCGCCCCTATCGAACCCCACTCGGGGAGGTCTGGTCTGTAGCATATCGGTCAGGCAGCTACATTCCGGTCAAAACTACGGCATCTCCCCAGTCCTCCAAGGGGATCTCCATAGACCGCATGTCCTCCCGTGGTTCCATTATGGTCGTTAATGCGGAACCCGACCGTTTCGAGGGTGGCGTTAACTGGTGGAGTCTAGCTCGTTTGAGCTTCCAACCTGATAATTATTAAGTCATGCGTCTCGGCGTCATACTGGTTGGTGAGTTGGCCACGTTCTATTTGTCCTAGTTTCCAAATATGCCGTGTAACTAGGCGGAGGCGGGCGGCGCGCTCTACGCTTTGTACTGACGTCCAGTTCTGTAGCCGTGCTCGCATCCATGCAGAGTAGGCAAGAGTAGGATTGAGAATCGTTTGCCACAAGGCCAGCGCCACCTCCCACTCCCAGCTTGGGGCTGCAGCCTCCGCCATGCCGAGACCCAAGCCCATGTTGAGAAACTCCTCCCGCACCCGCAACTCAACATTTCGAGGAAGCTGCTCCAGATAGCGCTCCAGCACATGGCAGAGCTTTTGAGTCTGGCGTGAGGCTCCTCCCCTCTTTTGCAGCGCCTTCGGCGACACCTTGTGTAGAGCGTACTTGATGCCCATGTCACGGGAACTCGGCTGCCCGTTTGTTCTCGTCCCCAACCTCTTTTCCCGCGTTTTGCCGCGGCTGCTCAATGGTGACACTGCTTGATTCCACATCTCCCGACACCACCGCCGGCTCGTTGCCAAGCCCGTTGCGGACTCACTCGCATAGCGAGGCACATGAGATAGACATAGCTGCATGTGGCTTGGCTTTGCTCGGGCGCCAGGTCGAATTGTTGCACGTGGTCATCCCGCGGTACACTGAGAGCGAAGAGGAAGCAGTTCCAGTCCCAGTAATAACGCAAACTGCTGAATACCATATTCAGGTTCAACGGCTGCTTGAAGAGCACGGCGCTGTGCGTTGTAGTAAGGTGGCTGGTCGTGATCTAGGTGTGGTATCCCACCGTCAAGACGTTGATGCGATGCTCCACCGGTTTCTCTTATCCTTTTTCTGGCGACTTCAAAAGCGTGGACCAGGCGAAGTCCAGCAGCTCTCCACTCCCGAATTATCATATTTCTGCAAGAAAAATGTTCTTCAGCGCCTTCGGCGTCGAGTGTTTCCTATGCTTTTTCGGGCCAAGTGACGGTCTCCCGGGTGGGGGGGGGGAATTGCGGGGGGGGGGGGGGGGGGCGAAGCCTTTGCCATGCGCATGCCCTGCAAGCAGACGCCCCCTCTATGACAAGCACAAACAGCCAAAAGTAGTATGAAGAATCTGTGGCCAAATCAATCACCTCCTGCATAAAGGCACACACTGTGTATGCTGAGCACTCTTGCTCAAGCAAACAGCACAGACGGGGCCGAGACAGGTTGGATTGCCCAGTGTACATTCGTGTACACTGGGCATGCATGTGGTACCTGCAAACATGGCATCATCAAGTTTGTAGGCCACAAACATATGTAATAGCTGATACAAATGCTCAGCTGGATCACCCCAGTGAGTGACCCTAAGAGGGTGGACAGGGCACAGGAGATGGTTGTTGCAAAACAGCATGGAGAGGTGCCCTGAAAGCTGACAAAGATGGAACTCCACTGAAGCAGGCATGGAAAGGGTCCTTGCCACAAGCCAGGTCACAGTACAGTCAACACCTGAAAGTGACTAAAACTGCGCTTTGCTGGTCATCCGAGGCGAGTGCTTGTATGCAGCCACATTCATGTTGCGAAAGTCATCAACTTTACCACAGGCACCCTCACATTGTTGCCGCCCCTGCGCAGTCGTCTGCGGGCATGAAGGTGAAACCTTGCCCGCTACTCCGCCCATTGCTCAAACAGCCGCAGTGCGGCGACCGGCATCTCCAAATCACCGTGGAGGGTAAAAAAGGCCCATTTTGCCCTCCCACCATCTTCATCGGCCGTTCAGCTTTCCAATCAGTCTGGGGGCTGAAGATGCGGCTCTGGTGTCCAATTAAATTACAGTAAAAGCGACTCAACAAAGTGTGCTGCCAAACACATCTCGTGGGCAGGCAACACAAGCAGAAATGCAACACAAACAACTGACAGTTTAGACTGACAATTCATCGCATCCAGAAGAGCATGGCCGAGGCATAGAGGGGCTTCTTCATGGGAGAGAATCGAAGTTCACATAGGGATGATTTAATGGAATAACAAGGCCAAAATCCTGGAAACTGCGTTTAGAATCCAGCAGCTCCAGGACACGTGCTCCCTGTTTCCGGGTTCATGGAGAGGCATGCACGTGCGGGTGCTGTCAGGTGCGTATTGGGTGCCTGTCGTATACATGGTGGGCACGTGTCCGGTGCGTGTTGTGCATGTGCCGGATGCCACTGAGCGCTGGGCCACATGCGGACGTGCGACATGAATAACTGCCCACAGCCGAGGTTCCTGAAGCACTGGTTGATGTACCCTCTACCCGACCTCAGCACCGCAGCAGACAGACAGATACAGCAGGGGTGGATATAGTGGTGAGGGGGGGGGGGATCCCCCGCCCCGATGACAATTCCAATTACGATTGACCGGGAGACCTGAGAGGGCTGATGGCCAAAAAAGCGTCACAGCAAACCGCAGCAGACAGACAGATACGGATAATGATAGTAAATGTGCTGGATACCGGACCCTGTCCACGGTCACCAACAAATAACCATTTTGAGCAAACAAAACAGCCACAACCTTTGGGTAGGCCTGAAAAGATGTTGAGCTCAGAATTTGACTGGCATGTTGTCCCTTGGTATTGACTGATTCTAGCAACACAACAAGAGAGAGAGAGAGAGAGAGAGAGAGAGAGAGAGGGAGAGTCAGAGAGAGAGAGAGAGAGAGAGAGAGAGAGAGAGAGAGAGAGAGAGCATATTATGGAGCATGGGGCCTGGGCTTGAAGGGTTTGGGGACCCACTGATGTTTCCCTGAGGGTCACGTGGTAGGGAGCCTTCGGCACAGACGGAGCTAGACGCTCCGCCGCTGACCCAGGTATTGTTTGCTCCGTTGTTGCCTGACCATGCCCCGCTGATGTTGGTTAGATCGCATGCTGTACACCATGGTGTAGTGCTGCAGGGGCAAGCCCTGCCACATCTGGAAGGGCGGGCGTCCATTCACCTGCACCAGCCCCCGGTAATGCCTGGCAGTCCGGGATAAACCAGTTGAAGTTCGGCCCTCCCTCCACCCTGTGTGCGGGAGAGTGTGGGGCGGTGTTCTGTCACACTCGTTGTCCAAGGGCACCATCGGTACCTCAGAACTATCTTCCCTATTGACCATGGCATGTTGTGCTCCGGGGCATAAGGCGTGGTTAGCACCAACGGGGCTCCCATTATTGGGGACCTCCCAGTTTTCTTCAGGTGCAGAGGGCTGATCTGGCTCAGCAGGATGGTTCGTGGCAGAGGCTAGGAGATCATCTAGACACATGGGCTGCAGGTCCTCATCTGTGGCAGCCCCTGAGGTCGCCACTGGCGACCACATGGGGCCCACCGGAGAGGCAACACAACAAAGCGGAGAGGCAACACATTGGCATGGGCTCCCGAAAATTTTATTTGGGGGGGTGGGGGGCCCTTGGCAGGGACGCATTGGAGCGGAGGACGGGGGAGGGGGGGGTCTGGAGGGGGAATGGTCTGGGGAGGGGGGTTGACCCTCCTCCTTGACAACTGCTCCTTGAAAGGTTTTGGCACCGGAAAATTTTTTTGACCTGTATTGCTGGTGGGCTGTGGATGCTTGCTGTTGATTCCTGGTGGCCTCTGGATGGTTGCTCTTGATTCTTGGTGCCTCCTGGAAGGATGCTTAATTCCTGGTGCTCTCTAGATGGTTGCTGTTGATTCCTGGTGCTCTCTGGATGGTTGGTATTATTCACCCTCAAGTTGCACCTGAAACTGTCAACATAAAAAATTTTCCAGGACCCTGACTCAGGCTTTCACCTGCATTGGAAGAGGGGGGGGGTCTGAGCGGGGGGGGGGGTCTTCCCCTTCCATTTTTTGTTCTTATGCGTGCCTGGCCCTTGCAGCCCCTTTTACAACCCCCCCCCCTGGAGGGGGGCTTGAAGGGCTGGCTCTCTTTTTTTCCATGTTTTTCATGCATATTCCATGACAAAACCACTGGCACCGTCACAGTCTGTCACTGTCACTGTGTGCAACAGATTCAGAGCACTCATACTTGATGGATGATGGGGAAAAAACGCACACTTGATGGATGCTGAAGGGTGACTATCATTTAGGGCCATGATGTCCATTCATAAGAGAGGTCCCCAGCCATGAGAAGGTCAAGGACGCGGGTCACAAAGAAATTTAGCTGCACAGCAGGGAGTAACTCATATTCGCATCCCCCACCTGCATGCACTACCCCGACACACGGAACTTTTATTCCTGCCGAACAACAGAACCGTCACCAAGTGACGTTTCAACCAACCAGCATGAACCCGACTTCATGCCACATTTGATCACTCAATATTGTGTCCGTTCACAAGGCAAATGCCCACAGCAAACCCCACAATCAAAGAGGGTGCCGCCTGTGCACCGGGTGCACCGCGCACACTGCGTACTTCAAGTTTCCTGGGTGGTACGCCGTGCTGCAGGTCCCATGCTGCATAGCTCCAGGTCTTGAAACGGAGTGACGTGGTGACTTGCAGACTTCACGTGGTGACTTCCACATGCACATCAGGGCTCATGGGCGCAGCCATGCACACATGTCCTGGTGCCCCATGTAGGGGGGGAGGGGGGTCATAGGGGCCGCATGGGCAGCTGGTGACTGACGGGGTTGAGAGGATGACACGTTTGATGGCCCAACCGAACACCGCCGGTACGAAACATGCTGGCAAGACGGACGGCGGCCTGAAGGCGGAGTGGCCTCCTGAGAGGGTGCCCCTCTCACATGGGGGGGTGCGGATCTGTCGGAGCATGCATGCAATGCCCGGCGGGATCACACTGTCCTGAGGTCGCAGTTCTGGGGCCTGTGGCATTCCAGTTGAGGAGGGGCTGGGTCTCAACCACCAGTACATGCCAACCGCCTAAGCGTGATGACGTCCTGGGGGGAGTCCTTGCACTGCACGCACACGTCACGCGCACTGCGTGCTACTTTTAGACGAGGTTCTCCCCAAACAGCCTCTCCAAACGCCCCTAAGTTCAAGTCACCCAAACTAGCCTCGCTGAAGACAAATGCAAGCTACCTTCCCTTCACATAAGACATCATGCAAAATGCGGAAAGCCTAGGGTGCCCCTACACATAGAGCCAATGCTTGCCATAACTCACCATGTGTCAAAGACATGAAAGGAGAAGGGAGTAAGTCTCTAGGGCGAGACTCTCAAATAGCACCAATCCTTAGGCTTTCTCTGCAAGCAACTCAGCTAGCCTCAGCAGTTCACCTAGGTTGTTCTGGGACAGGTACCTTACACCCCCCTTGCAATCTCTGCACCAATGTCGCGACAGTTCCCCCTTAGGGGGGGAGGGGGGGCTGCACCACACGCGACGGTTCCCCCTTGGGGGGGGGGGGGGGCTACACCACAAAAGTGTACCATAGTACCACAGTGTAAATCAGCTTTGGCGCCATCTAAAATTTTCTTTGGCGTGTTTGGCGCGTGTACTTTCCATGCTTTTTGGGCTAAGTGACCGGGGGGGGTTTAAAGTGGCACTGTCACGCCGCCCACTGCCCTGCCTGCATAATGCACCTTGCACTGTCCTTGACCTCCCTGCACGCAGACTGGCATTCATATATTAGGCATATATCGTCTGAAATTGTCGGGTAGGCTTGTCGGCTGGTGTGCATGCCATGCCGGCCAACTTGACTAAAAGAGGGACGAGAGGCACGTGTTTTAAACTGTGGTTTAAACCTAGGATTACAAGGGGGGTATAAGGTATTCAACCACAACAGAGTTCACATGCCCATAGGCAAAAGAAATGCTGAGTAGGACTCCCAAGTGGCCTCATCCACGCCATACCCTTCCCAAAGGGTAAGGAAGCGCCAACCTTGACAATAGCAATGGTGGAGTACTGACTTCATCAAGTAGAAGCCTTCCTTAGCCATTTCTTCCGGTCTTGTCAGGGAGAGTTTCTTCCACTTCATTAGGGCTGGCCGCTGTAAGTCTAGTGCTGCTACCTCCTTATCATTCAGCACCCATTCTTCCCCCCATCACCACAACGCAAGGGGCCACACCGAAGTGTGGGAGTCCATCACCCAGACTCAAGGTGCCACACCAGTATGTGCGAGTCCATGGTGGACATGAGAAAAAAAGTGTGAAAAGGGGTGGAAATGGGTGAAGGTGGGTGAAAATCCAAAAGTGCCGTACCCCCAATGTGGAAGAAGCATCAAAACCTACACTAGGGGCAACAATGATGCCCCGAGTATCACAAAGTATGGGTCTCCAGTAGGGCTAGACGCCCAAATAGTTGCACTGCGCCCGCACTGCGCTAACGGCGCCCCCCTGGTGCACCGTGTACACCGCACGCACCACATGGGTGGCACCCTCAAAGGCCTTGGAATATCAGGGCCAGGATCGTACAAATTGCGCCCAGAATCCAGCAGCTGCAGCACAGGTGCACCCTGTTTCGGGATACTGACAGGTTTGTAGAGTACCCGGTCACTCTGAGACATACTCCCACAAGTGCTGTCTGGTGCGTGTCAGGTGCTATCGTGTATGTGTCCGGCACGTTTCGGGTGCTTATTGAGTGCATGTTGGGTGCATGGTGGGTGTGTATCGTGCACGCGCGGAGTGCCCTCCCATACTAAAATACACTGGCCGAGGAAGCAAAGTGCTTGAAACGACATAACATACCTCCCAAATCCATCAACACCAGAAGGAAGGGGCTTCCTTGCAAGCCTGGTAGACCTCGTGGTGCAAGAGGCTTGGCCCTCAATAGGCTTGGCCTCCTATTCCCTGAGCATAGTAACTGCAAGGGTTCAGGTTTCAGAGCCCAGCTGAACAGATAGTATTTGTTCCGCTTTGCGCTTTGGGCTGTCTGTGCAACCTTGTGCTGCAGAAACCGTCACTGTTATTGTCGAAGTGCACTGTACGTTTCGTGGCAAGTGTGCATGTGCACACATGTCCATATGAACACACACACACACACACAGGTATAAATATCACCCATACATAAACGTGCACAATGCTGATTGTTGAGGTCTGTGAACAAAACACAATGGAAAATCCTGGATTACAAATATTGGAAAAAGTGTTTTAAAAAATGCTGAATTCAAAAAAAAAATCTCAAAGAACTGTTCATCAGGGGTGAGTGCACAGTGCCTGCACAATGCGCACCTTTTCGGGGCAACAATTAGGAAAATTTCGGAAAATCTATGGTGACAAACATCCTTATCCCTCCGTGGAGTGTGCAATCATGCACACCCAATATGGACAAAAGCTCCCAAAGTGCAACCAAGACCAACTCCCTGGCAAATTGGGGCCTGGTCATGCTTCGTGGCGAAAACACATCCAGGCGTGGGACCGGTGATTACCTCCAGGCGATTGTCGGAATACATCGGATCTAGTGAAACTCTGAAAAATTTTCCTGCGACAATCCATTCATAGTGTACTGGTTGTGCAGAGCCCTCGTGGCTGCCAGTGACTCAATCCAGGGCAGTTTGACTATGTCTCTCCTGTATCAGGGCCTAATCAGATGAGATGAGAAATGGCATGAAATGAGTGCCCTGAATGGAAGAACAGAAGAGGGAAAGAAAAAACACGTCACTATCCCTCATGGGGCACAAATACTTGAATGACATCTTTGGCTTTGGCATGCGCACTGCATACCCTTTGTTGTATCAGGCTCCCTAAAGCTGGGACAACTGGGTCAAAAAGCTTGTGTTACCAGAGCACAACGGGTTGACGCCGTGCAGCATTTGGATACATCTTGCACTATTTGCTTGTTCTACACACCATGCACATGCATGGTTGCTGGTGCTCATATTCAAGACTGGGCCAAACGACCCGCTCTTAGAAGATTCACCAACCAACCAGCAATGTTTAACTGCCAGCGGTTGCGGGTCAGATGTCGATTGACTTTTCAACTGTTGTCGGTTACACTTAACCGTTGTCTGTCTGGAAGGTCTTGCGCTGAGGGCTCCATGGGACTGCACATTTTCTTTCTCGTTGACGACAATAGTGCACGGGAAGGAAGGATATCCTATTGAAGAGCTTAGCCCGTGGGCTGAGTGCCTTGCCCTTCCATCCGGACACCTCTTAGTGAGTTGCCATGATGATGGCTGGAGGGACTCTATGCCTGTGCGACTAGAGGCTCCCCCTGCTCTGACAGTCAGGTTTGCTCGCGTGTGGCCTGTCCGTGTCCCTCCACAGTCCCTTGCTGACAAACGCCCGCCAGACGCATGCTGCACAGCATTGTGTTGTGCATGGGAAAGACTTCCTGCACCCATCCCCTGGCCTGACCTGGTCACTCAACACAGTGCCTCATCCACTGCCCAGCTAGTTGTGCCTCCCTTTCCTGCAGCAGGGGGGAGATGGGGTGTAGCTGCTCCAGCGGTTGCAGAACCAACAGGACGTCACACTGTTGCATCACCGTGGTGTCATCCTCAATGTGCTCACAGCCTGGTGGTTGCGGTTGCAAAACCAACGGGACTGCATAGGGGTCCCCAGGGGGAGGCACTTTGGTACCAGAGGGTAGTGGTCCGGTGTATCTCTCTCACTCCCCCAAGACGTTGCTGCCGATCAACAATGCAGCCGTCGGCATTGCACTACGCCAGCTTGAGGTGACTGCTGGTGACCACGGCGTGAGGTCAGGCCTATGTCCTGGAGCAGCAGCAGTGCGTGGATCGGCCGGGCTGGAAAGGAGGCTCCGATGCTCTGCCACCAATCCAACCATTCAATCAACGTGCAAGCTTGCCACTTCCCACTTGTGCTCGCTACCAGCGGCAATGCGGTCCACAACAAGGGAGGATCCAGCTCTGCACCGAGCTGGGCACTCAGGCGCGCAATGGCCGATTGCAATCAAAGCATCAGAGGGGTGTGAAAAAGTCTGCGATAGCTGCGCAGTGGCCTGCGTTTGGCATCATTGGTTCAACAGTCTGTGGCGCATGCTTGGCCAGATAGCACTGAGGGGACAGTGTGCGCAGCGCAGAGCACTGTGGTTGAATACGCCTCAAGGGCACTCGGCAAAAAAATTGGGCCATGATGTCAGGGTTTGAAACAAACAGCATAATCGTGACCCTATGCCAGACTCAATCAGTTCAATCTGTAACTCCATTCTGCCCCACACACTTGAACCAGTTCTGCACCGAATGTTGCCTTGAGGTCACCGTGATCCCATGGCTATCGAATGTTTCCTGGGCAGACTGGGGAGGCGTTTTCGCACAGCGCGCGCACAGCGCCAATTATTGCACTGTTTATCCCTGAAAACCACCCACCTACAGAAGCATGCATGCTCAATTCCAAAACAGGGCGGCAGTGTTGCAGATCTGGATGGACTTCTTCCATGTTCTTCAAGCGGCGGCGAAGGACTGCGGTGGGGTGGTGAATTGGCACTTGGGATGGCAAAGAAAATGGAGTCCATTTTGCACTACCAATTCACCACCTTGATTGCATCTTGGAAATACTCCAAATGGACTAATCCTTCTGGGGAGAGCCCCAGCACTGTGGCAGCAACGCGCACCCCGTTAGAGCGGGTGTAGAACACCTTGTCTGCAATATTGAAATCCATGGTGAATGCAATAGAGGGTCTGAGGACATGAGGGGCAAAATATGATGTCCCGCAGCGGACACCCCGAGAATGTATCAGCACAAAACTGGCTCAGGGTGCCCGTTTGCAAAGGTACACACAAGTAGGGGACGGGAAACAATTATGTACAATGCCAACGGCACACTATGGCAAGGCTGTGTGGGTGCCCATGCCAATCATACACCCAAAAAACTGGCTACTGGTGGTGGAAAATAGCCAACTTTCCGCACAGCGCGCGCACAACACATGGTGCGCACCCTGGGTTAGTCCGCTCACTCCCGTCCCTGCTCAAAGAAATGGGGGGGGGGGGGGTTTGAACCATCCAGGTGATGGTGTCTTGGTGAATTGAGTGGTTGTACTTCAGCACATAGACCAACTTAAAGAAATGAGCTTCCATGGAAGTAGCACGCCCAAAGGGCCTATCGGGACCAGATAGGTCAAGAGAAAGGGAGGCAGTGGCATGAGAGGAGCACAGGCAGCTGGCACAGCTGCAGAGGAGACTGTAGTGCCTAATAATTTGTTGTTGCAAGAAATGAGGACACTCCCACTCAACTCCAATGACCCTTGTGCTAACAAAGCGGCGATAACCCTGTGCCCAGCACTTGAGGCACGACAACTACGCTATATTATATGAGCACGGTGACTACACACCGTTGGCCATGTGCCTTGCCTTGTGAATGCCTATTGACACAGCCCAACATCTGCCATCCCTATGGTACACTTTCTCAGCTTCGGATACGAGCTGGTACAGGAATCGGGTGTTCTGGAACACACACTATATGCAGGACTGGCGCAATCCCTCTGATGCGACACTCTCGTCACTGGTCAGAAGCCCTTCAGACCCAGACTCACTTCCATCTTCTGTCGGACACTCACAATTTTTGGAGCTGAAGAACGGACACTGAGACATTGAGTGGACAGGAATGCCCAGCCCCGCACATGCAGCGGTCATGGAAGACACAAAAGCCTGCGCAGCGTCATAGCCACGGGTGTTGTGTGTTATTATGTGTTTCACCAACATCTGGCGCCCCCGCTCCAGCACCAGGGTGTGTTGCGTAGACATGACGATAATGCTGGGCAAAGCTTTGTACTTCAGCCCATTCACTGCCTCGCTCAAGTGAGGCTGTCCAACAAGAAGAGAACCTTCAGGCACTGCGTCAAACACGTTGAAGGAGCCATCGGGGAAAGGGAAAGTCTCGTCAAGAATGCAAATGCGTTCCCAATCATGAGCAGCCCCATGACTTTTGAAGATGTGCTGCTCGATTTGGGTCTTCACCAACTGCGCTGCTTGCAGCTTCAGCCCAGGAATACGGTTGGCCATCGAGAGGAAGAGCAGATCGGCTTCATTTACAGCCGCAAGTTCCACGAATCGGACTGCTGCGTCGCGACCCTCCTCATCTGACGGGAAACCATAGGGACCGAGGGCCACCACCACAACTAAGCGGCGGTGTGCAGGCCGGTCCCTGAAAGTGGCGATCAACGGTGGAAGCCCATTGCAAAGCTCCAGCAGGCTGGTGATGGACTCGAGCTTCTGCTGGTGCAGGGCCTTGACCGCTCGTAGCTCCCGCTTGTGCTGCTGCTGCAACTGCGCCAATTGCCTCTCTGTGACCGTCATCTCATGCCCCAGTTGCCTGTTGGCCTTCTGCAACTGCGCGGCGCGGACCTTCATTTCCTGCAGGATCGCATTCTTCTGCTTCGCCAGGGACCTCTTTACGTTGCGCAGCCTTGATCGCTCCTCCGCACATTCTTCATCCAACTTGGCCAGGCATTCAGCACCTTCCTCCTCGAGCACTGAGGCAAGGCCTTGATTGCATCCCGACTTGTACAGATAGTTCCGGCACTGGACGGCTGTAGAGAAGAGCAGCTTCCTGTGGTGGCATGCGATTTGGCCATCTTCGTATCTCTCCCACCCCATCTTCGGCTCCTCACAATCACCAAACTGCGCTAAATACTTTGCAGCTGGCTTTTGATGGTGCGTTTCAGAATCTGTCTCGGTATTGAGGGAGGACAATGAATCATCACACAGTGGCTGCCTCGGGCTCACCTCCCTTGCGTTTGAGGTGAATCGATCAGATGGTCGACGGGGGCTCAGATCTTGGACGCCATAATACTGTTCCACAGGACAGCCACTTCCTCCTGCGTTGTCACTTTCGATGTAGCAAAATGCGTAGTCGCCGGGAAAACTGTAGGGTTGATGCGTCATGAGGGTTTCATGGCAGATTGGTTCTGATTCCAAAGAACTGGCAGCATCAGGTTCATCAGCGTGAGGAGGGGAAAAGGAGCTGGATTCCGGTGACGGTGAGGGGCTGCGCATTGGGGGACAGAGCATTGTTGGGGGTCCAGCTGAGCCAGAGCATGGGCAACCGCTGGGTTCAGCCTGAAGATTGCTCGCAAAAACCATAATGTTCAGTGAAAGCTGTTTGTGAAATCAGAGAAGCAAACACCCTGAGAAAGAAGGTACAAGAGGACTTTCAACAGCAGACGTCCCCCGCAAAAGATGTGCAGAAAATAGCAAAGGCACTGACGATCTTCGAGACAATGCCTTGTGTCGGTGACAAGGGTAGTCTACATGCAACTTCAAGAGGTGTATTGCAAAGGTGATCCCTTCCCTGATTAGCTGGGGACATGGGGACAGCAGTATGTTTGTTTGTGTGTGTTGTGAAAGCACAAATTCTGCCAGATTGGAGTATCATAGCTAAGCATGGTGTCACAAAACGTGTGAATTGGCTGTTGTATGATGGAAAACGCCCTGGTGTTCCAGGCAATATACTGCATGCTCTGGTCCTCCATGCAGCAGGGCTGCCCATTCGGAATGTGGGAAAATAGGCTAAATTAAGCCGCCAACCATAGGAGTACACAAAAATTTGGACGTAAGACTTCTTGTATGTAGAGAAAGTAGTTGGCAGTGGGTCAACAGGGGCATTAGAGGGAAGTTTTGGGCTGAGGCAGGGTATAACCCCCTTGTGTAAGGCGAAGAGCCAAAGCACGGCCTCCCACACCCGAGGCAGTTCTCAAGCCCCCCCCACCCAGGTGAAAAACTTGTGACAAAAGGAAAGACACCCCCCCCCAACCAAGGCTTGAAGGGAGGGCATCCCACAGTGCCTGTGCTATGTCAAAGTTTGTGTGTGCCAATTGCCCCACCGCGGGGGTGGTTTTTCACGCAATAAGTTCTTGCCTTCGGCAGTTCTCTGGGAATTGTACTGGCACCTCTTGATGCCATTGTTTTCGCTCCCTGCCCTGGCCCTGCATACAGACTGAGATAGGTTCGTTGGTCAGTGTACAACGTCCTGGGCTGCTGTCTGACTCTCAATCTGGCTCTGGGTCTGGTATGTCCATTGGCGCATTGCGCATCTCCCTCCGCCTGGTATGTCCATTGGCGCATTGCGAATCTCCCTCCACCTGTGGCAGATTTGCTCTGGCCTGTCACAGTCTATGCTGTCGTCCGACACTTGTACTGCCACCTGTCTCTTGACCCCCCCTGCCCCTGGTGTGCTTCCGTTTGGTGGCCTGGTTGTCATCCTGTGGCATGTCTCTGACACGTCTCTACCTGTGGACCTTGGATCGTGCTGCCCCCGCTTTTGCCAAGGCATCTGCCTCTGCCTCTTCATCGTACACCAACCAGTTATGGCCATATACATAAGGCACAGACATTGGCATTGTCCCGGCCTGGTATAATTGGTACACGTCTTCCCATATATCATGATAGCTCAGTGGTTGTTTCCCCTGCGTCATCCACCCTGCGTTTATACCAAGGCAAGTTGGAGAATATGTCCACGCACCATTTGGAGTCACTGTACAGGCACAGCTCTTGGAAAACAGGCACTGTTCTCATTACTGCCCTAACTGCTGAAACCTCTGTCCTATTGTTCGCTTGTGCACCCACTACCGGTTGCCTAACATTCTCATACTCCCCATGTGGGAAGTAAACCCCAAAACCCGCTTGTAATCGTTTTTTCAGATCCATCCACCCAAGCGTGTATCTTCGCATCTACTAAGAAGTCGGGTACGGACTCCTCCTCAGACAACTGCTTCAAGAACTATCGCCCCCTTGGCACATCTCAATCTTCTTCATCACTCATATGTGTGCACGCTAGGGACCAAGGGACCTTCCTTGCTATGAGACGCCATTGGGCCTTCCCCGGCACTGCCGCACAGGCTCACTCTACTGTCTTCTCGCTACATAGCCACGTCCTGCTGATCGTTCGGGCTGGATACTGTGTGTGAGCGCTCCATTCCCTGATCACCCCCGGATGGCTCGCTGCGAGCTCTATTGTCCGATTCCGCAAATTCGCATCTCGGGATCGCTGGGAGTACTCTACTCCATATGTCCGGGTGGTGCTTGACCTGGGCCCATGTGTCTCTCTGTATGTTCTGCCTCTACTTTTGCCGCTCCTTTGCCTCTTGTTGGCCGATGGCCGACACTCTTTTCGCTATGGCCTGCCGCCTCGTACTGAATACCTGTGGGTCTTTCCCCAGCATGTTTTGCTTGTGTTGCCAAAACCACACCGCTAGCATTTCCGCTGTGCCCGCCGCTTCTTGTTGCTCGGGATTCCGGAACCATGCCGTGGCCTCCGTGTAGGTCACCTCCATGGCCTTCCATTCCGTGCAACGCCTTTTTGCATCTCAAGGTCCACAGCTGGTGCACGCCCCACCACACACACAGCCCAGTTGGGTTGGTGAGGGATATGAGGGGGCAATCAGCCACCCAGCGTCCCACATCCGTCCCTTGCACCACTGGGGTCGCCACATCCCTACAAGCCGCATACAACAGTCGAGTCATTGGGCAACTTTTAACAAAATGGTAGACAGACTCCTGTGCTCCACACCAGGTACATCCTTCGTCGATGTCCTAATTTTGACTCGTTGTCGCACCTGAAGCTTCTTCCAAAGGGCTTTATACATGAATTCATGGGTGATGGTCGGTTAGTTCGTGTTCCACAGAGCAGGCCCCACTGCTGCATCCCGTCGATCTGTCGGCGCCATTTCCACAAACGAGGCTCGTTTCACTCCTTTCAAACGCCATTCCTCAAACCCTGGCATCACAGAGCCGTCTATTTGCAGGGTTTCATCATCTGTTGCCTCCAGCAGATCCACCACCGTTTGGAGTGCTTGCTCTGCGTGGCTCTTATGTTGCACGACTTGTACTTGTGACATGGCTCCCACCCAACCGTTGCACCACTCCACCCGCTGGCCGCACATGGCAGTGCGTGTACCCCTCATATGCCTGTCACTGGCCCGCGTTAGGGGCCACGCAGCCTGCATTTCTCATTCGTCCACTGGGTCCTGCTCCAAGCGCATGGCTGTCTTTTAATTTTCTGACCATACGGGCGTATAGTCCGCATCCTGCACGCCTGATAGCGAGTTCATGTCTCCCCCCATGAAACATGCACCCACCTGCCCCACCTCCATGAGTTCGTTCGAGAAGACCTTCTTGTCTGCCGCTGGATTCGGCGCATGTACGTTCATCAAAATCACGTGTCCGCTTGACGGCAGCTTGAGCACTAGTCGCATGACCCGCTCATCCAGGGGGGGGGGGGAATTCTCGGAAATCGGATATCATGCTTAAAAACCCCCCCAGAGCCAAATTTAAAAAAGGGGGGGGTTTTGGGGGGGGGGGGGGTTTAAGGGGGTTTTTCGCTGCGCGGGGGTATTGTCCGCGGAAACGGCCCCCCGGCCCCCCAAACCCCCCCCCCCCCCCCCAATGAAGAACATAGTGTCGGGCACCTCCGAACAGTTGGGTATGCGGCCCAGGTGTGATCCGACAATTCGCACCGCCCCTACCAATGTCTATGGTAGGGTTTCATCGGCTTGGGTATTTCCGGCCGTGGGTACCAGAAACCTCGGGACTGTGGGTCTCCGAGGCGGTCATGGGGTTCGAAGTACACCATGGGGTTAGAATTGCAGCATGGGGGTTGACCCGCATCAAGGTCCGTCATGGGGTTCGGAATGCATCATGGGGTTAGAAATACACCATAGGGTGAGAAATGCGTCAAGGGGAGGGCCTAAAAGAAGGGGGGTGTGTGTGTGACTATACTGGTCGGCCGACGCAACTCGGGAGGCCCTTAAGGCTATGGCTGGCCAAGCCTCCCTCCCCGCGCCATTGTGTGGGCCTTCCAGTCCTAGTGTGCATGCAACTACAAGGGAAGGAGAGGGAGAGCGAGGAGGTGTAGGGGGTGGGGGAGGTATCCGTTTGTGACGTGTGTGTGTGTGTATGTGTGCATGTAGCTCCGCCTACTTCTTCCGCCCCGACGTCTTCACCGTGCAACGCTTCTTCGCATTTTGCTTGGTAGCGCTGATGGGCCGCTTTGTGCCCTTGCCAGGAACGGCTTTCTTTTGCGGGACAACTTCCACCGCGGAAGAAGAGGTGGAAGAGGAAGAAGATGAGGAAGAAGAGGAGCTATTGCCATCCTCGGGAGTGGCGGCACTCTCGTTACCGCTAGACGAACCGTTATCTGCGGAAGATCTAGATTCCAAAAAGCTTGCATCCTCCTCCGATTTCCAGTCCCAATCGGAGCGTCCAAGAGAGGCTTCAGAGAAGGACGCACTCTCGTTGTCCACCGCCTTTGCCACTTTCAAAGTGATCTTGGGCTTCATCACCATGGGGATTTTTTGGGTCGCCCCTTTTTTTTCTCATCGTCCTGCCCAACTACAGCCCATTCCGTCAAATCAACGGTGTTGGGTGGCACGGTTGGATGGCACCGAGCCAAGTGAGTTTTGATGTTCAAAACCCACGGGGTGGCACTGCACCCGGGAATAGGACATTCACGGGGCATGTTTTCTTTTTTGCGTGTGGCCATTGCGAGCTTCAATGGGACCACACACGGGCATGTGCTACTGATTTTCTTGCCCACAATACTTGTGGTACACGTGCCTGTTGTGCGTCCACAAAAACCACAAGGTTCGGCCTCACCATGCATCCTTGGGTCCGTTACCACCTCTCCTTTCTGCAAGTGCACTGCCACATGATGACGCATCCTTGCCAAAGCAACGGCCACTCCACAAAACAAACAAAATTCTGTTGCTTCTGCGGGCCGCACGCTAGTATGTGCCACACCAGCGTATGGCTCTGCACGCAACTGAGGACAATTGGGTACCTTTGCAGTTTTCAGAAAGGCAGACAGGGTGCCCACTGGAATCAGCCAACGACCATCGGCATCCATTTGGGCATCCAACCACATCCCACCACATGCCCATTCCGAAACTCACATTTGGGATCCCCACCGCTTCAGAGCGGGGGGCAAAATCAGAAGTGGCCCACAAGTGGGCAAAGTGGCTACCTCACCCCTGCCGTATCAGGGATCCCCACCGCTTCAGAGCGGGGGGCAAAATCAGAAGTGGCGGACAAGTGGGCAAAGTGGCTAACTCACCCCTGCCGTATCGGGGATCCCCACCGCTGCAGAGCGGGGGGCAAAATCAGAAGTGGCCCACAAGTGGGCAAAGTGGCTACCTCACCCCTGCCGTATCAGGGATCCCCACCGCTTCAGAGCGGGGGGCAAAATCAGAAGTGGCGGACAAGTGGGCAAAGTGGCTACCTCACCCCTGCCGTATCGGGGATCCCCACCGCTGCAGAGCGGGGGGCAAAATCAGAAGTGGCCCACAAGTGGGCAAATTGGCTACCTCACCCCTGCCGTATCGGGGATCCCCACCGCTGCAGAGCGGGGGGCAAAATCAGAAGTGGCCCACAAGTGGGCAAATTGGCTACCTCACCCCTGCCATATCGGGGATCCCCACCGCTGCAGAGCGGGGGGCAAAATCAGAAGTGGCCCACAAGTGGGCAAAGTGGCTACCTCACCCCTGCCGTATCGGGGATCCCCACCGCTGCAGAGCGGGGGGCAAAATCAGAAGTGGCCCACAAGTGGGCAAATTGGCTACCTCACCCCTGCCGTATCGGGGATCCCCACCGCTGCAGAGCGGGGGGCAAAATCAGAAGTGGCCCACAAGTGGGCAAATTGGCTACCTCACCCCTGCCGTATCGGGGATCCCCACCGCTTCAAAGCGGGGGGCAAAATCAGAAATGTCCAAAAAAAGGGCGGAAATGCAACGTCACCCTTGCATTGTGGGGGGTCCATAGCTAAGGGGACAAAATCAAAAGTGGCTGAATTGGGAGCAAGGACAAAACTCTGGATGTGCAGTCCAAAAGAACAACACCAGAAAAAAAATCGCACAAATGATGTGTGTGCGTCAAAAAACACCCTTAAAACCCCCCCTCGGACCATTTTTAAAAAAGGGGGGGGTCTTTCAAAACCCCCCACGGTATCGGATTTCTCAGAACCCCCCCCCCCCCCCTGCGCTCATCCAGCGGCGGCGTCAACGGCACCGGGTCTTGATTGTCCTCTGGGATGTTGTCTTTCATCAACACCATGAGTCCACCTTTCACAAACGACTTGGCATACAACCAGAATACCGTGTACCCATATCGCCCCACTCCCTCCTCGACATCGCGTACTTGCCAGTCCACTACTCCATTAACGTGCGTCTCTTGTATCAACAAGGCATCTAGCCGCGATTTGGTTGCTGCTTTCAAAAGTTTGCAATACTTATATTCTGGACCCGGCATCACTGTAAACAACCCGTTCGCATTGAAAGTCGCAGCGGGTCCAGGCATGGACCCCTCCCATGTGTCGTCGCCGCTGAAGTGGCCCCTGTCAAAGCCGACGTTGTCTCAGGTCTCTCTAGCAACAGTGATCGCTGCGCTTGTGTCCGTGTCTTCCGCGGCGTCACATAGGTCGTTTTCGGCGGCAAAGGGGTCTTCGGCGGGTTCGCCGTTTTCCCCAGCGGGCATTCCCGTGCAAAATGCCCCTCCTTCCCACAATTGTAACAAACCAGTGTTTTTCCTTCAGAGTTATTTGTCTTGCTTTGCTGCCTTTGCTTCCCTTGTACGTACTCCTCATTGGACAACACACGGTATGCACAATCCTCCGTGAGTATGACAATGCTTTCATCAGCAGCTGCGTCCATTATCCATACCCTCGTTGTACCCCGATCACCAACATTCCATCGCATACGAGAGATTGATCCTAGCTCCATGGGGTCAACCCCCGGAAATTAACTGACCAACGCTCTCACTTGTGGCGCCATGAGCCACGGCTCCAGCTGGGTCACATAGATAATGTTCATGCCCCCAGCCGAAGATGCCGAGCCATCAGACATCGGACCATCCCCCAGCGGGGCTCTGGCTGCTATCCTCTTCCATTGGTACGTGCTAGAAGACCCAATCTCGTTCTAGGCTAGAACTTCTATCCTAGATGTTCTAGCCTAGAATAGATCAATACTAGAACGATATAATAGCCTGAGTAGAACACAAAAAACAAATTATCACAGTGGGCTGGGGGGGTGCATGGCGCATACACTCATAGCAACCAACACACTAGAGCAAGGCTAGATGAAGGCTAGAACAAAAACATGCACACACATTTGGCGAGTAAAAGACACCAATGTGGGAGGGGGGGGGGGGTTCCATGACACATGGACACATAGAAACCATCACATTTGGTACATGTCTAGTCATATGTGCACACACACACACACACACACACATGCACGCACACATTTTGACATAGGCACAGGCACTGTGGGGCTGCCCTCCCTTTAAGCGTTGGTTGGGGGGGGGGCGTCTTTGCTTTCGTCAAACATTTTTCAATGGGGGCTTGAGAACTACCTTTGGGGGGGGGGGGGGTTGAACTCAGGGGTCTGGGAGAGTGTTCTTTTCTTTGTTTGACAGGTGGTTTTTTATTGGATTTTTATGATATTTGACTGACAAAATGCAATTTCAAGTTGCAGGTATGCCATGCTATGCTGCGCAGTGTTGTGGTGTGTTGTGGTCTCGTAAGGTGTAAAGTGGTGTCATGTGGTGTGGTGTGCTTGGTGTGCTGCGGTCTGCTCTAGTGTGTGATCTGCCGTGGTGTGCTGTGCTTTGTAGTGGCGTGGTGTGTTGTGCTGTGGTCACATGAGGTGCGTTGTGGTGTGTTGCAGTGTCATGTGGTGTGGTCTGGTGTCATGTGTTGTGGCCTCGTGTCATGTGGTGTGGTGTGTTGTGGTGTGGTGTGGTGTGCTGTGCTGCGGTCTGCTGTAGTGTGTGATTGGCTGTGGTGTGCTGTACTGTGTGGGGGGGGTAGTGTGTTGTGGTCACATGACGTGCTCTGTGGTATGCTGTGTTGTCATGTGGTGTGGTCGGGTGTAATGTGGTGGGGTGGGTTGGGGTATCGTGCAATAGGGTTGGCTGTCTGGTTGGTTGAATAGTGTGTCGGTTGCTTGTTTGCTTTGGCTCGTTGCTACGTTGAGTTGTTGGCAGCTTGGGTTATTTGATGGGTGTTTAGCCGTTTGGGGCATGTTGTGTGGTGTCTACACCCTGTGGTGTGTCCTGTGGTTGTGATGTCATGTCTGTGGGTACACATGTATTTGCTGCCATTCCAAGGGAGGGGGGGGGGGGGGGGGCGTTTAATATTTTTGTTCTAGCGGCGTTCTAGGAAACTGTTCTAGCAGCGTTCTAGCGCCGTTGAACGTCGCTAGAACGCCGCTAGAACAGTTCCCTAGAACGCCGCTAGAACAAAAATGATAAATGCTTACCTGCCCCCCCCCCCCCCCCCGCTCCCTTGGAATGGCAGTAAATACATGTGTACCCACAGACATGACATCCCAGAGCATACAACAGCATACGGCACCACACACCACAGGGTGCAGACACCACACAACATGCCCCAAACAGCCAAACACCCAACAAATAACCCAAGCTGCCAAACAACCCAACCTGCCAAGCAACCAACAAACCATTCGACCAACCAGACAGGCAACCCTATCGCACGATACCCCACCACACCACACCACACCACACGACACCGGACCACACCACATAACAACACATCACACCACAGCGCACGTCATGTGACCACAACACACCCCCCCCCCCGCACACTACAACACACCACAGCAGATCACACACTACAACATACCGCAGCACACCATAGCACACCACACCACATGACACCACTTTACACCTTACGAGACCACAAGACACCACAACACTGCACAACATAGCATGGCATACCTGCAACTTGAAATTGCATTTTGTCAGTCAAATATCATAAAAATCCAATCAAAAACCACCTTTGAAACAACGAAAAGAACACCCTCCCAAACCCCTGAGTTCACCCCCCCCCCCCCCCGCCCGCCCAACGTAGTTCTCAAGCCCCCCTGAAAAATGTGTGACAAAAGCAAAGACGCCCCCCTCCCCAACCAACGCTTGAAGGGAGGGCAGCCCCACGATGCCCGTGTCTATGTCAGAATGTGTGTGTGCATGTGTGTGTGTGTGTGTGTGTGTGTGCACATATGACTAGACATGTACCAAATGTGATGATTTCTATGTGTCCATGTGTCATGGAACCCCCCCCCCTTCCCACATTGGTGTCTTTTACTTGCCAAATGTGTGTGCATGTTTTTGTTCTAGCCTTATTCTAGCGAAGCGTTCTAGCGACGTTTTAGCGCCGTTCCAGCGGGGCGGCGCTAGAACGTCGCTTAGGCGTCACAAGTTGCCCGCCCCCCACCTGGCGCTATGGCCCACGGAAGTCCATGTTGTAGTGAGGAGAAAAGTATGTGAAAAGGGGTGTTATTTTGGGGGTATCTATCCCCCCCCCGGTGGCAAAAGGCAAAATGAAGGTATGTATGTGAAATATGTGCCGTTATTTCTATTTCTAGCTACACACAAATTTTCGAAATAAAGATACCAAATCACAAAAATATGGTGGTATTTTACATTTAGACCATTGCATTCCTTTAGTAGGGGGGGGGGGGGGTCTATCCATTATTACTTTTACCCCTTGGTTGGGGGTTACCACAAAACCCACGTATACAGCACAAGTAAAAGAGCAGCAGAAATATGAGTCATTGAAAAACAAACAAAACTACCCGCAAAGCACATACGGGTATTTCCTTTTTTTATGAACCTGTTCGGCCAGCTTGGGCCTGTCTGGTGAATAAGACCATGTGTTTTGATGTTCTTGGAAAAGCTGGCCGAAATTTCGGCCAGGTTCACAAAAATAGGAAATACACGTATATCCTTTGCGGGTAGTTTTGTTTGCTGTTCAATGAACCGTATCTTTGCTGTTCTTTCACTTGTGGTGTATAGGTCGGTTTTGTGGAACCCCTGGAACCAAGAAGAATGTGTTGGATGGGAAAACAATTGCTGATATGCGCAGAAAGAGGAAATACTGGCCGAAATTTCGGCCACACCGGCAAAAAAAAGCCCAGTATAAGTGTATGAATGGTGATTAGACCAGAGAGCTGGGAGAAATTTCGGCCAGCCCTTAAAAAAATGAAAATGAGTATAGTCATTCAACGTTAAACCAAAAAGCTGGCCGAAATTTCGGCCAGAAGCGTTAAAAGGTGTATATACACATGGATGTTTCCAATGGAGCCCAAAAGCTGGCCTCAATTTCGGCCAGCTTCAAAAAAACCTCAAACATGATACACTAGATGAAGCGGATACCTAAGGCTAACACATCACCACCTATTTCAATGGATGTCACACAACGCTGGTACCAACATTGCTCACATATGTCAAATAGCATACTCAAACTAGAAATGTAGAATATTCTCACATCGTGCGTATATGGGGTCCTAGAGGGCGGGCAACTTGTGACCCCTAAGCGTCGCTAGCACGGGTTTTTGTACTTGTTGAATTGCAAGTCAAAAACGTGTTTTTCTGAAAAACAAGGTATGGACCCCCTAGTATGTTAATAGGGGTCCAATTTGCACCCTTCATACCCCTGGCCCCCTATGCCCATGGGTCGGGGCAACCACTACTCTTTTCCGTTCTAGCCTTCTAGCGCCATCTAGGCTAGAACAAGATTGGGTCTTCTAGCGTGTACCAAGGGTTGATTAGCAGGCCAAATTGGTATGCCATTGCCACGACCCCGGACTCCATGGCGTCAGCGGTGTGCTGTCCGTTCATGCCCACTTGTAGCTTGTTGGTGCCCCGATAAATGGCTGCAGACCACTCCATGCCCAGCTGCGTCATCATCCCCACCATGCTGGACCATAGTCTTGGCGGCATCGCCTCCTTGCCCCCCCCCCCCCCCCTTTGCAGCCCATACATCATAGGAAAACTCATACAGCAGCCGTGTTGTTTGTTGCCCACTCCTCCACGGCCACGACCGCAAAGTACGGCGTCAGTGAATGCTTTGGGATGTTCACCGACAGCAATTCCAGCGTTGCCTCCACAAAAAAAAACAGCCGCACCCGGAACAAAACCCTCCATTGCTGCCCTTCGCCTCAAAGTCTTTCATCACGTTGGCAATGGACTCCTTCTTGGCTTGGACGGCCGCCATTCTTGGCGGGACGTGACGTTTTTTCGCACAACGCACCTTGGTTCCATCGCTTTGACGTGTCTGTGAGATGTACCGCACCGTTTTTGTGGCTTCTCGCTTCCACCACGCTCGAAAATGCTCAGCCGTTATACAAGACCTTATGTCCAACGCATCATCAAAGACCCCATTGGAAGCAGAACCAAATGACACTTTAGAAACCCGAAACAGCACCCTCTCAATCAAGTGGACCTTAGATCCTGCCGGCACAGCAGCTTTTTCTTGCTATAGCAATTGGTCGTCCATCTCCTCCCCTATAGCTGCATCCGTAGCCCTTGGTGCCTGGATGAAAAGTAGTATTGTTCATAATTCATTCTTCATAAATGAACGATTCATAAATGAACCATGAGATATGAATAACTTTTATGAACGCTTCCTTGCCCACGGTTTTTGTTATGTCTTAGCCTTACTCCGTCTTCACGGAGCTGAACATGACACCTGTTTGGCTCAGTGGTGCCACCCCTCTTCGGGACAGCAACACATGTCGTTCAAACGCACAACACGGATTTTTTTTTGGCACCGAAATATTTGGCACCATGCCAACCCTTGGTGACAGTCATTCCTCCAATTTTGCTGGAAACGTTGTCAACAACGGGTCCTATCATCCTCCGCCCATGGGGAGTGTTGCTTCGGACATCGGAAGCGTTTCCCCCGACCGATTGGTGGGGGCACTGCACCCAACTGTGGTCAGCAGGTTGGAACCATTCATCGGAAGCATTGCTTCTAACATCGGAAGCGTTTTTTGAGCCGATTTTGGGTGTGCACGCTCCGTGAGAGGTGTGCACCATACTTGGGGACGATCTTACAATGACCCCCCCCCCCCCCCCCCCCCCCCCCACAAACACCTTATATGTCAAAAAACGCCAAATTCACCGCCCCTCCAACCACCACCACCACCACCATCACCCATATATAAAGTTCACTGATGTACAGTGCTCCGCCACTCCTCAGAGAGAAGCTGCCCCGGCTACCATGGCTAGTGGCCAATCACAGGGTCCCAATGATGGACCCGACTCACGGAGCACCGGGTTCTCCCCCTCCCCCCTTCCCCCTTCCGCCACAGCCCGCTTCCCGTCCAGCCCGGTTAGTCCTCCCCAACGTGCATGCACAAACACAGACATACACAACAACACCAATGAATGATGGCTTGGTCACTTGTTCTGAAGCAGCTTCAGTGTCGGTAGGGAAGAAGTCCCCCTCACTCAGCAAGTGGGTTATGGGCGCTGAGCTAGATGCTGCATCAACATCGACGACCATAGGGGTTGGCCGCTGTGACAAGCTCTGTGCAGAGCGCGGGGCCGTCCTGCGGAACTTTTTTCGCGGATGCGGCAGCCTTAGAGGCACACTCTACCGGACTTAGAACACACTCTACCGGACATAGAGGTGCCGAAAGCATAACACTCCCCTCCCCAGCTCAAAATCGGGAGGCTGAGCTTCACAAAACCGGATACTTGAGGCACCGGTTCGGTCACACAATACAAACAAACAAAGGTTGGGAAGGTGGGTGTTAAATTTGGACCTAAATCGGCCGGACGCATTTAACACTCCCCTCCCCAGCCCTTTCAGACCGAGTGTTGATCATTGTCTGTGCGGATGCAACATCCCTATGTTGCAATTGTCAGCGACAAAGTGCCACGTGCACGCGACCATATGGTCATAGGGAGCAGCAGCCGTAGGCGATGTTCGACGTTGGGCAACGTGGTAGGGGGCCCTTAATCAACAAATTGGACGCAGTCCGCTGTGGATGTTTGGCTCCTAGGCCATAGCATCCCTGGTGTGTGTGTGTGTGTGTGTGTGTGTGTGTGTGTGTGTCTGTTTACAGGCGATGGCAAAGCCATGCTTTCCGCCAAATTTCCTAGGTACACGCTAGAAGACCCAATCTTGTCCTACCCTAGAAAGACATCGTCTGGGTGTTTGAGCCTAGAACATCTAGCCGAGAACGAAACTAGAGCTAGATGAAAACATTCACACATGTTTGGCAAAGAAACAGACACCAATATGAGAGGCGGGCGGTTCCATGACATACACACACAAAAGCCAACAGATTTGGTGCATGTCTAGTCACATGTCCTCCCACACACACACAAACACACACAGGCCCTCTTTTTGCATTGATGGTGCATGCGAGGGGGCAATAAGCGGCCTCAAAAAAGCAACATGCTAATTTGAACGCTTGACGGGGCGGGGGCGGCCAGCCCTCACCCACGTGATCATGAAGAGCTGGTGGATGATAACACGACCGATGTGGTTGACTTGACGCTGATTGATGCATATTTGGCCGAGCGTTTACACATTGTCCATGGAGGAGAGACACAAGGTGACAAGAGGCATAGTAGAGAAGACGATATGCAAGAGCCTTGATTAGACGCAGTTTGGACAAGTGACTGGGGGCACCGATGTTCACTCGGATGCTCCCTTGGTACGTAGATGAACGGTTCATAAAACCTTGTTTTATGAAAAATGAACGCATTTTGCTCTCGTCAAGGTACCCATGGGGCAATTCTGTTCAAAACCTGGGGGGGGGGGGGGGGCAACACCGTCGAGGTGAGTTTTTTCTTGTCGAGGGAGGGTTTTTTGTAAAACGTGCCATTTTCGCCAATTTATGCAAAATAGGAAACCATACTCTCCTGTTCATAATTCTTTTCATAACTCAATTCGTCATTCAGAACTCGTTTTATGAACACGCCGATCGTTTTTATGAACACATTTTGTGAACGCCTTTAATGAACCTATGCACACGCACACAAAACTTGCTCAATTTTGAATTTAGTTTGTCCAGTGCATTGTTTTTCTTTGTTCCTTGTCCTTGCTTGTCCTTGTTCCCCTACACCTCAGGGTTGGGGCCTGTCGGGTCCTCCCAAAGGGGTGTCATGGCCTGAGTCTCGCCCCCATCCAGGGCCAGGGAATGGGTTTGGGCAAGTGGTTGGGCTTGGGGTTGGGCCGGGGGTTGCGCCAGGGCATCCACCTCCATGGGGAATGCCTCACAGGCGGCTTTGGGCGGGAGTTGGGGGGCCTGCTTAGCCTCACGCTTGGGGTCAGGCTTTGCCGGCTTGGGGGCCGCCTCAGCTTGCAGGTCAGCGTCCGGTTTGGGGTTAGGCTTCTTTTTGGGCTTCTTGGCAGCAGCAACAACCTTCTGCTGCTCCCAATAGTTCAGTGCTGCAGCATGAGTGCTGGAAAGAGGGCCTCTGCATACGTACAGATGGCGTGCACTTTCCTTTTGTGGACCCCCGGGAGGGGAATGTGCTCCATTGCCTCCGAGAAACGGGCCCGGATGAGGGGGGACGATGACATCCATTGGGCCAATGGGTCTGCACACTCACATGTCCCACACCTGCACAGCACCGAAGTGTGTTTCCCTAGGAATCTTTGGATGCAATGCCAGGCATGTTCCCTGGGAACATCCCGGCCAAGTGGTGCGGCTGATTTCCCTTGAGTGTGGGCGTCCCGGAAATGTGCCTGCCGAAACTGATCGGGAAATGCTTCAGATGGTCGGAAGTGACGGTCCCGATGATTGCTTCCGATTTTCGGAAGCAGTGCTTTCGAGCATCGCTTTCGATGTCAAGAGCACTGCTTCCATGGAATGGTTGCCGTCACACCCAACATTGCTTCTAGAAGGCTGTGGGCAATCGCATGGACTCCCCAGGACCTTTGCTTCCCAAAACCGCCCCCGTATCCCATGGGATTTGAAGGAAAAAAAAAGTGGCGAACCCGCTCATGATACTGCCACCAACATCAGTCTCTATGTGCCTCAAATAGGTTGCTTGGAGGGCACCATGACCACAAAAAAAATGCAAGTACTTTGTTCCGACCGGTATGCACTGTTTTTGAAAAACAATTGTGTCACCACTGCTCATGCATGAGGGTTTCTATATCTTGCTTGGGCCACTACTGAAACAATGCAAACATGCACCCCCGTCCCCAACCCCCTAACCCTAATATGGTGGTGACGCACAATGTAGCCACTTCTAGTATGGCAGGTTTTTTGGTTTGTGGCAGGCCACCGCCCCCAGCCCCACCCTTCTCTTGAAGGTTTGAGGTTTGAGGTTTGACGTTTCGGGTACTAGGCGTTCTTCGGCCCCGGGGGGCCACCTGGTCGGGCCAGGTGATATCCTCCCCACCGGGACCTAGTGGGGGGCCCTTCATGACACACCTCCTGCCTGGTGGCGGAGTCCCCCGGGTTCACGGGGCTCGGAGCCCTGTCCCTCCCCGGCTTTCCCGTCCGGCCTGGTATAATTGGTACACGTCTTCCCATATATCATGATAGCTCAGTGGTTGTTTCCCCTGCGTCATCCACCCTGCGTTTATACCAAGGCAAGTTGGAGAATATATCCACGCACCATTTGGAGTCACTGTACAGGCACAGCTCTTGGAAAACAGGCACTGTTCTCATCACTGCCGTAACTGCTCAAACCTCTGTCCTATTGTTCGCTTGTGCACCCGCTACCGGTTGCCTAACATTCTCATACTCCCCATGTGGGAAGTAAACCCCAAAACCCGCTTGTAATCGTTTTTTCAGATCCATCCACCCAAGCGTGTATCTTCGCATCTACTAAGAAGTCGGGTACGGACTCCTCCTCAGACAACTGCTTCAAGAACTATCGCCCCCTTGGCACATCTCAATCTTCTTCATCACTCATATGTGTGCACGCTAGGGACCAAGGGACCTTCCTTGCTATGAGACGCCATTGGGCCTTCCCCGGCACTGCCGCACAGGCTCACTCTACTGTCTTCTCGCTACATAGCCACGTCCTGCTGATCGTTCGGGCTGGATACTGTGTGTGAGCGCTCCATTCCCTGATCACCCCCGGATGGCTCGCTGCGAGCTCTATTGTCCGATTCCGCAAATTCGCATCTCGGGATCGCTGGGAGTACTCTACTCCATATGTCCGGGTGGTGCTTGACCTGGGCCCATGTGTCTCTCTGTATGTTCTGCCTCTACTTTTGCCGCTCCTCTGCCTCTTGTTGGCCGATGGCCGACACTCTTTTCGCTATGGCCTGCCGCCTCGTACTGAATACCTGTGGGTCTTTCCCCAGCATGTTTTGCTTGTGTTGCCAAAACCACACCGCTAGCATTTCCGCTGTGCCCGCCGCTTCTTGTTGCTCGGGATTCCGGAACCATGCCGTGGCCTCCGTGTAGGTCACCTCCATGGCCTTCCATTCCGTGCAACGCCTTTTTGCATCTCAAGGTCCACAGCTGGTGCACGCCCCACCACACACACAGCCCAGTTGGGTTGGTGAGGGATATGAGGGGGCAATCAGCCACCCAGCGTCCCACATCCGTCCCTTGCACCACTGGGGTCGCCACATCCCTACAAGCCGCATACAACAGTCGAGTCATTTGGCACTTTTTAACAAAATGGTAGACGGACTCCTGTGCTCCACACCAGGTACATCCTTCGTCGATGTCCTAATTTTGACTCGTTGTTGCACCTGAAGCTTCTTCCAAAGGGCTTTATACATGAATTCATGGGTGATGGTCGGTTAGTTCGTGTTCCACAGAGCAGGCCCCACTGCTGCATCCCGTCGATCTGTCGGCGCCATTTCCACAAACGAGGCTCGTTTCACTCCTTTCAAACGCCATTCCTCAAACCCTGGCATCACAGAGCCGTCTATTTGCAGGGTTTCATCATCTGTTGCCTCCAGCAGATCCACCACCGTTTGGAGTGCTTGCTCTGCGTGGCTCTTATGTTGCACGACTTGTACTTGTGACATGGCTCCCACCCAACCGTTGCACCACTCCACCCGCTGGCCGCACATGGCAGTGCGTGTACCCCTCATATGCCTGTCACTGGCCCGCGTTAGGGGCCACGCAGCCTGCATTTCTCATTCGTCCACTGGGTCCTGCTCCAAGCGCATGGCTGTCTTTTAATTTTCTGACCATACGGGCGTATAGTCCGCATCCTGCACGCCTGATAGCGAGTTCATGTCTCCCCCCATGAAACATGCACCCACCTGCCCCACCTCCATGAGTTCGTTCGAGAAGACCTTCTTGTCTGCCGCTGGATTCGGCGCATGTACGTTCATCAAAATCACGTGTCCGCTTGACGGCAGCTTGAGCACTAGTCGCATGACCCGCTCATCCAGGGGGGGGGGGGGGGTTCTCGGAAATCGGATATCATGCTTAAAAACCCCCCCAGAGCCAAATTTAAAAAAGGGGGGGGTTTTGTGGGGGGGGGGGGGTTTAAGGGGGTTTTTCGCTGCGCGGGGGTATTGTCCGCGGAAACGGCCCCCCGGCCCCCCAAACCCCCCCCCCCCCCCCCAATGAAGAACATAGTGTCGGGCACCTCCGAACAGTTGGGTATGCGGCCCAGGTGTGATCCGACGATTCGCACCGCCCCTACCAATGTCTATGGTAGGGTTTCATCGGCTTGGGTATTTCCGGCCGTGGGTACCAGAAACCTCGGGACTGTGGGTCTCCGAGGCGGTCATGGGGTTCGAAGTACACCATGGGGTTAGAATTGCAGCATGGGGGTTGACCCGCATCAAGGTCCGTCATGGGGTTCGGAATGCATCATGGGGTTAGAAATACACCATGGGGTGAGAAATGCGTCAAGGGGAGGGCCTAAAAGAAGGGGGGGGTGTGTGTGACTATACTGGTCGGCCGACGCAACTCGGGAGGCCCTTAAGGCTATGGCTGGCCAAGCCTCCCTCCCCGCGCCATTGTGTGGGCCTTCCAGTCCTAGTGTGCATGCAACTACAAGGGAAGGAGAGGGAGAGCGAGGAGGTGTAGGGGGTGGGGGAGGTATCCGTTTGTGACGTGTGTGTGTGTGTATGTGTGCATGTAGCTCCGCCTACTTCTTCCGCCCCGACGTCTTCACCGTGCAACGCTTCTTCGCATTTTGCTTGGTAGCGCTGATGGGCCGCTTTGTGCCCTTGCCAGGAACGGCTTTCTTTTGCGGGACAACTTCCACCGCGGAAGAAGAGGTGGAAGAGGAAGAAGATGAGGAAGAAGAGGAGCTATTGCCATCCTCGGAAGGGGCGGCACTCTCGTTACCGCTAGACGAACCGTTATCTGCGGAAGACCTAGATTCCAAAAAGCTTGCATCCTCCTCCGGTTTCCAGTCCCAATCGGAGCGTCCAAGAGAGGCTTCAGAGAAGGACGCACTCTCGTTGTCCACCGCCTTTGCCACTTTCAAAGTGATCTTGGGCTTCATCACCATGGGGATTTTTTTGGCTCGCCCCTTTTTTTTCTCATCGTCCTGCCCAACTACAGCCCATTCCGTCAAATCAACGGTGTTGGGTGGCACGGTTGGATGGCACCGAGCCAAGTGAGTTTTGATGTTCAAAACCCACGGGGTGGCACTGCACCCGGGAATAGGACATTCACGGGGCATGTTTTCTTTTTTGCGTGTGGCCATTGCGAGCTTCAATGGGACCACACACGGGCATGTGCTACTGATTTTCTTGCCCACAATACTTGTGGTACACGTGCCTGTTGTGCGTCCACAAAAACCACAAGGTTCGGCCTCACCATGCATCCTTGGGTCCGTTACCACCTCTCCTTTCTGCAAGTGCACTGCCACATGATGACGCATCCTTGCCAAAGCAACGGCCACTCCACAAAAGAAACAAAATTTTGTTGCTTCTGCGGGCCGCACGCTAGTATGTGCCACACCAGCGTATGGCTCTGCACGCAACTGAGGACAATTGGGTACCTTTGCAGTTTTCAAAAAGGCACACAGGGTGCCCACTGGAATCAGCCAACGACCATCGGCATCCATTTGGGCATCCAACCACATCCCACCACATGCCCATTCCGAAACTCACATTTGGGATCCCCACCGCTTCAGAGCGGGGGGCAAAATCAGAAGTGGCCCACAAGTGGGCAAAGTGGCTACCTCACCCCTGCCGTATCAGGGATCCCCACCGCTGCAGAGCGGGGAGCAAAATCAGAAGTGGCCCACAAGTGGGCAAAGTGGCTACCTCACCCCTGCCGTATCAGGGATCCCCACCGCTGCAGAGCGGGGAGCAAAATCAGAAGTGGCCCACAAGTGGGCAAAGTGGCTACCTCACCCCTGCCGTATCGGGGATCCCCACCGCTGCAGAGCGGGGAGCAAAATCAGAAGTGGCCCACAAGTGGGCAAAGTGGCTACCTCACCCCTGCCGTATCAGGGATCCCCAGCGCTGCAGAGCGGGGAGCAAAATCAGAAGTGGCCCACAAGTGGGCAAAGTGGCTACCTCACCCCTGCCGTATCGGGGATCCCCACCGCTTCAGAGCGGGGGGCAAAATCAGAAGTGGCCCACAAGTGGGCAAATTGGCTACCTCACCCCTGCCGTATCGGGGATCCCCACCGCTGCAGAGCGGGGGGCAAAATCAGAAGTGGCCCACAAGTGGGCAAATTGGCTACCTCACCCCTGCTGTATCGGGGATCCCCACCGCTTCAAAGCGGGGGGCAAAATCAGAAATGTCCAAAAAAAGGGCGGAAATGCAACGTCACCCTTGCATTGTGGGGGGTCCATAGCTAAGGGGACAAAATCAAAAGTGGCTGAATTGGGAGCAAGGACAAAACTCTGGATGTGCAGTCCAAAAGAACAACACCAGAAAAAAAATCGCACAAATGATGTGTGTGCGTCAAAAAACACCCTTAAAACCCCCCCTCGGACCATTTTGAAAAAAAGGGGGGTCTTTCAAAACCCCCCACGGTATCGGATTTCTCAGAACCCCCCCCCCCCCCTGCGCTCATCCAGCGGCGGCGTCAACGGCACCGGGTCTTGATTGTCCTCTGGGATGTTGTCTCCACCAACACCATGAGTCCACCTTTCACAAACGACTTGGCATACAACCAGAATACCGTGTACCCATATCGCCTCACTCCCTCCTCGACATCGCGTACTTGCCAGTCCACTACTCCATTAACGTGCGTCTCTTGTATCAACAAGGCATCTAGCCGCGATTTGGTTGCTGCTTTCAAAAGTTTGCAATACTTATATTCTGGACCCGGCATCGCTGTAAACAACCCGTTCGCATTGAAAGTCGCAGCGGGTCCAGGCATGGACCCCTCCCATGTGTCGTCGCCGCTGAAGTGGCCCCTGTCAAAGCCGACGTTGTCTCAGGTCTCTCTAGCAACAGTGATCGCTGCGCTTGTGTCCGTGTCTTCCGCAGCGTCACATAGGTCGTTTTCGGCGGCAAAGGGGTCTTCGGCGGGTTCGCCGTTTTCCCCAGCGGGCATTCCCGTGCAAAATGCCCCTCCTTCCCACACTTGTAACAAACTAGTGTTTTTCCTTCAGAGTTATTTGTCTTGCTTTGCTGCCTTTGCTTCCCTTGTACGTACTCCTCATTGGACAACACACGGTATGCACAATCCTCCGTGAGTATGACAATGCTTTCATGAGCAGCTGCGTCCATTATCCATACCCTCGTTGTACCCCGATCACCAACATTCCATCGCATACGAGAGATTGATCCTAGCTCCATGGGGTCAACCCCCGGACCTTAACTGACCAACGCTCTCACTTGTGGCGCCATGAGCCACGGCTCCAGCTGGGTCACATAGATAATGTTCATGCCCCCAGCCGAAGATGCCGAGCCATCAGACATCGGACCATCCCCCAGCGGGGCTCTGGCTGCTATCCTCTTCCATTGGTACGTGCTAGAAGACCCAATCTCGTTCTAGGCTAGAACTTCTATCCTAGATGTTCTAGCCTAGAATAGATCAATACTAGAACGATATAATAGCCTGAGTAGAACACAAAAAACAAATTATCACAGTGGGTTGGGGGGGTGCATGGCGCATACACTCATAGCAACCAACACACTAGAGCAAGGCTAGATGAAGGCTAGAACAAAAACATGCACACACATTTGGCGAGTAAAAGACACCAATGTGGGAAGGGGGGGGGGGTTCCATGACACATAGACACATAGAAACCATCACATTTCGTACATGTCTAGTCATATGTGCACACACACACACACACACACATGCACGCACACATTTTGACATAGGCACAGGCACTGTGGGGCTGCCCTCCCTTTAAGCGTTGGTTGGGGGGGGGGCTGGGGGGGGGGGGGCGTCTTTGCTTTCGTCAAACATTTTTCAATGGGGGCTTGAGAACTACCTTTGGGGGGGGGGGGTTGAACTCAGGGGTGTGGGAGAGTGTTCTTTTCTTTGTTTCAGGGGTGGTTTTTTATTGGATTTTTATGATATTTGACTGACAAAATGCAATTTCAAGTTGCAGGTATGCCATGCTATGCTGCGCAGTGTTGTGGTGTGTTGTGGTCTCGTAAGGTGTAAAGTGGTGTCATGTGGTGTGGTGTGCTTGGTGTGCTGCTGCGGTCTGCTCTAGTGTGTGATCTGCCGTGGTGTGCTATGCGTTGTAGTGGCGTGGTGTGTTGTGCTGTGGTCACATGAGGTGCGTTGTGGTGTGTTGCAGTGTCATGTGGTGTGGTCTGGTGTCATGTGTTGTGGCCTCGTGTCATGTGGTGTGGTGTGTTGTGCCGAAGGCGCTGTTACCAAAGGGCAAAAGGCCGGGATGTCTACCCACGGGTAAAGGTAAACGGGCTGGGCTGTGTGTGTTGTTTGCGCGCCGTGCGCAAGTGTGTAGGCCTCGGCAGGGGAAGGGGGAGTCGGGGAGACCTGGTGAGTTCGCCTCTGGCGACCGCGCTTATTCCAGGAGCTCCCGCTGCACCCCTTCCCTTTCTGCTTGCTGGTGCAGGCGCAGCTCCTGCAACGCCCACGCCATCGTGCTGCCCGGGCCCAGGCGGGCCTTCAGCAGTGTGGCACGCGCCTTGGCGTGGGCGTACCAGATCCGTATGGACTCCTCCACGACGTGGCGGAGGAACTCCGTGCCCAGCGAGTGGGGCCCCGTACACTCCAGGTGGGCCAGCTGCATGGAGGGGGTCCGCAAGGCTGCCGCCCACTGCTCCAGCACAGTCGGTTCCCACAGCTGGTGACGCACTGGGGCCGCCCGTGGCCCCACCTTCTGGTCGAGCCACGCTGCGAGGCGCCGGCGGGCTGGCCCCCACTCGTGCGATTGAGCCGAGCAGGCCCACAGGTGGGGCGCCGTCTCGGGCTGTGTCCCGCACAGGAGGCACATTGTATCCAGCACCGTGCCCCGGTGGGAGGAACGGTGGGCCAGGACGGTCATGGTCGGGACGTTGTCCATGCGATGCGCCGTGATGTGGCGCTGCTGGTCGTGGTCGAACCAGTCCAGGGGGAGGCTCCCCCCTGGCATGAAATTTACCCCCCAGCGGGCCTCGTAGATGGCTTGCGCCGGTATGGAGGCCCGGTCCTGCTACCAGTCACTCAGCGCCGTCGGGGAGAGCAGTGTCATGTGGTGTGGTCTGGTGTCATGTGTTGTGGCCTCGTGTCATGTGGTGTGGTGTGTTGTGGTGTGGTGTGGTGTGCTGTGCTGCGGTCTGCTGTAGTGTGTGATTAGCTGTGGTGTGCTGTACTGTGTGGGGGGGGTAGTGTGTTGTGGTCACATGACGTGCTCTGTGGTATGCTGTGTTGTCATGTGGTGTGGTCGGGTGTAATGTGGTGGGGTGGGTTGGGGTATCGTGCAATAGGGTTGGCTGTCTGGTTGGTTGAATAGTGTGTCGGTTGCTTGTTTGCTTTGGCTCGTTGCTACGTTGAGTTGTTGGCAGCTTGGGTTATTTGATGGGTGTTTAGCCGTTTGGGGCATGTTGTGTGGTGTCTACACCCTGTGGTGTGTCCTGTGGTTGTGATGTCATGTCTGTGGGTACACATGTATTTGCTGCCATTCCAAGGAGGGGGGGGGGGGGGGGGCGTTTAATATTTTTGTTCTAGCGGCGTTCTAGAGAACTGTTCTAGCGGCGTTCTAGCGCCGTTGAACGTCGCTAGAACGCCGCTAGAACAGTTCCCTAGAACGCCGCTAGAACAAAATGATAAATGCTTACCTGCCCCCCCCCCCCCCCCGCTCCCTTGGAATGGCAGTAAATACATGTGTACCCACAGACATGACATCCCAGAGCATACAACAGCATACGGCACCACACACCACAGGGTGCAGACACCACACAACATGCCCCAAACAACCAAACACCCAACAAATAACCCAAGCTGCCAAACAACCCAACCTGCCAAGCAACCAACAAACCATTCAACCAACCAGACAGGCAACCCTATCGCACGATACCCCACCACACCACACCACACCACATGACACCGGACCACACCACATAACAACACATCACACCACAGCGCACGTCATGTGACCACAACACACTCCCCCCCCCGCACACTACAACACACCACAGCAGATCACACACTACAACATACCGCAGCACACCATAGCACACCACACCACATGACACCACTTTACACCTTACGAGACCACAAGACACCAAAACACTGCACAACATAGCATGGCATACCTGCAACTTGAAATTGCATTTTGTCAGTCAAATATCATAAAAATCCAATCAAAAACCACCTTTGCAACAACGAAAAGAACACCCTCCCAAACCCCTGAGTTTCAACCCCCCCCCCCCCCCCCCCCCCCCCCGCCCGCCCAACGTAGTTCTCAAGCCCCCCTGAAAAATGTGTGACAAAAGCAAAGACGCCCCCCTCCCCAACCAACGCTTGAAGGGAGGGCAGCCCCACGATGCCCGTGTCTATGTCAGAATGTGTGTGTGCATGTGTGTGTGTGTGTGTGTGTGTGCGCACATATGACTAGACATGTACCAAATGTGATGATTTCTATGTGTCTATGTGTCATGGAACCCCCCCCCCTTCCCACATTGGTGTCTTTTACTTGCCAAATGTGTGTGCATGTTTTTGTTCTAGCCTTATTCTAGCGAAGCGTTCTAGCGACGTTTTAGCGCCGTTCCAGCGGGGCGGCGCTAGAACGTCGCTTAGGCGTTACAAGTTGCCCGCCCCCCACCTGGCGCTATGGCCCACGGAAGTCCATGTTGTAGTGAGGAGAAAAGTATGTGAAAAGGGGTGTTATTTTGGGGTATCTACCCCCCCCCCCCCCCCCGGTGGCAATAGGCAAAATGAAGGTATGTATGTGAAATATATGCCGTTATTTCTATTTCTAGCTACACACAAATTTTCGAAATAAAGATACCAAATCACAAAATATGGTGGTGTTTTACATTTAGACAATTGCATTCCTTTAGTAGGGGGGGGGCGGGGTCTATCCATTATTACTTTTACCCCTTGGTTGGGGGTTACCACAAAACCCACGTATACAGCACAAGTAAAAGAGCAACAGAAATATGGGTCATTGAAAAACAAACAAAACTACCCCCAAAGCATATACGTGTATTTCCTTTTTTTATGAACCTGGCCGAAATTTCGGCCAGTTTGTGCCAAAACAATCAAAACACATGGTGTTATTCACCAGACAGGCCAAGCTGGCCGAAATTTCGGCCAGGTCCTTCAAAACTTGAAATAACGTCACATAAATGGATACCTTTGAGCTTTTTTGGAAGTTGGCCGAAATGAGGCCAGCTTTTCCATTGGTTCCATTGGAAACATCCATGTGTATATACACCTTTTAATGCTTCTGGCCGAAATTTCGGCCAGCTTTTTGGTTTAACGTTGAATGACTATACTCATTTTCATTGTTTTAAGGGCTGGCCGAAATTTCTCCCAGCTCTCTGGTCTAATCACCTTTCATACGCTCATATTCGGCTTTTTTTGCCAGTCGGGTCCAAAAACATCAAAACACATGGTGTTATTCACCAGACAGGCCCAAGCTGGCCGAAATTTCATCCAGGTCCTTCAAAACTTGAAATAACGTCACAGAAAGGGATACCTTTGAGGTTTTTTGCAAGCTGGCCGAAATTGAGGCCAGCTTTTCCATTGGTTCCATTGGAAACATGCATGTGTATATACACCTTTTAACGCTTCTGGCCGAAATTTCGGCCAGCTTTTTGGTTTAATGTTGAATGACTATATTCATTTTCATTTTTTTAAGGGCTGGCCGAAATTTCTCCCAGCTCTCTGGTCTAATCACCATTCATACACTCATATTCGGCTTTTTTTTGCCGGTGTGGCCGAAATTTCGGCCAGCATTTTCTCTTTCTGCGCATATCAGCAATTGTTTTCCCATCCAACACATTCTTCTTGGTTCCAGGGTTTCCACAAAACCCACCTATGCACCACAAGTAAAAGAGCAGCAAAGATACGGTTCGTTGAACAGCAAACAAAACTACCCGCAAAGGATATACTTGTATTTCCTATTTTTATGAACCTGGCCGAAATTTCGGCCAGCTTTTCCAAGAACATCAAAACACATGGTCTTATTCACCAAACAGGCCCAAGCTGGCCGAAATTTCGACCAGGTCCTTCAAAACTTGAAATAACGTCATCGAAATGGATACCTATGACGGTAGACATGCGCAAAGAGCAGAGGTGCACTGACATTTGAAGATGGTGTACAATGTACCACACTCAATGACAAGCAAATACTTGCCAACTGACAAATCCACACAGGCTATGGGAACAAACAATAGCAGTACACCAAAAACACTTAGGGACGCAGATGCTGGCCAAAATTTCGGCCAACCTTCGTACCGGCAAACAATATAACCCGTTGGGAATGGCAGCAGGCAACAGGAGACATACGAATGACTTTATAAAAAAGAAGATCTTGGATGTAATCCACAGGCGGTGCGGCCTTGAGATCGTCATAGCGCCGCTGCACACGATCCTCGGATAAATTACGGACGTGGCCAATGCTTCGGTCGTGGTCTATTACAATTTGGTCAGAGAAAACTTTTATTTTGGTGGTTGACGTGACCCAGTCGGATAACGTGATGGTGGTTGATGAATTTTTCATTGGTGGTGCCTTAGGCTTCCCTTGAAGTCCCTCTGTGCTTGCCTTATCCCCGTCCGGTTGATGGGCAGGTTGGGATTGCCCATTTTCGGATGCAGCTTCAGCTGGAGGGGAAATAAGCACCTCCTGTGAATCCATTGCAGGCTCGGTCATAAAAAAGGATGCTACAGCAGGGGATTTCATGGAAAGAGAAATAACAAAAGTGGCAATAACAAGCGCAATTCAACCCAAAATGGCCCAAAATCGACGTCTTGACACGAATGATGGAATACCATAGCCGAAATTTCGGCCAGCCCTGCACTGGATGTGAAACCACTGTTCAAAACCGGGTTGCCGAGAAGCTGGCCAAAATTTCGGCCAGAAATGTGTGTCATTTGGAATCAGGGGTCCACATAAGGCAACTTTGGCCGAAAGTTCGGCCAGCAAAATGCAAAACAGAGAATGTACACACAAAACAGTGGCAATGCGTGGCACACCCCATACGAGCATGACAGTTATAGTAATACCAGAGGACATTAACGCTGTGAGAAGAAAGCAGCTTTATAGGAGTGTACGGTGTAATATTTATGCACAACAAGAATTGCAAGTTGGCAGAAATTTCGGCCACATGTTTTGGATGGGAAAACAGTTGCTAATATGCGCAGAAGTGGGACACACTGGCCGAAACTTCGGCCACACCGGCAAAAATGCGGGAAACGAGTGTATGAAAGGTGATTAGACCAGAGAGCTGGGAGAAATTTCGGCCAGCCCTTAAAAAAATGAAAATGAGTATAGTCATTCAACACTAAACCAAAAAGCTGGCCGAAATTTCGGCCAGAAGCGTTAAAAGGTGTATATACACATGCATGTTTCCAATGGAACCAATGGAAAAGCTGGCCTCAATTTCGGCCAGCTTCCAAAAAAGCTCAAAGGTATCCATTTCTGTGACGTTATTTCAAGTTTTGAAGGACCTGGCTGAAATTTCGGCCAGCTTGGGCCTGTCTGGTGAATACTACCATGTGTTTTGATTTTTTTGGCACACACTGGCAAAAAAGCCGAATATGAGCGTATGAAAGGTGATTAGACCAGAGAGCTGGGAGAAATTTCGGCCAGCCCTTAAAACAATGAAAATGAGTATAGTCATTCAACGTTAAACCAAAAAGCTGGCCGAAATTTCGGCCAGAAGCCTTAAAAAGTGGATATACACATGCATGTTTCCAATGGAACCAATGGAAAAGCTGGCCTCAATTTCGGCCAACTTCCAAAAAAGCTCAAAGGTATCCATTTCTGTGACGTTATTTCAAGTTTTGAAGGACCTAGTCGAAATTTCGGCCAGCTTGGGCCCGTCTGGTGAATAAGACCATGTGTTTTGATGTTCTTGGAAAAGCTGGCCGAAATTTCGGCCAGGTTCATAAAAATAGGAAATACACGTATATCCTTTGCGGGTAGTTTTGTTTGCTGTTCAATGAACCGTATCTTTGCTGTTCTTTCACTTGTGGTGTATAGGTCGGTTTTGTGGAACCCCTGGAACCAAGAAGAATGTGTTGGATGGGAAAACAATTGCTGATATGCGCAGAAAGAGGAGATACTGGCCGAAATTTCGGACACACCGGCAAAAAAAAGCCCAGTATAAGTGTATGAATGGTGATTAGACCAGAGAGCTGGGAGAAATTTCGGCCAGCCCTTAAAAAAATGAAAATGAGTATAGTCATTCAACGTTAAACCAAAAAGCTGGCCGAAATTTCGGCCAGAAGCGTTAAAAGGTGTATATACACATGGATGTTTCCAATGGAGCCCAAAAGCTGGCCTCAATTTCGGCCAGCTTCAAAAAAACCTCAAACATGATACACTAGATGAAGCGGATACCTAAGGCTAACACATCACCACCTATTTCAATGGATGTCACACAACGCTGGTACCAACATTGCTCACATATGTCAAATAGCATACTCAAACTAGAAATGTAGAATATTCTCACATCGTGCGTATATGGGGTCCTAGAGGGCGGGCAACTTGTGACGCCTAAGCGTCGCTAGCACGGGTTTTTGTACTTGTTGAATTTCAAGTCAAAAACGTGTTTTTCTGAAAAACAAGGTATGGACCCCCTAGTATGTTAATAGGGGTCCAATTTGCACCCTTCATACCCCTGGCCCCCTATGCCCATGGGTCGGGGCAACCACTACTCTTTTCCGTTCTAGCCTTCTAGCGCCATCTAGGCTAGAACAAGATTGGGTCTTCTAGCGTGTACCAAGGGTTGATTAGCAGGCCAAATTGGTATGCCATTGCCACGACCCCGGACTCCATGGCGTCAGCGGTGTGCTGTCCGTTCATGCCCACTTGTAGCTTGTTGGTGCCCCGATAAATGGCTGCAGACCACTCCATGCCCAGCTGCGTCATCATCCCCACCATGCTGGACCATAGTCTTGGCGGCATCGCCTCCTTGCCCCCCCCCCCCCCCTTTGCAGCCCATACATCATAGGAAAACTCATACAGCAGCCGTGTTGTTTGTTGCCCACTCCTCCACGGCCACAACCGCAAAGTACAACGTCAGTGAATGCTTTGGGATGTTCACCGACAGCAGTTCCAGCGTTGCCTCCACAAAAAAAAACAGCCGCACCCGGAACAAAACCCTCCATTGCTGCCCTTCGCCTCAAAGTATTTCATCACGTTGGCAATGGACTCCTTCTTGGCTTGGACGGCCGCCATTCCTGGCGGGACGTGACGTTTTTTCGCACAACGCACCTTGGTTCCATCGCTTTGACGTGTCTGTGAGATGTACCGCACCGTTTTTGTGGCTTCTCGCTTCCACCACGCTCGAAAATGCTCAGCCGTTATACAAGACCTTATGTCCAACGCATCATCAAAGACCCCATTGGAAGCAGAACCAAATGACACTTTAGAAACCCGAAACAGCACCCCCTCAATCAAGTGGACCTTAGATCCTGCCGGCACAGCAGCTTTTTCTTGCTATAGCAATTGGTCGTCCATCTCCTCCCCTATAGCTGCATCCGTAGCCCTTGGTGCCTGGATGAAAAGTAGTATTGTTCATAATTCATTCTTCATAAATGAACGATTCATAAATGAACCATGAGATATGAATAGCTTTTATGAACGCTTCCTTGCCCACGGTTTTTGTTATGTCTTAGCCTTACTCCGTCTTCACGGAGCTGAACATGACACTTGTTTGGCTCAGTGGTGCCACCCCTCTTCGGGACAGCAACACATGTCGTTCAAACGCACAACACGGATTTTTTTTTTGGCACCGAAATATTTGGCACCATGCCAACCCTTGGTGACAGTCATTCTTCCGATTTTGCTGGAAACGTTGTCAACAACGGGTCCTATCATCCTCCGCCCATGGGGAGTGTTGCTTCGGACATCGGAAGCGTTTCCCCCGACCGATTGGTGGGGGCACTGCACCCAACTGTGGTCAGCAGGTTGGAACCATTCATCGGAAGCATTGCTTCTAACATCGGAAGCGTTTTTTGAGCCGATTTTGGGTGTGCACGCTCCGTGAGAGGTGTGCACCATACTTGGGGACGATCTTACAATGACCCCCCCCCCCCCCCCGACAAACACCTTATATGTCAAAAAACGCCAAATTCACCGCCCCTCCAACCACCACCACCACCACCATCACCCATATATAAAGTTCGCTGATGTACAGTGCTCCGCCACTCCTCAGAGAGAAGCTGCCCCAGCTACCATGGCTAGTGGCCAATCAGAGGGTCCCAATGATGGACCCGACTCACGGAGCACCGGGTTCTCCCCCTCCCCCCTTCCCCCTTCCGCCACAGCCCGCTTCCCGTCCAGCCCGGTTAGTCCTCCCCAACGTGCATGCACAAACACAGACATACACAACAACACCAATGAATGATGGCTTGGTCACTTGTTCTGAAGCAGCTTCAGTGTCGGTAGGGAAGAAGTCCCCCTCACTCAGCAAGTGGGTTATGGGCGCTGAGCTAGATGCTGCATCAACATCGACGACAACAGGGGTTGGCCGCTGTGACAAGCTCTGTGCAGAGCGCGGGGCCGTCCTGCGGAACTTTTTTTGCGGATGCGGCAGCCTCAGAGGCACACTCTACCAGACTTAGAACACACTCTACTGGACATAGAGGTGCCGAAAGCATAACACTCCCCTCCCCAGCTCAAAATCGGGAGGCTGGGCTTCACAAAACCGGATACTTGAGGCACCGGTTCGGTCACACCATACAAACAAACAAAGGTTGGGAAGGTGGGTGTTAAATTTGGACCTAAATCGGCCGGACGCATTTAACACTCCCCTCCCCAGCCCTTTCACACCGAGTGTTGATCATTGTCTGTGCGGATGCAACATCCCTATGTTGCAATTGTCAGCGACAAAGTGCCACGTGCACGCGACCATATGGTCATAGGGAGCAGCAGCCGTAGGCGATGTTCGACGTTGGGCAACGTGGTAGGGGGCCCTTAATCAACAAATTGGACGTAGTCCGCTGTGGATGTTTGGCTCCTAGGCCATAGCATCCCTGGTGTGTGTGTGTGTGTGTGTGTGTGTGTGTCTGTTCACAGGCGATGGCAAAGCCATGCTTTCCGCCAAATTTCCTAGGTACACGCTAGAAGACCCTATCTTGTCCTACCCTAGAAAGACATCGTCTGGGTGTTTGGGCCTAGAACATCTAGCCGAGAACGAAACTAGAGCTAGATGAAAACATTCACACATGTTTGGCAAAGAAACAGACACCAATATGAGAGGCGGGCGGTTCCATGACATACACACACAAAAGCCAACAGATTTGGTGCATGTCTAGTCACATGTCCTCCCACACACACGGAAATACACACAGGCCCTCTTTTTGCATTGATGGTGCATGCGAGGGGGCAATAAGCGGCCTCAAAAAAGCAACATGCTAATTTGAACGCTTGACGGGGCGGGGGCGGCCAGCCCTCACCCACGTGATCATGAAGAGCTGGTGGATGATAACACGACCGATGTGGTTGACTTGACGCTGATTGATGCATATTTGGCTGAGCGTTTACACATTGTCCATGGAGGAGAGACACAAGGTGACAAGAGGCATAGTAGAGAAGACGATATGCAAGAGCCTTGATTAGACGCAGTTTGGACAAGTGACTGGGGGCACCGATGTTCACTCGGATGCTCCCTTGGTACGTAGATGAACGGTTCATAAAACCTTGTTTTATGAAAAATGAACGCATTTTGCTCTCGTCAAGGTACCCATGGGGCAATTCTGTTCAAAACCTAGGGGGGGGGGGGGGGGCAACACCGTCGAGGTGAGTTTTTTCTTGTCGAGGGAGGGTTTTTTGTAAAACGTGCCATTTTCGCCAATTTATGCAAAATAGGAAACCATACTCTCCTGTTCATAATTCTTTTCATAACTCAATTCATCATTCAGAACTCGTTTTATGAAACCGCCGATCGTTTTTATGAACACATTTTGTGAACGCCTTTAATGAACCTATGCACACGCACACAAAACTTGCTCAATTTTGAATTTAGTTTGTCCAGTGCATTGTTTTTCTTTGTTCCTTGTCCTTGCTTGTCCTTGTTCCCCTACACCTCAGGGTTGGGGCCTGTCGGGTCCTCCCAAAGGGGTGTCATGGCCTGAGTCTCGCCCCCATCCAGGGCCAGGGAATGGGTTTGGGCAAGTGGTTGGGCTTGGGGTTGGGCCGGGGGTTGCGCCAGGGCATCCACCTCCATGGGGAATGCCTCACAGGCGGCTTTGGGCGGGAGTTGGGGGGCCTGCTTAGCCTCACGCTTGGGGTCAGGCTTTGCCGGCTTGGGGGCCGCCTCAGCTTGCAGGTCAGCGTCCGGTTTGGGGTTAGGCTTCTTTTTGGGCTTCTTGGCAGCAGCAACAACCTTCTGCTGCTCCCAATAGTTCAGTGCTGCAACATGAGTGCTGGAAAGAGGGCCTCTGCATACGTACAGATGGCGTGCACTTTCCTTTTGTGGACCCCCGGGAGGGGAATGTGCTCCATTGCCTCCGAGAAACGGGCCCGGATGAGGGGGGACGATGACATCCATTGGGCCAATGGGTCTGCACCCTCACATGTCCCACAATTGCACAGCACCGAAGTGTGTTTCCCTAGGAATCTTTGGATGCAATGCCAGGCATGTTCCTTGGGAACATCCCGGCCAAGTGGTGCGGCTGATTTCCCTTGAGTGTGGGCGTCCCGGAAATGTGCCTGCCGAAACTGATCGGGAAATGCTTCAGATGGTCGGAAGTGACGGTCCCGAGGATTGCTTCCGATTTTCGGAAGCAGTGCTTCGGAGCATCGCTTTCAATGTCAGGAGCACTGCTTCCATGGAATGGTTGCCGTCACACCCAACATTGCTTCTAGAAGGCTGTGGGCAATCGCATGGACTCCCCAGGACCTTTGCTTCCCAAAACCGCCCCCGTATCCCATGGGATTTGAAGGAAAAAAAAAGTGGCGAACCCGCTCATGATACTGCCACCCACATCAGTCTCTATGTGCCTCAAATAGGTTGCTTGGAGGGCACCATGACCACAAAAAAAATGCAAGTACTTTGTTCCGACCGGTATGCACTGTTTTTGAAAAACAATTGTGTCACCACTTCTCATGCATGAGGGTTTCTATATCTTGCTTGGGCCACTACTGAAACAATGCAAACATGCACCCCCGTCCCCAACCCCCTAACCCTAATATGGTGGTGACGCACAATGTAGCCACTTCTTGTATGGCAGGTTTTTTGGTTTGTGGCAGGCCACCGCCCCCAGCCCCACCCTTCTCTTGAAGGTTTGAGGTTTGAGGTTTGACGTTTCGGGTACTAGGCGTTCTTCGGCCCCGGGGGACCACCTGGTCGGGCCAGGTGATATCCTCCCCACCGGGACCTAGTGGGGGGCCCTTCATGACACACCTCCTGCCTGGTGGCGGAGTCCCCCGGGTTCACGGGGCTCGGAGCCCTGTCCCTCCCCGGCTTTCCCGTTTGGCCACTCCCCGGTCAGTGCGTCACTTAGCAACCGTGGTTGCAGGCGCTTACCCACTACGCCGCCCCCCTGATGCGTGGTCGCCCGGGCTGCCGGCGCCGCCGGGCCCGTGCTACTAGCTTGTCGCCAGTGGGACCCCCATGGGCTGCCGCGGAGGCTGCCTAGCCGCGGGGCTGGTGCGTAGCACTATGTGCTACTACTGCCTTGGCGGGTGCAGTGCCCTGGTCGTGTGTGCGCGGCGCTCGCGGCAGGTCTGGGGGGTCGGGGCCGGTGCCGGTTCTCGCTTCTCCCCTTGGGCTCCTCCCTGCCCTCGCGTCCCTCGCGGTGCGTGTTGCGGGTTGTCCCGCCAGGGTGTCCCTTCCCTTCGCCTGCCGGTACGCCATTCCATGCGGTCTGTGCGTTCCGCGGGCTCGGTCCGGTTGCCCTTCGGGTCCGCGCCGCATGTCCATTGTGTGTGTGTGCGCTCGCGCTCCCGCGGCGTATGCCCCCCCCCCCCCCCCCGGGTCGGTGTGGCGCGCGCACTACGCGCGGTTCTGGTGCAGGGCGCCGGTAGGGCCGTTCCAAGCGGTTCGTGCCCCTCCGCGTTTCCTGCCCCGGTCCCGTGCTCCGCCTATTTAGCTCTTGGGGGGGGTGGCCCGGTCCCTTCGTCCCCTTGCCTAGCTTGGGGTCGCTGCCCCCGTGCGGGCAGGCCGCCCTTTGCGAGCTGGTTTTGCGCGCTGTGGGGGCGGCACGAGGGCGCCCGGGGGGGGGTGCCTCTCGCTCTGTGTGGGGTGTGGGGTGTCCGGGGTTGGGCGCCCTCCCACGCCCGACCGCCCGTCCTTGGGGCGTGCGGCCGGGGCCCGCTACCCGCTGGCTGTGGGTGCGGGGGGTGTGGGCATGGGGACCCGTCACCAACCCCACAGCGCGCGCTCTTGCGAGCTAGCTTTGCGCGCTGTGGGGGCGGCACGAGGGCGCCCAGGGGGGGGGGGTCGCTTGCGTGGATGTGGGGCGTCCGGGGTAGGGCGCTCTCCCACGCCCGACCGCCCATCCTTGGGACGTGCGGCCGGGGCCCGCGACCCACTGGCTGTGGGTGCGGGGGGTGTGGGCGTGGGGACCCGTCACCAACCCCACAGCGCGCGCTCTTGCGAGCTGGCTTTGCGCGCTGTGGGGGCGGCACGAGGGCGCCCGGGGGGGGCGCCTCTTGCCTGGGTGTGGGGCGTCCGGGGTTGGGCGCTCTCCCACGCCCGACCGCCCGTCCTTGGGGCGTGCGGCCGGGGCCCGCTACCCACTGGCTGTGGGTGCGGGGGGTGTGGGCGTGGGGACCCGTCACCTACCCCACAGCGCTCTTGCGAGCTGGCTTTGCGCGTTGTGGGGGCGGCACGAGGGCGCCCGGGGGGGGCGCCTCTTGCCTGTCTCTGGGGCGTCCGGGGTTGGGCGCACTCCCCCGCCCGACCGCCCGTCCTTGGGGCGTGCGGCCGGGGCCCGCTACCCGCTAGCTGTGGGTGCAGGGGGTGTGGGCGTGGGGATCCGCCACCAACCCTACAGTGCGCGCTCTTGCGAGCTGGCTTTGCGCGCTGTGGGGGCGGCACGAGGGCGCCCAGGGGGGATAGCGCCTCTTGCTTGGGTGTGGGGCGTCCGGGGTCGGGCGCTCTCCCACGTCGACCGTCCGTCCTTGGGGCGTGCGGCCGGGGCCCGCGACCCACTGGCTGTGGGTGCGGGGAGTGTGGGCGTGGGGACCCGTCACCTACCCCACAGCGCGCGCTCTTGCGAGCTGGCTTTGCGCGTTGTGGGGGCGGCACGAGGGCGCCCGGGGGGGGGGGGGGCCTCTTGCCTGGGTGTGGGGCGTCCGCGGTTGGGCGCTCTCCCACGCCCGACTGCCCGTCCTTGGGGCGTGCGGCCGGGGCCCGCTACCCACTGGCTGTGGGTGCGGGGGGTGTGGGCGTGGGGACCCGTCACCTACCGCACAGCGCGCGCTCTTGCGAGCTGGCTTTGCGCGCTGTGGGGGCGGCTCGAGGGCGCCCGGGGGGGGCGCCTCTTGCCTGGCTGTGGGGCGTCCGGGGTTGGGCGCTCTCCCACGCCCGGCCGCCCGTCCTTGGGGCGTGCGGCCGGGGCCCGCTACCCACTGGCTGTGGGTGCGGTGGGCGGGCGGGGGGCCCGGTTTTCCTTGGCTCCTTCTCCTGTGCCGCGGTTCGTCGTGTGTTGTGCGCGCTTCCCGGGTTTACGGCACCCGGTGGCCGTCATTGCTTGGCACCTGTCCTTGTGCTGTGGCTATGGCCGGTGGCGTGCCTCTCTGGCGTGCCTCGTGGCCCCGCGTCGGTGCGCCGCGCCTCGTCCGGTCCGGTCGCTCTCAGTGCTCCGGTCGGCTTTCCCGTCGCCGTGGTGCCTTCCCCCACCCCGGGGGCTGTCGCCCCCGGCTTTTCTGGGCGGCTGCGCGGGGCACGTGGAGGCCGGCCGAGAACCGGGCTCTTTGTGCCTGCCGCTGGCCCCTGCCGAGGCAGGGGCGCTGGGCTCGCTCCGCGTTGTACCGTGGGGCCCCGCGATGGGGTTGTCCCAGGCGGGTCCCTCCGGCTTCGGTCTTGGGCTTTGTGCGCTGCGGTGGTTTGGCGTGTGTGGACCCGGTCACTGACGCGTCCGGTTTCCCGTACCGTCCGTCTTTCGGCGGGGGACTCGGCCGGTGCACCGGGGCTGTTTTGTGTGGACGCCGACACCTCCCCTTTCGGGTCGGAGGACGCCACGCCCGGGTCCCGCGCGTGTGTGCTTGTGCGTGCTTTTCTTGGCCGGGTCAGGCGGGCCGGCCTCCCGGGCGCGTTTTGGGCGCCTCACCTTTCCTTTGGCCGCTTGGTCCTTCTTCTTTGTTCGGCCCCCTCCGGGTTGGGGTTGCCCTTGCTGCTTGCTTTTTTTTTCCCTCTCGTTTTTCCTCTCCTCTCTCGCGCCCCCGCTGTCTCCGGCTTTTTGTGCTTCCCAGCCCCGGGTGCACTGTGCCTTGGCGCTCTTCGTTTGCTCCTGCCCCCCCCCCTTTTTTTTCTTCCCTTTCGTCCGCTTTTCCTGCCCCCTCGCCCTTTTCCCCCTCTGCTCTCGCTGCCTGTTCCCGGCCCTCAGTGCCCCCGGCCTTGGCTTTGCGCGGTTTCCCCCACCTCCCCCCCCTCTCTTTTGTTTTTTTGTTTTTTTTTGTTTGTTTTCCTCCCTGCTCCGCAGTGGTGCTTTGTCGTGTGTGGTGCCGTCGCGCATTGTTGTGTGGTGTGTTGTGCTGTGTGTTGTCCTGGTGCCTGTGTCGCCTGGTCGTCGGGCCCGCCGCGTTGTGTGGGGTTTTCCTGTCCTGCCCTCCCCCCCCCCCCCCGTGCTGCTGCCCCCTGTTGCTGTTGCCTGGTCCCCCTGTCGTGGCCCGTTGTTGTGTTCTGTCCTGGGGTGCGGTGCTGTGTTGTTCTGTTGTTCCGCCTGTCGTGTGGTGTGCTGCTGTCTGCGTCGTTTCGTGTTGGTGGTGCCCCGTTGCTTCGTTTGCGCTGGCTGGTGCCGTGTGTTGTTGCCTGTGGTTGCTGGGTGTTCGTTGCTGGGTCTGGCTGCCCTCTGTTGTTTTTTGCTGGCGTGCTTTGTCGCGGGTGCCCTTGCCTGGCCGCGTGGCTTGCTGCCCTGCTGTGTGCTGTGGTTTGTCGTGGCGCCCCGCCCCCCCGTGCTGTGTCCTGCGTTCTGTGGTGTTGTGTTGCCGTGTGGTGCCGCACTGTGGTGCCCTGCTGTCCGTTTTGCTTTGCTGGTGGTGTTGGTTTGTGTCCTTTCCCTGCGTCTGCGGTGCTGTGTTCCGCTATGTGCCGTGTTGTTCGGTGCCGGTTTGGTCTGTGCTGTTGTTGGTGCCTCGTGCTGTGGTGTGTCGCTGTGTGTGGTGCTGTCTCCCTTGGCGTTCTGTGGTGTGGTGGTGCTGCCCTGTTGCGTGGTGTGGTGTGTCGTGGTGTCGTGTTGTGCCGTGCTGTGTTCTTTGGTGCCGTGTTGCCTTGTGGTGCCGTGCTGCTGGGCTGTGCTGTGTGTCCTCCTTTGCTGCGGGTGTTCCTGCCTCCTTTCTGTGGCGTGTATTGGCCCTGGTGTCCTTGCCTGGCCTCTGGCCGCCCGCCCTGTTGTCTGGTGTGCTGGTGCGGCGTCCTGTGGTGTCCGGCGCCCTGTGTTGTGTCCTGTGGTGCTGAGATGCCTTGTGGTGCTGTGATGTCTGGCTGTGTTGTGCGTGTGTCTGCGCTGCTGGTTTTTGTTTTTCCTTTTGTCCTCTTTTCCTTTGCAAAAAACCCCCGTTGTTTCTCCTTTCCTTTGAAAACTTTCTGAAAACCAAAAATTAAAATGTTTCTCGCTAGAAAATTAGACACCAACTCACGCACGCAGGCGGGCAGCAATACCAAGGTTATTTTGCTGACTTACGTGTGGCCACGCGATCTCAAAGAGGATGGTCTTGCTTGCAAGGGGTTGACCGCTTTTCCCCCAGGGCCGGTCGCCTAAGCTGACGAAAAGGGGTGAGGGGGGGCACGAGGGAGGGGAGGTAGGTGCATGGAGAAGGAAAGAAAATGAAAGGAAGCAGGGCGAAGGGACGCAGGGGCTTAGAAAAAATTTTCGAGTTTTACGCGCTGCTCGCGGCGCGTTTTTCTTTGCGCCTATGGCTAGTTAGACGACGAGGCGGACGGCGTTATGCTCCTACGAGCGTTACGGTGCTTACGGCGTTAACTATTCACCTATTTAACGTCGAAATAATTTTCGTCGCGTTTTTACGCGTTTCGCAACGCGCTTTTTGGCCTAAGCGTTTTTTATGCTAATTAGCTTTATTTTCAGCTATTTAGAAAAAAATTTTCCTCGTGTTTTACCCGTCTTTTTATTTCTATCTAGCAACAGGTCGCAGCGCGCGCGACCTCCTCCCTTCCCTTGAAATTGGAATCCGTGGAGTCACGGCGGTGCGACTAACCCCTGGGATGCTAGTGGGGATGAGCGATGCACGGATTCAGGTGGCTTGTCCGGGGCATGGTCGACATTCGCGTTTTCATGAAAAAAAACAAACTGTCGTATCTAATTTGTGGGGGATCCACTGTCTTGCTTTGTGCGCGTTTGTTTGCGGACAGTGCATCATTAGTGCCACACGTAGCCGCTCATATGAAGTGTTGTCAGATCACGTATGAGAACCTTGTGATGGTCAACTTGATTTGTGCACCGTGTTTGCGGATTTTTTGGGGGTCTTGGTAGGTGGTTTGCGAGCCCAATGCGTTTTTTTTCGTACACGCGTAGTCCCATGGCTTGCCCTGTCGATCCTGAGCAGTACCTCCCCTTTGTTAATGCGGGATGGTCCGCCCTGCCAGAAATCTTACAATACGGAGATTTTCAGGAGGACCCATGGGACTCGGATGCTGAAAATCCCTTGGCGGACCTCGCTAAGCGGGATTTTTGCACACCACCATCCCAACCAGCGCCGCTCCTCTACCCATGTTGACCCCCCAAGCTACAGCTTCCTCCCTCGGCTTCACACCCCATGCACACCACACACCCCGTACCAGCCCACTGTTAACAGCACCCCACCACATACCCGACCCCTTGTGGTTGCACCCCTAGACGCCCCGACACTTCCCTGCCACTCTGCGCAAGATCACATCTCCCCGCGGACCGAACACCTCCTCAAGACTGTTGAGCCATCTACAATGCGCGACCTTGTGGGTATGGGGCTCATGTGCCACAGATTTGCGGTGCACCGCTGGGGGTCACTCCAGCTGTACCTCCGCGGGGAGTGTGTCAGCCGGAGCCCTTTTATTGAGCCAAGCCTTGAAAGGGCATTGGCTATTGCCTCTACCATAGACCCCAACTGCCCTCTAGCCCGTGCACCCCTCAAGGGAAAACCACCACCACCGGATGTAACAGTCCAATTCGAGGCCACAGCTAGCCAACCCACGTTGGGTGCACTTCTTGAACATCGCCATACCTCGCTCCTCCCCATGCGGCCCACTACCAACCCCCGAGTGGAAAAACGTGCAAAGGCTGCTAAGTCGCGATGAGCCATTTGCGTAAGCGTGCGCACGTCCACCTTCTAAGACGCGTGCCGCCTCACCCTCCCAAACGCCCCCGAACCAAACCCCAAGCAGCCGATGGTCAACCCCAAGGACAGCCACGGTTCCCCAACCGTTGGCAACCGTATTCAGCACGTCCAAAGCTAGGGGCTCGCACACCCCAAGTCCAACACCGGCGAACATATGTCCGTCACCCATAGGTGTGCCACGGCATTTTGGCTCTCCCTACTTGTCCCCTCAAAAAAAAAATGGTGATGTTTTGTCGTACCATCTATTGTGTTCTCTGTGTTCAATGCTGACTCCGTTAATATGGGGGCTCCCATCAATGCCCTCATTCAGTCCCGGTTGCAGCGGATACTCGCGCGGCACTGCGTTGTGCATGGTGAGCAAAGTCACATCCAAACGAACATGTTCAAAACCTTCCTGGAGCGCATCTTTCCCGTGGAACCGGGTTAAATCCACGCAACACACTCTTCTATACCCTTCTTTGCAGAAGATTGAGCATAACCAATACAACAACCATGGCCTGCATCGGTGAATACACGCCCTCGAAACATGAAACGGTCGGGGGGACAGCGTACCGCAACCTTGCCATTTGTCCTTTTCCAGTCGCAAACCGCATACCTCGCGAGGAACGCGCGGGTGCAGTTAGGGACGAAGACCGGGCTGTTTACAGTGACTGGCTTGTCCTGATGCGGTACCCCAACCAAAACAAGGCCATGCTGCCCACTATACCCTCGAGGGGTAGGCTGGCTTCATAATAGTTAGCGGTACACATCCATGGCCGTGTGCCATAGTACTGCATGCATTTTTTCAATCAAAAAGGCCAGTTCTGAATGTGCCAGGTGCCGCAAGGGCAAAGTTCAGCGAATAAGTACAGATTTTGGCAGTGCCAGGGTGAGCATATGGGAGTCAGATCTTGGCTGGGCCCCCATGGTTTCCCGTTGATGTGGGTGTAGTCATATTAGGGGGATTTCCCACTCCTTTGGATCCCATTGCGCTTTCTGTCGTTTTGGTAGTGGCCGCAACGGGACTTCCCACAAGGTGGGGTCGCACTGCTCTCGTGGCCGTTTCCGTATGAAGTATATAGTCTTCGTGCTTGTCTGGAGGCGTCCCAGTACAGGGCTGCCTTTAGTCAGCAACTTTTTGCAGTTTTCGGCGTCAATTGTATGATGCGTTCCTGCTGTAGCAATGTGTATAGGGCTTGTTGTGTGTGGCATGTGAGAAGCACAGCAGTGTCTGTGCGCATTCGCACGAACCTCTCGTATGAGAGGAGTGACAATTTCATGTCTGCATACTGACACATGGTGTCGTGTTTTGCATGGTCGTACCATTGTCGGCGCTCCATACACATTGTTGTGTATGCGGTTTTAAGTCGTTGTGTCTCTATGTGTTCCTTAGGCAGGTTTGTCACCAGCAGGCGGTAATCCTTGTTGGCTGTCAGTGTTTTGGTGTACACGGCACATAGCTCCTGTATGTGTTGTTGTGCAGTCTCTGAGGCCTGGGCAAACCGGTAGGTCTCACACGCACGGTGTGCGTGCTGTAAAGCCAGTTTGTCATAGAACGAGAGATAGTGCTCCCACCATAGGGTTAGGTTGTCCACACGTCTTTGGCGTGCACTCTTCCTGCGTCTGGTTTTGTGATCTATGTATGTTGGTAAACCAGGTCACCGCCTCCCCATCGTTGGCAGTGTGTGCTACTTGGGGCCACATTTCGGCATCTATAGGCACATATGTAGTCTCTGCCTCACCCTTTCGGTGTCGGGCGGGTCATCGCACTGGCGCTCCGACGTGATCGCGTAGGTTCCGTGCAGTTTCCCATGGTGCTAGTGGCCGTGCAATAAACCTGGTCAGCCATAGGGGGGACGGTGGTTGCTATGGTGTGGGGTCGGCTAGTTTCTGTCTCAAGGTCTGAACGGCCTGGATCATTTGGAACTCGAAGAGGCCAACCTCGGCCCGTAGTTTGTGTCTTTCCGTTTGGGTTATGGCGTCGATGAGGACCGACGAGACCCACTACGCCTGCCAATGGCAGACCACTGCGGCCAGCCATGAACTCTGTTTATGCGCCAAGTTACTGATCCCTCTGTCTCTCTGTGCCATAGTACTGCATAGAACTGCGTCCGAAGGTGATTTTGACACTGAATTTGTTGCTTTGTGTGAACCTGGCGCTCCGTGAGCATGTCCCACGATCAGGGACATTAGATTTGCTGCGGTATGATTTAAGAGCAGCCCCCATTTCCGACCTCCGAAAAAAGTGGCTCTGGGCAATCGGCCAATGTGCCCACCGCTATCGTACATGACAGCAAACTTCCGAAAACATCGGGTGTTGATGAACGGCGCATTATGCCAACAACCTGCTGCCAGTGTGTTATCACCGACTCCCGCGAAGATTGTTTGTTTGCATCTGCCCGATGTGGCCGAGGAGTGACCGGATGAGGTGGATGTGAATGAGGGAGAGGGACAAGCTCAACCCGAGATGGAGGGGCAATCCCAACCCGCCCAGCAGGCCCCACAGCAGAGGAACTCTTAGAATGAGGGAGACTCCCATATGATTTGCATAGATGGGGTTGCTGCCGGTGAATATGTCCGCTTGATTGACGCCCCCAAAGGGCAACTTTTTGATGTCACTGGGAACCCACAATACGAGGCACGTGGGTTTCTAGGGGGAGTAGCGCTCAAACTGCAACCGCGACCCGCACCAGCAGCACCTCCCGTTCACAGAATGCAGCGGTTTGTTGTTTCTCTTTGGGGTAAGGGGTCATAATGGCTTTTTCATTTTCGTTGTCACACAATCGACACACCAAGGCCAAGTCGTGTTGGTGAACACCACAAGGGATTCAATGTGATACTGTAATGCCGTTTTCCCTGCTACCTGCGCAACGCGCACGCCCCTTTGTTGCGCAATGTCTGGTGACCGTGCAGTCTACAATATTATCTTTATTCGCCAGGATGGCTAGTTTGTGGATCCGTGCCCATCATGCGGCGTGAGATCAATAGTGTTGGTGTCCACAGCAGCGAAGCAGTCTAGCCCGCCGTCCAGTAGTGTAGCCGTATAAAAATTGCAGCACGTTTTGCGACTAGGGTGCTTCTTTTGCAATGTCCGCCGCCGCCAAACCTGAGGCCAAGCGGGGTGCCGCAGTCCCTGTTGACGAAGCAAAGAGAATTGGAGCGGAACGGGGGTGGCAGCATAAGGGCCCTGCGACTGGAGGCTACTTCTCATGGGAGACACGGCCGTGTGTACTCCGGTCTCCGCTGAGCGTCAACATCCCTCCCAGCCACCACCTGCTGAACGTCTCGCAAGTGTTGGCAAACATCGGGGAAAATATGCCCGGGCTGTCCTCCATCATAAGGTAAAGAAGAGGCTGGCGGAGTATTAGAAGATTCGGGTGAGATTGGAAGAGAAGAAGCGAAGCCCCAACCCCTGACCAAGAAGCGAAAGCGCAAGGAGCTAGTGAGCAAATTGCCCAAGAAGGCTGGATCGTGGGGTGCAACCGGCGAGGGCGTGCGGCATGGTTTTGCCGTGGTCGTGACAAGAAGGGCGAGTGAGAAGCCCCACATCAAGAACTATCCCAAGAAGCAGCGCAAGCGGAGCGAACCGGAAGTGGATGCGTACGTCTGCATCATCGACATCTGGGATTCCGTAGCCTCAAGAACGTTAGAGAAGGTATTGGCGTGGGAAGAAGGATGGGAGGTGGTGAGAGTCACAGGCCGGACAAAAACACAGTGGTGGTTTGCATATACACGGCAATGGCGGCCATCGTCACTACCGCTGGGACCAGACCCAAGGATTGGGCAAAGATGGTGCAAAAGAAGGGCTCGGCTGGCTTTGCCATCACCGACCGGAAATGCAAGTAGATGATCTCAGCAACCGCCAATTGGGTGGAGAAGAACCCTGTGCCTACCGCGGCAGAAACGATTACCCCGACCGACGTATGACAAAGCGTACCCCGAGATCATGGCTAATGCCAAGGAGCCTTCTTTTTACCATCAATGGCAAGCTGTGCACCGGTTCTGTTCCAAGCACTGATGTCCGCAGGGTTGTACCATGGTGAGCCATACGAGGTGTGGCAGCCGAAAGCCGAAGGATGGGTGGAAGAAGGCGACATGCCCGTTCGAGTTGTTGAGCCCTACCAATGCCTAGACTACCTCTTGTGTCGTGGGCGGACACCCCAGTCTTGGGTTCGAGAAGGTGCCCAAATTCTTCTGGTGGTGGGCCCGGGTGACACGGACTTGCACAAGCCTGGAACGCCGAGGCCAAGGGCGGAAGAAGGCGAGACAACCGAGTAGGAGAGGGAGCCCGAGGAGCCTAAGGCGACCCCAGCAGTACCCGCCGCAGTGGAGGTGAATAAGTTGGGAGAGATGGAGGAAGAGGTGGAAGAGATGGAGGAAGAAGAGGAGGAAGAAATGGAGGAAGAGGAGGTGGAGAAGAGGGAGAGAGAGCCGCGCCACGACCAAAATGCACCCATTGACCCCTGGGACCGAGGTGGATGATCTTTTCTTCTGCTTGTTTGCAGCAGACCAAGCAGTCCCCTGTTTCAGCATATTGCTTGTTCTCACTGTTGCTCAAGTACTCTGCGGTGGTTGCGGCACCCTATATTGATATATCCGGACGGTGGATGATGCTTTTTTGTTTGGCCTTTTTGCAACGGACGAAGCACTCCTCCTTTTTCTTGAGTCCGGAAGGGGTCAACCCATTATACACAAGCACTCCTCTTTTTTTGCCTGTTTGCCAGCTTTCGGTGCTGGTGGAGCGCTTTGCCGTGCTTTGCAACGCATATTAATACATCTCGACGGTTACTTTTTTTAGTGCTCTCTGCAACGCTCAGCGGTGCCTCGTGTGGTATGAATATGTGCCAAAGCCTGAGTTTCGGCAAGCTAAATTATCATTCTTTCGCCGGCTAGCAATTGTGGACTATGATTCACTGGCCATAAAGGTGGTTTGCTGAAACGTACAGGCGTCCACCACCGCCTGTCGTACATCCATATGGTTCATACTGCCAGTGCATTCATATGCTGTTCAATCACACAGGCTCAACGTGTCCCCTTCTTGGTTGGGGTGCTCCACTATCTATGTACATAGTCGTGACTGGGCACAAAGGTCAAACAGGCCAATGTCTCCGTGCCGCAGAGCATCCACAGGCACCGGAGCCAAATTGGACTTTGCATCAGGTCCCCCGGGGAGGGGGGCCCCTCTGGGGGCATGGGGTGTACCTCAATCGAGTACATAGCGTGACTGGGTACAGAAGTCAATCACATCATGTCGCTACCACAGTTTCAACCTCAGATCAGGTGCATTCTTGCCCACTCACTCTGACATGGGAGAAGGCCCCTGTGTCTCAGAACAGCCGGAGTCCAGAGTGGTAGGTGATTCTGGTGGGGAGTGCCCTGAACACTCGGTGTCACAAATTGAGCAATGCCAGAAATTGGGCGTGTCTGGCGCCACAGGCGATGCGGGTTGCCGTGGGGAGTATACAGGCTGTCTGTTGGAACGCGGAGGCATGCTGGGTAAGTACATGGTTGTTCTGTGTGGGTGTAGATCCACCGAGGTTGGGCTTGATGGCACCGGGCTTGACGTGTTGAAATGCCTTCGTTTGGCTGGTCGTGTGACCGAATGGTTCTCACTCCCTGATACCGCGAGCACACTGTCCTGCGATGCCTGAGGCTGAATGCAATCCTCTGTGGAGGCGAAAGACACTGTGGTCTCCGAAAAGGAGACACTTTGACGACTTACGGGTTCATCCATGAGGCATAAATCCAGTTCATTCAATAGCAGGCGGGCGGGTGTATCTCTACACAGTGGAGAGGCACTGACCGGTACTCTGATAGGTGTCACGACAGGTGTCATTATGTTGTGTGTATCTGACTGCGTGCCTGACATGGGAGTGGACGGTGTTGCACACGGCGGTGTCGGGGGCTCTTGCACCACTAGGGGTGGGGGTGCATCTGCATGTACTGCGGGCTCGGGAGGGGATGGGTGCTTGTGTGAAAAAATGATCACCTTGCTGTGGTTCGCTTCTGTGTCTTCCCTGCCCTCCTCCCTGTCCCCGGGGGGTTCAGGATATAATGGGTTTTGCTGCCTTCCCCATTCCGCCAAATCATTGGCTCGTTCATTGCCCTCTATCTGCACATGGGAGGGGACCTTGTACCAATTCAGTGTTCCTTGGTGGTCTGCGATGAGCTGTAGAAGCTCTTCCCAAAGTTCCGGGTGTAGTATGGGGCCGTGTGATCCGTGCCAGCCACGGATTTTCCAAATCCTAGCTGCACCGGTAACCCCCAGGTAGACCAGGGCAGAGTCTGTCATCAGGGCTAGGTTTGCTTGTGGAAAAACTTTCGGTCCCTGAGTCACTGCGTACATCTCTGTAGCATTATTTGTTTGTGGTAGGTGTACTGGCATAGGCGCCCCCAGGTCCGGTGTGTTCGGCACATGGACTCCGTATCCACCGATATACCCGATGGGCAGGACCCTTTCTGATGAGCCGTCCGTATATATCTGTGTCAGCCCTTGTGCCACGATTCCCTCCAATTGGGAGGCAAACTCTTGCTTTGCAGCTAGTTTCCTGGCCATCTTGGCGTTATTGCCTGAGCGTTGTGGCCTCGGCAGATTGGCAAAGCAGGAGAGATTGGGGTGAACCAGCTTACCATCTTCTAAAAGCTGCAGGACGCAGTCTGCGAATATACTTAGCTCAGCAGTGGGCAGCCACCTCAGAGTGTATTGTTGCCAAGTGGCTAGTTTTTTCACCCAACCAGTCAGAAAGTTTTCCCACGTGACGATTAGGCCTTTAATCCGGGCTGATGTGCGTAGACCCCAGTTCACCGCAATGGCCGACCAGGCCAGAAGTCCTGGTGTTGTACTCAGGCGAAGGGAGGGGGTATTCCAGACCAATGCGGACAATGAAGAAATGGGGTTGCCTTCAATCACGATAGGCGCATACGCCTTGTTGATGCAGTCAAATGCAATTTTCAAAAAGCGGCAGTCCGTGCAGAGGTGCTTGTGGGTTTCAGGTACCCCATCAATAGGGCAGTTGGTCTGTCCTGGGTTCATTCTTGCTTGGCGTGGTCCCGTCGGGAGTTTACGCCATAATGTCCTGTAAATGAAATGTCTGTCCGAGTCTGGTGGCTGTAGGGCCATGAGGGCCTTCCATGTGTCCCTGGACTGTCTGGTGCAGAAATTTTTCGGCTTGGCAAGTTCCCTGGAAACAGCATAAGATTGCCATTAAAACCAAAAGCTCGGCACGTGATGTACTGCGGGGGGGGAACTGCGCAGAGAAAGCAGCTTTCGCTTGTGTAATCGATATACAGATTTCCACGTGTGTGGCAGTGCTTCGCACAGTTCCGTAAGCTGGATGATGTCTCTGAGAAGTATCACATTTTTTCGTATCAGCGGTGGGGAGTAGTAAGTCCTGCCTGATGATTTCGCAAACAATCGATTGTGCCACAGTGGTAGCACGGCTGGTTCTACTGCTGGCAGTGTGGGTGAGGCCAAATTCATGGCAATGGAGTATGCCTTGGCGGCAAAGGCCATGGTGGGCATGGTGCTGTAAGGTACAGGTCCCATGCTGAAAAAGGGGAGGGTTGCCGAGGTGCAGTGCACTCCGTATCTCTGAGCCCGGTGCTTGAAGGGCACGGCTAGGATGTTGGAGATGGTCGCTGGCTCTTTGATGTATTGCAAAAACATCGAGGCGTGTTGCCACATCAGAAAAGATTTCGGGGGGCATCAGCGAGAATCCTCCTTCTAATGCTGGCAGTCCCAAGATGGGGAGAGTGATACCCCACGGGTTCAATTTGAGTGCAATGCGGTACACATCAGCCAGTTGGGTACAAATCGCCTTGGTGTGGAAAATGACACGCGCTGGTACCGTCAGTATTGGCAGTATCCATTGTTTGAGTAGCTCTATGCGTTGCCGGAGTGTCAATCCCCATGCTTGCATGCGCACTGCTCGGTGGAGAGCCTTCTGCAGTGCCGGAGCAAACGATTCCTCGGGTGTCGCATTGCCTAGTAGTACCCCGAGGTATTTAGCAGATGGCTTGATTGCAATTGGTAGGGAGTTGATGAGTGATTTGTGATGCAGGCTCCATGTTCCTTTCAACAGAATTGCCGACTTGTCGAAATTAACCTTGAGCCCCGTGATCCTGGTGAAGAGGGCAAGCTCGTGCAGAACTCCATGAATCAATTTCACAAAAAGATGCTGGGGAAAGGGTAGAATGATCAGTAAGTCGTCTGCATACAATAGTGAGCGGATGTCTTGGTGCAAGGATCGCCAATTGACAATTATTGGTGAAATAAGCATCGAGAACAGAATGGGTGAGAGAGGGCAGCCCTGTCTGACTCCTGAGGTGGGGGAGTATCCATGCAGTTGCATGATTCACTGGCTGCAGATATGTGTTGACGGGGCGTGCGTGTGGGGATCACCACCGTAAAACCAAAACAGGCCAAGCAACGCAGACTTGGCCACGGTATTGTTTTTCTTTTTGGAGGGTTTAAGGCTCACCAAAGCGAGTGTAGACCATCCGTCAATGATGATTGGGGGTCAAAAAACCATGCCAAGCACTGCAGACATGTGTGGACTGGGCCGGGGTACTATTTTGTGGAGGTTGTGGAGCTCACCAAAGCAAGTGTAGACCATCCGTCAATAATGATTCGAGGTCAAAAAACAAGGCCAATCACTGCAAACATGTGAGGGTACTATTTTGTGGAGGGTGTGGAGTTCATCAAGTCAAGTGTAGACCATACGTCAATAATGATTCGAGGTCAAAAAACACCGCTAGTCATAAAACCGTCGCAAAAGAATGAATTGGAGCTAGTGTAGACCATCCGGTCAAGAACCATCGCTCCACATCCTCAGGTATGACCACACACCATGCATTTGTGCTTCGGCTGCAAGGATTGGTCTGGCATGTACCTGCCATGGGACCCGGCCGTCCTAACTAGCCCCCACCCCCCAAACTTGGACCACCCCCTCCTCGTCCCCCCGGAGAGTCCGTTTTTTGATGCAGCGGGTGCATCAAAGGATTTTGAGGCAGGGGAGGTGGGTATGGGTGGACCTGGGGGGGGGGGGGTCCACCTGGACAAGCCCCTGCCGGTGGGCCATGAGGCAACGGAAACTAGGTTCGCATACGCCCCCGTGTCACAGGCGCATGGTCATAACCACATTGTTCAATGTCATGCTTGCTGCACTGCAGCGTAGACCACATCTGTACCACACCAGGTGGTTGCTGACTGTGCATTGGCTCTGCTCCTCTGAACATTGAGGTCAGCTCGCATCCACCACCCACCCAAAGTGCCGGTTAGACTCTAACCCTTGCCCTGCAGGTCGTGCCCGTGCCTTGCACTCATTCCCTGGCACGTAAGGACGTGTCGTACTCGTGCCTCAGGGGCGCAAAGGCGCCCGTGATGGCGCAAAGGCGTCTCAACGTTTCAGCATTTGCTCCTGCTGTCAGGTGTCTCAACAGATCATTGCTGTACCGTGTGTGGCGCCTACCTTTTCCGCTCGACTCCATTCATGCGCATGCTGTCCACCTGTCCTTGCCCACTAGAATCCAACTACCTCACGTGGGCCGCACTCTCGCAGCCCCTGTCATGCTTCAGCCTTTCCACACGTGACGACATGTCGAGCCTGTGGCTCTGGGGCGCCACGGCGCCCTGTTTTTCGCCACTTGACTGTTTCGTGCTGTCTTGGCGTCCCATACACCCTGGTCAGCTCGAACCCACCACCCTCCCTTTGCGCCGGTTAGCCCCTGTCTCTTGCTCTGCGAGTCTCTCCCCTACTCTCTCCCTCCCATTCTCTCTTTTTCTCTCCTGCTCTCTCTCTCTCCTGTTGCTCCTCTCTGTTCCTTTCCCACTGTGCTCTGCCCTCTCTCCCTCTCCTTCCCGCCCAAAAAAAAAGGGGGTGGGGGGGTTCGGGTCTTCGGTGCATCTCTATCCCCCCATCCATTCCTCTACGGGACAAAAGGTGTGGTGTATCCACTGAGCCACGACGATTGGGTATCTGCACCACGTGCTCCAACCTTTCTCTCCTGTGTGTCACCCCCTGTCATGCGTATCTTCTTTCGCATGGGGGTGTGTTCAGCAGCGTGTAGAGGAACCGAACAGCGTCCCCGGGTACCCGGTCCGCCTGCCTGAAGAGCGTTCTTTGGAACAGCCGCAAGAGGTCCGCTCGGCCTGCCAGCCACACATGCATGCAATCTCCAGTTCTGCTCACCGAGGAGGGCACCGCTCTGTGTCCCTCTGTCGTCGGACAGTGGAGGATCGCCTCCCACTGGAACGGGTGCCACTTGCCTGCACGTTTGGGTCGCCACTGGACCTGCATGTTCGCCAGAGCCTGAGTCTTCAGGGTCCAGTTGATCTGGACCATCACCGAGTAGAGCTCCTAATTGCTCATTAGCAATGGTTCCCCATGGTTGTCCACAATCTCACAGTGCATCCTGGTGTCATGTGGTTTGTCCAGTCGGAGCCAAATCTGCTGGTTGCGGGCCCATGCCATTGTGGTCAGCTCTGCATCAGCCTGCGGGTGGGGGGGTGGGGGGGGGTTCCCAGGGTGGTGGGGGTGGCAACCGGAGTTGCCCGGGTGGAAGTGGGGGGAGACAACCCCCCTCTCGGAAAAGGGGGTGAAGATGTTTGAGTTGGCCCAACTTAACCTCTGCACCCCCGCGGTAAAAAGGGGGGGGGGCGAGCCATGTGCGGGCAGGCGCTGGGATTGGGGGGGATGGAGTTTGCGGGGAGGACCCGGACCTGGACGCCGACATGGTCGGCGATCATGGAGATGGGGGGGGGTTCGACTCGGCAACGGCCAACGGGGAGGCATATGCCGGATTGGTGCACGGCATCGCTTCCCGCCCCAAGTCCAAGCCCAAGCCCCCCGCAACCCCCGCAACTGGGCCCCCCCCGCAGCCGCACCCGCCAACCCCCGGGACCCCTTTGCCAAGGCCCTGGTGGCCCTCTCCCCCGCCCTTGACCGGCAAGGCACGGTATGTTGACTGCGTTCTAGCGTTGATCCAATGAACGGTTCTAGCGTTGATCAAGCGACTGCCGCCGCCGCCGCCGCTAGAACGTCGCTACAACGTCGCTGGAACAGTTGCCTAGAACGCCGCTAGAACACACCTCCCTCTTGTTTCGGTCCTCAGGTTGTGAGCGTGCACACGGGTGGAGCTGACCCCCGCGGGGTGCGGTTGGAGTGGCGCGATGGCGGAGGCCAGACACACCTGGTGGGGGTCACGGAGTTGGGCCGGATGTTGGGGAATGACCCCAATTCGGCCCTCTCGGTGCTATACGGGTTCGGTAGGTGGGAGGCGGGTAGGAGTGGGGTGGGGGGGGGGGGGGCATGGACCCGCAGCGCAAGGGTTGGGTGAGGGTGGAGGAGCCTAAAAGAGCCCAGAGGCGCTAACAGCATACATCATCAAAGTCTGTTTTCAGACCTGGCAGTACATTGTTGCAATGCACAAGGAACACGATCACATGATGTGTTGGATCCTCAACATCAGTTTGCATGCATGAGGCGTGCACAAATAGTACTCTTCATGTGCTCTAACCAGTCACGTGGAACCGTCAATGTGCCCGTGATTCAGGCTTTCTCTGTTGTGTGTGTGGGTGTGTGCCAAGTGTGTGTGTGTGTGTGTGTGTGTGTGTGTGTGTGCGATCTGTACTTTTAGAGGTGGATCCTTGTGCAGCGTTGGGCTGGACGCCTCATTTGGCTCAGGTCTGCTGAGGCCTCTTTGTGACGTTGTTTCCCTCCCTTCTGCGGAATCAGAACCTCTGTATTTTGCTGGCTAGGTATCCAGAGTGTTTGCTCTCCCGTGCCTCGTCACGAAAAGCGGGCGGGCGACATCCTCGGCCACGGTCTCCTCCAGCCCCCGTGGAACTGGGGCTGGTGGGGACGGAGGGGGGGGTGTTTTCGGCCTCCTGCGTTTGGGGGCTGGAGGGGTGGGGGGTTGGTGTGGGGACCTCAGCAGACCCGTAGAGATACGTGCACCGTGTGTGTGTGTGTGTGTGTAAGTGTGTGTGTGTGTGTGTGTGTGTGTGTGTGTGTGTGTGTGTGTGTGTGTGTGTGTGTGTGTGTGTGTGTGTGTGTGTGTGTGTGTGTGTGTGTGTGTGTGTGTGTGTGTGTGTGTGTGTGTGTGTGTGTGTGTGTGTGTGTGTGTGTGTGTGTGTGTGTGTGTGTGTGTGTGTGTGTGTGTGTGTGTGTGTGTGTGTGTGTGTGTGTGTGTGTGTGTGTGTGTGTGTGTGTGTGTGTGTGCTCTGTGCTATTAACGAGGGTTGATGGCTATTTATGTCCTGGCCGCTCTTGCGACGGGAGGGTTAGGGGTTAGCAGGTTAGAGCCTGCCTGAAGCTTGCCCTATCCCACCCCCGGCCCCCCGGTGTGTCGCGGCGCGGCGGAAGGACGCCTTCCTGTGGCTATGTGCCCTCCTCGGAGGCCCTCCCGTGGCCCTTATCGGGGCCCCGAGTGCCGCCGCGCGGCGACGCCGCCGTCCCCTGCCCTGCTGGGCCTCCCCCCTCCCCCCCGGTCACGGGGGCTGGCATAATTGCCGACCCTCCAGAGGTCAACACGCCTGCTCGCTGCTGTAGCCCCCCCCCCTGCACCGGCAGGCACCGTTGTCCTCCCCCCAACACCCTGGGGTGCCCCTCGTGATGGCGGCTGCAGCAATGCCGCACCCCCCTGTGGCCCTTGCATGACTTGCATGCCGGGGCCTTGTGCTCATCGCACAGGGTCTGCATGGGGCGCCGCGGCTGCCCCACCCTTTTTCCCCCTGCCCGCTGCGCCCTCTTCTGTGGGGGGGGAGGGGGGCTAGGACTCTCCCTGTCGCCCTGTGACTGCCCCTGGAGAGGGGTCCTGCCCCGCCCGAGCGGCGGACGTCGCCGCCACGGCCCCCCTGGAGCCGTCCCCTGTGGGGTCGGGGTCTGTCGGCGTCTCCTGCCCCCCCCCTGAAGAAGAGTCCGCTACCCCTGGGGGGCGGCCTGTGCCCACCCCGGGGGCAGGAACCCCCGCCCGGGCCACCGTCAGCTGGCGGGAAATGTTCCCAAAAATGTCCGCCAGCCCCTGGGAGGAGGAGGGGGGGGAGGTAGAGGGGGGGGAGGGGGACAGGGCGCCCCCTCCCCCCTTATTGCGGCCGCCCGGGCTACCTGCCGGCGCATGTGGCACCTGCGGCCGCCCCCCTGCTGCCCCCCCCTGCCCTGGCGCTTTCCCCGGGGGGAGTGAGGGGGGGGGGAGCGGCAAGGGCCGCCGGAGCTCCCCCCGCCCATCCAACATACCCGAGCCGCTCAGGCTGTGTGCCCCCCCCATCGAGACGCGAGGAGGGGGGTCGGAAGGTTCCCCCGGGTGGCGTGCGCACTCGCGCGACGCCGGGCGCGCTCGTCGCGTCGCTCGCTCCGGTGATGAGGACCGCGAGCGGGAGCGCTTGCGGCCGCGCGGCGGATGATGCACGGGCTGTGAAGCCACCGCCGGCCCGGCCCCGGCGGGCGGTGCGGGCTGCAGCCACGCCCGCAACGCTCGCGCCGCCACGCGCGCTTGCGCCGCATCCATGCGGTGCCCTTCGTGCGCCCGCCGGCAGCAGTGCTCCGCTCCGCGCTGCGCGCGGGCGGCACAAGGCGGGGCCCGGTGCCTCGGGCACAGGGCCACCTGCAGCGGCGCCGCCGCGCGCCCCACGCTCCCGTCGCCCGCCCCGTGCCGGTCGCGCTGCACCTGCCGGCGCGGCAATCGCTGAAATGGCCGCAGTGGCTGCCGCCCCGGTCCCGCCGGCGGCAGGTAATCCAGCAAGAACATATCCTGCCTTCCCCTTCCCGGCCGCGCCAAGCGCCGCGTCCATAGCTCGCGGCAATGCGCCTTCAGCTGCCTCATTTGAAACAGCATGGCTGCGGGGCAGGTCAAACAGCGGGCACGCCGACCGCCCCACACACCTGGAGCCCCCCGGCGGCAGGAGAGACTTCGCCATTCACAGCTCCTTGCCCTGCAGGAGGTCCCCTGCCTGCAGATGCGGCTGCAACGCATCCAGAGCCATTTTCAGCACTTGGCCCCTGGTGCGTGGAGGCAAGGTGACCCCCCGCAGCCGGTGGTCGCTGGGAGCCGGGAGTGCCCGCGCCGCGTGGGCCTCGAAGTCCAGGGCCAGCTCCACGTATGTCACATGGCCCTGCCCCGGCAGCCAACGCAGTCGGCTAGCCCAATGCAGTAGCAACATCGCAAAGGATGCCTCCCACGGCCACCCTGGCGGTGGGCCGGCACGCAACGCCAGCGGCGCCGTTGGTGGCGCCGGGGGGTGTGGGCCCGCGCCCAGTTGCGCCCATGGGTAGCCCCGGCGCGCATCGGGAGGGCGTTTGCGCGCGATCGCAAAGACCGAGGGGGCCGCGCCCGCGTCTCGACGTGCCGCGACTTCCGCTCCCATGCGCGCCGATAGCACCGCCACATACATGCCATAGAGGCGGTACATGAGCCGCCCCGCCTGATCCGCCTCCTCCAGCCGCACCAACGCCGCCGGCAACAGGCCCGTCGCCCGTAGGCATACCGGCCAAGCCGACGGGAGGGCCAGCGCCGGCAAAAGCGCCGCCTCGGCCTGCACCAGCGGGAGCCAGGCGGCCCGCTGCGTATGCCACTGCGGGCAATCCGATAGGAGATGGACCTGCGTCTCCGGGGGGCCCCCGCAGTAGGGGCAGGCCGCCAAATCCGAAATTCGATGCTTGCTGACCCGCGCTCCGGTCCACGTCGCCCCGGCTTGCAGTGCCCGCAGTAGCGAGCGCTCCGTCTCCGAGCTGGCGACCGTCATGCCCTGGGCGCAGGCGGGACTGCACACCTCCGCCCCTAGCCCCCCAAAGGTGGCCGGTCGGCGCCGCTCCAGTGCCGCCAGTGCGGTGTATCTCTGCGACTGCCGCATCCCGGTGGCAAACATCGCCCCAATCCCCCAGGACCAGGTGTAGCTGTTCGCGCTGCCCCGGCACGCGCCACACCCACCAGTCGTGCACTGCCTCCCAGCGCAGCTGCCGGACCGACTGCAAGGCCCTGCCTACTGGCCCTGTGTCCGGGGGCCGGTCGGTTTCCTCCCATATAGCCTGGACCAGCACCTGTCCGGCCCATAGCACGCGCGCCTGGCGGGCCAGCCACAGCACCCTCGAATACTGGAGGCGCCACGCCGGTGAGACCCGGTGCCCCGGCGTCAGGACGGCCCACAACACCTCCTTTGCGCGTGAGGTGCGTGTAGGTCCCCACAGGGCGCGGACGGCGGCCAGCTCTAGCCGCGCCACATCCCGGGAGCCGACGTCCGCTAGCTCCACTCCATACATCGCCTTGGCGAGGGCCAGCGTCCCAATGGCCACCTCCCGCATGCGGAACGTCGGCAGGCATCCTACGCGCCGCAAGATGGTGGTCCCGCGCACGAATCGCTCCTGGAGCACCGGTCCGGTGCCCCTTTCAGGATCCAGGCGTACCCCCACCCCGAGCTGCTTGAACTCCCGGGCCAACGGGATCGGCACTCCATGCAGGGTGACCGGACGCGCTAGCTGGTCGCTCATCCGCCATGAGCTGGACTTCGCGGCGTTGGCGTTCTGTCCGGTGTCCGCCAGCCATACGGCCGTGCGGTCCACGACCGCTTGCGAGTCGGGGACCCCCTGCGCCCCGGGCCGGGGCTCGAGCGTGATGTCCTGTGTGTCGTCCGCATACCCCAGGGGGCATAGGTCCTCGCGCCCCGGGCCCTGCGCCCGCAGGCGCGGCGGGGGGGGGCTGCTGCTCTGGCGCTGCCCGGGGCTGTTCGAACAGCGGCGGGAGCGAGGCGGTGGTCACGGCGACGTGGCGCCTCATGGTGTCAATCTCCATCTTCCACACTGTGGTGAGGAGATTGATCAAGATGATACTGAGCGGGCAGCCCAGCAGGATGCCGTTGGTGGCCTGCCACCACGCCCCCAGCGCCCCCGCCAGGCGAAACGCCCGTCGGAGCTGCCGATACATGGCCGCCAGGGCGCGCAGCACCCCGTCGTCCATGCCTAACTCGCGGGCGATCCGCAGAACCACCGCTTGTGGGATGAGGTCAAAGCACTTGACATAGTCAAGGCTCAGCCCCTCCAGCCGCCATCCCTTGAGCCGGGCCAGCTCTAGGAGGACCGGGGTGACCGTGGCCGCATCCACGGCCCCCCGCGCCAGGCGGAACCCGTAGGCCCGCGGATGGACCCATGCCTCCTGCCAACGCATCACTTCCCACAGACGTGTCCCCGCCCATAGCCTGTAAACCATGGACAGGACCGTCAGCGGGCGTGTGCCCAATGGCCCCTCCTCCCCCGGCTTGGGGATGAGGGAGGTGTACCCCTGGGCCAGTAGGGCGGGCCACTGGCCCATCTCCTCAATAAGTGCGAGGAGCTGTGCCAACCATTGCAGCACTCGGTCCGGGAGCGCCCGCAGGTCCTGCAGACTCCACCCGTCCAGGCCCATGGCCGATGGGCGCATGGCCATGAGGCGTCGCCTGAGATACGGCCCTGTCAGCTGCTTGGCCAACATGGGCACCCGATGCAGCAGGTGCCCGTACTTTGCCACGAAGGCCTCCGGGAAGGGTTCCGGCCCTTCCGCGTACTTGCGGTTGATGGGCCCCCACGCCGCGCGCACCAGCTCGTCCATTTCCTGGACATTGGCCGTGGGGGTTCCATCCGGCCGAGCAATAAACACCACCGGCGGTGAGAACCCCTCCTCCTTGAGCAAGCGGTACACGGCTCCTGGCTTGGTTTCCCATTCGGCCTGCAGCCAGGTCCGCCACGCCTGCACGCGCTCCCGGTCCTCCCGCTGCACCTGCGTGGCCGCCAGTTTCTTTAGTTGCGCAATGCACTCGTCCAGCGTCGCTGCGGACGGGATCGGCGCCCCCGGGTTGGCTACCGCCTGCGGCGTCAGCGGAAACCGGGCTAGCTCCGGCATCCGCAACTCATGCAGCAGCTGCGCCCGCCGGCGCAGCGCGCACCAGGCGTGGGACGTGCTCTCCCCCCTTCCCCGCACCCCGCCAGCCGGCCGTTGTGGGGGGTGCGCCTGCTGCCGCAACGATCGTGCCGCTCCCTGTGCGGCGTGTATGCGGGCCAGCACTGACGTCTTCGGTCCTCCGCCCGCCCGCAGCTGCTCGGGGCAGTGCCGCACCTCGCGGATCAAGGCCGCCGTGCCCCGCCCCCGTTGCAGGGCCATCGGCGCCACCGGCAGCGGGTGGTCCTCGTTGATGTCCTCCGGGTGCAGGGCGGGCACCGACAACGCTAGGAGGGACTCCTCTGCCGCCCACGTCCAGTAGGACCATAGCGCGTCCACCTCCCGCAACGCTAGCAGCCGGTCCCAATCCGGCTGCAGCGGCGCCGTCAGCCGCTCCTCCAACTCCATCCGCAAGACCGATTCCCTCTTTGGCACCTCCACTGGGCGGGGGCGCACCGCTCAAACCAAGCGCTGCACGGCCCGCTCCATGGCCCAGGTGAGCTGTGCTATTAACGAGGGTGGAGGACAGGGGAGGGGAGACCAGCAACAGCAACAGCAACAGCAGCAGCAGCACGAGCAGGGAGAGGACACCCCCCGCCGAAACCCCCAAACCCAAACCCCCCCCCAAGGCCCCCAAGAAGAAGCCCCGCCACTTCGAGAGTAGCGAGGAAGAGCCCCCCCACCCCCCCCCCGCCCCCCCCCCTAAGCCAAAACCAAGGGGGAATTTTTGCACTGCGCGCTACTTTTAGACTATGTTCCCCCCGAAGAGCCCCGGAGCACACCCCTTGGAAACGCCCTTAGAATTAGGTGACCCAAAGTGCCCTAGCTCAAGAAAGTTGAAAACTACCTTCCCTTCACATAACACACATCATGCACAACTTCAAAAGCCATGAACAGGCGTGGGTTGCACCATTTTTGGCGATGGAGGTTGCGTTGGGGCAAACTTGCATGTAACCTGATCCATGAATGCCCTTTCCCTTACGCACATGGTACTCACACGAGCCTTAATCGCGTCCTTGTATCGGATAATCGGACTTGCTTCAATACTTCCACTTCCCAATGGAATCTTTGGCCGTCCAATGCATGCTTGTCCCCCTGAGTGGAAATGGCTCTTCGCCACTCTGCAGAGATATAATGTAAAGCATAAACACAATCAAGGCAAGAGAGTCGCAAACGGCATTGCGTGTAGTAGAGAGGGCGGAAATGTTATGCCACCCCTGCATTCTCGGGGATCCCCAAACAAGGGGGACAAAATCAGAAGTCAAAACCTCCGCTAGGGGTCACCATGATGCCCCTAGGGGCCCCTAGTATCTCAAAGTATGGGTCTCTAGTACGGCCAAACGCCCAAATAGCTGCACTGCGCGCGCCCTGCGCGCGCACTGCGCTTGAGGCTCCCCCCAGGCCCCAGGCCAAGCCCAAGGCCAAGGGCAAGGGCAAGGCCAAGCCTCCCCTTGAATAATAGGCGCCGGGAGCCCTATGGGAATGTGTCGGGTGTGGGGGACACCCGGTATGTCCCTTGGAGGGAGGGGGGCAATGGGGGGACCGTCAGCCAAGTGACAGTGTTGGGGGTACGGGATGAGGAGTTGGACCCGGGGGACTCGTGGGTGGTCTCTCAGGGGTAAAATGGGGAGGGGGGGAGGAGGGGGAAGAAGAGGAAGCGGGAGAAAGAGGGGGGCACCTTCCGGGTGCCGGGGGAGCTCCTCTTCCGGACCCAGGAGGAGGCGGAGACCCACCTCCGGGAGGCCTTGAGGGAGGGGGACGATAGCGACAACGGGGATGACGGGAATGACGGGGATGACGAGGGGGACGAGGTTGGCGACAAGGGGGAGGGGGGTGACAAGGGGGGTGAGGTGGGGGGTGACAAGCAGGGTGAGAAGGAAGGGGACACGGGGGGTGAGAAGGGGGGTGCCGGGAGCAAGGATGCGCCCCGGCAACCCCCCACCACGCAGCAGGGGTAACTTGCGTGTCGCAACTCGCGAAAGGGGGACTGGGGGGGGGGGGGGGGCAGTGGGGCTAATTGGGCTAACCGGGGTTAATGGGGCGAACGCACCACCAAGTGACCCGGTGCCGGCCCGCCAAGTGACCTTCCAAGTGACCTATGGGGTGGGGTGGGGGGGTAACCGGGCTAACCGGGGGGTGGGGGGGGAGGGGGGACCCGGCGCTCCGTGAGTCGGGTTCACCATCGGGACCCTGTGATTGGCCACAACTCGCCATGGTAGCCGGGGCAGCTTCTCTTTGAGGAGTAGCGGTATTCATATATATTGTTCTAGTGACGTCCTAGCAAACCGTTCTAGCGACGTTCTAGCGACGCTCTAGCAGTGCTCCCTAGAACGTCGCTAGAACGTCGCTAGAATGAGAGTTTTTTGGACTCCAAAATCAAGTAAAAAGAGTGAAATTGTGGAGAACAAAACCACGGGCCCCCGAGTACGGATAGGGGGGTCCAGGTTACAACCCTCAAACCCCCCCCCCCCGGGGGGGGGACTCTTTTTTTCGTTCTAGCCTTCTAGCACCGTCTAGGCTAGAACGAGATTCGGTCTTCTAGCGTGTACCAAGGGATCCACAGCCATGTTGATCGTGGGGTAGGCTTCCCGGCCACTCCTCGTAGTGCATAGCTCGGTAGAGTATCAAACGACTCAGTGGCTGCATATGACGAATTTGGGTTTTTAGGGCCTTCGGTGGCTTCCCACTGTCCGACCCGCATCATCAAGGGGGGGGGGGGGGGCAAACGGATTCTGTGCTCCCCCCGCTGGTTGTGTAAAGCTGTCTACCACGCACTCCTGCCCCAGCATGGAAAAATTTCAAATCACTGGAAATGTAAACAGAACATACAAGACATACTCTGGCCACCTAGACAGTGTCGCATAGGAAAGAGGGATTAAACCACCCGAACTACAGTTCTCCTACCGAACTATAACACGGGAGGGCAATGGTCAAAAAAAGATACCCGGCGCGTGCCCAGCGCGCTAACGCTCCCCCTTTGACCTGTGTTTTGGAGCATCTCGAAGGCAGTATGCTGCAGCGCAGGCATATTGGCCATCCGCACGGTAATGTTGATAAACCAGTCGCCTATGCTTTGCATGCTAGCTCATCCCAGTGCCGCGCACGTATGTGTCCCCAACTTCCACATTGCCAGACAATGTGTTCCTCTATCTTCGAGTGAGCTTGAGAGTATGGGCATTGAGGGTTGGACGTCGGCTTCCGTGCTCATTGCTCCTGCTATCCGTCCTCGGAGCACGGGAGGGGCGGGCGGGGGGAGGGGGGGGGTTGCCCGGCGCTACTGCTGTATTAACTATCCCGGCTTTACCCACATATTTACCCTCCCCCAAAAGAGTGGGCCGCCCACCTTCCCTACAAAGCATGTTGCATAAGTCCAAATAGTTGAATTCTTTTTTTTTACTGACTCCAGAAGTTCAAAGAGTACTCAAGACTGTGCTTGGGAAAGTGGGCATCTCGAGCATATGATACAGTGGGTCCCCGCAGGGCGGGGCACATGGCCAAGACGCAGAGTTCATAAGTCCAAATAGTTGAATTCAACATCAATGTGTGCCCATCATGTATTGCCTAATAAACAACTTGTTCCCTACAAGTGTGGGCATCAATGCATTCTTCACACTGATGCTCGTGGCACTCACCACAAACTATGACGGTGGAGTGCATACAAGGGGGCCTATTTACCTTGTTGAGTGACATGCACAACAAGACACACAAACGAAGATTGGCCCGGGTTCCTCAATAGCACCGGAAGGTTGAATCAGAGACAAAAGACGGTTAGGTTCCCCGTAGGTACTAAAACCACTGAAGAATCGTAGAGCTCGGGACGGCCTTGGGTATTCAAGAGGTACTTCCTTAGGGGTAATTTTTGCACTGTGCGCGCACTGCGCGCTACTTTTAGACTATGTTCCCCCCGAAGAGCCCCGGAGCACACCCCTTGGAAACGCCCTTAGAATTAGGTGACCCAAACTGCCCTAGCTCAAAAGCCATGAACAGGCGTGGGTTGCACCATTTTTGGCGATGGAGGTTGGGTTGGGGCAAACTTGCATGTAACCTGATCCATGAATGCCCTTTCCCTTACGTACATGGTACTCACACGAGCCTTAATCGCGTCCTTGTATCGGATAATCGGACTTGCTTCAATACTTCCACTTCCCAATGGAATCTTTGGCCGTCCGATGCGTGCTTGTCCCCCTGAGTGGAAATGGCTCTTCGCCACTCTGCAGAGATATAATGTAAAGCAGAAAAACAATCAAGGCAAGAGAGTCGCAAACGGCATTGCGTGTAGTAAAGAGGGCGGAAATGCTACGCCACCCCTGCATTCTCGGGGATCCCCAAACAAGGGGGACAAAATCAAAACCACCGCTAGGGGTCACCATGATGCCCCTAGGGGCCCCTAGTATCTCAGAGTATGGGTCTCTAGTACGGCCAGACGCCCAAATAGTTGCACTGCGCGCGCACTGCGCTTAAGGCTCCCGCTTCGCACTTGCCCCGAGAAGCAATCAACGTAGATGCTCCGGCTTCCTTTGTCAGTCAGCATGGCTACATCACCTGTGCCGCCTCAGGGGCCCACTTGTGGGCGGAATGGATACATCACCCCTGCCTTCTTGGGGACCCCATAGTGGAGAGACTTCAAGATGGCTACATCACCCCTGCTTTCTCGGGGTCCCATTGGTGGGGAGAAATCAATATGGCTACATCACCCCCGCCGTGTTGGGGTGTCAATGGTGGGGATAGATCAATATGGCTACATCACCCGTACCTTCTTGGGTTCATCAATACAGTCTAAGGTCTGACCATTTGGGAAACATTGAATGACACGTGGGCTGACGAAGATCGGCCGCCAGCGGCATGCTGCACCCAAACACCCCCCCCCCCCCCACACACACACCTAGATGCAAGAATTCGGTAGTCAAAGCTGGTGGCCCTGTGGTTCCCATCGTCACCTTGCGCAAGCACATTGAAGGAAGGAAATCATATTAAGGAGCAATAGTCCATGGGGCTTCTACCCATTCGAGCGCCCGGACTCACCCAAGGGGCAGGTCGCGCGGGTATCTGGAGAGCTGCCGCCCTGTATGACAAGAGGCTCCTCCCTCCGTCCTTTAAGTTGCCTCGCGTGAGGCCCGTCCATGCTTCATGAGCCCATCCGCGCGGTTAGGAGACAGAGTATCCACCTGCATGCTGTACAGCATGGTGGAGTGTCGTGCATGGAGATCACGAACCCACCCTTGGCCCTGTCGGGCCATACCTGGCAATTCCGTGCAGAGCCGCTGTGCTCCGCGAGGAGAAGGAGGGGTAGAGGGGTTAGGGGGCCACTCCCCCACGGGGGGTGGGGTAGAGTACTAGACTTCGTATTGTCCCATGTCCTCATCACCCTCTCGATGAGTGCTGCCCGCTCGCGGGGCAGACATCACGCTCTCAAAAAGGGGCGCCAGCAGAGCGGGGGGTAGGCCGGGGGGAGCAAAGTACTGGACCGCATACTGTTCCGTGTCCTCATCAGACGCACTATGAGTGCTGCCCCTTCGCGGGGCAGACATGGCGCTCTCAAAAAGGGGCGCCAGCAAGGTGGGGGGCAAGTCGGGTGGATCCTGCTGTTGGTTAGACCCCCCCCCCCGGTCTGCACGCGGGCGACCAATGTTCTGGGGACACGTGCCGCACGGAGTGCCAGCTGGAAGTCACCGCCGGCGACCACGCCGGGGATGGCGAGTATTGCCCCGGCCTACTTAGCACCCGCGGAGACGGGGTGCGAACCATATTGAGTTCCATCATGGGGCCGGTGGGCAGGACGGCGGCGCGTGAAGTCCGCTCGCTGGGCCGTGCTTCCCTTCGAGGCGGCGGCGGTTGTGGCCTGGCGTGGGGCGCTCTAATCTGCTGCAGCATCCGTACTATCCCCAAGGGGATGTCGCGCCCCCCTTCGTTGCGAGGCTGCACCTGGCTCCGTGTTGGCTGTGGGGTGCGCTGCCCCTGTGGGGTGCTGACCACCACTATGCGGGACGCCCGCTCTCGGGTGATAGCTCTTGTGAGCTGTAGGTACGAGAGCGCGTGCCTGGACATGGGGAGGGGAGCTCCGGCTGGGCCCCGGTGACGGTCTGGGATCTCCGGGGCTGTATGTGACTGCTCATCCCCGTGCTGCAGTTGGGGTCGCTTGCGGCGCGGGCTCCCCGCCCTTCCGTGATGGACTGCCGCCGTTCGACCCCTCGGGGTGCCCGCGCGGGGGGCGCCCTACGCCGTGACTTCTTCATCGCCGGGTTCCCTGACCGGTGAACGGATCGGGCTCTGAAGCACGTGTGCGAGGCACTGCGTGTGGTGGTGGGGACCGTGTGGGGCCGCATCTGAGACCCGTTGCCACTCTTCGATAGTGCCCCCCGCTGTTGATGGGCTCAGACTCCCATGAGGACGACGAGGAGAAAACCTCCGGGGTAGAGGGCCCTTCCTCCGAGAGGTACTCCACCTGCACTGGAGGTGACGGCGACGGCGGTGTCCACCTCGCGGGCACATCCTGGGGGGTTAGCGCATCTACGTGTTGAGACGAGTCGCTGGGCGCTGCCGCCTGCCCCGCCGGCGGGGCCACTTGCTGACTCGAGCCCACTGCACCTATCTCAAGCTGCGGCGGGGCCGCCTAGGGCCTCGTGGGGGGGGCTCCAGGGTTGCGGTGCGCTGGAAAGTAGTCAGCCGCAAACAGAGTGGTGCTCTTCTTACCCCCCCCTCTGCCGGTGAGATGCCTGGGGGTGTGCATAGCAGGTAGCAGCGACGAGGCGTATTTGAGCTTGGGGATGCGCTCCCTTATGGTGGGGCTGGACTCTGTCGCCTCCCGCCGTTCCTTGGCCCGCTGGGCATTCCTCCGCTTGGTGTCCGGCGAGGGGGGTGGCGCCTGTAGCACGGCCGTCCAGCGCAGCTCACAATATTGCTGTAGGTTTTGTAGGAGTTTCAACATGTCTGGGCGCCGCGTAAAATACGGCCGTGCAGACACACCCAGGGAAGAGCACTTGGTAAGCACACCACCTGGGAGCACGGCCCCTGCTGTGCTCAGCTTTTGCAAGGTCGCTAGGGCAAGCTTCAACACCCTCGCCCTTTGTGGTAGCGGAAGGGCGGTCGCCTTGTGCACAGCTTGGGGCGAGGCCGGCAAGGTGCGCGTCGCGAAGTACTCAAAGTCCATCGCTAATTCCATGAAGGAGACCTGCCCTTTCCCTGGTATCCAGACCAGCTCGTTGATCCATCGTATCAGATCGTCACGAAAGTCCGAGTCCCACCGCCACTCCTGAGCCGTGGGATCCGCAACTGCTCCCTGTGCTCCGGCCGCGGTAGCGGCCCAATAAACTGCCAGAATGGGTACCCCTCGCCTTGTTTCGGCTTGGGCTGATCAAAGAGCTGCACATCTTCGCGGTGTGCCCGTGCTCGCAGAATTTGCAGCACCATGCTATGGAGGTCGTACATGAAGTCATGTACCTGACCCTTGGGGATGCCGTGCGACAGGTGGTCCCGCATCAAGCCACACACCCATAGACACGTGGGCCAGCTACCGACCTGGTCCGACAGCCCCAGCGCCCTTGCTGTTCTCATAAGCGAGCGCCAGGCACCGGACCGATGTGTGCCCCAGGTTGCGCACGTCCACAAGATGTGCTCGTCGTCTTCTTCTTGTTGCCGCGAGCAGTATGGGCATAGCGGTGTCGCCCTGAGGCCTCTCGCGTGTGCCCTGGCAGCCGTCCATAGCGCCCCTGTGAGCCAGCCCCGCAGCAGCGCCTTATCAAATTCTGTGCCCTCTGATAGAAGAACCTGACATGCCTCCGTGTCGAGCACTCCCAAAATGCCCTGAAATTGCCGCGGTCGACGATCCTCCAGCGAGAGCAGGGCCCGCCTTCTGATGGAGTCCCGCAGGATATGCTTGAACTTGTCTTCGTTGACGAGCGTCATGTCTATCGCTTCAGGTACCCCGGGCACATTCCTGACCCACCAATGATCCGCCTGCCTCCAGCCAAGGCTCTCCAACTTCAGGAAGGCCCTTTGAACCGGTCCTGATGTGGTTGGTCGTACCTGCGCTTGTCTGGCTTCAATGCACGACTGCACCACGACCTGAAGAGTGCCCGGTGTGCGTGCCACCGTGAGGAGCCAACGCACCCTGTCATACGTGATTTTCATGTGTGGCGATACTCGGTGTCCCTGAACCAGCAACACGAAGATGATCTCCTTCGCCCTGCCAGGCCTCGAGGTGCCCCACAAACTGTGGAGCACTGCCGTCTCCGGGCTCTGTAGATCCTTCCGGGACACCTCTGCCCCCGGGGTACCCCAGAGGGCTGCGGCTTGTACTAGCGTGGCAATGATGTGCGTTCGCCGGCTGAAGCCCCCTTGCGCACCCCGCACTCTGGATGGAGGTGTTTCCCTTTGGATGTCCGCTTTTTGAGTAGCGGGCCCGTCCCTCTGGTCAGGCTGGTGCGAATACCTACCCCCAGCGAGCGAAACTCAGCTTGGAGGGGGAGGGAGATCCCCTGGAGAACCGTGTATTTGCGCGCAACTTCCTTGGATTGTCGTACTTGTATGGACAGTGACTTCTTGGGGTTCACTTTTTGCAAGGTGAGAGCCAGCCACTCATCAGTGAACTGCATCACCGGCGCCATGTATTGGCCCTCGGATCGCAGCGGGTATGTGTCATCTGCATAGCCCATGGATCCGACCTGGATCGTGCCCGCCTCTTGTGGCTGGGGCTGAGCACCTCGGAGCATCGCTGGGCTGGGGGGTGGGGACTCCGCTAATGCCGCCGTCTCCTCGTCCACCGGTCCGTCACACGCGAGCATAGGCGGGGAGGGGGGGCATGGTGGCTGTGATTGCTGTGGTGGAGGTCCATGGCCACACGTGCAACGGTTGGAGTGTTCCCAGTATTCAAACTGGTCGATCCCTGAGCCGAAGGTGTTCATGACGCATTTGCTCGTGGCCGGAGGCGGCCGATAGCGTGACATCCTGGTGGGCTGGGAGGGTGGAGGTTTACGTCTGTACCTCAACTCCTTGGGCTCTTCCAGCTTGGGCGGTATGGGCGGCAGGCTGCGCACCGTTACTGAGACGGCTCCTTCCAGCTCGTCCACGGCGCGCATCCAGACTGTGGTGAGCATGTTGATCATGAGTACGCTCATGGCACACCCCTGCAGCACGCCTTTCGTGGCGTGAAAGAAGGAGCCCAGGGCTCCGTTTATTTTGAACGCCCTGTGCAATTGTTGATACATGGCCTCCAATGCTGCCTGCGGTTTGGGGTCCAGGCCGAACTCTGGTGCCATCCGGAAGGAGATTTGTTGGGGTATCAAATCAAAACACTTCACATAGTCAGTGCCGGCGCCGGATAATGCCTGCTTCAGTAGGTGTGCCCGCTCGATGAGGGCGGCTAGTAAAGTGGCTGCGTCCAGGGCGCTTTTCTGCGGCCTGAAGGCAAATGCATTTCGGTGCACCCACTTCTCCTGCCAGATAAGGCAGTGACGGAGGCGGATGCCGGACCAGGCGCCGTAAATCGCGGACAGCACCGACAGCGGTCTGAGCTGTAGTGGCTCACTGCCCTCACCCTTGGGGATCAGCAGAATGTACCCTGTTGCAAGTTGCTCAGGCCATATGCCATGGGATTCAACCCAGTTTAACAGTTGAGCCGGCATTTGCAGTAGCGGCCATGGCATGTTCCGCATGTCTACGACAGACCAGCCGTAAAGCCCTGTGGCCCGGTTGCGTTTCATGTCCTTGAACTGACGGCAGAGGCATTCCGCGGTGATGGGCTGGTGATGCTCCACATATTTGCCAAACCTTCGCCAGAAGGGCTGAGCTTCGGGCTACGGTAGCGACGGATCCGCATGCTGCCTCATTATGGGGTCTCATTTCTGATGTATTACGAGGTCCATTTCGGGCACATTGCCAGTCAGGGTGCCGTCATCTTTCTGGACCAGGACAGTGGGCGTGTATTTGTCCTCCTTGATCCATTGGTACACCTTCCCCGGCGACGTGGTCCAGGTCTCCTGAATCCATTCTCTCCAATCTTGGTGCCTCTTCTTTTCCTCTTGAGCTAGTTGCCGCCTGCTCAGCATTTTTATCTTATCATTGAGTCGGACCAGGTCGGTAATGGTCATGGGCGCATTTTCTGGTGCCTCTGTCACCATGCTCAGTAGCTCTTGGTGCTCAGCAACACATTGCCCTTTGGAAATGAGTTGGAGAATGCGGTGGGCCCTCCTTCATATCGCCTTCCAATTGCTGAGGACCTCCCTCGGTATGGGGCCCATTACAGGGACCGCGGCTTGTTCCCTGCTTGCCACCCACTTCATCACCGGCACCAGGGCGCTCTGCAGGGCGGACATCTCCTTGGTTGGTGCAGTGCATGGGAGTCCTGACGGCGTCATACGTTTTGGCGTGAGCTCCACTTTCTTGAGCATCTTCTTGGTTCCTCGTCCTAGCTGCCCAAGGAGGGGCGGCCCTTCTGGTACGGGAAGAGTGGCCGGCAAAGCAAGCCCAGCGGGACCCGGGATGCACACTGAGCGAGGAACTGTGGAATTCAGGGAGGTGGCTGCACGTCATCGTGACCCCGGCAGATGGCAAATGCCCCCTGAACCTGATTGTAGTGTATGGGATCCCCGGAGACCACAAGCTGAACGACAAGCTATGGGAGGCAGTACTGACCCAAGCTGCCAAGCTGGGGAACTCCCCCTTCCTGATTGCCACGACGCCAATGTCCAGCTAGATCATTACCGCTGCATGCCCAACCTCATGATGACGGAGCTGCTGTCTCTCGGCAGCTCGTGGGGAGCCAGTGGTAGCTGGCATATTCCTGTCTTGACCGCCGGCGGCGGTGCCATGGTCAGGACCAGCGTGGTTTCTTCAGCCAGCCAAGTCCAGAGATCCCACAGTTGATCCGCCGTGGACGCCTCATTGTCAAGGACTTTCTCCCATATCGCCACGTACGGTTCGAGATGTCCTTCATTATTTGGTCCCGCTTGCGTTTCTGTAGGTGGGCTGGTATCATGGGTGGTAGTCGCACAAACTTCACTAGCTTGTGTCCAGGCACGGGGCATCTTTCAGTGGGTAAGATTGTCATAGTGGGAGACGTAAGCGCGGTGCGCGCGGTGCACCACGCGGTGCGTGCGCGATGCATTCGTTTTCCACGTGCGCGTACAACCTTTTCTTTCCCCTTGTGCTGTTTTCTGCACCTCACCACTATTTGCCCCTCCCTTGTGGTGAGCCCGTGTGCCGTGGCTGCGGGGCTTGGGCACCCCAAGAAATAATGCTCCGAAACGCGAAATGAGTGCATTGAGCACAGCGAAACGCGAAACGTTCGAAACGGCCCCGCAGGCTTGGGCACCCTGTGGGGCACTAGGCTCTTCGGTCGAGCGGCCGTACCGGAGAGTTCTACATCCTCTTCTTCCTCTTCCTACGGCCCTCCCCTGGCAGGGGGTGTGGGCGGCCGCAACCACCATTGGTGAGGAGGATGGAGTGGAGGCCTCCGTTGTTGTGTGCTTACCCCTTAGGCCACCGCGTCCTTGCCACCCTGAAAAAATGTGAAAAATGCAGGAAAGGGTTGGTAGAAACGTAAGCGCGGTGCGCGCGCGGTGCACCGCGCGGTGCGTATATCTCCCTCATAACAGTGCTGGCCGTCTTGGCATCTGCCAGAATACCGTCAATTCTGGTTGGTTTCTGTTTGATTGAGCCATTGTGATACGAGCACTGGCAGTCCTGTCCTGTGGTCCGTGCATGCAAGAGGTCGTCCCCAAATGCCACCTGTCTTGGATAGTAAGGGGGCTCCCCAAAAGGGTTGCCACCCCTTCTGTCTCGCCATAAAGGCCATTGCATTCTGGGCCCCTTGCGTGAGCCGTGTTTCCGTGAGTGCTACTATGTCCTCTTGCAGATCCAGCACTTCATGGTGATGTGCTCGCAGGGCCGTCACGTTGATGAGTGCCACAGAGGTGGGTCCTGGGTTGGGGTGCACGTCATCACAACGTAGGATCTGGTCGCGCTTCCAGTGTGGGCGCATGTGTGCGCACGTGTGTGTGCGCACGTGCAGCGCGGCCCACTGGATAGGTGGCACCAGCTGCGCCAATTTGTGGGCCGATTGTGTTAGGATGGGACTCTGGTCAGGATGATCCGGGAGCGTGGAGCGAAATGGAACAGAGTAGGCCAGGCGGTTAGCCGGGCTAAAGGGTTTAGGGAGAGAGGTCCTGGGGTAACGGTGACATTGATTACTGGCAGTGCTGTGTATTTCAGGCACCACCGCTAGGGACGGCGGGCTTACCCGAACCGCCCATAATAGTCTGGCGGCGATTGCCATCACAGACCGTCTCAAGGCACAGAGATGCGGCGGGCGTCCCCGCCTCGCACACAGCTTAGATGGGAGACTGGCGGAATTCTCCGTCTCAGCTCTACTGACATGCTCATCACTGGCAGGGTTGAGGGTGTGTATGGGCAGCAGGGATGGCGCGCCTTGACGGAGTTGCAAGTCACGGTCATCTGCCGTATCGATAGCCTCGCTGTAGCTTCCATTCCGCATCGAGCCACTAGAAGAGAGATGGCGGGTTCGTGTGAGGGAGATACTGCATCGGCATGTATCAGCACTTGCTGAGGAGGCCGCGCGTGCAGACACTTGCTGAGCAGAGTCAGCACATACCTGTTCCACAAACTCTTGCCGTGGCTCGTAGGCCGGCGGCTGGGCATCTTCCTCCTCCGGTGGCGGTGACGGCGGCCTCACTACTGTAATTTAGGCTTGAATGCGGCTGATCAGCCACTCCGCGCCCGAGGCCCATGCGTATTGGGACACTCCATATTTGGCGTTGGAGCTAATGCCGAACGTGAGCCCCTGGGGCTTCCTTCCCCGCAGCCGGAGCCTACAGTTTCGTGGCGCCGCATGGGTCCTCTGCTTGGCCGTGTCGGGCTCCGGTGCGTCGTCGAATCCCAGCTGGTGTCCGACATCCGTGGCCCAGTCCCTGACCCGGTCGTCGCGGTGATGCAGCGCAAGATGGGGCTCTAGCGCCAAGGCTATGTATGAGCCCGTCTTGTACAGGACGTCAGTGATCACCATGGGTCGTTCCGGTTGCAGCTGTACCGCTGTCGAGATGTTCTTCAGCTGCTGCAGGGAGTACGGATTGGCGAATGCAGACCTGCTGGGGCCATGCTCGGCTTCTTCTTCGTCTGCTGCCATCCCCACCACCTCCTCGTAGCTGGGGAGGGGGGGGCGGGCCATCACCTGCTCGTAGCTGGGTGTCCGCGGCCTGTTTCTTGGCGGGCTGGTCTGGAATGGGATCAGGGGCGCCCTTTCAGTGTATTGCGCGGCCGCCTGCTGCTCCTCCCAGGCTGCTTCTATTTCAGCTGCCTGTTGGGCGGCGAGCTCTCGCATCGCGCTTTCCATCCGTTTGGTCTCGCCTTGAATCCTGCATCGTTCTCGGTGTGCGCTGCGGCGTTTCGACCGATCTGGGTGCTGTTGCTGGGGCTGATGGACGTGGACATGGATGTGGGTGTGCTGTTGCGGCTGCTGTCTCCTTCGGTATGGGCGGTCACCATCCTCGCTGCTGGAGTCCGACCTTCGCCTCTTGTGCGACCGTCCCATGGAAGAGAACATAGTACCTGTCACCAGGAATAGGCAGACCAGGCGGCACTTGCACGTCTGGAGTGGTGAGAGCCCTGGCAAGGGGAGCATCATTTTAGGGCCTCGTGCCCGAGTGGTTATCCTTGTGTCCTCTCCCACCAATTCAGAGGGGGGGCACCTGCGTGCGCGCAGGGTTGGTGTATGGCAACATTGTCTATGGTTAGAGCACCGTGGCAGAAGGCACAGCATGCACAAGAGGAATCCTGAAGACTTCCTGCGCGGCGGGCGTGCCCGGCTCGCGCAGCACGGCGGCTGTTTGTACCGACTCGTGCATGTCCTTGGGTGCAGCAGTGCCACTACCCGGACGGTCAGCTTTACTGACCCACCTCCATGTCGTGGTTGTCCTCCACGACATCTTGCAAAGAGGCAGTCTCTGGGTCGTCGTCCGCCCGTGCGGCCAACCGTAGCCTCTCCTGGCGTCCAACTCTTTCCGCAGCTGGTCGGAGTTTGTGTGACACGCGCCGCCTCCAAATTCGTGGGTTTGCCCTGGTGTCGGTGGACTCCAGCTTGTGCGCTTGCCATTCCGTTGGCACTCCAGTTATGGTGATGTCCAAGACCGGCTTGGTTATGGACGTGCTGACGAGGTGTTGGCAGGAAAGAACTTGGACCTTGCCCGAGGGAAAAACACGTGCGGCCTCCTCTTGAGCCCATGTGGTACCGTAGCCGAAACCAGCCGGGTATCCGTACACACGAATGCGTGTCCGTTTGGAGGGGGCCTCTGCCCCGAGCAGGTTTGCAATACCTGTCCTTTGCTGCTCGCTTGGTTCTTCTGTTCCACATATGCGGACACCCGACCTGCCGACAGTGTCTCCTGTCAGCACACCGGCAAACCAGTATTGGGAGTGAAGGATCTCCCATATGCTGCTGGAGCTCTTCATGTTGGGCGCCTTCGGCCAGAGAATGCACGCTTCCAGTCCGGATCCAGGGGATCCTTTCGACATCCACGGCCTTGCCTCGATGCCTTGTAGCTTGCCTGACCCGATGAGCACCCTTTTGGCTGCCTCCAGCGGAAGCTCCATTGCGACTGAGTAATGTTCTGCTCGGCGGAAAATCGACATTGGCGGAGCCTGTGTCATTTCCTGCATGCACGTTTTCAGGTACTCCATCGTTTGCTATCTCACCCAGCGTTGTGCAGAGCCTTTGGTTCTGTTCGGAGGTAGTTCGGAATCCGAGCACATAAGAGGGTCTATCTGCAAGGAAATCTTGTGGAAGCCACTTTCCCTCTCCTAGGGCACCACTGGGGCATGCTCCGCCATATCCGATTCCAAATGGTCCGATTCGTCGTCTTGTTCCATAGTAGTCCTCTCCCACTGCATCGATAGTTGCTGATCCGCTATGGGTCTGGGTGGGCCCTCGGAGTGGACGCACTCGGCTCGCGTGATTCGAGTCGCCAGGGTTAGCGAGCAGCCCTGAACATCCAGATCGGCGCGCGAGAGTCTCATGCGGCGTAGTGCGTCCGCGACAGTTGCCTTTTTGACTCCGGCTGTATTTGGCACATTGACGATGGCAGCCATGTGTTTTACATGAGGGTGGGACGTGAAGGCCATGTCTGCAATTTCCGCGCATGAGTCTGTTGTGCCCCCTAGCATCAGTACCCTTTGGAAGGTGCCTGGTCTCTCTGAGACTTTCCACTCGGCTGGCGGTTTGTTGGGATTCAACACCGGAAGGCCAAGTTGTTTGTTCTCGGCTTCTTTCCAGGGCTGCAATGGTAGTAAGGCAGAGGCTTGCCAGGTTCGTGCCTCCTCCGCAACTACTCCATGTGTTGGTTGCACTGGCATACCCACATCTCTTGGTTTGCCAAGTACTTTGACAGCAGAACGCGTTTTGACTACCGTGTAGGCACTGGATTGGCTGCGTTCCTGTGACTTCTGCACTGAGGAGGATTTCCCCTTGGCCGTTGCGTCCGCATACGTGCGTGGCCGTTGAGCCAACTGGGTTGGCTCCGCTGCATCTTCATTGTCTAAAGCTTTCCTGGTATGTCCAATGGAGGCTCGAAGCTCCTTGATCGTGGCGGTGAGCTCTTTGATCATGTCTTTGAGTTCCCGAATTTCCTTGTCTTTGAGATCTTCTCGCACCGTCTTGCTCCCTGCACCAGTGGTTGACTGGCGGGCTGGGGACTGTGATCTGGCCTTGGATCCTGCTGCCCCCTAGGATTGGGTGGGGTTTTGCGATCGGGTGGCCCCTTTGCCAGTACTCCGGGTAGATGTGGATGTGTTTCGCTCTCCAAACGCTGCACTGGACGGTTGTTGTGAGGTCACCCCCATGGCCGCCTGGACCTCCTGGCGGATGATGTCGCGCAGCCCTCGTAGCGCTTTGTCGTCCAGCGTGATGGGCGACATATTGTATGGCCCCGCTCAAGGGCAGTATCACCGAGGCCATAGGCCTGTGTGAGCGCGAAGCGAGGGCACTAGGCCCTGTGTGGGTCAAGAGTTGTTGCTTTCGGTAAGATTCTGGGTCTCAGAGTCTCAGTGGCAGTGTCACCACATGCAGGGGCAACAAAAACACCAGCGCAAGCACATTGAAGATCAAGAAACCGATAGTCACGAGGGCACGTGTGCTTGCACAAGCACGTGCTTGTGCGTAATGTGGGATACCAAAAGAATGTACCCGCCCCTTGAAATATCTCCCCTTTTCTCCCCCCCCCCAAGGGGGGGGGGGGGGCACCACAAAAATATACCACTTCACAACTGCGACTATACATCAAGTTGTCCGACGGTATGCCCTTGTGGGTTTTCTGCACGGTCCAGAATTTGGGGCTGTGGGTGACATGGATTGCGTCACACTAAGGGGGAGTCTTTGCACTGCGCGCGCACTGCGCGCTACTTTTAGACTATGTTCTCCCCGAAGAGCCCCCAAGCACACCCCTTGGAAATGCCCTCAGAATGAAGTGACCCAAACTGCAAGTTGCAATTGATTTTATAATGAAAACTGGCATCAGTCTGGCCTCAAGGATAGTCCCAAGCACTTCATGTGCACACTTTGACATGCAATGGAGTTGGTTAGGAATCTGGGGCAACTAGGTTGGGCCAGACACAGGATATGGCTTGGCCAGCATGGCCAAGCAACTGAATTGGATTGAAATCATATTAAGGAGCAATAGTCCATGGGGCTTCTACCCATTCCAGCCCCCAAACTCACCCAAGGGGCAAGTCGCGCGGGTTTCTGGAGAGCTGCCGCCCTGTATGACAAGAGGCTCCCCCCTCCGTCCTTTAGGTTGCCTCACGTGAGGCCCGTCCATGCTTCATGAGCCCCTCCGCGCTGTTGGAAGACAGAGCACCCTCCTGCATGCTGTACAGCATGGTGGAGTGTCGTGCATGGGGGTCACGAACCCACCCTTGGCCCTATCGGGCCATGCCAGGCAATTCCGTGCAGAGACGCTGTGCTCCGCGAAGAGAGGGAAAGGTAAAGGGGTTAGGGGGCCACTCCCCCACGGAGGGTGGGGTGGAGTACCGGACTTCGTACTGACCCATGTCCTCATCACACTCACGATGAGTGCTGCCCGCTCGTGAGGCAGACATCACGCTCTCATAAAGTGGCGCCAGCAGGGTGGGGGGCAGATCGGGGGGGGGTAGAACACCGGACGGCATATTGTTGCACGTCCTCATCAGACGCACTCTGAGTGCTGTCCCTTCACGGGGTAGACATGGCGCTCTCAAATAGGGGCGCCAGCAGGACGGGGGGCAGGTGAGGTGAATCTTGCTGTCGGTCAGACCCCCCCCCCCTGGTGTGCATGCGGGCGACCAATGCTCTGGGGACACGTGCCGCACTGAGTGCCAACTGGAAGCCACCGCCGGCGACCATGCCGGAGATGGTGAGAATTGCCCTAGCCTACTCAGCACCCGCGGAGACGGGGTGCTAGTTACGTTGAACCCCATCGGAGGGCCGGTGGGCAGGACGGCGGTGCGTGAAGTCCGCGCGTTGGGCCGTGGTTCCCTTCGGGGCTGTAGCGGTTGTGGCCTTGCTTGAGGCATTGGGATCTGCTGCAACATCCTTGCTATCCCCGGGGGGATGTCGCGTCCCTTTTGGCGTGGAGGCTGCTCCGGGCTTCGTGTCGGTAGTGGGGTGCGCTGCTCCTCTGGGGTGCTTACCACCACTATGCGTGACGCACGCTCAGGAGTGATAGCTCCTGTGAGCTGTAGGTATGAGAGCGCATGCCTGGACATGGGGAGGGGAGCTCCGGCTGGGCTCCCGTGACGGTCTGGGGCCTCCAGGGCCGTATGTGACCGCGCATCCCCTTGTTGTAGCTGGGGTCGCTTGTGTCGTGGGCTCCCCGGTCGTTCTGTGACCGACTGCCGCCTTTTGACCCCTCGGGGCACCTGCGCAGGTGGTGCCCTACGCCGTGACTTCCTCAGCGCCGGGTTCCCTAACCGGTGAACGGATCGGGCCCTGGGAGCGCGTGTGCGGGGCACTGCGTGTGGCGGTGAGGACCGCGCGGGGCCGCATCTGGGCCCCGCTGTCGCTCGTCGGTAGCGTCCCCCGGTGTTGATGGGCTCAGATTCCCACGAGGACGACGAGGAGAAGACCTCCGGGGTAGAGGGCCCTTCCTCCGAGGTGTATTCCACCTGCACCGGGGGTGACGGCGACGGCAGAGGTGCATCCGGGGGAGTTAGCGCATCTACGCGCTGAGACAAATCGCTGGGCGCTGCTGCTCGCCCCGCCGGCAGTGCCGCTCGGTGACTCGAGCCCACTGCAGCTACATCAGGTGGAGGCAGGCCGCCTGCTTGGCAGGTCGGAGCAACCGGTAGGGCCGCGTGGGGGGAGCTCCAGGGTTGCGGTGTGCTGGAAAGTAGTCAGCCGCAAACAAAGTGGCGCTCTTCTTACCTCCCCCTCTGCCGGTGAGATGCCTGGGGGTGTGCATAGCAGGCAGCAGCGACGATGTGTACTTGAGCTTGGGAATGCGCTCCCTGATGCCCGGGCTGGACTCCGTTGCTTCCCGCCGTTCCTTGGCCCGCTGGGCATTTCTCCGTCTCGTGTCCGGTGAGGGGGGCGGTGCCTGTAGCACAGCCGTCCAGCGCAGCTCACAGTACTCTTGCAGGTTTTGTAGGAGTTTCAGCATGTCCGGGCGCCGTGTGAAGTATGGTCTCGCGGACACACCCACTACTGTGGGGGCCCCCAGTGGGACTAGGGAGGAGCATTTGGTAAGCACACCACCTGGTAGCACGGCCCAGCCACGCTCAGCTTTTGCAAGGTCGCTAGGGCAAGCTTTAGAACCCTTGCCCTTTCTGGTAGCGGGAGGGCAGTCGCCCGATACACAGCCTGGGGTGAGGCCGGCAAGGTGCGCGCCGCGAAGCACTCAAAGTCCATCGCTGGCTCCATGAAGGAGACTTGCCCTTTCCCTGGAATCCAGACCAGCTCGTTGACCCATCGTGGCAGATCGTCACGAAAGTCGGAGTCCCACCGCCACTCTTGAGCTGTGGGTTGGCGAATCCGCAGCTTCTCCCTGTTCTCCGGCCGCGGTAGCGGCCCGATGAACTGCCAGAATGGGTACCCTCTGCCTTGTTTCGTCTTAGGCTGGTCAAAGAGCTGCACGTCTTCCCGGTGTGCCCGCGCCCGCAGAATTTGCAGCACCATACTATGAAAACCGTACATGAAGTCGTGCACCTGACCTTTGGGGATGCCGTGCGACAGGTGTTCCGGCATCGAGCCACAGATCCGTAAGCACGTGGGCCAACTACTGATCTGGTCTGATAGCCCCAGTGCCCTCGCTGTTCTCATAAGCGAGCGCCAGGCACCGGATCGATGTATGCCCCAGGCTGGGCAGGCCCACAAGATGTGTTCGTCGTCTTCTTCTTGTTGCCGCGAGCAGTATGGGCATAGCGGTGTCGCCCTGAGGCCTCTCGCATGCGCCCTGGCAGCCGTCCATAACGCCCCTGTGAGCCAGCCCCGCAGCAGCGCCTTATCAAATTATGTGCCCTTTGATAGAAGGACTTGACATGCCTCCCTGTCGAGGGCCCCTAAGATGCCTTGAAATTGTCGCGGTCGACGATCTTCCAGTGAGAGCAGGGCCCGCCGCCTGATGGAGTCCCGCAGGATATGCTTGAATTTGTCCTCGTTTATGAGCGTCATGTCTATTTCTTCAGGCACCCCGGGCACATTCCAGACCCACCAATGATCCGCCTGCCTCCAGCCAAGGCTCTCCAACTCCAGGAGGGCTCGTTGAACCGGTCCTGATGTAGTGGGTCGTACCTGCGCTCGCCGAGCTTCAATGCACGACTGCACCACAACCTGAAGGGTGCCTGGTGTGCGCGCCACCGCAAGGAGCCAACATACCCTGTCATACGTGATTTTCATGTGAGGAGACACTCGGTGTCCCTGTACTAGCAGCACGAAGATGATCTCCTTCGCCCTACCTGGCCTCGAGGTGCCCCACAGACTGTGGAGCACTGCCGTCTCCAGACTCTGTAGATCCCTCCGGGATACCTCCGCCCCCGGGGTACCCATAGGGCTGCGGCTTGTACCAGAGTGGCAATGATGTGCGTTCGCCGGCTGAAGCCCCCTTGTGCACCCCTCACTCTGGACAGCAGGTGTATCCCTTTGGATGTCCTCTTTTTCAGGAGCGGGCCAGTCCCCCTGGTCAGGCTGGTACGAATACCTACCCCCAGCGAGCGAAATTCAGCTTGGAGGGGGAGTGAGATCCCTTGGAGTACCGTGTGTTTGCGAGCAATTTCCTTGGATGGTCGTACTTGTATGGACAGTGACTTCTTGGGGTTCACTTTTTGCAAGGTGAGAGCCAGCCACTCATCAGTGAGCTGCATCACCGGCGCCATGTATTGGCCCTCAGATCGCAGCGGATACGTGTCATCTGCATAGCCCATGGACCCGACCTGGATCGTGCCCGCCTCTTGTGGCTGGGGTCGAGCACCCCTGAGCTTCACTGGGCTGGGGGGTGGGGACTCCTCCGATGCTGCCATTTCCTGTTCCACCAGCCCATCGCGTGCGGGCTCAGGTGCGGAGGAGGGGTGTGGCGGCTGCGATTGCTGAGGTGGAGGTGGAGGTCCATGGCCACATGTGCAGGGGTTGGAGTGTTCCCAATATTCAAACTGGTCAATCCCCGAGCCGAAGGTCTTCATGACGCACCTGCTCGGGGCCGGTGGTGGCCGAAAGCGGGACACTGCGGTGGACTGGGAGGGTTTACGTCTGTATCTCAGCTCCTTGGGCTCTTCCAGCTTGGGCGGTATGGGCGGCAGTCTGTGTACCGTCACTAAGACAGCTCCTTCCAGCTCGTCCACGGCGCGCATCCAGTCTGTGGTGAGCATGTTGATCGTGAGTACGCTCATGGCGCACCCTTGCAGTACGCCGTTCGTGGCGTGAAAGAAGGAGCCTAGCGCCCCGTTTATTTTGAACGCCCTGTGTAATTGTTGATACATGGCCTCCAATGCCGCCTGCGGTTTGGGGTCCAGGCCGAACTCTCGTGCCATCCGGAAGGAGATTTGTTGTGGTATCAAATCAAAACACTTCACATAGTCAGTGCCAGCGCCAGATAATGCCTGCTTCAGTAGGTGTGCTCGCTCAATGAGGGCGGCCAGTAGAGTTGCTGCGTCCAGGGCGCTCTTCTGCGGCCTGAAGGCAAATGCATTTCGGTGCACCCACTTCTCTTGCCAGATGAGGCAGTCACGGAGGCGGATACCGGACCAGGCGCCATAAATCGCAGACAGCACCGACAGCGGTCTGAGCTGTAGTGGCTCACTGCCCTCGCCTTTGGGAATCAGCGGAATGTACCCTGTGGCAAGTTGCTCAGGCCATACGCCATGGGATTCAACCCAGTTTAACAGCTGAGCCAGCATGTGCAGTAGCGGCCATGGCATGTTCCGCATGTCTACGACAGTCCAGCCGTCTAAACCTGTGGCCCGGCTGCGTTTCATGTCCTTGAACTGACGGCAGAGGCGCTCCGCGGTGATGGGCTGACATTCCATCTGGTGATGCTCCACATATTTGCCGAACCTGCGCCAGAAGGGTTCCGTTTCCGGCTCCGGCAGCGTCGGATCCGCATGCTGCCTCATTATCGGGTCCCATTTCTGGTGTATCACGAGGTCCATTTCGGGCACATTGCCAGTCAAGGTGCCGTCCTCTTTCTGGATCAGGACAGTGGGCGTGTACTTGTCCTCTTTGATCCATTGGTACACCTTCCCTGGTGATGTGGTCCAGGTCTCCTCAATCCATTCTCTCCAATCTTGGTGCCTCTTCTTCTCTTCGTGAGCTAGTTGCCGCCTACTCGGCATTTTAATCTTATCACTGAGTCGAACCAAGTCGGTAATGGTCATGGGTGCACTTTCTGGAGCCTCCATCACCGTGCGCAGTAGTTCTTGGTGCTCTGCAACACATTGCCCTTTGGAGATGAGCTGAAGAATGCGGTGGGCCCTCCTGCGTATCGCCTTCCAATTGTTGAGGACCTCTCGCGGTACGGGGCCCATAACAGGGACCACGGCTTGTTTCCTGCTTGCCGCCCACTTCATCACCGGCACTAGGGCGCTCAGCAGGGCGGACATCTCCTTAGTTGGTGCGGTGCACGGGAGTCCTGACGACGTCATGCGCTTCGGCGTGAGCTCCACTGTCTTGAGCATCTTCTTGGTTCCCCGTCCTCTCGGCAACTCTTGGGGAGCCAGTGGTAGTTGGCATATTCCTGTCCTGACCGCTGGCGGCGGTGCCATGGTCAGGACCAGCATGGTTTCTTCAGCCAGCCATGTCCAGAGGTCCCACAGTTGATCTGCCGTGGACGCCTCATTGTCTAGGACTTTCTCCCATATCGCCACGTACGGTTCGGTGACGTCTTTCACTATTTGGTCTCGCTTGCGTTTCTGCGGGTGGGCTGGTATCATGGGTGGTAACCGCACAAACTTCAGAACCCGCTGGGCAGACTGCTTGAAATTGAAGGTGAAGGTGACCGGCTTGTGTCCGGGCACGGGAAATCTTTCGGTTGGTAGGACTTTCATGATGGCACTGGCCGTCTTGGCATCTGCCAAAATACCATCAATTCTGGTTGGTTTCTGTTTGATGGAGCCATTGTGGTACGAGCACTGGCAGTCCTGTCTCGTGGTCCGTGCATGTAAGAGGTCGACATCCACAATGCGCCCCGACAGCAGCTCCGTCATCATGAGGTTGGGCATGCAGCGGTAGTGATCTAGTTGGACATTGCCATCCGTGGCTATCAGAAAGGGGGAGTTCCCCAGCTTTGCAACTTGGGTCAGCACTGCCTCCCATAACTTGCCATTTAGCTTGTGGTCTCCTGGGATCCCATACACCACAATCACGTTTAGGGGGCGTTTACCATCCGTTGGGGTCACGATGACGTGCAACCACCTGCCTGAATTCCACAGTTCCTCACTTAGTGTGCATCCCGGGTCCCGCTGAGCTTGCTTTGCCGGCCACTTTTCCCGTACCAGAAGGGCCACCCCTCCTGGGGCAGCTCCCCAAATGCCACCTGTCTTGGATAGTAGGGGGGCTCCCCAAAAGGGTTGCCACCCCTTCTGTCTTGCCATGAAGGCCATTGCATTCTGGGCCCCTTGCGTGAGCCGTGTTTCCGTGAGTGCTACGATGTCCTCTTGCAAATCCAGCACTTCATGGTGGTGTGCTCGCAGGGCCGTCACGTTGATGAGTGCCAGAGAGGTGGGTCCTGGGTTGGGGTGCACATCACCACAGCGTAGGATCTGGTCACGTTTCCAGTGTGGATGCGTGTGTGCGCGTGTGTGTGCGCGCACATGCAGCGCGGCCCACTGGTCAGGTGGCACCAGCTGTGCCAAGTTGTGGGCCGACTGCGTTGGGGTGGGATTCTGATCTGACTGATCCAGGAGCAGGGGGCGAAAAGGAACAAGGCAGGCCAGGCGGTTAGGCAGGCTGGAGGGATCAGGAAGAGAAGCTCTGAGGTAACAGTGACACTGAATACTGGCATTGCGGTGTGTTTCAGGCACCGCTGCTGAGGACGGCGGGCTTACCCGACTCGTCCATAATAGTCTGGCGGCTCTCGCCATCACAGACCGTCTCTCGGCACTGTGACGCGGCGGGCGCTCCCGTCTCGCACACGGCTTAGCTGGGTGGTTAGCGGAGCTCTCCGTCTTAGCTGTGCTGGCCTGCTCGTCACTGGCAGGGTTGAGAGTGTGCATGGGCCGCAGGGATGGTGCGCCTTGACTTGACCGTAAGGCCTCCTCGATCTCGTTTGGGGTAGCAAAACCAGGGTGCATACCCCCAACTCCACGCAAACGCACCTGCACATGACTCCCGCTCTGGGGCACCTTCATGTCGTCCGCGAGGGCACGCCCCTCGCACAACATCCAAAAATCGTCGTCGTCACAGCCCCACAGCCTGACAACTGCACAGCGCAGCTGGCGTGCTCCTTCGCATGGAACCTGCACCCAACCCCGCGGGCCTTGTAACCAAACGTGGGGGGGGGCCGGGGCGCGTGGCCGATCCGCCCGTGGCAGAACCATCACCCCGTCCCCCTGAGCTAACCCCCTTGGTTCGGCCAAAGATTGACCGTTGTGTTTGTTTTGGACACCAGGGGAGGTTGCCCAAGGTTCAAGGGATCCGGCGTCCAGATGCCGCGTCCCGGCAATCCCCGTCCCCCTCTTGCCTCGGCGCAGGGCTTCACTCAGCTCAATCGATTGCCCGGCTTTTGACCCGCTGGCCGGTTTCCCCCCAACACGCGCTCCTCCGGGCTCGCCCTGTCGAGGCACCAGCCCACGGGGCAATTGGAAAGCATTCCCCATAGACATACAAAATATAAAAGACAACTGACGGATTTTCACGTCACGGTCATCTGCCGTCTCGGTAGCCTCTCTGCAGCTTCCATTCCGGGTCGAGCCACTGGAAGTGAGAAGGCAAGTTTGTGTGAGCAGGGGGACACTGCATCTGCATGTATCAGCGCTTGCTGAGAGGACCTCACGTTCAGGCACCTGCCAAGCAAGGTCAGCACATACCTGGTCCACAAACTCTTGGCGTGGCGCGTATGCCGGCGGCCGGGCATCTTCGTCCTCCGGTGGCGGTGACGGCGGCCTCACTGCTGTTGTTTAGGCTTGGATGCGGCTGATCAGCCATTCCGCGCCCGAGGCCCATGCGTACTGGGACACTCCATATTTGGCGTTGGAGCTGATGCCGAACGTGAGCCCCTGGGGCTTCCTTCCCCGCAGCCGCAGCCTCCAGTTTCGTGGCGCCGCATGGGTCCCTTGCTTGACCGTGTCGGGCTCTGGCGCGTCGTCAAAGCCCAGCTGGCGTCCGACATCCGTGGCCCATTCTCTGACCCAGTCATCGCGATGTTGCAGCGCAAGATGGGGCTCCAGCGCCAAGGCTATGTATGAGCATGTTTTGTACAGGACGTCGGTGATCACCGTGGGCCGTTCCGGTTGCATCTGCACCGCTGCCGAGATGTCCCTCAGCTGCTGCAGGGAGTACGGGTTGGCGAGTCCAGATCTGTTGGGGCCATGCTCTGCTTCTTCTTCTTCCTCGTCTGCTGCCATCCCCACTACCTCATCATAGCTGGGTAGAGGTGGGCGGGCCATCACCTGCTCGTAGCTGGGTGTCCGTGGCCTGTGTCTCGGCAGGTTGGCCTGGAACGGGATCAGAGGGGCCCTGTCAGAGTACTGCGCGGCCGACTGCTGCTCCTCCCGGGCTGCTTGGACTTCAGTTGCCTGTTGGGCGTCGAGCTCTCGCAGCGCGCTTTCCATCCGTCTGGTCTCGCCTTGAATCCTGCATCGTTCTCGGTGTGCACTGCGGCGTTTCGACCGATCTGGGTGCCGCTGTTGGGGCTGGTGGACGTGGACATGGATGTGGGTGTGCTGTTGCGGCTGCTGCCGCCTTCGGTGTTGGCGTTCACCTTCCTCGCTGCTGGAGTCCGACCTTCGCCTTTTGTGTGACCGTCCCATGGAATAGAACATATTACCTGTCATCAGGAATAGGCAGTCCAGGCGGCAGCCGCATGTCCTGGGTGGTGAGAGCCCTGGTAGGGGGAGCATCATTTCAGGGCTGCGTGCCCGAGCGGTTCTCATTGCGTCCTCTCTCGTCAGCTCAGTGGGGGGGGCACTTGCGTGCACTCAAGGCTGGTGTATGGCAACATTGTCTATGGTTAGAGCATCGTGGCACAAGGCACAGCATGCACAAGAGGAATCCTGAAGACTTCCCGCGCGGCGGACGTGTCCGGCTCGCGTAGCACGGCGGCTGTTTGTACCGGCTCGTGCATGTCCTTGGACGCAGCAATGCCACTGTCCGAACGGTCAGCATTATTGTCCTAACTCCATGTCGTGGTTGTCCTCCACGACGTCTTGCAAAGAGGTAGTCTCTAGGTTGTCGTCCGCCCGTGTGGCTAGACGTAGCCTCTCTTGGCGTCCAACTCTTTCCGCTGCTGGTCGGAGTTTGTGTGACACGCGCCGCCTCCAAATTCGTGGGTTTGCTCTGGTGTCGGTGGACTCCAGCTTGTGCGCCTGCCATTCCGTTGGCACCCCTGTTACGGTAATGTCGAACACCGGCTTGGTTATGGACGTGTTGACGAGGTGTTGGCAGGAAAGAACTTGGACCCTGCCTGAGGGAAAGACACGTGCGGCCTCCTGTTGAGCCCAAGTGGTACCGTAGCCGAAACCGGCCGGGTATCCGTACACCCGTATGCGTGTTCGTTTGGTGGGGGCCTCTGCTCCAAGCAGGTTTGCAATACCTGTCCTTTGCTGCTCGCTTGGTTCTTCTGTTCCCCATATTCGGATACCCCATCTGCCGACAGTGTCTCCTGTCGGCACACCGGCAAACCAGTATTGGGAGTGAAGGATCTCCCATATGTTGCTGGAGCTCTTCATGTTGGGGGCTTTCAGCCAGAAGACGCGTGCTTCCAGTCCAGGTCCAGGAGATCCTTTCGACATCCACGGCCTTGCCTTGATGCCTTGCAGCTTGCCCGACCCAATGAGCACCCTTTTGGCAGCCTCCAGTGGGAGCTCCATCGTGACTGAGTAATGTTCTGCTCGGCGAAAAATCGCCATTGGCGGTGCCTGTGTCATTTCTTGCATGCAGGTTTTCAGGTACTCCATCGTTTGCTGCCTCACCCAGTGTTGTACAGAGCCTTTGGTTCTGTTCGGAGGCAGTTCGGAATCGGAGCACATAAGAGGGTCTATCTGCAAGGATATCTTGTGGAAGCCACTTTCCCTCTCCGAGGGCGTCACTGGGGCATGCTCCGCCGTGTCTGATTCTTGATGGTCCGATTCGTCGTCTTGTTCCATTGTGGTCCTTTCCCACTGCATCGATAGTTGCTGGTCCGCTATGGGCCTCGGCGGACCCTCGGAGTGGACCCACTCGGCCCGCGTGATTCGGGTTGCCAGGGTTAGCAGGCAGCCCTGAACATCCAGATCGGCGCGCGTGAGTCTCATGCGGCGTAGTGCGTCCGCGACAGTTGCCTTTTTGACTCCGGCTGTATTTGGCACGTTGACGATGGCAGCCATGTGTTCTACCTGAGGATGGGACGTGAAGGCCATGTCTGCGAGTTCCGCACATGAGTCTGCTGTGCCGCCTAGCATGAGCACCCTTTGGAAGGTGCCTGGTCTCTCTGAGACTTTCCATTCGGCTGGCGGTTTGTTGGGATTCAACACCGGAAGGCCAAGTTGTTTGTTCTCGGCTTCTTTCCAGAGTTGCAATGGTAGTAGGGCAGAGGCTTGCCAGGTTCGTGCTTCCTCCGCAGCTACTCCATGCGTTGGTTGCACTGGCATACCCACATCTTTTGGCTTGCCAAGTACTTTGACAGCAGATCGTGTTTTGACTACCGTATAAGCACTGGACTGGCTGCTTTCCTGTGACTTTTGCACTGAGGAGGATTTCCCCTTGGCCGCTGCGTCCGCATACGTGCGTGGCCGTTGAGCCAGCTGTGTTGGCTCCGCTGCATCTTCGTTGTCTGAAAGCTTCTTGGGATGTCGAATGGAGGCCCGTAGCTCCTTGATCGTGGCGGTGAGCTCTTTGATCATGTCTTTGAGCTCTCGAATTTCCTTGTCTTTGGGATCTTCTCGCACCGCTTTGCTCCCTGCACCATTGGGTGACTGGCGGGCTGGGGACTGTGATCTGGCCTTGGATCCTGCTGCCCCCTGGGATTGGGTGGGGTTTTGTGATCGGCTTGCACCTTTGCTGGTGCTCTTTGCAGATGTGGGTGTGTTTCGCTCTCCAAACGCTGCACTTGGCTGGTGTTGTGAGGTCGCTCCCATGGCCGCCTGGACCTCCTGGCGGATGATGTCGCGCAGCCCTCGTAGCGCTTTGTCGTCCAGCGTGATGGGCGACATATTGTATGGCCCCGCTCAAGGGCAGTATCAGCGAGGCCAGAAGCCTGTGTGAGCGCGAAGCGAGGGCACTGGGCCCTGTGTAGGTCAAGAGTTGTTGCTTTCGGTAAGATTCTGGGTCTCAGAGTCTCAGTGGCAGTGTCACCACATGCAGGGGCAACAAAAACACCTGGCCAAGCAACTGAATTCAGAATCAGTTAAAAGGTAGGCCCACAATAAGTAGGTAAAACAATTGAGTATAGGGGTCCTGGGGTGGGAGACCACTAGGCTTAACCTACAAGGCCCAAGGCCCACCCCTGCATTCTCGGGGGTCCCCAACAAAGGGAACAAAATCAGAAGTCAAAGTCTACGCTAGGGGTCACCATGATGCCCCTAGGGGCCCCTAGTATCTCAAAGTATGGGTCTCTAGTACGGCCAGGCGCCCAAATAGTTGCACTGCGCTTGAGGCGCCCCCTAACAAATGAAAACTCCTGGTGTACCGGCAGGGGCTGCAGAGTGCAAAATTTGGGGCTGTGTGTGACATGGGTTGCATCAGACTAAAAAAATATGAAAAAAGTCCTGGATTGAGAGATAACTTGGCTGCTGTATCACCACCTTGTCCCTAGTACCCTGATATTGAATATGTAGGAACTCAGGTCCAGAGGGTGAGGGACCAACAATAAGTGCCAGAAGCGGGGCACCCTTGCTACGAGAGTGGTACCAAACATGCGCGCCTACAGCATACATTTGCGTCTGAAGGCAAAGAGGAGTCAACGCTAGCAAGGGGTACCAGCAAAGGAAGAAAATAGGCGCGCATAAAAAAAAACTATTTTCGAGGTGATGGTTCCCTCCCTGGGGGGGAGGGGGCTTGCAAGGGGGAGGGGGGAATTCGGGTGGGGGGAATTCGGGTGGGGGGGGGGGGGGTATGTCGCCCAAAACCTGCCCATACCTCACTCGAAGCACAATTGCTGCAACGGGGCATATATACAGTGCGGTGGAGCTCCATCAACACAATACATACACTTCTTGCAAACAAAAACTTGCTGCCATGTCTTGTCCATCATGAAATTCATCAATTGTTCATTGGTTTTCCCCTTTTTGGCCACCGTTGCAAAAACATGGCGATGCTCCCTAATCTTAGCATCCCTTTGCATTGCCCATGACTGAAAATCACATCAACAGTCATTTGCCCATGTACATTCTCATTTTGGTTTTTCAATCCCCGTGCTCCTCTGCTCTAACTAGGCCAACACCAATACATGGCTGCTGGGGATGGAGCAGTTGCTCGGGTTGCTGGAGATGCTGTGGTGCAGATTAGGGTGGCCTTGGAGTCTCTAGTGGTGGTATTTCTAGTGCTTCGAGCTTTGAGCACCAATAAAATGCATCCCTGGCAAGCTTGTTCATCTTCTTGCAGCAATTCACCTTACAGTGATGATTGACTCCGGTGCTCCACCATCATCATGATACAACATCCACCTGAAAAGGGCAAAAATATCCCATGAGGGAACGTTTGTGAGAATATTTGGCTACATAACGCCTGCATATCGTGACACCTGGATCACGGGGAACAAAGGAAAATGATTGGTCAAAGTAGAAAATATGAGGGACCGTTTTTTGAATTGTAGCAAAACCTTGCCCGTGCCGGTGCCCTGCAAGCAGACGCCCCCTCTATGACAAGCACAAACAACCAAAAGTAATATGAAGAATCTGTGGCCAAATCAATCACCTCCTGCATAAAGGCACACACTGTGTATGCTGAGCACTCTTACTCAAGCAAACAGCACAGACGGGGCCGAGACAGGATTGATTGCCCAGTGTACCGGTACATTCGTGGCTGCTGGGCATGCATGTGGTACCTGCAAACATGGCATCATCAAGTTTGTAGGCCACAAACATATATAATAGCTGATACAAATGCTCAGCTGGATCACCCCAGTGAGTGACCCTAAGAGGGTGGGCAGGGCACAGGAGATGGTTGCTGCAAAACAGCATGGAGAGGTGCCCTGAAAGCTGACAAAGATGGAACTCCACTGAAGCAGGCATGGAAAGGGTCCTTGCCACAAGCCAGGTCACAGTACAGTCAACACCTGAAAGTGACTAAAACTGCGCTTTGCTGGTCATCCGAGGCGAGTGCTTGTATGCAGCCACATTCATGTTGTGAAACTTATCAACTTTACCACAGGCACCCTCACATTGTTGCCGCCCCTGCGCAGTCGTCTGCGGGCATGAAGGTGAAACCCTGCCCGCTTCTCCGCCCATTGCTCAAATTGCCGCAGTGCGGCAACTGGCATCTCCAAATCACCATGGAGGGCAAAAAAGGCCCATTTTGCCCTCTCATCATCTTCTTTTTCTTTTTTTTGGTTCAGACTAAGATGAGCTGGCGTAGCCTGCTCACTTCACAGCACTCCACATAACCTCTCCGGATCAAGGTTCATGGCTGTCCAGTGCTACGATGATCCCACAATGGCCGTGGTAGCGGTCTGAAACCAGGTTATGCAGTGGGAGACTGCCACACCCGTAGGCTTCCGAGTGTGCATGAGGCACAATGACTGTAGGCTGAAAAAGACAGCGGTGTGAAGATTGAAGGCCAAGATGAATCAGCGGGTTGCCCTCCCACCATCTTCATCGGCCGTTCAGCTTTCCCATTAGCCTGGGGGCTGAAGATGCGGCTCTGGTGTCCAATTAAATTACAATAAAAGCGACTCAACAAAGTGTGCTGCCAAACACATCTCGTGGGCAGGCAACACAAGCAGAAATGCAACACAAACAACTGACAGTTTAGACTGACAATTCATCGCATCCAGAAGAGCATGGCCGAGGCATAGAGGGGCTTCTTCATGGGAGAGAATCGAAGTTCACATAAGGATGATTTAATATAATACCAAGGCCAAAATCATGGAAACTGCGTTTAGAATCCAGCAGCTCCAGGACACGAGTGCTGTCAGGTGCGTGTTGGGTGCGTGTTGTATACATGGTGGGTGCTACCGTGCCTGTGTCTGGTGCGTGTTCGGTGCGTGTTGCGTACGTGGTGGGCGCGTGTCGGGTGCGTGTTGTGCACGTGCCGGATGCTATTCGCACAAATACCTTACATTACCCCACGACCCAAGTAATGAGCCTCTTGAAAGCTATACACAACACTGCAAACAAGTCAATTTCATTGGTGTTGGTTGTGTTACAGCGGAGGAGTTCTATATGAAGTATGGTGCGGAAGGTTTGTTGTCCCGCGATGATTTGTTCCAATACCTCTGCTTTCTCCGACAAAGTCCTAGTTGGGACAATTGTGCTTATCAATCTCGTTCCGATTATTCGGATGACGTGAAATGTTTCATGTTCGAACCCTGTTGAATTCTTTGGTGGATGAGATTTGTTGGGATGAGAGACTTTCTCCGTACACCCATAATCCCCACTTCCCGTATTTCGTAACACACTTTACCGATAGCATGCCCATATGCTCAGCGGGTGGTGAATTGTCGGATGTCCTTTTCAATCAAGTATGGAGGCCATGTTTATAAGACAACCATGGCTGTGGACAATCTTGGGACAGTTTTTCGATTTTGAAATAGGTGCGCATGACGGCCTATAAAGGCCGCTTGCACACTGCTATACCTTATATTGGTCGGAAAACTTTGAGTGAAGACCAACAAGAGAAGAACGATTTGCATGGCTCATATCGTGCAAGGGTGGAGCACCTCTTTGCACCGTTGTGGCAATGGAGGATTGTCCGCAATGTTTGGACAGGCTCTACAACGGAGCTGCATGGCGTATTTTGCTCCACCTTACTTAGTTTTGTATTCGCAGGCAGACTCAGTATCAACCGTATGGACCTTGGCCTCATGTGCTTGAGTCTGTGTGGGCTGAGGAGGAGGCAACCATTGAGGAGGAGGAAAATGATGATGGTGTTTGTTGCCAATTGTGTGGCCACCGTCCTGGTGATATATCCGAGTGTGGCACTTGCCACTTGAACATGTGTGCATCTTGCATGCCCTTGCATAGTTGTGCCTTACAGGGCTGAGTGGTTTGTTCATAGAGACATTGGAGCGCCAATTTGAAGGCAGTTTCGTTGTTATCAAGTGGGCTTTGCTGCTTCGCCGTGCTGTCAGACAGGTGATGGGTACTCTTAGGTGAGCATACCGGCTTCTACGTGCGCTGTACGCACGTAGTGCGCAGTTAGTGCGCTTGCAGTGCCCACTCAGTGCAACAACTTCCCCAATCGTACACACCTCTGCACCCTCAGAGATTGTTTGCTGTATCATCGCTCGGTTCTATGGAGGGGGGCAATTTTGTTTCGTTCCGTTCCGGTTTTATTTATTTCCCTACCCTCATCCAAATGAGACATGCGTTTGGTGTCCGCCAAGCCTCCTGCAATGGACCACAAGTTCTACAGGGATTGCAAGGAGACCTCAGTGCTTCTAGTCAGCCTCTGTGCCGAAGCACATCGCTCAATCTATCCGTGGGAGAGGCTATGGCAGGTTTTTAAAGGTAAGTAGCGCTTTGAGAGATGCGTTGATGATTTCGGGGGGTGGAAAGTTATGTCGTTTCAAGAACATACATAGCTCAGGTCTGCCGCGCGAACGGACGCAATATTGAGGGAGTGATTAAGTGTGGCATGAAGTCGGGTGAATGCTGGTTGGTAGAAAGCTGCCATCATGGCCCTGAATGTTAGTCACCCTTCAACATCCACCAATTACGCGTTTTTTTTCCATCATCCATCAAGTAAGAGTGCTCTGAATCAGTTGCATTATCACCCGGTACACATGGAACACGTAGTACTGTCAAGCCCCATGCCAACGTTGCCCCCAACCATAGTTGCTGCCAAACCCCCTGCGAAGGCTGCAGCCAAGCCTGCACCGAAACATGCTGTTGTGGCTTGCATTCCAGTATCTCCTGCTGCGCATGTTGAGCCCCGGTGTAGGTAATTTGAGTCCGGGAGCGTGGGGTGGAGGGTGATATGGTCTGGGGCAACGCACAGATCAATCAGATTACTCCTGTGAGCTGCCAAAATGTATGTATAGCATTGTACTGTTGCATGAACAGGTTATTGAGCCTGAACTCAGCAATTTGACTGTTTTCACTGTTTTGTTCCAGGGTTTGTCAGGATTTTCGTCCCCACATGCCAACCAGTAGCCCTCTGTATGTGCATGTATGGTTGTGTAGGTGCAACTGTGCACATGTATTTACATTTGTATTTGTGTCTTCATGTGTAGCAATTTACTCACATGCAGGTGTAGGTGTAGGTGTAGGTGTACAGTATGGTGTCAGTGTAGTTATGCTTAAGGTCGCATGTGTGCATATGTGCACAGGTGTGCACGTGTGTGTGTGTGTGTGTGTGATCTGTACTTTTAGAGGTGGATCCTTGTGCAGCGTTGGGCTGGACGCCTCATTTGGCTCAGGTCTGCTGAGGCCTCTTTGTGACGTTGTTTCCCTCCCTTCTGCGGAATCAGAACCTCTGTATTTTGCTGGCTAGGTATCCAGAGTGTTTGCTCTCCCGTGCCTCGTCACGAAAAGCGGGCGGGCGACATCCTCGGCCACGGTCTCCTCCAGCCCCCGTGGAACTGGGGCTGGTGGGGACGGAGGGGGGGGTGTTTTCGGCCTCCTGCGTTTGGGGGCTGGAGGGGTGGGGGGTTGGTGTGGGGACCTCAGCAGACCCGTAGAGATACGTGCAGGCCCTTGCAGGCGTGGTCGTTTGTGGGGCAGTTGTGCATGTGCAGCAAGTGGGCGCTTCCGGCGCGCAGGCACTGGGGTGCACACTTTATGGTGTCCCCGCTGACAGCAGTGGCGCACTCCCCTTTGCTTGAGTGTGCACCTCGGGCACGGTGGCAGGCCATGCAGTGGGCACAGTTGCAGTTGCGGTCTGCGTGCTATGTGGTCATCAGCGTGATGTCCCAGCGCACAGCATGCTTCAGCTGTGCGCCGAAGTCTCTTGCAGGTCGTGCATGCGTCGGCAGAGTGCTGGGCACACTTTGACGGATCAGCCGGCGGCGCCGGTGGTGGCGCCCTGTGTGTGTTTGCGCGCCTGCGTGTCCCGGTGTAGGGGCGCTGTGGGAGCTTCCCATCCCCTATCACAGGGAAGAAATCAGCTGCAAAGGAGGAGCAGCCCCCCCCCCCCCCCCTTTGGCAAAAGTGGTCTGCTCCGAGGACGGAGCCAGCCCCAACTGCAGATTCCCCTGGAGTGCACGCTGTAGTCGATGCTCCTCCACTTCCTGCGCTGTTCTGCGTGGCCTATGTGTGTACGGGCGCAGTTTGTGTATTCTGTTGAGACCAACCTTGGTGGCCCACGTGCGCTCACAGTATGCCGCTAACTGCTGAACGTGCATGTTCATGGCACTGCGGCAGGTGAAATAGGGGCGGCAGTTCAGGCCGCAGAGTGCCGGCCCCCCTAAAGGAACTAAAGAGCTGCAGCGTGTGACCACACGCGCTGGATGCAAATGGCCTTTGGTGACCAGGCGCTGCGCATTTGGCATTGCCAGTCGTAAGACCCGGCCTCTCTCTTGCAGTGAAAGGGTGGTGCCCTTAAATTTTGCCTGTGGAGCGTGTGGGAGGGTGCGTTGCGCAAATTCCTCAAAGTCCAGTGCGAGTTCCAAGAACGTCACCGTGCCTGGTTCAGGGGCCCAGTGCAGTTCCCTCAGCCAGCATAGCAGGTCCGCCAAAAAGGGCATTTGCCACTGCCATTCCACCTTCTTAGGGGTACGCAGAAGAAGTAACCCTTTGTCTTCCGGTCTGGGGAGGGGTCCCACCAGTTGGTGGTACGGGTATTGCCGAAGCTGCTGTGAGAGGCTCGACCCCATGAAAAGCATGGGGGATTGTGTGTCTCGTAACTTGCGGGCCTGCAAAACGGCTACTAACATATTGTGCAGAGCTGTCATGAATGCGAGCGCTGTCCCTGACTTGACGCTGTCTGTGTCTAGCTCCGGGGCTAATCCACAAAGTCGTAAACATGGGGGCCACTGGTCCATGAGGGGAAGGCCTGTGATCTGTGCTGCCGCCGTCCTGATGCCCGGCAGGTGGGTGTCCCGCACCGTACTCCAGGCTGAACACTGCCAAAAAATGTGCTCCTCGTTTTCCGGAGCATTGCCACAGTACGGGCACGTGGACGTGGCTCTCATGCCACGTTGATAGGCCCGGAGGGCTGTCCAGGTTGCTCCTGATAGGATGCCCCGCAGGATAGAGCGCTGTAACTCTGTGGCAAATGACGCTATGCTGGGCTGGACCAGGCGCCGGCATGTGGTGTAATGAGCCCCCGCGAAAAGGCGGGGACTCATGTGTGTGTGTGTGTGTGTTATGTGTGTGCGAGCTGTTAGTGGTTTCTTGATTGTCAAGACAGAGCAGCATTTTGAGCATTAACCTGTCAATCAATACAACGGGAATACCGTGCACGCAGTGTGCACACAGTGCGAAGTTTTGGATGTCAGCAAATACTCGGACCCTACTTTTGGCCCCTTTTGACAAGTTTTTGGTTCCATACTGGGGTCTTTTTTAGCTTCCTATGCATTTGGGATGTGGCACATTTGTCACCCCCTTTTTTGCCATTTTACATCCCGCATATTAAACTCCCCCCACTACGGGGACCGAGAAGGGAGGGGTGATGTAGCCATATTGATTTCTCCTCACCATGGGGACCCCGAGAAGGCAGGGGTGATGTAGCCATATTGAACTCTCCCCACTATGGGGATCCCGAGAAGGCAGAGGGGATGTCGCCATATTGATTTCTCCTCACCATGGGGACCTTGAGAAGGCAGGGGTGATGTCGCCATATTGAACTCTCCCCACTATGGGGACCCCGAGAAGGCAGACAAGTGGGCCCTTGAGACGGCAGGTACCCCCCCCCCTTTGTTGTTCCCCACCCCTTGTCGTTCCCCGGGGGGGGGGGGGGGGGTCACTTGATCAACCCAAAATCACCTCAAAGAGAGGTTATTAGATCGAGCGCAGGCGCGGGCGTCATATACCTCCCTTTTTGGGGGTCATTCGCGTAGCATACCCCAAGGCATGATATTGGATGTCCAACCCCTTGTAAAATCATTATTTTACCCAATAAGACAATCCCCCAATGGGTTTTTTGATTCTGAGGCCTCTATCCCCTAAAACCGGATAACACTTTTTGTAGGGTTGGGGCTGGGGGTGGGGGGGGGGTGTCAAAAGTTTTCGCTGAGAAGGCTCCAAGCAATGGGGAGACACATTTATGTCACATCCAGCACTGGTCGAATGGTAACGCACCTGGCTACAGAATTTTAGGTCGGCGGTTCGAATCCTGGTCGGTGGACGCCAGCGGCGGCGGCGGCGCCGCCATATTGGCCACACCGGGGGGGTTCAAACTGCCGACCAAAAGGTCTGTGGCAGCGTGCATTACCATTCGGCCACTGCTTATCCTGAGTACAGTAGTTCTCCCCACTGCTTGGACCCGTGTCTGCCACTGACAAAAAACCCAAAGTGTGTGTTACTGTCTAACTGACTGCTAGCCTGTCTAACTTACTGATTGGCTGACTGTCAGCCTCTCTTCGAGGTGCACTGCCGAAGGCAATAGAATTTTTCGTTGTGGCACATTGTGCTGTTGTGTGGGTGACTGTGTTTTCTGCTTGCGCCTGCCAAGCCTCCTACCAAGAAGGCAAAACCACCCCCCAAGAGTGGTGGGGGTAAAGCATTCCAGTGGAAGGTGGAGAGCATGTGCAAGAGTTCAAGGGTGAAGTGGAGCAGGACCAAGAAATTTTACACCGAGCCGGTCAAGGAGTAGGTCTCTGTACATTGGCAGCCCTTTGAACGCATCCTACGCTGAATTCTTCTGAATTCTGAATTCTTCTGAATTCTCCTACGCTGAGTTCTTTCGTTTTATCTTTCAATTTCTGTGCCTGCAAACGTGTGTGTACGGTGGTGGTGCGGTCCCCCAGGGGGGGGGCTGGGGGACCGTCACTTGGTGACCGTCCCAGGGTGGGGGGGGGGGCGTCTTCCCTGGGGTGGGGTATGATGTAGCCATGTTGAGTGACAAAGGAAGCCGGAGGCTTTCGCAAGCCCAAGGATGTGATTCCACCCCCGTCTGGTGGCAACATTGAGCCAACTATTGGCAGTGAGAATGCACGCCTTTGTGAAAGCAAAAATGACCGGTTGGCAAAGCAATTGGCAAAGGCAGCAAAATGTGCAAGCCAAAGGTCTCTTACCGGCTTCATGTCTTGTCCCCTTCAACCTGCAGCCGTCAACTCAAGTTCTAGATCTAGCTCTTCCGCGAGTTCCGAAACCTCAAGCAAAGCCCAAACCCAAGCCCAAACCTAAGCCGAAGAGGGAGAGGAACCAATCACGGAGAAAGAGATGCACTCGCATTTAGATAATCAGATCTTCTCTTATCTAATGCGTGTGTATAATAATATGGTGCATCCACTTCACCCTGACCCTAAAGATGTGAGGTGGTGGATCGTTAGGTGCTCCGCCAAGACAACTTGAAGAACGCAGTGTGTGCGGTGCACACGGTGCGCGGGCGGCACCCTTTTGGACTTTCAGGCTTACTGTTGGTTTCCCAACTTCCGCCGCCCCGAATAAGAGAAGACCTGCAGCGTTCTTGAAACGGAGGGACATGGTGACGTGCAGCGCCACATGCACATCAGGGCTCATGGGTGCAGCCATGCACACATGTCCTGGTGCACCGTGTACACCGCACGCACCACACGGGCGGCACCCTCAAAGGCCTTGGAATATCAGGGCCAGAATCGTACAAACTGCGCCCAGAATCCAGCAGCTGCATCAGAGGTGCACCCTGTTTCCGGATACTGACAGGTTTGTAGAGTACCCGGTCACTCTGAGACATACTCCCACAAGTGCTGTCTGGTGCGTGTCAGGTGCTATCGTGTATGTGTCCGGCGCGTTTCGGGTGCGTGTTGAGTGCATGTTGGGTGCATGGTGGGTGTGTATCGTGCACGCGCGGAGTGCCCTCCCATACTAAAATACACTGGCCGAGGAAGCAAATTGCTTGAAACGACATAACATACCTCCCAAATCCATCAACACCAGAAGGAAGGGGCTTCCTTGCAAGCCTGGTAAAACTCGTGGTGCAAGAGGCTTGGCCCTCAATAGGCTTGGCCTCCTATTCCCTGAGCATAGTAACCGCAAGGGTTCAGGTTTCAGAGCCCAGCTGAACAGATAGTATCTGTTCCGCTTTGCGCTTTGGGCTGTCTGTGCAACCTTGTAATGCAGAAACCGTCACTGTTATTGTCGAAGTGCACTGTACGTTTCATGGCAAGTGTGCATGTGCACACATGTCCATATTAACACACACAAATGGAAAATCCTGGATTACAAATATTCAAAAAAAAAATTTTTAAAAAATGTTGCATTCCAAAAAAAATGCTGAATTGAGGCTCAAAGAGGTGTTCATTGGGGGTGAGTGCACAGTGCCTGCACAATGCGCACGCTTTCGGGGCAACAATTAGGGGAATTTCGGAAAATCTATGGTGGCGGACATCCTTGACCGTCCATGGAGTGGGCAATGATGCACACCCAACATGGACAAAAGCTCCCAAAGTGCAACCAAGACCAACTCCCTGGCAAATTGGGGCCTGTTCATGCTTCGTGGCGAAAATACATCCAGGCTTGGGACTGGTGATCACCTCCAGGCAATTGTCGGAATGCATGGGATCTAGTGAAACTCTGAAGAATTTTCCTGCGACAATCCATTCATAGTGTACTGGTTGTGCAGAGCCCTCGTGGCTGCCAGTGACCAAATCCAGGGCAATTTGGGGAAAGAAAAAACACGTCACTATCCCTCATGGGGCACAAATACTTGAATGACATCTTTGGCTTTGGCATGCGCACTGCATACCCTTTGTTGTATCAGGCTCCCTAAAGCTGGGACAACTGGGTCAAAAAGCTTGTGTTACCAGAGCACAACGGGTTGACGCCGTGCAGCATTTGGATACATCTTGCACTATTTGCTTGTTCTACACACCATGCACATGCATGGTTGCTGGTGCTCATATTCAAGACTGGGCAAAACGACCCGCTCTTAGAAGATTCACCAACCAACCAGCAATGTCCAACTGCCAGCAGTTGCGGGTCAGATGTCGATTGACTTTTCAACTGTTGTCGGTTACACTTAACCGTTGTCTGTCTGGAAGGTCTTGCGCTGAGGGCTCCATGGGACTGCACATTTTCTTTCTCGTTGACGACAATAGTGCACGGGAAGGAAGGATATCCTATTGAAGAGCTTAGCCCGTGGGCTGAGTGCCTTGCCCTTCCATCCGGACACCTCTTAGTGAGTTGCCATGATGATAGCTGGAGGGACTCTATGCCTGTGCGACTAGAGGCTCCCCCTGCTCTGACAGTCAGGTTTGCTCGCGTGTGGCCTGTCCGTGTCCCTCCACAGTCCCTTGCTGACAAACGCCCGCCAGACGCATGCTGCACAGCATTGTGTTGTGCATGGGAAAGACTTCCTGCACCCATCCCCTGGCCTGACCTGGTCACTCAACACAGTGCCTCATCCACTGCCCAGCTAGTTGTGCCTCCCTTTCCTGCAGCAGGGGGGAGATGGGGTGTAGCTGCTCCAGCGGTTGCAGAACCAACAGGACGTCACACTGTTGCATCACCGTGGTGTCATCCTCAATGTGCTCACAGCCTGGTGGTTGCGGTTGCAAAACCAACGGGACTGCATAGGGGTCCCCAGGGGGAGGCACTTTGGTACCAGAGGGTAGTGGTCCGGTGTATCTCTCTCACTCCCCCAAGACGTTGCTGCCGATCAACAATGCAGCCGTCGGCAGTGCACTACGCCAGCTTGAGGTGACTGCTGGTGACCACGGCGTGAGGTCAGGCCTATGTCCTGGAGCAGCAGCAGTGCGTGGATCGGCCGGGCTGGAAAGGAGGCTCCGATGCTCTGCCACCAATCCAACCATTCAATCAACGTGCAAGCTTGCCACTTCCCACTTGTGCTCGCTACCAGCGGCAATGCGGTCCACAACAATGGAGGATCCAGCTCTGCACCGAGCTGGGCACTCAGGCGCGCAATGGCCGATTGCAATCAAAGCATCAGAGGGGTGTGAAAAAGTCTGCGATAGCTGCGCAGTGGCCTGCGTTTGGCATCATTGGTTCAACAGTCTGTGGCGCATGCTTGGCCAGATAGCACTGAGGGGACAGTGTGCGCAGCGCAGAGCACTGTGGTTGAATACGCCTCAAGGGCACTCGGCAAAAAAATTGGGCCATGATGTCAGGGTTTGAAACAACCAGCATAATCGTGACCCTATGCCAGACTCAATCAGTTCAATCTGTAACTCCATTCTGCACCACACACTTGAACCAGTTCTGCACCGAATGTTGCCTTGAGGTCACCGTGATCCCATGGCTATCGAATGTTTCCTGGGCAGACTGGGGAGGCGTTTTCGCACAGCGCGCGCACAGCGTCAATTACTACAGTGTTTATCCCGGTAATACCCCTGAAAACCACCCACCTACAGAAGCATGCATGCTCAATTCCAAAACAGGGCGGCAGTGTTGCAGATCTGGATGGACTTCTTCCATGTTCTTCAAGCGGCGGCGAAGGACTGCGGTGGGGTGGTGAATTGGCACTTGGGATGGCAAAGAAAATGGAGTCCATTTTGCACTACCAATTCACCACCTTGATTGCATCTTGGAAATACTCCAAATGGACTAATCCTTCTGGGGAGAGCCCCAGCACTGTGGCAGCAACGCGCACCCCGTTAGAGCGGGTGTAGAACACCTTGTCTGCAATATTGAAATCCATGGTGAATGCAATAGAGGGTCTGAGGACATGAGGGGCAAAATATGATGTCCCGCAGCGGACACCCCGAGAATGTATCAGCACAAAACTGGCTCAGGGTGCCCGTTTGCAAAGGTACACACAAGTAGGGGACGGGAAACAATTATGTACAATGCCAACGGCACACTATGGCAAGGCTGTGTGGGTGCCCATGCCAATCATACACCCAAAAAACTGGCTACTGGTGGTGGAAAATAGCCAACTTTTCGCACAGCGCGCGCACAACACATGGTGCGCACCCTGGGTTAGAACTCCGCTCACCCTCAACCCCGTCCCTGCTCAAAGAAATTGGGGGGGGCGGGGGTTTGAACCATCCAGGTGATGGTGTCTTGGTGAATTGAGTGGTTGTACTTCGGCACATAGACCAACTTAAAGAAATGAGCTTCCATGGAAGTAGCACGCCCAAAGGGCCTATCGGGACCAGATAGGTCAAGAGAAAGGGAGGCAGTGGCATGAGAGGAGCACAGGCAGCTGGCACAGCTGCAGAGGAGACTGTAGTGCCTAATAATTTGTTGTTGCAAGAAATGAGGACACTCCCACTCAACTCCAATGACCCTTGTGCCAACAAAGTGGCGATAACCCTGTGCCCAGCACTTGAGGCATGACAACTACGCTATATTATATGAGCACGGTGACTACACACCGCTGGCCATGTGCCTTGCCTTGTGAATGCCTATTGACACAGCCCAACATCTGCCATCCCTATGGTACACTTTCTCAGCTTCGGATACGAGCTGGTACAGGAATCGGGTGTTCTGGAACACACACTATATGCAGGACTGGCGCAATCCCTCTGATGCCACACTCTCGTCACTGGTCAGAAGCCCTTCAGACCCAGACTCACTTCCATCTTCTGTCGGACACTCACAATTTTTGGAGCTGAAGAACGGACACTGAGACATTGAGTGGACAGGGATGCCCAGCCCCGCACATGCAGCGGTCATGGAAGACACAAAAGCCTGCGCAGCGTCATAGCCACGGGTGTTGTGTGTTATTATGTGTTTCACCAACATCTGGCGCCCCCACTCCAGCACCAGGGTGTGTTGCGTAGACATGACGATAATGCTGGGCAAAGCTTTGTACTTCAGCCCATTCACTGCCTCGCTCAAGTGAGGCTGTCCAACAAGAAGAGAACCTTCAGGCACTGCGTCAAACACGTTGAAGGAGCCGTCGGGGAAAGGGAAAGTCTCGTCAAGAATGCAAATGCGTTCCCAATCATGAGCAGCCCCATGACTTTTGAAGATGTGCTGCTCGATTTGGGTCTTCACCAACTGCGCTGCTTGCAGCTTCAGCCCAGGAATACGGTTAGCCATCGAGAGGAAGAGCAGATCGGCTTCATTTACAGCCGCAAATTCCACGAATCGGACTGCTGCGTCGCGACCCTCCTCATCTGACGGGAAACCATAGGGACCGATGGCCACCACCACAACTAAGCGGCGGTGTGCAGGCCGGTCCCTGAAAGTGGCGATCAACGGTGGAAGCCCATTGCAAAGCTCCAGCAGGCTGGTGATGGACTCGAGCTTCTGCTGGTGCAGGGCCTTGACCGCTCGTAGCTCCCGCTTGTGCTGCTGCTGCAACTGCGCCAATTGCCTCTCTGTGACCGTCATCTCGTGCCCCAGTTGCCTGTTGGCCTTCTGCAACTGCGCGGCGCGGACCTTCATTTCCTGCAGGATCGCATTCTTCTGCTTCGCCAGGGACCTCTTTACGTTGCGCAGCCTTGATCGCTCCTCCGCACATTCTTCATCCAACTTGGCCAGGCATTCGGCACCTTCCTCCTCGAGCACTGAGGCAAGGCCTTGATTGCATCCCGACTTGTACAGATAGTTCCGGCACTGGACGGCTGTAGAGAAGAGCAGCTTCCTGTGGTGGCATGCGATTTGGCCATCTTCGTATCTCTCCCACCCCATCTTCGGCTCATCACAATCACCAAACTGCGCTAAATACTTTGCAGCTGGCTTTTGATGGTGCGTTTCAGAATCTGTCTCGGTATTGAGGGAGGACAATGAATCATCACACAGTGGCTGCCTCGGGCTCATCGCCCTTGCGTTTGAGGTGAATCGATCAGATGGTCGACGGGGGCTCAGATCTTGGACGCCATAATACTGTTCCACGGGACAGCCACTTCCTCCTGCGTTGTCACTTTCGATGTAGCAAAATGCGTAGTCGCCGGGAAAACTGTAGGGTTGATGCGTCATGAGGGTTTCATGGCAGATTGGTTCTGATTCCAAAGAACTGGCGGCATCAGGTTCGTCACCTTGAGGAGGGGAAAAGGAGCTGAATTCTGGTGACGGTGAGGGGCACTGCAATGGAGGACAGAGTGTTGTTGGGGGGGCAGAACATGGGCAACCGCTGGGTTCGGCCTGAAGATTGCTCGCAAGAACCATAATCTTCAGTGAAAGCTGTTTCTGAAATCAGAGAAGTAAAGACCCTGAGAAAGAAGGTACAAGAGGATTTTTAACGGCAGACCCTCCCAAAAAAATTTGCGCAGAAAATAGCGAACGCACTGACGATCTTAGAGACGATGCATTGTGTTAATCACAAGCGTGTAACCTACGTGCAGCATCTTCTTCGAACAGGCCAAGTGGATTGGGCATCTTACATAGAGTTGAAGAACGTAATGTTGACATGTAGGAGACTACAGCAAACGGTTGGGCGCAAGCAAACACAACATCACAACATGGACGAGGTTGTATATATTGGTTGTCCACGGGGAACTGTATTTTTGTGCGAGAGAGCGAGAGAGCAGAACAGTTGTCCCCTTTGAGGGAGATATAAGCGCGGTGCGCGCGGTGCACCACGCGGTGCGCGCGCGGTGCATTGGTTTTCCACGTGCGCGTACAACCTTTTCTTTCCCCTTGTGCTGTTTTCTGCACCTCACCACTATTTGCCCCTCCCTTGTCGTGCGCAATGTGCGCTATGAGCCGTACGGCCCTTGGGACCACTTCCCAAGTGGCATTTTCGGGCAGCCAAAGGCCACGAGACGTCGTGGTTCAGATTCCGATTCCAATTCGGACTCGGATTCGGATTCATCATCCTCAGGCTCGTCACTTACGTCTGCTGATGAGGAGGAAGAGGAGGCTTCCTCGTAGGTGACACCGTGATCATCGAAACGCGAAACGCACCGATACGGTTACTTCCTGGGCTTGGGCACCCCAAGAAGTAACACTCCGAAACGCGAAACGAGTGCATTGAGCACAGCGAGCACACCCTGAAAAAATGTGAAAAATGCAGGAAAGGATTGGTAGAAACCTAAGCGCGGTGCGCGCGCGGTGCACCACGCGGTGCGCGCGGTGCGTATATCTCCCTCTTTGCTCACAGGTGGTACTTCTGCACCTTGGCATCCCTCATGCCCGCGCCAGCTTGCCTCACACGAAATCTTTCCCAGGAAGATGAAATTGTCAGGGTGCTCACCACCACGAATGTGACGCAAGGGCAAGGGAATCTCCACGCCGAAGTGTTACACATAAGTCGTGCCCGACATCTTAAGACGTTTTGCACTTTGGGGAATAATGAGTATGGCTTGGCACTATGGTCTGTGGGCAGGGCTACCTGGTCCCTTATGCAGGAGAGGCCACACCTGGGGAACCTCATACGCATGCCTAGGCCATGCTTCGGTTTCTGGTTGCTACAACCATGGCCTGGGGGCCGAGGGCATGCTTCCGTGTGGGCAATTGTTTCTGTGTGGGCCAGCCGTGGATGATGACTCATATTGCAAGGATTCCATGGCAGTCCTTTGCCATGTCCGCCAATCCATGAAGGAAAGGCCCTATGAACTCACTTGCCACACAGGTCTCTAATCATTGTTCACAAATCGCAGGGCACTTGCGTGAGCTTGGTTGTTTACAAAAACGGGGTTGTTGAGTAATAAGTACCCTCATGGACTATGTTTGTCTCATGTGCCCTGTGATTGCAAATGTGTTGCAACCGCATCGGCCATAATCCATGTGACTGTGTTGACTGCCAGCATAGCTCCCCTTGGCCTAGTAGGAAACTCTGGAGGACGCCTATTCTTGGGGCTGGTTGCCAGTGGCCCATGAGATCCGTGCAGGTGCCTGCGTTGTAAGTGCATGGTTGTGTCTCCTGGTCCGTTGCAGGCCGTGGCTTTTGGCACAACTGCTCAGCCCTGCATTTGGTTCATGGCAACACCATGGCACGCTGGAGTTTGCTCATGTTGTCTGTTTGCCTGTCTGTGGCAGTGCCTCGTCACCACAACCTAGAGGTCTTCCCCCCCCTCCCCATTCCACTGGCATGGCCTTATCTTATCTTATCTTATCTTATCTTATCTTATCTTATTTGCCTCCTCACCGTGATTTGGGTGAAGTGCAAGAGGATGTGCGTATTGGCATGCAAGTCCTCATGGGACCCCAGCCAAATGTCATGCACAATCTTCCAAGACCAAAGGCGGGCGAATAAATGTTCAACCCGTGCTGGATAATGACCATGAATATCATTATCCGTCTTTTGCAAGACAGTCAATGTCTTACAGCCAATGAAAGGGACATGTGAATGCAATCCTCTTACACACGCACTTAACACCTTGAGGGGCCACACCGAAGCGTGGGAGCGTGAGAGCAACAACACCGGCGACGACTGGCCCAAAGTAGCCGAATTTTCGGACATCAGGGGCACAGTGCGCACAGCGCACAGTGTGCCCCCAAAGAACTTTGGGAACAGATCTTTTCGCAGTAGGTCAACCACACCATTTTTCGCACACCGCGGAAATTTGTCATGTGGGCCGCCGGTGGCTACATTTTTGCCCCACATTTCACATTCAAGGATTGTAGGCATTCCATGGGTTACTTCTTGCGTTGTTTAGCTTCAACACCCGGTGTTGACACGCTTTTCCGCTCCGTAGCTTGTGCGCTACCCGGGATTTGCCGTATTGTGGGTTGCGGGTGCATTGCTGCGGGTCTTGGTGAGTTTCTTGGAGCACCCTGGAGCCTGGACTTCCTCGCTGGAGGATGGAGTTGAGGACGAGGATCCTGAGTTTCCGCTTGACGGACTCAAATTGCTCTGAGACTTGGACTGAGGAGGACTCTACCAAGCTAGTACTGTCCTCTTGGATGGTCTCTCCCTCTTCGCTCTCCTCATTGACATCCTTGCTTTTGTGCTTGCCGATCGAAATACGTGGCATCAGCCCGCCGTTGCCCCCGAAACATGTCACCATGTGACCAAGAAGCAACATCTGTTGTACTTGTTAATGGTTGGGCGGCCACCTTGATGACAGTAACACACGAAGCACACTAATTGGGTCCGTGGGAGGCGGTGTGTTGAAGCTGATACGCCTGCCTATGCCTTGACAACCCAGCCGGAAATGTCATAATCACGGGTGGGCCGTCTCCTCGCTTTTGTACGCGACTCCCCCCCCCAAGTAGAAATGGGCCGAAGGCCCCCAGGGGGGTCGTGAAGCAACGGATACTTAGCTACCATATGACCCCCGTGAAGGCCCCCAGGGGGGGGGGGGGGGCATTGGAGGGGGGGTTCAGGGAGGGGCGATGGGGGGGGGGGGTTCAGGGAGGGTCAGTGGGGGGGGGGGGTTCAGGAAGGGTCAGTGGGGGGGGGGGTCCAGGTGAGGCGATTTGGGGTGGTGGGGGGGGGGGGCACAGGCTCCCGTTACCTCCCCTTGCCCTGCCTCTAGGGTGAGAGCTAGGGCTAGGGTTAGGGCTAGGGTTAGGGGTAGGGTTAGGGTCACCGAGCTGGTGGAACCAGTCTTGGTTTTATAACCCTTTTTAGTGTCTAGGGTGGACCTACCAGGTTTAGCAGCAAGCAAGCAAGCAGGAAGCAAGCAAGCAGCAAGCAGCACGCGCGAAATGGCTAAAAATCAGAACTCCGTCGTGGTGCTTCAAATTCGGGTGAAATTTTGGTGGATGATACCTATGGGTGTGAAGTACAATCACACAAAGTTTGAGCAAGTAACTCAACGGTGGCGGCCGGGAACGGGATTCGCAAGTGGCGGACCTCACTTTCAAAAACTGCAGTTTAGGGCCAAAAACAGCCATTTTTGGGCCAAAAAAGCCCTGGAACACATTCAAAACGGCCAAACGAAGGGAAGCTGTGGGTACAATCCACGTGCGGCTTGACTTCCCCGTGTCAACGAGCTCTTTGCGGCCCTCTAACTCCATGATATATCCCGGAAACGGCCCAAAAAGGCCCCCAGAAGCTCCAACTGCCGACAGCCACAAACCAAGAATAGGCCATATCTTTGGCTACATGGCTCAAAATGCGATTCCGAGGGCACCTACTCCACCCGCAACCCCCCACTTTTTGTGGTTTCCACCCCTTAGAATTGCCCAAACGGACGCCTAGACCCCAATACCTAGGCCCACTAGGCTGCGGCAAGCTGCAAGCCCAAGCCCAAACAGGTTGGTGCCCAAATGGGTCAACAGGGTCTAGTAGGGGCAAAAAGATGACTTTTCTCAAAAATGATCCTAGACCATGTGCGACGCTAAAACAAGTGTTTTTGGACCGTTTTGAGCTTGTGGTGGCCCATTTTGGTCCTCCGACAATCCCAAAATGCCTTGAAAATGGGCTGTTTTGGTACCAAAAACGGGTCAAAAATGGGTCAAAAACGCATTTTCCAAACCTCATCCTGGACCATTTGGGGTGCACAAACGGGTGAAATGAGCCCATTTTGAGCCCATTTTGGGGCATTTTGGCCCCTCAGAAGTCCAAAAAGCCTTGAAAGTGGGCCCCGTGGTGATGGGGTCCACTTGCAAGCTGATTTCACTTTGTCAAGAGCCATCAATGTGTGAATCATTCTTGATGTCCCTCACCAGTCATAGCTGATGTTCCCTCCCCCACCAGCTCGGTCCCAATATTCAGTCTTGATTAGGGTTAGGGGTAGGGTCATGGGTAGGGTTAGGTGTAGGGTTAGGAGCAGGCTGAGGGTTGGGGTGGGCGTTCGAGTCAAGGTTGGGTTCAAGTATAGCGTTGGGGTGCTCCACCGCCTGGGCGGGGAGGGATGCTACGTGGGCAAGGGGAATGAAAAAAAATTTTTCAGGCGCCTTCGGCGCCACCATATGTATGGCCGGTAGCTATTGACCCTTGGTAACTAAGTGGGCCCGGAGGGCAGGGAGGGGGGGGGGGGGGGTCGCGTACCTAAACCGAGGAGACGGCCCCCCCGTGGTCATAATCAGCAATGTAGGTCATCGGGCGGCTCCGCTCAAAGTGCACCCGGATGTTCAACGTAAAAGGCGTGGCCTTGCAATCAACCACGGACACCGTCAAGGCACGTTCCAACAATGCCGGTCACATTCTGACAAGGCGAGGCATACTTACATGTGCTTCACACCGTCTTGCCACCAAGCTTGGTTTTGCACTACGCATTTGTTTGCCCACAGAGCCATAAGCTTCAACGTCCCTAGGCTTGTCGGCATAGGGCATAGGATCTCCACATTGCAAATGTGCTGCCGCCACATGATCAAGCATCTTCTTCACGGACAGAGTTGCCTCACAAAAGAAGTAGTTTTTCATGTTTGGTGGAGGCCCCAAACTTGTGTGGTCCATGCTCGGGTATGGAGTACCGTGCAAATGGGGGCAAGCACGATACCGGTAGTGGTATTGATAAGACATTCACTTGGACGGAAAGCCCCGCCCGTCCATTCAACTTGATGTTTAGGTTCACAAAGTTTGTGTAACAGCCCCCCCCCCCCCCATTGATATCACGCGCATGATACTATTTTGATTTATGATATTATTTTGTGCGTGATATTGCGTGATAATATTCCAACACGTGTTTTTTGCGGCAGATATTGTCATGGCGTCCGGTGTGTCTCACATAGAATGCAACTTGTTGGCTGAAGCACGGGACCATTATGAACTATTTTTTGAAGATGCTTATGAAGCAGCAACGGACAATGATGAATCAAATGTGTAAGAATTTTCATCACATGATGATGCTAATGCTGTCGATGCTTGGAAGTTTGATGATGTTGATGCCGATCTAGTTGTGCCTAACAGCGATGAAGGTGCTTCTGTGATCCCCAAACCCGGTGCTCTTGCTGCTAATGGTGATCATGGTGATGCTAAGAAATTTGATGATGCCAATGCTGGTTGCAAGGAAGCTCCTGCTGCCCCCCAAACTTGATGCTCTTGGTACTGATGGGGAGTGTCTCCCTCAGGCTGCTGAGTCCGCTGCCACTACCAAGGAGGTTGAAAAAACCAAGCGCTTTGAGAAAATGGGAAAAATTTTTCACTGTGGACAAGTTTCACACAAGAGGCAAGGCAGCAAAGCAATGGAATATTGTTCCATCACTATGGCCAAGGTTCCACAAATTCATTGGGAAAAAGGACGAGACGCAACCCCCTAGTCCGTGTCAAGCGCCGAGCCGTTGCATTGCTCTGCCCAAATGAAGATTTTTCAACAATTCGACGCACTATGTGGGACCTCACAAATGAACAATTGAGCAAAAAAAATGAACAAAATGGAGGGACTGGTTTTGTCCCGAACTTCAAAACGCATCACCGGTGGCGGTCAAGCAGTGTTGTACCGACAATACGATGTTCCTTTGTATCAATAGTTTTTGACATGCTGTGCACAAACCCCGCCTATGTCTGCACACGTGCTAAACGACGAAGCCCTTCGAGTGGCTGAATCCTAGTTTTCCGCACATGGTATGGGGTGCCATTCAGGGAGTCTAGGTTTCGGGACACAAGTTGGGACAAGGTCAAGGAATGGGTTGGGGACAATTACTGGTCCAGGGTGCCAAGGGTAGTAAAAACACCGCCCACGGACCTTTGTGGGCGGTTGGGCGGCTGTTTGGAAAAATTGGTAATTTTCTTTCCGTTTTTGACTGTTTTTTGGCGTTTTTTTGTGTTTTTTTTGTGTAAAAAATTGTTTTTGTACATCACTATGACCTCTAATGCATTTCCCAGGGCAATTCAAAGGTTCTTTAAAGGTTCACAGGATGGTGTCACTCAAAAGCTCAACCAAACAACAACACAAAACAGAAAGAAAACACTGTGTTGCGGTTTGGTTGCTTCGGCCTTGTGACCCGAAGTGGCGTTTTCCCACCATTTTCAATCGTTGCTTTGGCATGTGCTGGTAGTTGTGTGTTGACATATTCATGTACCGCGGCATTCAGGGTGTTTTTTTAGGTGGGTTTGCCCAAGGACTGCTGGGTGGACGTTATCTCCTAGTTCGCTCTGGATGGTCATTGTTATTTCCGGTTGCGTTTTGGATGCTCACTGTTATTTCTTGGTGTGCTCTAGATGGTCATTGTTCCTTCCTATTGTGCTATGGATAGTGACTGCTGTTTCCTGGTGTGCTCTGGATGGTCACTATTATTTCCTGGTATGCTCTGGATGGTCATTGTTATTTCCTGGTGCGCTCTGGATGGTCACTGTTATTTCCGGGTGCGTTATGGATGGTCATTGTTATTTTCTTGTGAATTCTGGATGGTCACTGTTATTTCTTGTTGTGCTCTGAATGGTCACCGTTGTTTCCTGCTGCGTGCACAAGAGGCAAACACAAGGCAAAGCACTGAAACTGCACCGATAAAAAAAAAAGATTGTGCACGGGCGCACCTGCCCGACAACTAAGACAACTAACAACTAATGTCTGCCTCAAATGCTGCCATCCATCGCCTCGCGGAATGCCAGGTCGGCACCGTGGCAATTTGCGTGCACTAGCACCGATACAGCGCGGCCCGGCACCTCCATCGCCAACTTCTGCAGCAAGCCGCAAACCCTGTTTCCGGTGGACTGCATAATGGTTGCCCCGTCCGCGCAGTACCAAAACACTCGGCGGATCCACTTGTCCACAGGCAATCCAGCGCGCAACATCACGTGCTTGTATGCTGCCACAATCGCTACCGCGGTGCCCGCTTGCAGGTCCTGCAGGCCGAGGAATGCAGTATGGCTCCGGCATGCACGCATTGTTCGCGTGCACACCAACTCTTGCTTGTTGGCGGCGCGATCAGTGGGGCTATCCGAGGCCAATGCGAAGAAGGCGGAGTGCAGCACCTACTCTCCTCCGGCGGCGCAAATGGGACGAGCAATGGCATGCGCAATCTCAAGTGCCGCCGCTGGTGAGCAGTAGGCAGGGGCCACCTGTCCACCCACAAGGGTAGCGGTTTCTGCGTCGGCCGCGAGCTAGGTGAATGACCCGTACCGCTTTACCAGCCGGTAAACCATATGGAAAACGCCAAAGATGGCTTGGCGCACTGGTAGGGGCAAACAACCAATCACCGTAGCGGAATCACCACCGCTTTCCCACAGCGCCATAGCCACCGCATGCACACCCGAATTTCTGTGGGCCACTACGGCACCCTTGCGCACCTGAGGCGTACCATCTAGCCAAACCTTTTGTAGCCCCATTTGGGGATAGGCTCCACAAGCGAGGCACAACATGACGCGGTTTTCGAAATGCAGCCAGGGGCGGCCCACCTTCCATTGGGGATTGACCCGGCGTCTAACCTGCTTTTTCGTTGGTTGCGGTGACAGTCGTGGTTTCGGAGCACACACCTTGCAGATCACTTCCACGCGACAAGGAACCTGCAGTGTGCATGCGGCATGCACCCGGTGCTTGCATGACTTGCAGGGCCGCATGGCATCCCTTGGTGGGGAGTTGCACACACGACACACACAGTCGAAGCATTTGGCCCCTTGTGTGCACAGTGCATGCACCTGCGGGCCACAGCCGGGGCACGAAACAATGTCGCCGAGCAGCTTCTCCCCACAGCAGCCACATGCCACCAACTCAGATGCCGGGGTAAAAAATGTCAACACACCACCTTGGCGTTGTCCGGAATCTGGTCCCATGTCGTCGGAGGTAGCGGGAGGTGACGGGACATCCGCATCAGGTGAGGTAGAACGGAACTGCCAGCCATTGCGCGTCTTGGCATTCTTGGCCGCACAGGAGACTTGGGTGGCGAGCAACTCAATACCTTGCTCCTTTAGGTGAGCGGTGGCGTCGGCAATGGACGGAAAGTAGGCTCCCACCTACTTCGGGGCATAGCCACACAGGAGGCATGGACTAACAAAGGAAGGATGGACTAACAAAGGAAGGATGGACACATGGGTCAAACAAAACGCAAATGCATGTGACAACGAATAATACCACCGGACCCTTTTGTTAACTAACAACCTTCTTATTTGTCAGCCATTGTTCTCATTAGCGCACTTGCCACGCACCCATTCATGCGCATTTGCTTTTTTCGCACTGACAATGGGCAGTTCCTTTTGTTAACTAAGACGTGACATTACAACATGGCGGGATGAAGGAAGGAAGGAGGACGACGTGGGTAAGCCGATGAACCTGTTCAGACTGGTGCCAAATGCGAACAAAAAACAACAATTTTGTCAAATTGTGAAAGTTCTACTTTTCAACGGACGCCGGAAAAGATGGCACATGCGCAAAAATAGTAAAAAAAAAAACACCGAAAAACGCCGGGAAACGGGGGAAAACCGGGGGTAAAACAAAAAAACAAAAAAGCGTTTTTTTTTCATTTGACCACGTGGCGGGGCACCTATTAGGTTACCCCTTCACGGTTCTAGGACAGGCTTTGGTGCCCTGCCTGAGAGTGACGTGTGACACGTTCAAAGCGGGGTCTTGCATACCGTCAGGGATAGGCACTGGGCAGCGGTTGCCGTCAAATTTCTGGGACACGGTTTTTGGCCCAGCTTTGGGACAAAACTCTGAGAACAGGTGCAATGCGGTTGGCGACGGTTTTGCTTCAGTCCGGCCTAGAACCAAACTGCAATGGGGTGCAGGTCAGGGTATGGGTTTGGCAAAAGACATGAGATTGCGAGGGTCATTTGGCATAGGACAGCCAAGCAGGCTTAATGCGGAGCTGAATTCCAAGGGAAGTAAGGAAAGATGACAACAGCGTGCAAAATCATCCACATAGCCCTTTGTGCCTACTCACTCGATACAAGATTCGTAATGAAGGGGAAAACAATCCTTTTTTTTGTATGCCTTTGTTCCATTTGATCGATGTTGATCGAGACATTTCAGTCCACAACACTGAGATGAGGATTCACTGTTGAAGAGCACCAGACCAATGTACACTCCAATATGGGGATGCACCGAGTTAGCAAAACACGGGATCAGAAGAAGAGGCGAGGCCATTCAATAATTCAGTTGAAAACCCAACCAAGTTGGACATCCAGCAACACACATGCAAAGAGCAACGTGAAACAAAACAAAACAGTGAGTATACAACCACATGTGGTGCCGTGACGTCCCCTCAGCCCTCGTATCTCCATTATTGAAATGCAAACGGGTCACAGCCCCCGCGCCGCCCCCCCAAGGCTGCTCTCCCTAACTAAATTGATGAGTTCATGCGCACACGTTTTATCAAGGCCGTCACGGATGCGGGTTCTGGGTGGTGCCCCCAAACATTGGTAATGCCAAAGCTAAACAGCACCAAGCACACGAATGACATGAATGACGACATCATCACCCACCAACACCCGCTTTATAGCCTCAAATTCAACTTCAATTCTCCTTGGTCATCGTTGGTTTTTTTCACGCTTCACTTTAGTTTTCTGGCCCTTTTGCCCCTAAGGTTGCGCTTCAGAGTACATCCATGCCAGGGCACTCAGTCAGTCGAGCAACATGTTGGGCAAAATGTAAATGGCTCACCCATTGGCAAGCCCGAGGAAGTCTTTCATTTTTGGGGGGTTTTGATCATTTCCTTGCACCGCCGCTGTGCCAAAAAGTTTGCCGTCAATATACGGCTCAAAGTCGGCATCCCTGTCCCGTTTGAGGCAATCCGAAAAGCTTGAGGAGCAACTTTGATACCCGTTGGCAAGACGTTCCATTGGAAACTCCCAAATGGTGTAGAAAATGTGGTGTACTTTTTGCTGTCCTGGTGCAGGGGCATTTGATGGAATCCGTCCTCAAGATCCACAATGGTCCACAGGTGGTCCCAGGACTGTCTTATAGGTTGGTCCTCAATGACTGGCAGTGTAAAAACGTAGGTTTCTTATCATTATTCTTATTATGCGTGTTGACATAGCGGAACTCTATGACATGACGCCATTGACCATTGGCCTCCCTATCGGCCTCCTTTTGTTCATCTAGAAGCCTCTGCGCTTGGCTAACAACACTACCACGCATGGTGGTGTCTTCCTGCACCCCTGCCGGGTAAGCCACCTACTCATGACATCCCCCTTGGTATAGTTCAACCCAATGTCGAATCTACCTCAATTCGCGCCAACGCCCCCAACACCCAAAGGGCCCTGACATGGTAATCAGGTCTTCCTTATGCCACTCCAATAGAGCCTGGTGGTTTGTGTAGACAATACCAACCTGTCCCCCATCAACACACGGTGCAAACCTTCAGAGGACAGTGACCAAAGCATATGTTTCCTTCTCTTGCATGGAGCAATTAACCTGCCCATTTTTGGAGCTTGGAGGAAACTTCGTGCTCAAGGACAGCCCCCATCGCAAAATCGATGGCATCCGTGTGCATCCGGTAGGCAAGGAGGCTAGAGCATAAGTGCAGCATGGGGATGAGGTGCAAATTCTTCGACTCAGTGTCGACTAGATAACCCACATGAACCGTGGCTTCGAGGCAGATAGAGCATTATACAATAACCGGCAGGAGACGAACCCCCCCTTCGGAGACCCCTCCCACCTATTCAGCGGCCAAGAACATCAAAGGCTGATTACTTTTCATGAGAAACCCTCCCCTCCCGTGACCTCCGCCGCCTTCAGGCTTGCGTGAGCCGGCCCGCACTGTAGGCCTTCGGTGAGGGCTGGCAGACCAAGCAAAGCCCTTCAGAAAAAAAACATCAAACCAGGCAGGTATGCACCCTTGAACCACCTTTTGGGCCCGCTTCGGAGGTTCGCATGAGTCAGCGTGGTATTACAATTCCATTGGAAGGCCTCAACCGTTTTACTCACCCCCGCATGCGGGTAAGTGTGCACTGCCTGCATCACGTTATGAATGAGGATGGCCAGCACCCATACCCATCCATCACAGCGAGCTTCGCCATGATGCGAACCTAGCCTTTAGTCTCGCGTATGCAAAATCTTTTCTTCCACACGGTACGTGCAGTAGGGAGCAGTAGTGGGGTTAGCCTAGTAGTGGTGAACCCTATCATTGCCGCTGCAGAGGGGGAAACTTTTCGGCAAGAACGCGTTGTTCATTAGGAGAGACCTATCCCATAACAACTTTGGCACTGTGTGAATGTTGCGCTGCGTGTCCCGCCATTCTTGCCTATCTGCATGCAACTGCTCCCAATTTGCCATCCTAAACCCATTTCTCGTTGGCTGATGCATGCATGGACAAAACATGGGTGTTCGGCAACAACTTCAGTGTGCTTTCATTTTGATGGACCCCCGCATACTGCAAAAGGCCACATTGGGGCAGGAATTTCCGGTACTGTGTAAGCAACACTTACACCAACACCAGTGTCTTCATTGCTCCAAGCAACAGAATGTTTTCTGAGGGCCGCCAATGATAATTTTTTTTCGCCACAGGTGGCTGGCCCAACATCATATCCCCCCCCCCCTTTTTAGCCATTTTGGCCCAATTCGGCTTTTGCTTAGTTGACCCATCACTGCGTGCCTCCCCGTGACAGTCAAATAAGGGGGTTTACACAATACTGGTGATTTGCTATGATGCTGCAATGAGCCAGTTTCATTTCAGAAGACTATCCCTCAACGTTCAATAATGAACTCTCCCCCTTAAGGAAAGGGTGAGGGGGGAGGGTCCCTCACCCTTGGATGCTCCAAACTCCACCTTTCGGAGTGCTTGCGGATGGAATTCGGGGGGGGGGCTGCTGGACCAGGTACGCTCGGTCTGTTCCTCCGTGCTCTTTGTTGTTTTTGTGCATGTGATTGCACTTCCTTTTGACGTCCGGTCCCAGTTTCTGCTGAATGAGACACAGCAGTCCTCCACATTGCCTGCCACGCTCCCATCTGAACACGCTGTGTGCAGGGTGGCGCAACGGAGGCGAAGGACAGACCGGCGATATTTAAACCGCTGCAGTGTTCCTATGGAGCCCGTAGTACCCTCAGTGCCCTTAACCCCTTCAGTGCCCATAGCGCAGAAAGTCTCTTCACTACGCTGCTTCTGGATCCGTCCCCCTCGCACTGTTACCGGTGCATACCACAGCCCATTGCTGTGTGCCTGCCCTCCTAAACCGGCATTCCAATCGCCAGGGCAATCCCCCATGTACTCTGGGGCTCGCTGAACACTGGGACCTGACTCCTGTGGACCCCGGTCCGCCGCGTGCGGTGGTGAATGTTTGCATCCGCGTGACCAGCATTGGCATGCGAGCAACACAAATTGTGCCACGCCGGATTCCAGTGCACGAGTTCGCACCCCCACGCACACCATCAGAGGCCCGGTATTCCACAATCACAGGCCCATTGCCATGCAGACCAGGTAACGGCAGCGCGGAAGCCTTCGTCCGTCTTTCAAGAGCGGTGCAGCAGCTCATCATCGGTCAACGTAGGCCCGTACCATGGCCTTCAGCTGCTGCATATCCCGCAGCAGCCACCTCTGATGCGTTCCCAGGGGCAGGATCTTGAACGGCTCCTCAATCTGCACCGCAATGTCCTCAATCGACAGGAAGATGAAGCCGATGAACAGCATCGCCAGCACCAGCACGGGCTTGGGCTTGTCCTCCCACCACGTCCCCACGCCGAAGTCCTCAAACGTGCGGCAGAGAGCAAACGGCAGGAGCGAAAGCCAAGCCCACAGAAACCGCACCGAGTACCGCGTATACCCCAGCGGGATCGGGGTGCGCAGCAGCTTCTCGCACGTGCCCAGGGAGCTGATCACCTGCGACAGCTCCGCCTCCATCGCCGCACGCTCGCTCACATCGAGAGACGGCATCCGCTGCCGAACCCCGAGCGACAACGCGGTGGTCAGTGTCGCGGGCGTGAGGTCGCCGGCGAGTCCGAGTCGGTTAAGCTCATCCTTCGCGTCCATGCGGGACTGCCCGAATAGCACCTCCTGAGTCCGGGCCTGCTGCCGGGCGATCTCCCCGGCGTCCCCCGTGCGGGAGGTCCCGATCGCGGCTCGCAGCACGGCCGCCTGCGCACCTGTGTCCTCCTCCCCTTTGAGGTAGCAGGTCATCAGCCACCCATGGAACACGGCGCAGGCGTCCATCAGCTCCACGGCTGCGTAGCGCTCCGACAACGTGATGTCTGGGGCCCCGCTGCACGCAATCAGCTGCCGCATAACGCTGCGCAGGCGACCTGTGAGGGGGGCCATGCATGCGATTGGGCGAGCTCATTGGCCACAAGTGCTGACAGGGCAGCACGCAAACGTGTTCAAACCAGGGAGGTCCCGAACATGTCACGAATAAAAGGCCGGAGGGCCAGGGGCAGGGGTATAGGCCAGGGCAGAGTCAGGGCACGGAAGAAGAAGCAATCATGATTTACACATGATTCGCATCAATTCGTTGGATCTTGAGGTGCTATTTACAGCCATGACGAAACCGAAGATATGGACAGATCAGTTGCGTTGTAATGCAGTATACAGCAGTACCAAAAAAAGCGAACATGGCCAGGCGACAGCTGCTGCATATACTCACTGTCAACATGTCCCTGTACTCCTCTCCGATGCTGGTGACAAACATCAGGGCACAGGCGGCGGCAGGGGCAGGGGCAGGGGCAGGGGCAAAGAGTGCGCACCAGATGGACGGTGCCCAGTGCACAAGGGTAATGTAGATGGCAACTTGGGGTCACATGCACCAGTCAACCAAGTTGACCGCACTGATTTTGAAAGCGCTGCAAAGCGTAGGGGACTCAACGCTGAGGGACTGCCGACTACGCGCTGCACCAAAGCAGCTATCCAATGTCACACACACACACACACACACACACACACACACACACACACACACACACACACACCCACTCTCCTCGTATGCCCTCCGCAACTCAGGGGTTTCCAGCGAGCGGCCACGGGGCGGGGGGGGGGGCGGGCAGCAGGGGCCTTGCCCCCCCCCCCACCCTTGTCCCAGGACCACACCAGCCCGCCGTAGGGGCTCCAACGCATGACCCATGCCACACCCAAAGACGGGCTCAACTGAACGGGTGAATGAGTGGCCCATCGGGAGACAAGTGTTCTCAGCCCCTGTCCCAGGCTTGTTTTGGAAGGGGGGGGGAGGGGGGGTTCGGTTGGGTTGGGTCAGCGCTTGCATCGGAGGCGGGTTCCCACGGCCAGTGTGTCCTTCCCTCACCAGCACAACTAGGTCCAACCCCGGCTGTCTGGTCTCACAGCCCCCCAGACTGCTGACGATCCCCGAACCTCACCAAGGCGCTGGTGAGAGGGAGATACCGCCTTGCCTGTGCGTATGTTGCGCGCGCCCCAGGGCCTGTGGGGGGTTCAGGGCACAGTTGCACACCTTTCGTTTCAATCGGCCTGCGGGCCTCCTGTCAGCGTGTGGGGGGGGAATGTGTGTGCCCGGTGCTCCAGGCCCCAGCAGCGGGGCAGGGGAGCCCTACACCAAGGCTGCTGGGGGAGTCTGTGGGTCAGGTGACCTGCGGCTTCCTCCAGCCCACAACTAAACCCCAGAGGGGTGCGCGGGGCATGTGGTCTGTGGCGCTCCTTGTCTGACCCAGAGCGTCACAGGCACTGCACAATGTGGATGGAAGGTCCTGGAGCGTGCTGAGGACTTCCCTTCCCCAGGAGCACTCGGTGAGCCCGCTGCGCCTTGGTCACCTCAGACGAGACGGGACCCCGAGGGCTACACCACCCGCCGACCCCTCCTGACGGGGAGGGGGGGTCTAAGATCCAAGGTTTTGTGCACCAAAGATGGCCCAAAAACTTTCCCCATTACATTAACACTATCAAATCAATGTTTCCCGTGAGAAATTGTTTTACAGACCCAGGGAGGGGGGGCTGAGGAGGGAGGGGGGGGGGGGGGATACTCCATATCTTTTTCCGATTCAACCACAAGGCTGCCCTGCCCCTGCCCCCCAGCGCGGCCCCAAGCTGTCCCCTTGTGCCCCCGGTGTTCCCCATACCAGTGCCAAAGGGGGGGGCGTAGCAACGGGCCATAAGCCGACTCCCTCCCACTTTCCAACCACTTTCAGGGGGGGGGGGGGCTGGGTCGGGGGGGGGGGAGCCAGAGGGGGGGGGGGGCTCCCGGACCCCAACATATATGGCTTAAAATGACCGCCTTATCGCGCTGATCATTTTGAGGTATGTTTGTTGTGGTAAAAAATTTTGAAATGAGGAGGGGGCGGGGGGGCATGTTAGGTAGTACTTTTGTTTGAGGGCGTAGCACCCCCATTGCGTTACCCCTGCATGCTCTGGGGTCCCCAGAAAAGGGGACAAATCAGAAGTCGCTGCTTCTTCCGTGCCTTCTCGGGGGCGGAATTGCTACGTTACCCCTGTGTTCTCGGGGGTCCCGAGAAAAAGGGACAAAAAGAGAAGTAGCTGCGGAACCCTTGCCTTTGCAAAGTAGATTCATGATGATCCATGGGGAAAAAAAGGCAAAAACAAAGTTAAACCTTCAACCATTCCTGTCCTCCAGTGGCTGACATTTACCAGCACCAGGCATTGAACCCAGGACCTTCCACTGCAAGTACAGTGTGCCACCAACTATGGCACTCACCACCTCTACACATTAATGCTCTGAGGTGAGATAATGATTTTGCAGAGTGAGAAAATGCCAATTTTTGTCCATTATTGAATTCTCCTGAAAATTCTATTGCCTTCGGCAGTGCACCTCGAAGAGAGGTTGACAGTCAGCCAATCAGTCCCTGAGCCAGCAAGCAGGCAGTCAGACACATACACACAGTTTGGGTTTTTTGTCAGTGGCAGATGCGGCCCCAAGCAGCGGCGAGGCCCTTCACCTTGGTTCAGGCAGTGGCCGAGTGGTAATGCGGCCAACCAGTATTCCTTTCGTCGGCGGTTCGAACACCGGTCGCCCGAATTTGGCGCCGCCACCGGCGCCAAAAGTCAGTAGACCAGGATTCGAACCGCCGACCACAAACCTTACGTCGGCTGTGTTACCATCGGACCGCCGGTTGTGTGATGAGCGCTGTGCTTCCCCACTGCTTGTAGCCTTTTGAGCAAAAACTTTTGACCCACCCCCTACCCCACCCACCCCCCCACCCCCCCCCCTCAAAAAAGTGATATCCAGTTTTAGGGGGTAGAGGCCTCAAAATCAAAAAATCCATTGGGGGATGGACTTATTGGGCAAAATAATGATTTTACAAGGGGTTGGACATCCAATATCATGCCTTGGGGTATGCTACGCGAATGACCCCAAAAAAGGGGGGTATATGACGCCCGCGCCTGCGCTTGATCTAACAACCTCTCTTCGAGGTGATTCCGGGTATATTGAGTATAGACACATGGGGTGAAAACACATTTTTGTACCCTTTGCCACACACATCAAGCAAAACTGCTTACGCCACCTTTGGTGCCAATGGTCCGGCACTTTCGAGCCAATTTCCAGGCAGGGGGGGGGGGGGTCGGCATCAAGGGCCCGGGCCTGGCGCCCCCCCCCCCATGACCAGTGCCCAGCACCAGCAGCGCGCCCCACACCCGCCTCAAGCACCCTTGCCAGCCCCGCAGCTGCCTTCCACACCCTCAGTGCGCCCCACAACTCATCCCAGCGCGCTCGGTGCGCCCCAGGGCCCGCGCAGGGCCTTTCTTAGCGCGTGTAGACCCCGGGGGAGGTCCAGCAGGGGGACTGCCTGTCCTACGTGCCAATAGAGTTCTGAAAAGGTTTTATGCCACAGGCGCTGGACACTTCTTTTTTTGGATACTGGCGATCCCTTGATGAAGGGGAGGTGGTCGGCAAGCTGAGCTGGATGTCCCGGCCACAGACACTCCCAGCCCCTGGACCCAAAGGGGGGGGGGGGGCTGAGAGGGAGGGGTGTCGACCCTCCTCCTTTGTGTTTTTTCTCAACTCAAGCATCGGCCTGGCCCACTGGTGCAATGCACATGCACCGGGAGGAGGGGACCTGTGACCTCCCACGCCGCGGCGGATCCCTCGCTGAAGCGCTCGTAGGCGGAGTTCGTCCGGAACACGAGCAGAAGCCCGAGAACAGGGGCCGTCAGTTCGAAGGGGGTTAGCGGCAGCTCGATTTCGGGGATGCGGGGGTCTGCGAGGGCCCAGCCGTGGTAGATGCCGACGATGACGCTGAAGAGCACGAGCAGCAGGATGGCGGGGAAGGTGCGGCGGGTAGTGACGCCAAACAGGGCACCTGATGAGAAGAAAGGGCGGACGATCAACGGCCAGGAAAGGCCCGGTGGGGTTCCGTCCAAGTTGGGTCCCATGGACTCCACTGGGTCAGGTGGACGTCCTGAACAGCGGAAGCGGTGCCCTTGAGGGGGCAGAAGGCCAACCGCAACACTTTGATGGCGCATGAAAGTGAGTTAGCCCAATCCTGTGGCACTTGCCAAAACACAGAGAAATTGCCACGTGACCATACAACACGAGCCAAGAGCAACGGCACACCACAAATGTGGTTGTACTACGCGGGGTTCAGAAGGGGTGGGACACGACCAAACCAGGGGGAAAGGGCAGCATACGCACAACAATCCCCAATAGCAAGAAAAAAAAGGGGGGGAGGGGGCGCACCGCAACTGTCAGTGTAGCGTGCTATGAGGACGGCAGACACATGGGTTCCTCATCAGCGCCTGTTGCCCATGATATCAACGGGCCCCCAAAGACATCAGAGGCGGGGTCCTTCCTCCATGCATACAGGCCTGCACAACTGAATGAGGTGGTGGTGTGTGCCACAATGTTTGGAGGCGGGCATGGTATTGGCCCTAAAAACACAGCCACCTCCCACCCAGCACCCTCTTTCAGAGGGGCATGTGCAAACTTTCCCAAACAAATGCTCTTTCAGAGGTCGGGAAGTGGTGGTGTGTGAGTGGATGTGGCGGAACCCTCGAAGAGCCCAAATAGCTCCTTCCCATCCTCCCAAATGGAATGCCCGTTGGGCCCGACGTTGTGCGACCCCTTACCAGGCTTGCACCTGAAGTGGGTGACGCCCCCATCTCCCACCCCGCCTTCAAGGACCCCCTCCGCCTGTCACTCAGGAGGGCAGGGTGGGAGTCGAAGCCGTGGCGAGACGCCTACGATTTCATGCCTTTGACCACTGAATTACAAGATTGCCCCCTGATGAGAGCGTGGGTTACTCCACACGGCATGCAATGGTGGGAGGGATGGGTGGGGGGGCTCAATCATGATCGGTAACAGATACTGGATGCCCCCGCCCAGGCAATTCCAGCCAATGTTCCAAGAGTCAGCACACAATCAAATGGGATGGGTGGGTGGGTGGGTGGGTGGGTGGCGGGGGCGGGGGGGGGGGGGGGAGGGAGTTTGGTTGCCCCTCTGGGAATGAACCACACCCCTCCCCCCGAGGTGATGCTACCACGCCTCAACATCCGTGTACATGTGCAGCTCCTTCACAGTTTTCCGCTCCCTGCCGCTGTTTCCATTTGTTCTGAACCCGACTTGCCGTCATAGCCACTTTGACCATCGTATCGCCGTCGTCCACACCCACCTGCCCACCGTCTTATGAAGAATCACAAGTGCACAGGCAATTCTGCACCACTGTGCAGAGCAAGCTTGTAGCTGGTGGGTTCTGACAACAGGAAATGGCGTAAAACTCGCTGTTGTGAGACACACACTTAATCGCTCGTCATCGCCCACGAGCATGCAAACGGAGGCGAACACAGAAAATCAGGAATTGCAGCAGATCTGACAGACTCATGATAGGGAGGAGTACGAGATTTTTACCCACAGATCCAGAGCCCCCCCAAAAAAATAGGACCGGGGAGGGGAAGATTGGGAACGTGCAAAATTTAGAATGGCGAAATGTGGTGCGGAAATTTGGCACCAATTCTGAAATACCAGTGCAAAATTTCGTACAAAATGCCCAGACTGTTGAACAAGAAGAAGCATAGACCGTGAATGGTGCTGGTTGTTATTTCCTGTGGGCCTGTGGTTGGTTGCAGTTGTTTCTTGGAGGCTTTTAGATGGTTGCTTGGATGGTTTTTCTGATTTCCTGGAGGCTTCTGGATGCTTGTTAATGGGCACAATGGAAATATGCATGCCAAGAGCGCTGAAATGACACCCAGAGAAATGGCTTCGGACCTCAAAATACCGTGGCATAATTTGGCACACTTTTGGTGTGCCTTTGCCATTCCAATTGTCGCCTGTTTCTATTTGTCCCCTCCCGGGTACTTTGAGGGGGCTGACTCGCACCCCCCGATGAGCCAAGTGGGCGCCTGATGTACCCAAAATCACCGACAACAGAGAAGGGCAAAGGGTCAAAGGGCACCTAACAACAGCCGTCCGTAGCGTGAGGGCGAACGGTGCAGTTCCCACCGGTTGAAGTCGAAATTGCTGCCCAGTTTCTCTCCACTGAACATCACTGGCAGCTCGGAGACAGTGGCCGCCTGCTCGACCTGCATTTCCCGCACGACCTGCGAAAGACCCGTGTTTGGATCCACGGGCCTGTCAGCGCCGTCTGCCTGTCCATCCTGCAACAGCACCAACACCACCAATAACACCGTGATGCCACCGAGGACCAGCACGGCTGCAGACAATCCCCCGGCGCTGATATTCGGCCACCACGCCACCGATCCCTCTGACGCGAGGCCTGACAATGGGACGTCTACAACAGTTATCTGCGATGGGCCATTGGCAAATGCAGGTGCTGCAGAAGCCAGAGTTCCGGAGATACCAACGGCTGCAGCGCCAACGTGTGACGCTGCCCGCATTGGAACCAGGACCTTGGTATTGTCAAAGCGCTTTGGAAGGTGAATCGCAGTTTTGGGAGGCGTGTGAAGCCGTCCGGTTTGCACAGTCAGCGACTGTCCAAACCCCGCAACGTTGGGATGCGGAGCAACTGCAATCAAGCACAGGAGCAGACATGCCGCTAGGAGCGCCGCAACTCGCGTGCCGACAAAGCACGCCACTGGTCGTGATGGGCACCGATAGAGCGGATGCTGCGATGTCAATGTCATATGGTTGGAGGTCAGGGTTGAGCAGACTTTGGCGGGCTGACTGCACGTGAGCATCATTTTCGAGGCAGGGATTCGCACCAACCTTCAGCAGAACCAGAAAATCGCAGCCTACCAGACAAGGGAGTACATCACAGAAAAGACTCGACAAGAGAATAGTGTGTTTGGCTCCGAGCCTGACATGGCGTGCACCACCCTCTGGGCCGTATAGGTGTGACCACCTTCTACCGGAGACACCTTATTTGGTCATAACATGTTTGGGGTTTGCACTTTGCCACTATGGCCCTTTTGGTTTTTTTGTGACCAATCACAAACCCCCCCCCCCCAGACCCGGACCCCCCAAGGGGCGCCAAAATTGTATCCATCCCTGCAGGAGACCAGCACTCCCCACCAACACCTGTCACAAAAAAAGGGCCAAGCCACACAGTTTTCCTACTCCCCACCACCACAAGGCTGATTCGTTGTAACACTCAGTTCATTGGTTAATCACTATCACTACGCAGTTTCGACACAAAGCCATGTTTTGTCACCATGCTCCCTGGCATATATGCACAATTGGGTCAAGATATGTCCATCATAGGGTGCTCACTTCACGCGACAGTTGCCCAGGATCATGTGGGCCCTGGTGGCATAGAGCTGCTCTGAGCTGCAGGCACACACAACATTGCAGTTGGGAGAAATTTGGGGAGAGGGGCCGGGGTGCATTGCCCAGTGCCATGCATTTATCCAGGACAATCCAAACACTGTTCAACTCTGAGGCTTCATTCCAGGAACTCTTCGCGAAGGCCTTACTGACTGCACGGCTCTGCCATGCTAGCCAAAAACCCAAAAACTAAAGCTGTACTCCCCCACCCTTCCCCTTCAACCTCATGAAATCAAAAGCAGAGCAGCCCTGGCAGGCTGCAAAAACATGGCAAGCCTGGGCCCAATTATACCTCCCCTTCAAAGGCCTATCCCTCATACATGTGGCCCTTGAGCACAAACTCACAGTAGGAACGCGCTTAGCCACCTGGCAACCGTGGGGTACCTCCTTCCACTTGCCCCCACCAGTTCAAGAAACAGCAAAGCATGCAGTCCTCCACGACCGTTTCCTTCGCTCAGCATTCCATATTGCCAAGCAGTGCATAGAGGGGTTAGACATGCAATATCATGCCTTGGGGTATGCTACTCAAACGACCCCCAGAAGGGAGGGGGGGGCTGTATGGTCCTGCGCTTGATCTAACAACCTCTCTTCCAGGCGATTTGTATTTGGTGGTGTGCACAAGAGACCAGGGGTGGATATAACTGCCAGCCCCCCGTCACAAGAAACTATGAGCGCATAACCAGGTTCCAGGGGGTGAGAGAGGTGACCTAAACCAGCCTAAGAGACATTCGATAGCCCGTGGGTGAACTCAAGGCAACATTCAGTACTGGTTTGGAAGTGCTGCGGTGCAGCAAACCAATTGCGAGTTGTGACCGGTCGCCTTTGACACGGGGGCGTTCGGTAAACTGAGCATCCGTTGCTGGCCCGGGTCACAAAAAAGGTCACGATATTTGGTCACAAAAAAATGACCTAAAACCGGCCATTTTGGGTACGGGCTGATGTCCGTGGGTTAGGGGGGGGGGGGGGGATGATGCAACACAACATATGACAGGTACAGTGCCCTATGGATGCAACATTGCAAATGTCATTCAACGTGATTCAATGTCATTCAGTGTCATCACTCACAATGACAATATTGTCTTGCTCACCACAGCTAACACGACTTGACGTGTCATTATCACTGTCACTACCGCTTGTAAAATCATTATTTTGCCCAACAAACCGATTCCCCAATGGATTTTTTTGATTTCAAGGCCTCCATACCCTTGAAACCAGATACCCTTGTTTTTGGGGTGGGGTGGGGGTGGTGGTGGGGGTCAAAAGTTTGTGCTTTGAAGGATTTGAACCAGGGTTGGGTAAAATCGGTCATAGGCTGATAAACCCTCCGCTGACGATCGGCCGCCGGGATTTCCACCCGCCAATAGGTTGTTCGTTGATCGAATGTACTGTCACTCGACCACTAATCACTTGGTGGAGATTGTGATTCCCCTTCACTTGTAGATGTGGGCCACCAAAAAAAGCCAAACTGTGTGTTTCGGCCTGCCTATCTCCCTACCTGCTTGCCTGACGGACTGCTTGACTCATTGCTTGCGTGACTAACTGCTTGACTGAATGCTTGCCTGACTGGCTGACTGATGGGCTCACTGTCAGCCTTACTGACTGACTCTAGTCTCTCTTCGAGGTGCCTTGCCGAAGGCAATAGAATATTTCACAATATTCCATTTGACCATATTGTTGGGGGTATCAAAATGCCTACATCAACCTTGCTATCCCATGGTCCCTAATGTTGGGGAATTCAAAATGAGTACATAGTGCTCTGCATCTGAGGGTTCTAACATGGGGAGATTTCAAGCGGCTGCATAATGCCTGTCGTCTGAGGGTCCTTGACGTTGGAGAAATACAAAATGTCTACAACATGCTTGCCTTCGCTGCCTTCGTTACCTTTAGGTGGGGTCACATGTTCTGTGGCGTAGCCTGCCTTTTGAGCCGGCACCCTGTGGAGCTGCCCCCACCCTCCCTCCCCCCACACCTCATTTGGTTGCAGGTCTCCCGTTGTTCCTAGATGAGGGGGACAGTGGATTTCGCCTATTTTGGCTTATTCTAGCTCCTGCAGTCATGTCCTACATTTTGCTTGCTGCACTTGGTTGTGCCCGTGCTTCAGGCACAGAACCCAAACACACACCGGTCTTAATTTTGTCCATAGGAACTCAGAGGGGTGGCCCCTGTTTGTTTTGGGAAACTGGCAATGAGGTCATAAATGGGCTGCATATGTTGTGCCACAAAGCACAATTGCACCTTTATTGCCTTGACGTTGCTGTCCGTAAGCGGGGCAAGCAATTTGGCAACAGTTTCTAGGACATCATCCGAAAACCAAGCCATGTCAGCCGGAAACTGCTCGAATGGCATCAAGCGACCTCTCCAATATGTATATGCCAAAAAACAGCTACTCAGCGAACATCGCTGGAGTGCACAACCGTTTTTCATAGGGAGGGGCTTCTCCCTTTCATGACGATCTTTAACCTTTCAAGTTAGTTGTTCACAGGTTTTAGTCTGTGTCCCTTCGTTCATAGCCAAACCTCACACAACAAATAGTAAAATTTCCCATTTTGGGATTCACCCTGCCCAATTGCCCATTGTAAACAGCCTGCAATATTCTTGAGTGTTTCCTTGTTCCTCTTGGATTGTGTAGTCCATTGTTGTAAAAACTGGGGCCACGTGGCCGGAAAGCCTAGGTGGTGGAAGGTACAGCGACTGCAAAGCATCCATCGGCCGAGCATCCATCTGTCCTGACTGCTGACTAGTAGATGAGGCCAAGGGGGGTGGGGACTGAGAGGGCGGGTTGATGTCATAGGATGGTTTCTTGGTGCTGCCATCGACGGTGTCATCATCTAGTTGGGCCGATCCTATGACGGTGTTGCCCACGCACCGCACATAGTGCATTATTGAAATATCCTCGTTTTGCGCCATGTTGTAGAGCACAACCCCAAGACCTCAAAACGGAGCGATGTGGTGAGTTGCGGCACACATGTGCATCAGGGCTCACAGCTGGCCGATTTTGCTGAATGGCAGACACACCACCGATCAATTGGGGGTAACTGTGTGAAGTCGTCCGCCAATTTTTGCTGGTGGTGGCCATAGAGAAAATGATGGCAGGGGATGGGGCATGGTCCTTGTCACGCAACAACAACACAAACCGGAAAGAAAGGATTGCCACAAGTATCCGGGCCTTTCAGAGCTCTATTTCAGCATCCACCTCGTTGTAGCAGGCCTGACTTCAGCTGACGTGCCTAGATGCACATGGGACTATCCAACCCATGGCATTTGCCGAAATCTAGACACGCTCTTAAGTGGTATGAGGGGCCATGCAACATATGTGGAAAGAAAGGGGTGCACAAGAAGTGTGATGCGTAGTCCGTCTCCTACCACAAAAAATGCGGACACACGTGCAGGCTTGGATAGCCCCCAGCGCCTCAGTGGAATCGGGCCAAGGCCAGGCCTATGGATTGCTTTATCGAAGTGTTCTCCCCTTAGCCACCCCCTGTAGACCCCCCAATCTTGTGTCCTCCACCGCCACCACCCACATCAATCCAGCCAATCTTGAGATGCCCTTGCAGGCCGGCTACTTGGGTGTTCATGTGATTGGCTCACGGTTTGGTTGTATAGTATGGCCACCCACTTTGCTGCCGTCCATCCCAATGATCCCATTCCACGTGGCCGTCGTTGTAACCGAGGAGGAAGCATCTGTCTGCGGATGGACCATTAGTGCCCTAAACAGCTGCAGAAAGAAGCAAAAAGTGGCCGGTGACATGCCTACTCCTTCCATCACGCCTTTCACCTATGACTTGGTAGGTATACAAAACCACGAGCAATCGGTGCATGTTGGGAAGAAAGTGCACCGTGGGCGGGTTCATGGCAACATGCGTGGACACAAAATGCCTTGAAGCAACACACGGGGATGTAACAGACTCTGCAGAACTATAGAGCCAAGCAAGAGGCCCTATGGGTAAGGGCTAGGATAGAGGTGAGAGAAGGGGCCAAAAAACGGAGAAGAGCGAAGTCGTGACGTAGGGATAGGAGAATGAGGGAGTCACAAAACTCTGTCAAGCAGCACGTGAAAGGGATAAGGAGATTGACCTTAAAACAAGAATAAGCAGCACAAAGGAGAGGGAGTACGGGATGATGAGGGAAGTAACGCTCAAGGTGAAATATGTCATGAGATGATGCGTGGCCAAGAGGCAAACCTTGTTGGTTGAATGTACCAAGAGCGGAAATTTGACCAACACCTCCGCCAACAACAATAGCTCCTCCTCCTCCTCCTCCCCTTCCTCCTACTCCTCCTTCTCCTCCTCTACAACTCCCTCTATGCCATCAACAACATCTCGCACTCCAACCATGCCACCCTTTGAATTGGAGGCTACGAAGTCCACCGGGAAGCACGCAAAAAGTTGGAAGCGTTTAGATGCTCTTCTTGAGGCCATGAAGAAGAGAGCCCGTCCGGCAAGCGATACGTCTAGCGGCAACCAGGACGACTTTATTTGTCCCTCGGACAAGCGCTATTGGGCCCCCTTTCTTTGCCTCCCTCCACTGCATCACTTCAATCACCCATGTTTTGAGACTGCAAGGAGGAGCACCCCATGAAGGGCATGGGGCACGTTCGTGTGCCACCAGTGTGCGCACATAGTGCATGCGCACGATGTGGGCATGTAGTGCACGGAGAGATTTTTTTTTTGACGGACACAGTGCACGCATTGTCCTAAAAAAGGGCATGGTTCAGCGTGTGTGGGGCGCCACCGGCAACAGTGGCCGGGAATTGACTCGGGGCCGCTATGAAACAAAAGTACCACCTACCATCCCCCCCCCCCTCTTGCAATTTTTTTTCATCCCAATACCACAAAATGACACAAAGCGCGATGAGGTGGTCATTTTAAGCCATATATGTCGGGGCCCAGGAGCCCCCCCCCCCCCCCCCCCGGCTAGCCCCCACACCCTCCCCCACCCATCATAAAGCCCCCCCAACACCTTGGATGTGGCAAGAAAGTTAGGGAGTCCGGATATGGCCCGTTGCTACGCCCGCCCCTCCCCCCGTGTGCATGAATGCCTTTTGGGGTAAGGGCCGGGGGGCGGGGGGTGGTATTGCTTGGCTTTACCATCGGCACACACCGTTGTTGGAGGAGGGTTATTGAAAGGGTGTCATGCTTGAGCACACACAGATTTCTGCAGCCATATTACCTATCTATTTTGAGGCTCAGAAACCATAGGGGTAACGCCGCCCTATCACTCCTCTCCATGATGCAAGGGTGGTGTAGCCATCTTGTGTTGGATTTGACAAACAAGCATAACAATTTTCTTGGCTTTGGAGTTCCCTTAGATAGTAGGGGTTACGTAACCATTTCAATTCCCTCCAATTTTGGAGTTTCTAAACATCTACCGAAGTTCCCATCTTGGAAGACTCCAAAGCGGAGAGATTGAGATGGCACATAACTTGTGTTGTCTCAGGGACTCCAAAGTAGAGAGAACTCAAATGGTTACATGACCACTGCCACCTTGGAGAAATCCAATATATAGAGAATTAGGCAGAGGCCTTGCATTGTGCACGCACATCGCGCTATTTTTGGCATCTAGTCCCCCACCAAAGCCCCTAGACCAACCCCTTCTAAACATCAGCAAAACTAGGCCACCTCAACCAAGCCTAGTCCCTGCATTCCTTGATCATAAGACAACATGAACCCGCATACTTTGGATTGAAAAGAACATAAGCAAAGATGCCTCCTATAGAAGCAATCGGCATGCTGCACATAATGTGTGACAAAGTAAGGGAAGTGAGGGACGTGGTTCCATTCCGACAATCATTTGGCCCATCAAATTTGAGCACCAACACCATTCAGATAGCAGCAGACGATTGAATGAACACTATCAAAAGTGGGTGCACAACCCTTGCCCTCTTAGGGTCTCCAAAGCAACCAGACTCAAAGCGGTTTGTTGTATTGGGGTGTTTTTGAACGCCTCGAGTAGACCAACAAGTCAGACCATTACAAGACCATTATCGACCGTGGCATAGCCATGATTCCGCTCCCCGGGTGGGGCTGTACATTGCATTTGCGGAGGAACAAAAAAAATTTTGGTCGCTTAAAGACCGGTTTCCATTGCCCATAGCCGCCAGCAGTGTGGCGTTGTGTTAACAAGGTTCCAGTGCCCACTATAATGTGGTGGTGTACTAAAGTAGTTACACTCCCCACTGCCCCCTACAGTGTGGCGTGCGGTAGTGTGCTAACACGGTTCTAGTGCCCACATCCCCCCATAGCGAGGTAGTGTAATGACGCAGTCCCCCTACCTAATGCTCTTGGCAATGTCATAGGGTAATGATGGAGTTTCGCTGCCATGTTTGCCTTGCAATGTGGCAATAGTATTTTCATTGCCCGTTGCCCTGTGTAGTGCGGGAGTGTACTGCACCTTTCCATTGCCCATTACCTCCTAGTGCAGCCATGTCATGAAGGATGCCACTGCCCACTACCCCTAGCAATGTAGTAGTGTACAAAAAGATTTCCACTGCCCACTACCGCTTGAAGTGTGGCAGTGTATGAACATGGTTCCACTACCCAGTGCCCTCAGGATTGTCTCGGTGTGGCGGTGGATAGGTGGAGTTCCACCACTACCCCCAGCTTGTGGCCATGTACCCCCCCCCCCCTTGTCGTTCCCCAACCCAGGGAAGACGGTCCCCCACCACCCCCTGGGCCCCAGAATCCGAGTGGGGCAGGGCCCCGTGCGACCGCCGAGGGGCTGGGCCCCAGAATCCGAGTGGGGCAGGGCCCCGTGCGACCGCCGAGGGGCTGGGCCCCAGAAGCCGAGTGGGGCAGGGCCCCGTGCGACCGCCGTGGGGCTGAGCCCCAGAAGCCGAGTGGGGCAGGGCCCCGTGTGACCGCCGTGGGGCTGGGCCCCAGAAGCCGAGTGGGGCAGGGCCCCGTGCGATCACCGTGGGGCTGGGCCCCAGAAGCCGAGTGGGGCAGGGCCCCGTGCGACCGCCGTGGGGCTGGGCCCCAGAAGCCGAGTGGGGCAGGGCCCCGTGCGATCACCGTGGGGCTGGGCCCCAGAAGCCGAGTGGGGCAGGGCCCCGTGTGACCGCCGAGGGGCTGGGCCCCAGAATCCGAGTGGGGCAGGGCCCCGTGCGACCGCCTTGGGGCTGGGCCCCAGAAGCCGAGTGGGGCAGGGCCCCGTGCGACCGCCGAGGGGCTGGGCCCCAGAAGCCGAGTGGGGCAGGGCCCCGTGCGACCGCCGTGGGGCTGGGCCCCAGAAGCCGAGTGGGGCAGGGCCCCGTGTGACCGCCGAGGGGCTGGGCCCCAGAAGCCGAGTGGGGCAGGGCCCCGTGCGACCGCCGAGGGGCTGGGCCCCAGAAGCCGAGTGGGGCAGGGCCCCGTGCGACCGCCGTGGGGCTGGGCCCCAGAAGCCGAGTGGGGCAGGGCCCCGTGCGACCGCCGTGGGGCTGGGCCCCAGAAGCCGAGTGGGGCAGGGCCCCGTGCGACCGCCGTGGGGCTGGGCCCCAGAAGCCGAGTGGGGCAGGGCCCCGTGTGACCGCCGTGGGGCTGGGCCCCAGAAGCCGAGTGGGGCAGGGCCCCGTGCGACCGCCGAGGGGCTGGGCCCCAGAATCCGATTGGGGCAGGGCCCCGTGCGACCGCCGTGGGGCTGGGCCCCAGAAGCCGAGTGGGGCAGGGCCCCGTGTGACCGCCGTGGGGCTGGGCCCCAGAAGCCGAGTGGGGCAGGGCCCCGTGCGACCGCCGAGGGGCTGGGCCCCAGAAGCCGAGTGGGGCAGGGCCCCGTGCGACCGCCGAGGGGCTGGGCCCCAGAATCCGAGTGGGGCAAGGCCCCGTGCGAACGCCGTGGGGCTGGGCCCCAGAAGCCGAGTGGGGCAGGGCCCCGTGTGACCGCCGTGGGGCTGGGCCCCAGAAGCCGAGTGGGGCAGGGCCCCGTGCGACCGCCGAGGGGCTGGGCCCCAGAGGCCGAGTGGGGCAGGGCCCCGTGTGACCGCCTTGGGGCTGGGCCCCAGAAGCCGAGAGGGGCAGGGCCCCGTGCGACCGCCGAGGGGCTGGGCCCCAGAAGCCGAGTGGGGCAGGGCCCCGTGCGACCGCCGAGGGGCTGGGCCCCAGAGGCCGAGTGGGGCAGGGCCCCGTGTGACCGCCTTGGGGCTGGGCCCCAGAAGCCGAGAGGGGCAGGGCCCCGTGCGACCGCCGAGAGGCTGGGCCCCAGAAGCAGTTCCAAGTGCGGTGCAGTGGTCCTCGGAGGCGGAGTGTGCTGTGACTACTCCGATGACTGCGCCGCTCCCGGGGGACCCAAATTTTTCTACCTAGACGGGTCCGTCGCATTTTTCAAGTCGGGAGAGTCCAACCCAACCCAACCCAACCCCACCACCCCCTGGGGGATGGTCACCAAGTGACGGTCCCCCACCCCCCCTGGGGGACCACACCCCCAGGGCAGGGCGGGGCAGAGAGGGAGCACGTGGCAGTGAGAGGCGCCAAACAGACGCACGGTCGTGCAAGACGGTCTTGCCATCACGGTCATAAGTGATGCGGCGATATGCATCACCGTGCTCTGAATGTCCAACGACCTGCGCCAAAACAGGTTCCCCCGTGGAGCGCATGAACATCACACTTGTCCCAGGGGGAAACATGGTTGTGCTATCAAGTTCCATTTCAGCGAAAGTGAGCAAAATGTCCTGCCATGAGTGCAAGGGATGCAAGTGGTAGTGCCCCACAACACAGTCACCTAACAACAACACAATGAGCCGCAACGAAAAATTTTGGGTTGACCAAGTGACGGTCCCCCACCCACCCCCGGGGAACGACAAGGGGTGGGGAACGACAAGGGGGGGGGGGGGGGTACTAATGGATTCCCACTGCCCGCTGCCCCTTGCGGTGCGGCAGTGTATTGCACATTTCCACTACCCACGATCCCTATTGCGCAGCCATGTATTGAAGGATTCTATTGCCCTCGCCCCCATCAATGTGGCAGTGTGCTGAAGGATTTCCACTACCTTGTGCCCCCTACCATGCCGTATTGAATAGAAGCCTCAACAATGTGGCAGTATGGTGACGGATTTCCATTGCCCACTTGCCCTTTGCAGTGTGGCATTGAACTAAAGGGTTCACATGCCTAGTGCCCCCCTACAATGCGGCAGCATGGGGAAGGATTCCATTGTCTCCTGCACTGTGATGGTGCAGTGAAGGATTTCCATTGCCCAGTGAATCCTGCAATGTGGTAGTGTACACAAAGATTCCACTGCCCACTGCCCCCTTCAAAGTGGCAGTATGGTATAAAATCCCACTGCCCACTCATGTATGGCATTCCAATGAATGAATACAACACCCATTGCCCTTTGCAGTGGTTTCGGAAGGGTTCCACTGCCCACTCCCCCCTATAGTGTAGCGGTGTACCGAAGGAGTTCCATTATCCACTGTGGTGTGGCAATGTACTGCACTTTTCCAGTGCCCTGTGACCCGTGTAGTCGTGTAGTGTGGCAGTGTTATGCACATTTCCACTGCTGGAGCTAGATTAGCCAGTGACGGAGGAGGGAACACGAAGGCAAACCGGTATCCAAAGTGAGAACAAAGGTCGGACAATGACCACCCAGAACTGCCAATGGCATGCACTGAGGGCGCCGCAAGTATTCAACCCCTGCGGCGGCGCAATTGGCACATATGAACATCAAAGAACTGCCGACCACCCCCAAGGTGGGGCAATTGGCAATTGGCAGACACACACTGAAGCAGGGGGTGCCGTAATGAAGGAAAAAAACAACTCAGAGTGTCCAATACGCCCTACGATGGCGGTTGGTGGGTAACCGATGGCGGTTGGTGGGTAACCGCTGGGGGTAACATGCGGACATAAACCAGACCAAAACAAAAAGAAGCCAAACACAATCCTGGGGGTAACATGCAAACACAAAAAAGACCAAAAAAGCGAAGCCAAAAATATTACACACAGTGGGAATTGAACCCTGGACTCTGGGGACTGAAGCATAGGACAACTACCACCGCCCCCCCCCGTGTCAATGGCCCGGGCCATGTTTCTTCTTTCGAGAGGGGGGGGGCTATTGGCAAGGGGGGCCATGTTTCTTCTTTCAAAGGGGGGGGGGGTCCATTGACACGCGCACGGGGGGTCCATTGACTAGACTTCTCATCAAAAATCCAACAAAACTTCTTTGCGTATGCATTTTTTAGCTTGTGCCATTGGTGTAAACGTGGTGGGGACCAATGCTTGGTACCTCTTGCATCTTTGTGGTGGTTGTGGAGCTCACGTAGGCCACCTTTTGCAATTTTTTCATGCTTTTACACCATTTTTTTGTGGTGCTCAACATTTGTTTCCCGTGCCTTTCCTTCTTCACACATGCAAGCACACACTAGCAAATACGAAGAAAACATGCAACTGCAACTTTTGAAACGATGATGGTTGAAATTGATGACCCCAGGCCTGCTTCAAAAAGTTTCAGCACCGTATACTTCATGTGGCAGTCAATGAAGCTGACGAACATGGTTGAATGCTACAAAATAACGGCGTGCATTAGATCTTTTTTTTTGTGAACTCCGCCAGTCCATAAAAGGCCCCAGTGGGGAGCGGAAACATGGCAATGCCACGGTCCATAACGGTAGTACATGCTGGTCTGTCCAGGGTGTTTAACAAAACGATCACTCGGATTCCCAGTAGTGGTACATGCAACCATCAGGTATGCCTTATCGGCCACGCATCATAACGGCATGCATTAGATCGCAACATACCACTGGGGCCAGATGTGGCCCTGATCAGGGAAGCGTTGTGGAAAACAGGCACACAACAGGGCTGAAAGTGGTGGCCCCAGGCCTGCTTGAAAAAATTCAGCTCCGTGAAGTGCGCAACAATAATGTTTTCAAATAGACATGAATCACATGGAAATGCAATTGAGAGACTGACAGAATGAATCACGGCACTTTGACCTGAGCAAAGCATGCTGAAATCTGTGGCCCCAGGCCTGCTAGCAAAATTTTCAGCACTGTGAAGTGCTCAACAATAATGTCTTCAAGTATATGTAGAATCACATGCAACTGGAACTGGCTGATTGGCTGAATGCATGACGCGCTTTGAGCTGTGCAAAATATGCTGAAATTGATGGCCCCAGGCCTGCATGAAAAACGCTCAGCACTGTGGACTGCTCAGGTGGAGAATGGGGCATGAGACACACAATGTCACACTCAAGAAACTAGGCAAAAAAGGGCAATTCGTGTGCATTTGGTGAAAAAATCTGGGGGGTGGCACGTTTCTTCTTTCGAGAGGGGGGGGTCCATTAGCAAGGGGGGCCATGTTTCTTCGCTCGAGAGGGGCGGGCCATTGGCATCGGGGGTCCATTGGCATGGGGGGGCGGTGGTACCAACTAAGGTAGCTCAGGATCTGGAATATTTCCTCCATCAGAGAGTGGATGCCATAGTAAAAAATAAAAAAAAAAGGGGGGGGGGGGGTGAGCGTCCTTATGGCACCCCCTGCACTGAAGCTGTGAATCAGTGTGTTGGCACAAGGGAACGGAAGCTGTGCATCAGTGTGCTAGTGGTTACACCTGCCAGCGAGGCGCCTGAACTTGGAACGTATAGCTTCGCTGGCGACTGATTAGTAGGAGCTGAGCTTCTGCCACTCGAACCTCGCAGTCTGAGCATGTTTTGAATTCTTTGGGTGTCGCACACACACACACACACACACACACACACAGCAGCGCCAGGACAGAGCGGCCTTTCATGCCATGCAATCTCTCCTTTGCCACTGCATGCATCGCACAGTCTTTCGCCAACAGTCTTTCGCCAACAGTATACTATCTTCTGAATATGCTCCCCCTTTCCCTGTACTGCAATTTTACTGTGACGGTGTCTACTTGCACTGCAAAGTTGTTGTGACGGATGGCATTTGTATACTGTGTGTGTATTCTGTTGTTGCAGGCCCTTTGTTCCTTTTTGCCACAATGGGCCGCAAGAAAATGCCTTGCACATGTGATCCAGCCTGCAAGCCTGATGCTGCATGCCGGCAGATGCGTAGCAAGGCAAAGCGCAGGCAAGAGGCATTGGCGGCGCAAGTTTTTGCGCTGGCTGTGGCTGTTTGTCCTCTTTTGCATCTATTAACCACACAAGCAGCTAGCATAGGTTCATCCAGTGGCAGGGTGCCGCCCATACGTGCATGGAGGTGCGCGCGGTGCACACAGTGCACCAGGGCATGTGAGTGCACATCAGAAGACAAGGGGAAAGAAATGCCCGGTCAAAGATCAACAACACAGTGCTGCGGCATGCTGCAGCATGCTTCAAACCCCATCAACAGTCCCCAAAATCTAGTGCTGTGGCATGATTCAACCGTTGGTGATTGATTATGAGCACAAACTGAATCCATAGTACATGCGTTCCCGGCAATGATACAGGCCTGACTCAACAATACCATTCCATCAACTCTTGTCATGGTCGCTTTGCACAGACCCACCCTCATTTATACTTTTTAAATTTGCCACAACTGTAATCGATTCGGTCGATGTCGGAAGGGTCAATACTGTGCTGGTCGCCAAGCATCTTGCACACAGTGGTGTGCTGCCGCGTGCGTGGTGCAGGAATAGAAAGGTAATCTTTCAGAAGCATTTGCTTCTCACTGCCGTCCTTAAAATGCACCATCAATTCAATAGATGACATAGGCTGGTCCCCTTGGGTGGGGTCCAACACATATGGGGAACGGTATGGGGTCTTGCCATGTGCCTCCAGATCTTTCTCCAACACGTAGATGTCACAGTTGCCGGCATTCCACACCGTTTCGAACGTCTGGGGTGACCATCCGTAGAGCTGCAGATGGAAGAAACAGATCGGGAAGGGCAGGGTAGTGATAGTCGCAGGACGGGGGACAGCAACTCCATCTTAGCGCTGTCCTTCAGGTGAAAAAAAATCAGGGGGCCAAAGTTGGAACTGCCTGGACCTCAACAGAGCACTGGCTGTCAGTTACCAGACAACCAGCATCGGTGGGCTATCATCTTACTTGCAAACCTGCCACCCTGCCACCCCCATAAACAGTCCCTCCCTTGCACAGTCCCCCAGGCGCAATCATCATTCAAACTGCAACAGTTCTTGTGTTCGAGAGGATATGCTATGGACAATCTAGATGAAGCACAACGTATTCATCCGTCATAAAACTGCATCCATATCTACAATCAAACTGCAACTATCGTGCTTGTTCACCTGATCGTGCACAGTCCCCCAGGAAGGGGGGGGGGGGGAATAGGTCAGGAATGTCCACCAAGGCTACAGCTGTGCCTGTTGGAGGGGGGGGGGGGGGAGCACTTGCCCCAGAACACCACCGTGCTAGACGCGCCGAAGAGACATTTTCATCTTGTTACAATGCAGTTGTAGTGCAAAGGTCAGGTTTGCGTCCTAGCACATAGCTGGGAGTTGGGTGTTGGGGGACACCCTCACACATGTTGGGGAATATCCTTGCACTGTGTGTGCATTGCACACTACTTTTGGAACATACTTTCCCAAAGTGCCCCCCTTCCAAATTCCCATGAAACCAGCTCCTAACGAAGCTCACATTGCAAGACAGAGTCTGGGTGCCCAGTAGTGCCCAAACCCAAGGCACAAGCATACAGAAGCCAATGTATGCACCCAATTGTTGTGGTTCTTGTTTATGTGCTGCTCATTCCTCATAGCTTTGCATCCCAATATTCATGGCTTGCTGCAACATGTAAGAACATGAAAGGAATTCATCAAGAGATTCTTCACCCCATCCGATAAACATCATCAAAGACATCTTCTATGAACAAGGTGGGGGGAATAGGGAGGAATGTAGGAGAGTGACATCAATGCACACCCGTCTTGAGACAGTGCGCATTGTGCCCAAAGTGCCCCCCATCGGAGGATAGATGTAATGAAGTGGTTTGCACACAAGTGCCAACAGTGGAATGGGCAAAGCAACCACTCCACACCAAATTGGCGACCATCTGACATCTTTGAGTGGTAGTTGGCAAACACATTACCACTTTGTTGCACAGCTAGCGCAGACAACAGGTGCTTGGGCTTGCCTTGACGGCCAAATATTTGTAATGCGCACACACTATGGTAGGGGCAACAAGCACCACCCTTTGTTTCTGACCCGTTGCTGACCAATTCTAGTGAATGGGAATGGACCGAGGTAACTGTTACTTACGGATGTAATTTTGTTGGAGAAGACCGTGCACCAGTAGTGGGGCTAGCGCGGACCCTCAAGCTGCCATACCCTACTCCCTGATCCCCCTAGAAGCCTTTGCCTGTTTCTACACTTCCTCGAAAACTATACGATGTTGCTATGCTGGTTGGAACAGCTTCAGCGTTACTGTTGGTGAGGCACCACAGACGGGACAGATGGTCACCATCGGGGAGGCTATGGGTGCATGATGGGTTTAGGCGGACCCAAATACAGTCAACTTGACAACCAACTGTGTACAGCACCTTTTTATTGTGTCCCAATGGAGACGTCTGGTTCAGAGGCGTGCTTCTTCGGAACTCTAGTGGTGCTGGACCAGGGCAAAGTAACAAGTCTTCGTCTCAAGTCTCTTCAGCTGGCATCCCCATCTCCCACTCCTGTTTTGACAGAATATGGGGCCAAGCGGCCCCTCGGCAAATTGAGTGATCACACCACAGCACTGCCTCAGCACAACAAAAACTCACCTGCCACCAGACTGCACCAACTTGAATGCGGGTTGTGGTGGGCAACAGCCCATATGTCTTGCCCTTTGTGGTGCAATCCGGTCATGGCTAAATGCAGATGGCCCGGGCGATGCTTTAAAGCCGTGCGCATTCTCTTGTCTCTCTCTCTTTTGTCCAATAAAGGACAGTCAAAAGTTGAAACTAAGATTAGCAATAACCTTAGCGTTGCCACAAGGGCCGCAAACACATTCAACAACAAAGAGCGGGTCTACAGCAGGGCAATAGCGTTCTCGAACCGTAGATGCTCAGTCCCGTTAGAGTCAACGCTCCCAAACATCTCTATGTACGTCAAGCTCATTTATATGTACATTGCGTAGGTACTCAATCTGTCATTGGCACCCCCCTTGCTCATTTGGCGTTGTGTTGCTCCTTTGTTTTGTCCGCCCAAAAGGGCGTGCATGCACATACTGGGGGCGGGGCACCCGGGCTTCGCTTGTGGTTGTGCGTGATGCTGGCACCCTATCGGCCAAACCAACAAGTGTCTGTCCCTGGTGTGGTTCTAAACTATCCATAGCCTTCCCTCCTTGAGTCACGCTGTCATGACAATACGACGACAGTAGCTTGCTGTGAGCTAGCAGCTCGTAAAATAAGTTTTTGGCCGCGCGCTACAGCGGCTGTGCAGCCGGCTGCTGCCCTGAAGAAGTCAGTTCGAATCCCCCAAAGGGAATGCCAGGAGGAGATGCGGCTCCCGTCGGCCAGCGGTACCAGTGACGGGGGGCACTGCTGCAGGTGTGTTGTGTCTGGTGCCTTGTTTTTCCCGTGTGATATGATCTTCTGGACTGGAGTTAATACCTGTGACATCTGGCCTGGACATAAGAAAAAACTACGAGGACGAGACACGCCACCCATCCAGCGGCGGTACCGATGGTGGAGGGGGGTGCTGAAGGGGGCGGTGGCGGGGACCTCACCAGCGGGCCCCTGGACGGACGGACGAACCGGGGTTCGAACCCCCGACGACGACGACGACGACGACGACGAGCACCACCCATGGCGCATATCACTAGACCGTCCATGCCTCTTATGCTACAAGGCCACAAGGGGGGGGGGGTTGATTTGGCCCAGCCCCCTGTTCATGTCAGTGTGGGTGTGTACGGTGTGTATGCGTGTGTCCATGTTTGGCCTGCACACCCCTCTCCACCAGTGGATGTGTTTTACTTCACACCCGCTTTGATTTTGCCTGCCCCACTGGGGTGTGCAGCCTGGGGGCTACTTTTTGATGGGCGCGCTTCTCTGTCCCATACTCTCTCTTTGTCCCCATTGCTCTAGTTAACATGATTGTGGCCCAACTAGGGCTTTAGGTGTGTGCCTGCCTGCTGGGGTGGGCTGAATTTGCTGTCTGTTGGCGCTAGAGGAAAGGCCCATTGGCTGGGCGCGGAGTGAAGGGACATCATTTCCACACGATGGACCATCCCTCCAGCCCACAGTACCTCAGTTTGAGGATGACTTGTTTGTGCCTGCAGGAGTGCTTCAGTAGTTGGGGTTTTGCTGATTTGGTGCTTGTCGGGGTCAGGAGAGGGGGGTCGGGACAGAATCCCAGAACAGGCAGTAGTAGCAAAACATAAAGATACCCCTCCGCGCAACCCCCCCAAAAAAAATTGATATAAACAAAAGATTGACAATGGCTAGCGTTGTTTGGACAAAGGTGTTGTGCCCACAGAGCCCAGACTCAGACATGGGGCACCATTCTGGAAACCAGGGCCGGTCTGAAGTTCACCAGCACCAGCAGGAGGCATTCGCGCCAGCTGTAGCACCAGAACTAAAATTGGTAGCCCCCACCAGATACCCCACAGCCCAGCCCACCTGCATGAGAATGAGCCGCATAGTCAGTCCGTGCGTCACCACAACGATAGCATCCACCGGTTCGGCGTCGTTTCTGTGGTTGAGGGGCAGCAAAGTGTTGTCCCACCACTGCTTGACACGGGCATACACGTCTGCCCCGCTTTCCCCCGTTGGGAAGCGGTAAAAGAAGCGACCCAACTGTAGCTGCTCCCCGCGGTAGTTCTTGAAATCATCGCCCTGAAGGTTCCCAAACTCCTGCTCGCGCACGCGGGGCTCTACATGAGTGTGGACTATGTTTTCTTCAAACGCCTCACGAAGATTCCGCGCCGTCTGCAGAGTTCTTGCAAAAGGGGACACGTACAGACTTACCGACATGTCACCGATAATCTTCTTGATGCGCTTCCCGGCATTGATGGCCTGGGGGTATGCAGGGGTCGGGGCAAAGCTTTGTGAAAGGGTGGTGGTGTGATAAAGCAGGGTAGGATAGGCACGGGGTTACTTATGTTTCCCCTCTTTAGGGTGTAGGGTGTAGGTTGTGGGGTGGCTTTACCCCGTTTGGCAGCAAGCAGCAAGCACATGGTTCTTCAGTTTCAACACAAATGTTGGTGAATAATACCTTATTACATAAAGCTGAATCCCACAAAAGCAGCAGAAAACTCAACGTTTCCAGCGAGGTACAGGTGCAGGCAGTTGATAGAGGAGGTTCCAGAAACTGTGAAAGATGGCGAAAATTGCCATTTTTCGATGATTTTGGAATGATAGAATGTTTGTGGTGGCTGCCATACACAAGATCATGAAAAAAAAAATGTTTAACAACTCTTTGGCAGCTGTTTGACCTGGTTGATACTATTCATGACCTGTGGGGCTCCAAAGGGAGCAAAAACTCACCCACAAAGCCTACTTGCGTTAGGGTGACTACTATCAACAACGTTGGACGCTGCGTGTTGCCTCTGGGACCTCTATGGTTATGAATAATGATGAACAGGATTGCTTGCAACCCTGTTCCACACCAAAAAAAACCCTCGGTGGACCTCTGGCACTGGGGCACCTCTGGCACATTGTGCACTTGTCCTAGAGTAGAGTTACATGGGTGAGTGGGGTTTCAGAAATGGGCCAAAATGACTTCAATGAAAGAAATCAAGAACCCCGAGGATTGTCTAAGTAGCTTGATTGGACGTGACTTTGGAGGGAAGGAAAGAACAATTGCCAACAAAGGGTCACCAAAAGTGGGGTTTTGGGGCCATGAGAACCCAGTCTTGACCGTGTCTCTCCTCCCAAATGTTCGAAAATGGGGTACAGGTGAACAGTGCACAGTGCAAAGCATGGCAGTAGCGCTGCAATGTGCCTGTGCTAGGGTTCGGTTTTCGGGGATCACTTCGGTGGGCTAAAGACAGGTTTGAAACATTTCTTTCCAGAAGTGACCCCGGATCAATTGCAATGGTTGGTCCCGCAGTTTAAGGCTGTGACCAACCACATTTGACCCATGCACGCCACTGGAAAGTCCCAGAATGCCTTAAAATGTCCCTAGGTGGAGCTTTGGAGCTTGGGCTGAGTCCTCTTTGCAGCCCCCCCCCCCCCCCCTGCAACGCCCCCCCCCTAATGTCAGGCCGGTCCCCCCCATGGGGGGTGGGGGGGGCGATTGCACCACACAATGGTGGCACTACAACTGCAGCAGTTCCAATATGACCTGAAGAAAATTTTCTTCAGCGCCTAGTATTTCCTGTGCTTTTTTGTCAAAATGACGCCCCCCCTCCCGTGGATGGGGGGGGGGGGATAAAAAGGGGGGGGTTACCAAATCCCACATCCCTTGGTGCAAGTGGGTAGGCTCCCCATGCCATGAGAGGTCAGTGGGTGGAGCCTGTTGGGAGCCCATTACCGTCACACATCCTTGGGTGGGGCCCACCTACACTCAATTAACCCCATGGTGGAGATGGGCAGGCACCATGTGCCATGACATGGCCCTGTTTCCAAACACACAAACACACATCACATATTCGTGGATGGAGCCCATTACATAGCACATAGCGTGGCGCCTATGCTTTTTTCCCTTCCCTTCTCGTTTCCCTTCTCTAACTGCCCAGTTCCAATACTCAGTCGTGGCACAGTGTGAGACATGCCTTGTGACACTCCACCCCTACTCTTTATGCACCATGCACACGCCAGAGCCTCTGCTCTGTCCTGACCCTACACCGATGCATACGAGTATTGTGGCTTCCTCCAACCCACCACTATCTTTAACTTATTTCTGGCATACCCCTACCATATCCTACCCTACCCTCAACCCTACACCTACCCCCCCCTCCCCTTGTCCAAGCACGCCAAAAGTCAGAAAAACGACGGTCAGACGGGCTCATGTGCTTAGACAAGCCCGTGCTTGCATGCGACACGCGGTACCAAAAGAACGTATGTCGCTAAAAACCTGCCCGTACCTCACCCTAACCACAATTGTTGCAACAGGGAACTACAACACTATGTGCAGGCAAATTCTATTGCCTTCGGTAGTGCACCTCGAAGAGAGGTAGACAGTCAGCCAATCAGTCCCTTAGCCAGGCCAACAGTCAGTCAGACAGAAACACACAGTTTGGGTTTTTGGCAGTGGCAGACGCGGCCCCATACAGTGGGGAGACCTTTCGCCTCAGGGCAAGCAGTGGCCGAATGGTAATGCAGCCGGCGGCAAACTTTTTGGTCGGCGGTCGAACCCTGGTGGGGCGAATGTTGCGCCGCTGACGCCGCCAGCAGTTCGCCGACCAGGATTCGAACCGCCGACCGAAAACAGTGCGTCGGTTGTGTTACCATTCAACCGGCGGTGGTGTGAAAGCGACATGTCTCCCCACTGCTTGGAGCCTTCAAAGCGAAAATTTTTGCCCCCCCCCCCCAAAAAAGTGATATCCAGTTTTAGGGGATAGAGGCCTCAGAATCAAAAAAACCATTGGGGGATGGTCTTATTGGGCAAAATAATGATTTTACCAAGGGTTGGACATCCAATATCATGCCTTGGGGTATGCTACGCGAATGACCCCAAAAAAGGGGGGTATACGACGCCCGCGCCTACGCTTAATCTAACAACCTCTCTTCGAGGTGATTTCGGCAGTCCTCACTGCCCGTCAGGGAACATCAGCAGTTGTGGAATAGAAGCCCTTTCCAACCTTGAGCCTCATCTTGAACAATTGCACATGCTTGCCCTTTGGGGCAGGCCTTGGAGCAGGCTTGGCTTCAGGTTTCGGAATGGGTTTAGGCTTCCTATTCCTTGGGAGAAAACTGTCATCAAGAATACGTTTGGTGAAGTAAAGCTTGCCCTCAAAGACATGGCCACGGCCCCCAATCCCACGGCCCGCTTTGGCCCACACAATCTGCACTGCATTATCCTCCCGTGATTTCCCGATTGTGGTCAACGTAGTACGGCACGCCACCATCCGCGGTGCCAGGAGTGGCAACATCAGCCATGGCCGAAAATCACAGCAAAACAGACAACATTGGGTTGCAGTTGCAAGTGGAATGTTGGTATGAGCAGGAGGAACTACCAGAAGCATGATCCAGCTCCCCTTTCCCTCTACAATCGAAGCACAAACCCGTAACGTCACATTTCTGATCGTAAAAAGTGTGGTCAGAAAAATCCAGAAAAACGACGGTCAGACGGGCTCATGCGCTTGGACAAGGCAGTGCTTGGCCATGTGTACCGTTGCTTGGCCATAAACAGTGGAAAGTTCAGCGATAGGTCCCCACCGACAGACCTATGCCCCCTCATTCAGTGCATCGTCACAGAAGGCAGTGCTTGGACAAGGGGGGGGGGGGGACTACTACTGCGACCCCGACATCTACCCCATACCCTTACTACCCTTACCCCGAACCAGGACTGATTGTTGGGACAGACCTTGCTGTGTTCCCAAGGAACAGGCCAGTGTTTCTGTCCATAAACAACAGCCCGATTACTCTTGCAAACTGTAAAGTACAGTGGCTGCCAGGTTTTTTAAAACTGGCACTGGACCATTTGGTCTCCTTCTTGGTGTCCAACCAGCAAGCTGGACGTATGAAGCGCAGGAAGCCTGGCTGAGGATTGATTTTGCCAAGGCTTTGTGGGAAACACCCAAAAATAGGGTTCGAGTAGTTGCCAAAGCACAAAGCTTTGCATTGTCTACAACATTCCCTCAATGTGGGTAAATTTTTTTGAATATTTTTCCCAAAAAAAACAAAAAATCAGATGTTAAATGTAGCCTTTGCGGTGCTGGCCCAGGGAAAATTTCTGGGGCTCCACGACTCACCCACCCTTTGGTGCCTAGATTGTATGGTGGAGGTAGAGTGAGGTACAAGGGGGCTGAACTAGTTGGGGCTCCTTGTGGGGGCCGGGGAGGAGGGAGGGGCTGGTGATGGGCTGTGACAGGTTTGCCTAGTTGGCTGTGGTTTGGGCTTGGGTGGGTGGGGCACCGAATGGAAGTGCCCACTTGTCACCAACAATAATCAAAGCTTGGTGCGACAACGTTTTAGTGAAAACTGCACACGAAAGAGCCACAAAGAGCCCATTGTTCGGACGCGTGACAAATTAGACTTGTGATCTTCCTGCATGCAGCACCTGGTTTGCCAGGATCAGTGCTTGTGGTTCGTTTGGAAAAAATGGTGGTATGATTTCGGGGCCACAGGGGTTGCCAATGCCACGACGCGGCTGCACACTGCACCGGAGCCGCAGCAGATATCCTGGTGCACCGCCTTCACCGTTGCACTTTCCTGCCACTGCCAGTCCCATCGCCCGGTGATCAGCCTCCGTGGTAGGCCACCGCTGGCCTGTGGACTTTTTCAGCCCCTCTCTCCCCTCACAGAATGCCCAACCCACTCAAGCTACATCCCTGTGTATGGACGGGTGTCCCACTGAATGCGGGCAGCAAGGAGGAGGTTCGGACAATGCACTAGACTTGAAAAAAGCAGAAATGCATTCAACCCATTTCGACGGCAATAGAAAACAGTCAACCAACGGACGGGGGGATTGAGCAACGGAGGCTTTCAATTTATTGTCGGTATGGCGGAAGTCCGCCTCAAGGAGACCATTACCGTTAACGTGATGAAGGAGGCCATGTCACACACACACACACACACACACACACACACACACACACACACACACACACACACAGACAATTTCACACACGACATCCCCTCCTTTTCCTTCTTAGGGGCGCTCGCACCTGCGCACTGCCCTTGTCCGTGAGTTCGATTCGATGGTCCGCCTTCGTGCGCCACAGGCTATGGTCCGCATTCGCTTCCGATTCTCCGTGGCGTACCAAAATGATCTTCCTTGGAAGTCGCTCGCGCGCGTCCTGTGTAAATGCGCACGCTATGTTCCTGGATTCCTGGCGCGATTGCAGCAGGTAGGCCACAGCCAGCGCTGCACACGCACCACAGAACGCGCCGCAGAGTGCGGCCTCAATGCGACCTGTTGACATTTTGGCGGTACCTGCGTGCAGGACGGATGCGCATGAGGAGGTGTGCAGGGGTTGACTTTTTGGTATATGATGATGAGCCGCCCCCCAAAAGTAAAAGTGGCCGGCCCAACTAGATCAGCGCCACTTGTTCATCTCCAGAAACTGCTGCCGATGCGTACCAGAATCAAACCTGCTCTCCCTTAGAATTGACGGCCCCTAGATTGACCACTTTGGTCCAAGTGACGCTGACGTTGCCGCCTCGCGACCCCTGTACAGCCTCGACGACAAGGAAGCAATCAATTACTCCGACGTGGCTTCAAATGATGGGCCCACACAACAGCTGTCTTGGTGCTGCCACAAACGACTGCTGACATGAGTGGCATCCTTCTCAGTCTTCTGTGCTCATCGTTGACTTGGTCGTCGAGGCCAGCAAGCACTCCAACAACAGCTCTGCACAGTTCTTGGAAAGGCTAACGCTGAGGGTCCCTTAGGCAATGTCTTGGGCAAAAAAAAAAAAGCAGGGCCAAAAACGTGTCGTTGAGACAAGCGCTGCTTCAACAAATTGGGGAGGGGCTAAGAGGCCAAAGTGACCTCCCTGATTGCCTCTTCAGAGAGATTTCTCACAGCAATACCCATACACAAAAGACTGCGAACTACTTTGACGTAGTTCATTTCCTGAGCATTCCCCGTGCCTCGCCTGAGGCATGCCAATGAGTTTTTGAAGTGTTCAGCCAGTTTTCAGGCGGACACAGCAGATTTTGCGCTGAGTGGAGATCTCGCGAAATATTGGTCGGTCTGTGACGCCGGATGCCCCCACCCAGACAATTCGGCCCCATGTCCATCAGGGGGGGATCTGGGGGGAGCCATTTCGCCTGCACATGGGGGTTACCATGCATGGATGACCGACGAGCTTCATCCAGGAGGGGACTGAGTAGGAGGGTAGTGCTTGAGAGGTACCCACACCTGGGGCAGGCTTGTCGGGGTTCTCGCGAAAAGACATCCATGAGTTCTACATCTAGTCTGTGGGGCTGGTGTGCAGCTGCAGCCAAGGCCCGGACTGCATGCCACGGCATAGGGGCATCCTGGACAGCTTGCTATGGAAATCGGGTGGAGGTGAATGCTGGTGCTGGCGCTTCTCCACGTACACTCGGGACTACCGCATGAGAATGGCCGAAATTCGTTAGAGAGGGGACCAAGAAGGGACGGTGGTTCAGGGATATCCGAGAGCTGTACATCTGGTCCGTTGGACCCTTAGATAGGGGCAGCCCAGACAATATGGGAAAGAAGTCATGAGAAGGGGAGTGCTGGAGATGCAACTACTCTGCCTATACGTGGGAGGTGCCATACATGAATGGTCAAAGAGCTTCATAAGAGAGGGGAGCAGTGGTAGGGGATCACGCACCCCAAGTTTGAGCTTGTTAGGGGTGCGCCGGTGCCATAGTAATGCTGTTTTTTTTTGGGGGGGGGGGGCTGACCAAAAACTCATCAGGGGATATGTTTTGTATCGAACACAGGACAGACGCAGATCCAAGGGCGGTGGCCTGTTCGAGAACCAGACCGGCCCCCCTTCCAGATCCCCCAAATTTTTCGAACATGTCTTTCCTCCCAGTCGGACCTTGGCTGATGGGGAGCCGGAGCTGATGGGCAAATTTTTTCTGAAAAAAATTCTTACCCCACTTGTGTATGTTCAAAATGATCAGTGCATGGATCATTTTGAGGTATGTATGTTGGGGTACCTATGGATCCCCCCCCCAGGGACCCCAGCGGTTGACCGGCCGACCCACCCACCTGCCTCCCCCCCCCCCTTACAGACCCCCAAAAGGTTTCGCACCTGGTTGGGGGTTAATATTCGAACAGGCCAACCCCCTTGCGCGGATCAGATCAGGACATGCGTAGCACTGTCTGTGCAATCCTGAGACAGTCGCGCTGCAATCACGAGATAGCCCATAGGAAGATCCGATAGTGCTGGACTGTAGTATGTGCACTCAAATAATTCAGTCAAGAAAAAAAAAATGTATGTAAGGAATCATTATTTTCTGCCCAAATGCCCCACACAAACACATCAAGTCTCAAGCCTGAGACTCCGGGATTTTATTGAGTCAAACTACCAAAACACCAAACGTGATCCATGGGTACAATTGCGGCCCCCCACCTTGAGCGTCATCCCAGCCCATCGCCCTGGATGTCACTTTGTGAAATAGAAAAAATGCACAGGGAATGGTGAGATGGTGAAGTTTGCCGGTGAATTTTTATGTCCTTGCGCACCCTGAATGGCGGTTGCAGGTTCACTGGAGGTTTGGGTGCAGGTCTGGGTGGATTGGGCCAACAGCCGTGCTGTGGCTTTCCTCACCAATGGACCGTTTTTAGTCCTGCAGCCAACCAGGCTTCATCCAACACATGATGCACCAATTTGAAAATCAGGGGTAGAAAAATGCTACAAATGCGATTGTGGCCAAATATGCTTCTCCAAGACAAATAATGGACATCACACAGCACACACTTGCACCAATGTAAAAAAAAAAATGCACTGCCAAAACCCATGGAGCAAAAGTTGACAGAGCCAACACCTGGTGGTGCTTAAACATGGGTGTTGCTTGCACAAGAGGGGGGAGGGGGGGTATGTCCTTCACCTGAGCACGAAACATTACAATCAAGTGACTGAATGGAATGAATATAGCTGCAGTGGAAAGGTGGAAAAGTTGGGGGGCAATGAAGCACAGATACATATCCCACCACCTTGGGGCGGACCACACAACCCCAGTAGGTCAAAAATGGGGCATAAACACCAAAATTGACCATATTGTGGCCATTAAAAATGGGCCATTAGGTTTGAAATAAATTCGAAACCAAGTGTATGAGAGCGTAGCACATTCGAGATAGGGTGGGTAGCCTTGTTAAGGATTTTCCTTAAGTCGCTACCCCTTGTTATGCCAAGAGGTGGGAACCACACAACCTGAACATGCCAAGTAATTCAAAAAAAAAAAAAAGGACCAATAAAAGGCATGTAATGTAGGGAGGGTCCCAAGGGGTTTGAACCCACCACGGTGAACGAATTGAAGGACCTGCCCAGACCAAGGCGGGCGGGGAGGGGGCCTGTGTGCATCGTGCTGTGAGTATGCATCCCAAGTACTGCTGCAGCTACTGCTACTATCATTATTGCTGCTGCTACCGGTACTGCTACTGCTGTTGGCCTTACTGGTGGTGGTGCTTTTGCGGGAGTCTTTGTTGACAGAAAAAAACAGAAGCTTCTGCGGCCCTATTTGGCTAATCGGACAAGCTCAATGCATGCTGCTCTTTGTATGCTCCCGCTCTACACTCCTTGTATTTGTAATACAGGCCCCACATCCACACAACCGTTGTCCAAGATGCTCTGGCTGCTGTCCAGCTGGCACAACAAAATTTCGGGCAGAAATGCACATGACTGAGGAGGTGGGGACAGCAGCATTCTGAGAACCTCTGTTGCAAATGTGCAACCAAGCGCATGAGGTTCCACACCTACCCACACACCCACCGAGGCCGTACTTATAGGGGGGGGGGGTCGAGCTGAATACCACCCAGACAACCCCCCCCCCCCTGGGGGAGGAAACTAATTCTGAACAAGGCCTGGAACGGACCACCAAGAGCTTCAAGAAACGTTTCACTCAGAGGCGCGGAACTGTGTTTTTTCTGTCTGACGGGCGGGATCAATGGTCAGCATCGAGTGACTGAATGTCCCCGCCATGGACAGTTTCAGCCCTTAGTCCAGACGGCCTCCAGGGGGGCGGGGGGGCAGGTTGGTGGGGTGATTAAATGCACCTTGAATTTGCAACTCAGTGGGGGCGTTTTCGCACAGCGCGCGCACAGCGCCAATTATTACGGTGATTATCCAGGTAACAACCCTGAAAACCACCCACCTGCGGAATCATGCACAATCAATTCAAAACTCAAAAAGTCAAACATCTGATGCTTGCCATGGGTCCCAGGGACCTAAATTCAGCCCCCTATAGCCCCGTCCACTGCAGCAGCCATTCAATGACGTCCTTCCAATCTTCTGAACTTACCGAACCCCCGGTGGTGGAGAACAGCCAACTTTTCGCACAGCGCGCGCACAGCGCGTGCACAGCGCACGGTACGCCCCCAGTGTATGGTGTACCTTGAATGGGGCTGTGCACAAGGGCAGAAGGCAAATGGGAGGGGGCACTCTCAGACCGATATGTCCTTATTTGTGTATTTGTCCTGCACTGGGACACTTTTTGGGCACAGGGATGTTGCCCAGTAAGCGGACAACTTCGCTGTCCAAGTACGGTAATAATGAAAAGAAATCCAAAGACATCCACCCAATAACCCTCCGGAATGTTTGCACGAAATGAATTTCCACAATAATGATCTAATTTGGCATTGGCACAGACAGAGGGGGAATTATTGCACTGCGCAGCACCATGTGCACCGCGCACCGTGCACACACCTTGCTAACTATCAGAGGCCACACACCAGTGAACAATCTCCAGAAGCATCCTCTAAAAAAGCCACACAACAGCACGAAACCTTAGTTGCTGTTGGTTGGTGTTGGTCGAGGCTTGTGGATGGCTGTTAATTCATGGATTGGTATTGATTGGTATGCAGGCTTCTTATCCATGGCCACAAGCTCTGCATGGAATCAGTGCTAGTCCGGCACAACTCTTCCATACCCAAGAAGAAAGTGACACTGCACTCAGTTCCCTTGGCATGTGACGGAACCAAAAGGCCCCTGAAGATACCAGTGGCCCACCAGTGGCCCAAGAATAGGGTGGGCACTACTCAGCAGCAACACGTAGGTCCACATTCAAGGGTACTAGGGCTGTCCTCATATGGGGTGGCCTCCAGAAATAAGCGAGGGCGGATACATCACACGCATTGTACACATCGCTCTCTGAGTTGCAGCCACTATCCCAGATGGGCGTACCATTGCTGCTGCCCTGCATGCTGCCGCATGCTGCCCGCAAACTTGCTTGCGGCCAGTAGCCTTGCTGGGTCCTGCACCGCTGCGTCCTAGAGGTTTCAGGATGGTTGCTGTTTCATCCTACAGGCTTGTTTTTTCATGCCGTACTCTGATTCATCTGTTGTTTCTTCGGCAGATAGAAGTGATCTCAGGGATGAAGGCGATGGATTGCACAATACAAATACTTGCAGTACATTGGCACCACCAGCCATTGTTTACCCACTCCTAAGTGACTGCTTCAAGAGGCAGTGGCCGCTAGACACACCCAAAATTTGCACCGTGCATGCACTGCCTGCGTACTGCACGCAAACCGCACAAAGAGTACCCGCAGATGCATGGTACAGTCAGGAATGGGCATTGTCATGATTCATTCATGTAATTGTTCTGCTTGCAGTCGCCTAGGGGCTGGGTCAACCAGTAACCTTCCTTGTTCTCTTGTCAAAATGAATCCTCACCAAAGCAGATGCACTATTCCGAAGAGGGTTGCTTTGTGGTACTATAGCCAAACTAGTCCTTCCAAATGGAGCCAGTGGTGTTTGAATTTGAATGTTACATAAAGGCAATACCAATGGGTAACAAACAGACGTGAGGAAGAGGATGGAGGAGGAGGCAGGAGGACTGCATAGGATCGCTTGCATCCTCTCTAGTTGATCCCAAAAAAAATAATAAAACCCTTGTGCCTACCAGCAGTCAACGCTGGTTGCTACACTTTGCGGGCACAACATAGGCACCAACACAAGGATTTTCAAGCATTTTGTGGGGGGTTGAGTCCCCAGTATAAGGTGAGCAACATCCTTGTGCAAAGCTGTAAAACGGGAACATAGGGGGTTGGTCAATCTTGGTAGGTTCCACACCAAGGGGCAAGTATGCTGAAGCTGAAGCATAGGACAAAGATTGCATTCTTTGACATGTGCATTGGATGTATCCCCTTGAGTCCTTTGACCATAAAGAAAAAGCCTTGTGACCAAAGGTAATGACTGTGTGGTCCTTGTCTCTGGTGAGATGCAACAATGAGAGCTGTGCCAAAGCCAAGGTGCAGAAAGGCAAAATGTGTGACCCAACATCGGCCATTGCTTATGCCCCTGTATCAACCAAAGGGACCAGGGTGGATGGGTAACCATAGGGCCATACAACATCACTGTGGGTGTCCTCGGTGTGCCGCATGTGTCCATGTGTAGGGGACAATGAGGTCGCAATGCGCCACCTTCTCATGAACAACATATGCCTCATGTGTAGCGGTCACCTAGTCGCAATTGACAAAGAAAAAAATTCACACTGCGCCCACAAAACCCCTGAAACGGGGCTGATTGGAGAAAGCACGGAGAGCGGGGGTGAGCATCAACAATGCACTAGCAACAGGTACAAATGGTGTCTCCAAAAAAAAGTAGTTGCCTTCAATGTCCAAATTCCGTCTTGGACAAACAGGGTCACCATGCACCTGAAGATAACATGGAGCAGGGAGCCACGGTAGGAAAAGGGTGGATGTACCACCACTAACTGTCGGACACATGCTTGCAAATCTAATGGCACTTGGTATCCCCTTTCTGTGGTTGCTCATTGGGGCAAGAGTCCCACTTACATGTTTGCTCTAGGTTAGGGTTAGGTTAGATGATAGGAGGCAATATACAGAAGAATATGCACATCATCCTGTATACATGATAAGAGGCAATGTGTGGCGTGGAACAGAAACTGTGGCCTCTGTTGCACAGAGCAGCCCAGGAGCAGCCCTTCACCACCTCCAAAAACAACCCCCCCCCATCCCCCCACCCTGCTCCAACCCACGGGGGGGGCGTAGCGACGGGCCATACGCCGACTCCCTCCCACTCTCGGACCATTTTCAGGGCGGGGGGGGGGGGGGGGGCTGGGTCTGGGGGGGGGAGGGAGGCTGCCAAGAAGGGGGGGGGGAGGCTTCATAGCCTGACAAACATGGCATAAGATGACCGCCTCAACGCGGTAATCACTTCGAAGCATGTATGTTGGAGAAAATTTTTTGAAACAAGGGGGGGGGCATGGTAGGTGGTACTTTTGTTTAAGGGCATAGCACCCCCGAGTCCATTCCCGGCCACTATTGCTAGTGGCGCCCCACCCAGGCCGAACCATGCCTGTTTTTAGGGCAGAGTTGATGTATGTTCCGAAACCCGTTGGAGGAGCAAGGGGGGGAGGGGGTTGTTTGCAACGCGCGCACTACGTCTTTCCCAAAAAAAAAAAAGCTCTCTCCGTGCACTACGTGCCCACAACGAGCGCACGTACACAAGTGGCACATCGTGTGCAGGAACGCGTCGCGTGCCCTTCGTGGGGTGCTCCTCCTCAGGGTCCCAAAACATGGGTGATGGAAGTGGTGGAGATGACGGAGGTGAAGAATGCCAGCCTAATGGCGCTTGTCCAAGGGACGATCAAAGTAGTCCTCATCATCGCTGGACTCATCGCTTGTCGGACGCGCTCTTTTCCTTCCGCCCTCGAGAAGAGCGTCTAGCCGCTTTTTGTCCCTTGCTCGCTTCCCGGTGGACTTCAACGGCCGCGTCCGACAATCCCCCTCCGTAGTGGCCTCCGATTCAGAGGGTGGCATGGATGAAGTATGAGATGTTGTTGGTGGCATTGGGGGAGTTGTGGATGAGGAGGAAGAGGAGGAGGAGGAGGAGGAGGAGGAGGAGGAGGAGGAGTTGGCAGAGGTGTTGGTAAAAGGGGTGATCGAAGGAGTCGGCATATCACCGGCCACTTTTTGCTTCTTCTTGCCGCTCTTCAGGGCATCAATGTTCCATCCGCGGACGGACGCTTCCTCCTCCTCGGTGACCCGAAGGCCATGTGGAATGGGATCATTGGGATGGACGGCAGCAAAATGGGCGGCCATGCTGTACAACCAAACTGTGGTTGTGCACAGGGGGCAATTCACCGGCCGGTTGGTGCAAGGGTTGGCCTTGGTTGCCGTTGACATTCGGCTCCAACAGATTGCCGATGGCTGCGATGGGCAAGAGCTGACCGCCACCACCATCCGCTTACGTGTAGAGCGTGTTTGCAACGGCAAGCGGATTGTGCACTCATCCCGTGATCCACAAAAACCACAAATGTTGGCGCACGACCGTTCCGCTTGTCCTTCGATGTGGTGACCACGCAGAATGTGTTGCCCAATGTGCGTGCGTAGCACTCGATGCGGCACGGTCCGTTGGCAAATTTGGCATTCCACACTGTTCGGACCACTGTCCGTGGCCACCTTCTCACCGGTAGGTGCCGTGGGCATGCAGGGATAGGGATCCCGTGGAACAGTGGGCACTACAGTGGGTGCACAATGAATGCACCACTCAGCCAATGCCTTCAATGTGCTAGTCTGCTGGTACCACTTGTTCTCCACGTTGCTCTCAAGGTTCACAAATTGGCAATGCTCGCCACGCACTTGCACGACTCGTGGATTCAACATGCCATTCCAGACATGCAAGTCCGGGCCGGGGCGGTGCTCAAATGGCATTAATTGGCCATGGACGATCAAGTTGTTGGACGACTCAATAACGTCATAGCTATGGTCCATCGCTTGGCGGCCACTAGCATCCGTCACGGTTCGTACGTATAGGATGGCGAGGGAGATGACGGTACCGTAGCACATTGCCGTGGCCACCAGGTCCCCAGCGATTGGCATGTTTTCACAATGTGCCTGCGTGGGAACATCAAGAACGTGACCTGGCCTCGGTTGGCTAAGGGCGGCAGCCAATCAGTCGTGGCCTAACTTCCCAAAGGAATTGTTGATCAAGTCGTTCAAGACATGTTGTTTGCCAACAATGGCGCCGTTGTACGCGATGGCGGATGTCTCCTGCAAAGCTTGTTCGGCTTCATCTGCTCCTTCTACAGAGCTCTCGTCCGAATCCTCGGCATCCTCATCAGAATCGATGTGGTCGTCCTCTTGCAAATCCTTGTTGTCCACCTCAAGGATGGTCCCATGAGGGGAGAACAACCCAAATCCCTCCTTCACTTCAATAGCTATGCCGAGTTCTCGTTCAGCCCTCGCCAATCCATCGAGCCACGCTTTGCAAAGATCGACATCCGCAACATAACAAGGACCTGCCGTGGCCGGGGTCATGTTGTCACCGTATCGTGCTCGTTTCCGATTGATACGCCACTTCGGGTCAAGGGCAAACAACTCCTCAAGTTGGCTGGCTATGTCCAAGCGATGGCGCAATTGGAGGATGTCTAAGACACCTCCCGTCCCACGTGCCGTGCGCACAATGCTAAAGAGCGTCTCGATCCGGTTGTTGCCCCGCAAGCAAATGAAGTACTGGCGGGTGGGAAAATGTTTCTGCATGAACTCAACGTCAGCAAAGACACCGGAGAGCTCGCACTGCATGTCCATGTACAACGCCTTGGAGAACGAGTTGTGCTCTTGCTGCAAGTGGTACAAGTGAATGGCAGCCGCTGCGGCGGACTTCAAACGGTCTTGAAGGCCTCGGTAATTAGCGTAGTAGTAGTCGTCCGTGTGCCGCAGGAACCAGTGCATTCCCTTGACCCCGGATGCTTGTCCATGCCGGGAAGGGTCCAATGCACTGTGGTCTGCTTCCGCAATGTCCACGATGCCACGTATAATGCGCAGCGCATTGGCCACTGACATGAAATCCGTCTCCTTGGCGGCCACGTTGATCTCCTTGGCGGTCCCCAACTTGGCGGCAAGACCAATTAGGACGGTCATTGAGATGGCGACACCCGCGATTTCCAAGGCCGTACTACTGCACACCTTGCGCGTGCACCGCTTCGTGATGTGGCGTTGGTCTTTGGAGATGGTGGCCCCCTCTTTTGTACGGAGATATTGTAGGAGTGGGCAACCAGGGATGTTGGATTCGACTTGGACCATCTCATTCAACGCCTTTCGCCGCCGTGCATCTCCATCCGTTGCGTAGCTCATGATAGGACCAACCTTGTCCTTCACCTCATCCCAAAGGTTGCGCACCTTCTCTGTTTGAGCTCTAGCCTCTTCGGACGTGAATCGGTTGCACGACGCGATGCACGCTATGGGCACGGCAGCATAGTTCCGGGCGTGATACCGAAACAACCCGAGCATGCTTGGCAACGTGCCATGTCCCGTTCTGCACATTGGTGATGATGGGAGCCAAATCGGACATGGACTTGAACCACACACGTGGGGCATGCTCACATAGCCTTAAAACTTCATCATCTGGGCCGAGTACAAGTCGCTGCACAATGGAGATCTCGTCGAAGTGCACCGTCACGGGCGCCTTTTGCAATTCCTCCCAAGCTTGGTCGGCGATTCGGACGCACAACTCGTGGGTCACCCGCTGTGTGATACGTGCCGCAAGTCGTTGTGTGTGACGCACAGAGGGGAGTAAATTTGCGGCATGCAAAATTTTCACTGCGGTAGGGCCACCAACACGGTATAATAACACCGCCATTGCACACTCCCGCTCTGTGTACCGTGTCCGGTTTGCCCGTGCTGCATCCTCAAGGAGTCCAACCATCCGCTTGAGCCCAAAACCCCGACGGCGTGCTGTGTGGATAATGGAAGCAATGCGTTGCACATCCCGGCTAGAAACGGCGGCAACCAAACGCTCGTACAAAGAAACACGTTCCCGGAGAGGTGCCGTTTGCGTTTGGGTCCGGCCTCAGAGGGTATGTCAAGATTGGCGGGAATGGATGTGGAAGGTGGCGGTGGTGGAGGGCACAAGATTGGGGTGTCCTTTGAAGGCGGCTCAGGGGAGAACACATTGACGAAGCGATCCATAGGCCCGGCCTTGGGTAGTGTTTGAACTGGGGCAGCAGGAGCTATCCAAGCCTTGTGCTTCTTGGACAATTCGAAGTGTTGTCGCCGCTCCGCGGTAGCTACAGTGTCATTGAAGTGATGCCCGCAACCACATTGTTGTGGCGTACAACCACACAACCCAGTAACTGCCGTTGGGTGTCCACAAAGACCGTGGCAAGCGGCCACCTTCGATGGGCCTTTCAAGAGTAGAAGTGTCGGAGGAATGCTATAGTTGGGAACGGGGGGTTGATTGGGTTGTTGTGAAACGGGGGTGCACGTGTGCCCGCATTTGGTGTGGTAGGAGACGGAGCAAGCGTCACATTTCTTGTGCACCCCTTTCTTTCCACATATGTTGCATAGTCGCTCGTACCATTTTTGAGCCTCTCTGTGTGCCATTCTTTGGGAAAGATGGTGTCTAGATTTCAGCAAATGCCATGGGTTGGATAGTCCCATATCATGCAACAACAATACAAACCGGAAAGGAAGGCTCACCACAACTCTCCGGGCCTTTCTGAGCTCCATTTCGGCATCCACCTCGTCGTAGCAGGCCTGGCTTCAGCCGACGTGCCTGGATGCCCAAGGACCACGCCCCGTCCCCGGTCATCAGTTTCTCTATGGCCACCACCAAGAAAAACTGGCGGACGACTTCACACAATTGCCCCCAAATGATCGGTCCCCCACTTGCATACGAAGCCATAGAGTGTGGCCTCTTTCGCCAACCAAGACATTCAGGCCATTTGCTCCAAAAGCCCAAATATCACGGTTGACAAAAGAGTGCACCACCTCCGACTTGCATGCAAGTGTATTACAATAGGGTGTCATCCTTGCCAAAGGGACTCGTTGTGGCCAATTTCTTAATACATATGCCATTGCGTGCTAAAGAGCAAAGTAGCAAGCATAGCAGTATGCATTAATGGCTTGTTCAAGAGGGGAAGAGGGACAAAATCAGAATTGGTTGCCTAACCCTTGCCTTCTAGGGTGCCCAAAATCAGAATAGGTGGGGCCCACAAGTGGGCGGAAATGCTACATCACCCCTGCATTCTCGGGGATCCCCAAAGAGAGGGGGACAAAATCAAAATAGGTGGGGCCCACAAGTGGGCGGAAATGCTACATCACCCCTGCATTCTCGGGGATCCCCAAAGAGAGGGGGACAAAATCAAAATAGGTGGGGCCCACAAGTGGGCGGAAATGCTACATCACCCCTGCATTCTCGGGGATCCCCAAAGAGAGGGGGACAAAATCAAAATAGGTGGGGCCCACAAGTGGGCGGAAATGCTACATCACCCCTGCATTCTCGGGGATCCCCAAAGAGAGGGGGACAAAATCAGAATAGGTGGGGCCCACAAGTGGGCGATAATGCTACATGACCAAGGGGGACAAAATCAGAATTGGATGCCTAAACCCTGCCTTCTGGGAGGCCCACAAGTGGGCAGAAATCGTGCATTCTCGGGGGTCCCAAACAAAGAGGATAAAGTCAAAACAAAAAAAAAGCAAAAAAATAACTTTCCCATGGTATCCCTGGTCCTGCCTATGGTACTGCAGATTGACGCCACTGGGTTTGAACCCAGGACTTTCAAGTTGCAGGGCACTGCTTTACCACTAGGGTAGGGCCCATCTCTGACATACCTCTGCATAGGAGTGGTATGCATATTTGGTCCAATTTGGTTTTCATCCACTATTGGGTTCTCCTAAAAAAACTGAGTATTTTGAGTATAGACACATGGGGCAAAAACCCAATTTTTCACCCTCTACTAAGTCAAGCAAAATTTCCTTAGGGCGCCTTCGGCGCCCATGGTCCGGCACTTTGGGGCCAAAACCCGGCAGGGAGGGGGGGGGGGGGGGGGTTGGCGTAAAGGGTCCGGTCCCGGCGCCCCCCCCGTGCTCCAACCCCCCACCGCATACAGTTCGGCGCTCCACATCTCAAAATCAAAAGAAAACATTCTTTCTATTGCATGCAGACAGTGTCTCCAACAACAGACCACGTCTACCCAGAGCAGATGGCGTCCAAAAACCATAAACAGTGTTAACATTAACCCCCCCTCAAACCTCACACAAACACACACACACAGCCCCCCCTCCCCATCCCCCACCAGCCCCCCAAGGCGTGCGGGCAACTTCGTGCAATTTATGAAGTCGAAGGCAGTTGGAGCACAGCTTGGGGTGGTCTTCACGGGAAGGGTTTGATAAACCAAAAAACAAATCATGTTGTGAATGACTACCCTGATGTAGAACCACTGCTAGTTGAGGGGAAAATCGCGGCACCTGGTCCATGACCGCGTAAGCTCAGAGAATGCCCACCGACAAACGCCATCGCCGCACACTGGCTAGGGATCAACTGAGTGATACTGCCGCACCGTAACGCTGTGCAGCAGTGCAGCATATGCAACGTTCCTACTCATTTCCATGTCAATCAAGGCTACTCATGATCGCAATATGAGGACACGAAGGGCCCTCTGTGCAACAGAGCCCACGTGTGGCGCCCGTGGCGAATTGGCTGTCACTGACATCAATTAACAGTCAATCACTGTCAGGCTATCACAACATGTGGTTACCCAACCAAGAACTACCGCCACTTAACCGCCAACCGCCGTGTTGGCGGCTGATCATTGAAAAAAAAAGATAAAGAAAAGGAAAACCTCTGAAATGGAAATTCTGCCAAGGCCTTAGGAACACAGTCACCTTTGGAACACAAACAGGCTTTGCATTGGTAAGATCGATGCACAAGCCTAGGTGGGTCAAAATGGCTGTAGAGATTAGGGTCAGCTGCGGCGTTGCCCACGAAACTCGGATACTGGCCCTACAGAATATGGCACAAACGAGAGGGACCACCAGGCAGCCCTCAGATTCGGATTGTTGATGCTCGTGGCCAGGGAAGGCCCACAGCGGGAAAAAATACGAAGAAACAGGAAATCATGGCTGATCGCGCCTTGGTGAAGACTCCCATTTCCTGGGCCATTCCACACCTGATGGCCGGAGGGGATTGCATGGTGCAAAACAACGAAGGGAAGCGGTCTGGATCAACAAAGGCCTGGCCTTGGGGGTTTCAGCGTGTCAGAAACGGGGCTGGATTTGGCAGGGGCTAGCTCAAGGATGCAGAGAATAAAAGCGGTATATTGGGGTAGAGTCAATGTGGGGACGCGGCTTCGGCCCTAAGCTTCTGGATAACCTCCCTCACCCACCGCTCTGTTCAGCCCCCATGAATGGAGGGCATGCAAAAAAAACACGGCCTGCACCGCACCTGATCCCCCTTAAAAACCGTGTTAACATGCACAACCACTTGAACCGCTGTCAGCAGCAGTCTTATTCAAATTCATTCCCATGGGCGCTGTGTTGCCGAGCAAACTCGGAGTGTCCAGAATCTTGTTTGCCAACTCTTCAAAGGTCTGTTGCACTCCTTCTTTGGTCTTGGCACTGCACTCGATGAAAAGCATGTTATGTTGACGCGCAAAAGCTTCTGCTTTGGCACGTGGAACCTGCTGAAAATTGAAGAAACAAGCGACAGAGCCAGCTTGCTTGTGGCTGCAAACGAGACAAGAAGAACAAAACCAGTGACCCTGCACCCACCACTTTGTGTACATCCCCACAGAATGTACCCACTTGGGACCAAAGGGGAATCCATGACTTGATCTAACCCTTTTGGAGAAGGGACCCTGGACCGGGCCCTCATCTGCGAAGATGGCAAGGGAAAAGGTAAAAGGAGGAAAGGTTGCCTTTTGCTGTACAGGTGGTGCGTACAACAGTTGGAGAACCAGTTGGACAGAAGAGAACACCCAAGAGGTAGTGTTGTTGAACACTATGGAGCAAAGGGAACAAAAAACATAGCTGATATGGAAGAAGTAACCTTTGTGCAATGAGTCAGCTGTGTCATGGTCATGTCCACACCCTTCCAAATCCCCCATGCCCACATGAGGGGGTCTCACAGTTGCTCAGGGGGGATGAAACATAGGAAAGAGTTGTCTGTAAGACCACTGTCGAGGTGGTCAGTTGGAATACCAGTGGGACGAACTGGCCACCAGCCAGGGTGGAGACCACGGTTTGAGTATTTGCCAAATTGGACAGGCAGTCCAGTCAATTATGGTTGACTTTGGTGAAAGTTGAATACTGGCTAATCAATCGAAGGATAAAGACATAGAGGCGGGTGAAAAACTCTACACAAGTAGGCTGCATTCATTTCACAGCACTTGTGGTGCATTTATTTGATGGCCTGTGTGCTGCATTCATTTAGTAGGCTGTGTGCTGCATTTATTTGGCAGCCTGCTGCTGCATTCACTTGACATCGGTTCTGCACCCATTAGGCAGCCTGTGTGCTGCACTCATTTGGCAGTGTGTGTAGTGTGTGTGTTGAACTCCCTTGGCAGCAAAACAGATGCATTTCTTTGACAGCATGTGTCTTGCATTTGTTAGGCGGCCTGTGTGGTGCATCTATCTAGCAGCCGATGTGCTGTGATCGTTTGGCAGCCGGTGTGTTGCACTCATCTGGCAGCCAGTGTGCTGCATTCAGTTGGTGGCTAGTGTGCTTCATTTCTGTAGCGGGTTGTGTGTTGCAGTTATTTGGCAGCCAGTGTGCTGCTCTTATTTGGCAGTTTAAGTGCTACATGCATTTGGAAGCCTATGTGGTGCATTAACTAAGCAAGCTGTGTGCTGTGTTCATTTGGCAGCCTATGCAAGGCATGCATCTGGCAGCTTGCGTGCTGCCATGATTTATGATTGATGATTTGGCAGAGTGAGTGCTGCACTCATTTGGCGGCTTGTGTGCTGTTTTCATTCAGCTGCATGTGTGCTACAGTCATTTGGCAGCCTGGGTGTTGCCATTGTCTGGCAGTGTTGCATTCATTTAGCAGCTGGGGTGCTGCATTCATATCTCTCTGGGACGGACAGGAAGGTGCCAACACAGAGCGTTTTCAGGGATCGCCGTCATTGTTGCCTCGTTTGCGCCCACTGCGTGTCCCGTAGGGGGGGGTATTTGGGGTATATTCGGAAAGCCCTTGAAAAGGGCTATTTGGAACACCATGGTCTGCATGCTGTACTGACGGTATGTTTGAGATTTTTGTCCTTTTTGGACAGTGCATGTGTTGCTTGCTGCCTCTTTTTTTAATAGGCAGCCACCATGTCCGCTTACAAATTCACGCAACGTGCTGTTGCATCCCTAGATGCACCGCAAAAACCTTTGGTTCGCAAAAGAGCACGCTCTGGGGGTGCAACCTGGGTGCAGGTTACTCGCCAAAAAACCACTAGCAACAAAAGCCTCGCGCAGGTGGTTCGCAACAACCTGCACTCACTACTGACGGCCTATGGGCCATGCCCCTGAACACAGGGTGGGTGCCAGTGAAGGCACGCAAGCTGCACAATTGGGAAAAATTGAAGAAGTATGTTCCCAGTCACAAGCAGGGGGATGTATGCCCCAATGGATTCCCAGCCCTTGTGGAAAGGGGCAACAATAAGAACGAATCCGATTCGGAATAATGAGTGATCCTTGGACCATTGCCTGTGCCCTGTGCGTTGTCCCGTTTACAGCTCTATGCTCAAAATTGTGACCACGTACGCCCCCCCAACCCAAACATTTCTTAAACAGCCTTTTCTCACAGATTTCAAAAAGCATACACATACCCCTCCCCCCCTCGGAACGAAAATTTAGTGCATTGGACCAAACCGTGAGAAAACCTTGAAAAATTGCGAATTTGCTCTGTGTTGGCACCTAACAGATGTCCTAGAGAGATATGGTTGAGTGTGTGATGCTGTTTGGCAGCCCGGGTCTGCAGTTAAGCAAGGGGAACAAACAACCACACAAAGCACACACCCCAAGGAGACATGCCGAGACAACATATGTTGAGAGCACTGTGCCAGATACCTGGAAGTAAGATGCCAAAGGCACCAAGCCAGATGCCCCATGAGCCGGCGGGATGCTTGGGCATCAAGCGCCAAGGGAACCATGCCAAATGCTTGGGTGTTGGATGCACCGTGATATATGCCCACAAGAGTGGATGCCTTGCATGTAAGCATGATGTAAGCAACATAATGGATGCTGGAGGCACAGGGCTAGATGCCCACAATTGCGGATGCCCCCCATGATAGGGAGAATGGGTGTGGGTGCATTTGCTTGGCAGCAGGTGTACTGCACTTAGTGGGTAGCCCATATGCTGCATAAACTTGGCGGCCAGTGAACTGCATCTATCCGGTAGCCTGTGTGCTGCACTTGTCTGGCAACCCATGCACAGCATTTACTTAGTAGTATGTGTGTTGTGTTCCTTTGGTAGCCTAGCGAGGCATACATATGGCAACCTAGTGCTACCTGGTGCTACAATGGTTTGGTAGAGTGATTGCTGCACTCATTTGGCAACTTGTATGCTACTTTGTGCTGGGTGTGTGCGGCTGTCATTTGGTAGCCCGGGTGTTGCTACTATTTGGCACTTCGGGTACTCCGTTCATTTAGCAGCTTGGGCGCTGCATTCATATGCCTTGAGTGTGTGATGCATGTATTTGACACACAGTGCCACACTTTGGTTGGTGTTGTGAACAAACTTTGGACCAGTGTTTCCAACATGCTTAGGCTTTGCATTGACATGCCTTGATGGTTTTGATTGATGTTTCAGCCTTGGGTGGGCATTGAATGGACATGAGTACCAAGCATAGACTTCGGATTCATTTTAGTGTTTTGTGATGCTTGTCATATGCACTCATTGGTTGAGATTTCTGCCGTGCATGGGATTTGGATAGACATTTGTGCCGAGCATAGAATTCAGATTGATGGTCATGCTCTGGACAGATTTTGGATTGATGATTCTGCCGTGAATAGGTTTTGCATGAGCATGCACACTTGATGCTGTCCTAGACGCCCACAAGGGTGGATGCCCCATTGATGACTGGGATGCCTAGATCCGCGAGGCCAAAGGCTGCGGGACAAATGCCCTTGTGACTGGATGCTCCGTAGAATAACAGGATGCCTAGACACACGAAGCCACGGACACTGTAGGGGCTTTGGATTGACATTTGTACCAAGCATCAATTGATATTTGTCTTGTGAACAGACTCTTAATTGACATTTCGCCATGCATGAGTTTTGGATGGACATTTGTACCAAGCATAGACATTGGATAGATATTGGTGATCTGAACAAACTTTGAATTGCCGTTTGCCAGAGCTTTGCCTTGACGTTTGTACCAAGCATTGTTGTTGGATTGATATTTGTATTCTAAACAGGCTTTGGAATGACATGTAGGCAGGGAAGGGGCATTGGATTGATTGTCATTTGTCCCCTTAATGGGCTTTAGATTGGCATTTGTACCAAGCATAGAAATTGGATTGAAAATTGTGTTTTGAACAGATATTGGACCAATATATCGCCCATGTATGGTCCTGGATTGAAATTCGAGCGAAAAACGCATGTTGGATTGACATTTGTACCAAACATAGACATGGGAATTTGTATTCTCAACGAACTTTGGACTGGCATTTTTTCTGTGAATAGGATGTGGATTGAGATGCACGCATTAATGACTTTGATAGATGTTTGTGCCTTGAACGGGTTCTTGATTGACCTTAGCCATAATTTGACCATGGTCGTCACCCTCCGGCTTCACACTAGCAACAATTCAGTTCATCTGTCCGACATCGTGGCGGGGCCATGCAATGAATTAGTCCAATCGTGGTGAAGGCGCTAACAGATTTCGAGTCAAGGCGGCACAGCCGCTATTACGTGTGCGTGCACATCCTGTGAATCGGCCCTCCTAGACCCAAGGATAAGGTCACTGCGCAAGCTAGCACCCAAGTACTTTGTTGTCCCTAGATTACGTCTACGCCCCCGATTCCCATCATTGACATATGTGCTAAATTCCGAATCCCCTGAGAACTCTGTGGTTTCAATTGACATTAGTACCAAGAATGCAGTTGGATTGATATTTGTGCTCCGAACAAACTTTGGACCGGCAATCGTGCCATGATGGGGCTCTGATTTGACAATTTGCGCCAAGCAGTTGATTGGATTGATACCTGTTCTCTGAAGGCTTTCATTTGACGCGTATGCCAAGAATGGTCCGAGGTTTGCGCCATGAATGACCTTTACATTAACATTTGTGCCAAGCATGGACTTTGGATGGATGTCTGTGTTCAAAACACACTTTTGACATTTCCGCCATGCCATGTGTAGGCTTCAGATTGAAAATTTCAGCCATGGCTGGGCTTCGAATTGACGTAGCCCCCCCTTGTATAAGCTTGTATAAGCTACGCCAAAGTCCCAAATTAATACGGTCCCTACGCCTACTGTAGCTTAGACACGGGCGTAGCTTGCGCGCGACACATGCAACTACCGACACACACGTAAGTGAGCGCATAGTATGAGCGCACCTCAACCTCCACCCATGTCCCCAAAGGCATGCAAACACAAGAAAGTGTTTGAAACATGGAAATTCAGGTCCCCACCCATGTTCTCACAAGCAATGAAGCATGAGAAGCCTACAAATGTTCGGCTTGGAAACCATGCGGAACAACCGCACATGTTCATCACTTGAAGATGCCTTTGAAGATGCCTTTGCCTGAGGTTTAGGGGCTGGATTGGGCTGAGGCAACTTCAAGTTTTTGGGAATGAAAATTGCCTTGCATGTGGTCTCTTGTAAAATACAACTTCCCATCAAAGACATGGGCCATTCCCCACACACCTCGGGCAGCCTTAGCCCAAACAAGTTCAGTGGGAGCATCATCGGAGTCACTAGAATCATCACTTGAAGAAGAGGACTCAGAAATGGGGTGGGTTCAGGTGGGCAAACACTCAAAAGAAATGTGTCCATGACTCTATGTGATTGGCAAATTTGTGAAACCCATGTCTTATGTGGCTGCACTGTCTGTGCAGGGAATCTGAAGTCGCTTTAGGGCCCTACGGTTACACCAAATCCCATTTGGGGCACCAATTTCTACCCAAGCATATTCAAGGAATAAATACCAATCCAAAATCCATTCACAGCACTGATGCCTATCCATGCCCACCAAAGGCCCACTTGTCCATCAAAAACCCATCCTGGGCGATCCTAACAGCAACTGTCTCCCTATACCCTGTTCATGGGACAACTGGAAATCTAAAACAAATGTCTGCCCCTTGCAGTGCGTAAATATCAAACGAAGCCCAATTCATGACATACATGTAGCTCCTAATCAAGGTATGTACCCCCCCCCCCCCTTGTATAAGCTACGCCCTTGTCCAAGCTACAGTAGGCGTAGGGACCGTATTAATTTGGTTCCTAATTTTTAATTCGGCTGAAATGACAGCCTGAGTGCACAACCATGCATTTGGCAGCCTGTCTTGGGCAGCTTGCAGCAAAAGCAATCAGCGGCCTTCACAATGCATGCCTTAGGCAGAGTGTGTGCTGCATCCATGACTGTATGTGTGCTGCCTTCCAGTGGCCATGAGTTGCTTAGTGCAGCAGCCCTGGGCAGAGTTGTCCAGCATTGATGTTGCATTGATGATTATGCTCTGAATAGGCGGTGGATTGACCTTTACTGTGAATGTCCGTTGTATTGACATCCGTGCTCGCTTTGATAAATTGTTTGAATGGACTTCAGACACACATTTATCCGCATGAGCGGGTTTGGATTCGACGGTCAGTGCCCATATTCTAACTGTTTGGCAGCAGATTTACAGTCAGGCCTTGAGTTGCTAGATGGTAGTTTGTGTTGTTTTCTTTGGCTGGACAGCCAGGACACCAGATGCGTGGGCAACAGGACAAGATAGGGCACAAATGAAGGGGAAAAGATGCCACCGAAACATGGGAAATATCTGGGAGGAGACCAGTACGAACCTGGCCAAAGCGGTTTCTAACAAACCAAAACAAAACAACCCTTTTGGAGGGGGGGTTAGGGGGTGGAGGGTGTTGCCTTACTTGTACTTGTACACAAGCGATTTTGCATCCTGAGCGAAATTTGGGGCCTGCCACTTTAACGATACCATCTACCACACCCCAAACCTTTGTACAGCAGGTGCAGCAACCAGTGTCACAACACTAAGGTCCAAGTCTGTGGAGGCCGAGGCACTCCCAGGTTTATGAGATAGGGAGTGCACATGAAGGCGTGCTGCGCCGTTAAATGTGCGCACTATGACACAGCCCCAATGAACCACCCAGCCAACACAGTGCACGTCTCAATAAAATGGGGCTTCACAGCGACACACAAATTCGAAACTAACTCAAAAAGAATCAGCACATACAGATGCTCCATCCTTCTGCCGTTTGTCCAACTTGTTGCCCACCAGCAATGTCACTACGTCCGGAAAGGTGGTGTACATCTCGATCTCATTCATCCATTGTTGAATGTTTTCAAAGGTCTCGAGGTTTGATATGTCATACACCAAAATAATTCCTTGAGCCCCTCGGTAGTAAGAGCTTGTGAGGGTCCGGAAACGCTCCTACAATACAGGTTGCGGCGTGCAAATGCGTGCTGGCGCTTGGTGGGATTCATGTCACAGCAAAACAGACACGTGACCAAATGGGAAAGCTCAATAAAACTGAACCATGGGAGAGTGGGGCGTGGAGGGGCAGGGCCTGGCAGTCACAAACCGTTCCAGGGGCAGTAAGTGGTGGACGAAAGCGATAGGCGCGGAAAGATGTGCTGTGTTGTAGATACTGGATACTGGATGGCATTTGATAAGACTAAATCAGCAGACTCGTAAAACCGAGTGAATTTTGGTAAACCGAGTGCAAAAAAAAATCGAGGCGTTCATTTGTGAAAATTTTGGCAGAAATTTCAGCACCCTGTTACACAAATTTGACGTAACACTGAGAAAGTCTTTTGTAATTTCTCAAAAAAAACATTTTGCCTCTCAGTCTTACAAAAATTTTCTGTCTTGTATTATTGTAGCACAAAAGAATTTTTTTGGGGAACAACTGGTCACCCGGCCCTCCTGTACTGTGTCCGCCGTTTCAAGCAAAAGGTCTGGCCTTGGGGCACCTCACAAACTGCTCCCGGGCCAACTGCACATCCTCCTCCAAACCTCCCAGAGCAAACCTGCCCAGCGGTATCCCAAATCGTCAGCTTGACTTTCTGGTTGCAATATGGCATCACCTTGACCTTGAAATCGACACCAATGGTGGTCCCAATGTCTTCATCAAATGTGCCGTCCGTAAATCGCAGCAAAATGCTGCTTTTGCCTACCCCTGAGTCACCGATCAGCAGGAGTTTGAAAGTGTGATTGTATGCATCATCTCGCATGGTGATGGGAATAAAGAGAACAGGAAGGGCACTGAACAAAGATGGTACACATCGACAATGAGGGTACGTTTGCCCAGCAGGCGCCCGGCCACCCAGCATCCAAATCAATGTTCCAGCCGTCCATCCCAGTGCTTTACCAGGGAGAAGTCAATATGGCTACATCACCCTTGCCTTCTCGGGGTCCCCGTGGTGGGGATAAATCAACCTAGAAAGGAGTGGATGTGGTGGAAATGAACCAAAAATGTGTGAAAAAGGGTGAAAGTGGGTGAAAATCCAAATATAGCATATCCCCAATGCGAAAGAAGCATCAAAATACCCGTTCCCAAACAACAATAGGTCCCCAACACGGGGACAAAAGATGGGGGGAAATGGGGGGCACTGGGGGAAGATGAGACTCTCAATAATGTACTCTCAATAATGAACCATGACCAGTCTGACCACCTCTATTCAAGCAGGCACTGCACCTGCAAGTTCTGCCAAATGTTTCAAGCGGGCACTGCAACAGAATGTTCTTCCAAAAAAAAAACAGCCAAAAATGGGAAGGCCGCCTGCACAGGGCACATTTGCACCAATAGTTGATGTGTGCCAGCATCAATGCCCACAGCAGGATCCTAACAGTGCTCTCCAGGTGGGTTGTTTGGAAATGTGCACATGCCAAAGGTGCACACATCTGGGAGGTGCTCAGGGACTCATCCCTGAATACAGCAAATCTTTGACCCTGCCCAGGCCTGACCTCGACTAACAACAGGTGACAAACGAAAACGGCACTGGACACCGTTTGTACTATGGTTGCAACACCCCTTGCCTCCATGCACAGCCACAAACAATGCTTTGCCGTTTGACCAGGGGCTAAATCCTTGGCAAGACTGTTGAATTTGAATTTACGACCTGCATCTTCTTTCCAAAGTGTTGCACCAGAGATGTGTGCAAATACCCTGCCTGACAGCATCCCTATTCATGAAACAAGCCTGAACTGGCTATTGAGCTATGGTTATTGCAGACATTGCAAGACACCTTGCAGAAGAACAAGTAAGTCTTGATGACATCTCAAAGAAGGGGGGGCGATGAAGCAAAGAATACTTAGCTACCGATATAGCCCCTGTGACACAGGTCACTGCTCAATCATGTTCAAACCAAACCAGTGCTGAATGTTGCCTTAGAAGAGGGCCTCAAAGATCAGGTGTGGACCCGCCACTAAGCTCCAGCCGCGCCTGCCTCACAGCCTTCATCGCCAACTCACTTCCATTCGTGTTCATGTCATCGACAGTTCTCCGCATTGTGCTGCCCTCACCTCCCTGAATCGGGCTAGGGTGGGCTGTCGTCTATAGGGTTCGGGGCATTAACGCCTGGATGCTGCACTGGGGTGAGTTCTGGGCATGGCGTCCATTCCATGCTCCTCGTTGGTTTCCACCATCCTACGGGTATGCTTGCTGTTGCTGGCCCCATTCAGCTACATACCTGTGATGCAGTTTGTCCCGGGACTCGGAGGGCTCTGGGGAGGTCAAGGGTCAACCGAGGTGGTCGCTGCCACCAACCATGGCTTTGTTGTGGGACCTTGGCACTGAAAAAACCCAGTGGGTACAGGTGTTTCAGAGGTCAATCCATACATCCATACAGGGAGGCGGCCTGTGTGTGTGTGCCATGGCGTAGCAAACAATTGTCTGTCCGGGTCGGGCGTGCAGCACCGCAACCCTTCTGTGCTGCAGGTAATGGTGGACGCCATTGCTGGCGACTGTGCGTAGCTCATGGGGGATGGGGGGGAGGCGGAGGCTGGGAACAGTACCTGGCGCGTGCCACAGTTGGGCGTCCGTGGCGGCCGAGGGACCGCCTTGGAGCGCCAGCACATCCTCGGGGTGCTGCGGCCCGCCGAAAAGCATGGCCTCTTGTAGGCCGGGGTGCATTCTTCCATATCTAGCAGGGGGGTGGCCAGTAGCGCCCTGCACGGCGTGACGTGCTCGGGGGGGGGGGGTTGCTGGCAATTCAATCACAGTGCAAGGGCGAGGGAGGGTTCGCCCATGCCAAACGCTGATGCGAGTTCTCCTTCCGGGGGGGTGGGGAACCCCTTATTTTCAATGTATGTATGCCCTTGTGTGCATATGCAGTCATGTGTGGTCCGTATCACATATGTACACAAGGGCATACATGCATTGACAATAAGGGACACTCACGTTTGGAGCCCCGATGACGAACAATCTCCTCCACCTTTGGTCACCAAGCCAAGCGAGAAACACATGCCCATGTGCACGCAGCGGTCCAAGTTGCCAGTGTCCACATAGGGTAGCTCATTGGTGGGCCATTGCGCTTGGAGCACCGGTACAAGAGTGCATAAGCAGCCCACTGGTAGTACTATGGTCTAATGATGCCTTTGAGCTCCGCATGTTCAGTTGCAGTGATGTTTGGTGGATAGTTACCTTGTTTGATATCCGTTTGGTCCCTGGGTTTTACTGACCTCCTGATAGCACTCCCCATCATAGTATCACCACGATATCTACAGTGGGTTCAGATTGAGGCACCTGTGCTCACCTGTACTCTGCTCCATCTGTTGTCCACGTTCTGCAATCATGGTTTTATTTCAGCCCAAGACAGTGGCTGTCGTCCTTAGCACACTAGTATACATACATGCAATGGTACATGTGTGATATAGGCTGTGCGACCCTTGCAAGTGCTGGCACTCCCTTGGCTGAATCGTCGCCGACTGCTCTGGTGCACCTGTTGTGTGTGGTGTGTGATCAATATTATGTGTCAAAGCTCCAGGTCAAAGTGTGTGCTTCCCATGGAGACGGTCTCGTTAGCTGAGGTCACCAAATCCTTCTCCATGAGGTCTCAGCAAGGAGATAGGACAGAGGAAACGGACGACTCCCCTTGATCTGGGAAACAAAGTGTTTGCAGGTTCAAATTATTGAGCCTGGACTTCGTGCCATGCGGTGTGTATTATCTAAATGTGCATCAAAATCGATTTCCTGGACTAGTTTTGGGGACTCAGGCCTAATAGATGTGCTGGCTGAGACCCGCAACTTTGCATGGTGGCAGTGATGCGAAGGACGTGCTGATACATCAAATTTTGTTGCAACTCATGGACCCCCTTGGGAGCTAGGTCTAGGTTCCAGGTACTGTGGATAACCCCCCCATTGTAGTGCCACCGGTGAGCACCTGGTGGTTTTCTCACCGAGCCGAGTTAGCTTGTTGTGTTGTTTGGTTTGTGGGCTAACCCCTCCCCCCCCCCTCCCCATTCTGCTAGATTTTGCTACCACACGTTACCGGTGGATTAAGGTGCCTAGTCACGTTGAGGTACCAGGCAATGAAGGGGTTGATGCCCTGGCAGAAATGGGGCAGAAATGGGGCCCTCTTAATGTGCACAAAGGGGTACAGGTTCAGCAGATTGGGACCCCATTTGCAGAGTCAGGTTGCGCTCACCACCTGTTGACTCTTTGTCAAATTGTCCGGGCATCAGTAGAATTGAAGAGTAGAATTGAAGCCCACGGTATGCAATCCAACCGCAACAACCAAGGGGCCGCCGCCAGCAAATGTGTGGCCCCGAGGGGTGTGCGACTGGTTTGGGGGCTGTATGGGGGGGGCGGGGGGGCTTCGTTGACCCAAACCCAGCACCTTTGCGTCGGGCACCTCCGAGCGCGCAAACAGACAAAGCTAACAAGACGCACTGTGACTAGTCATAGCTCATGATTGTTCTGCTACACCGCAGCACTTCCAAAGCAATACCGAATGTTGCCTTGAGTTCGCCCATAGGCTATCGAATGTCTCTTAGGCTACCTTGGGTCAGCTCTCTCTCCCCCCTGGAATCCGGTTACCCACGCATGGTAGGTGCAGTGCTCTTAGTAAACGTGCATGCAAAACGGGTTATGCGGGCAGCCACTGGCCCACAAATAGTGCCTTCCCCTTGTTATAAACCACACACATATATATAGAGAAGGGAAGGGAGGGGAGGGGCCTCAAGCATCAGAATCATCCTCCCACGCGTCGCGTGCCCTCTTACCGGTACTCTTAGGGCGAGCACGCTTCTTTGGCCGGGCTGCTTGCGATCTTGTGACCTCGCAGGGTGCCTGCCCATTAGACATGGATTCCGATGGCACATAGTCACTAGTGCCAGACGGGGCACTACTGCTACAGGATGCACTAGTACTGGAGGAGGCATTGGTGGTGGAGCTGCTGCTACTACTACTGCCACCACCACTACTACCCGGGTTTGGCCCAAAGAGAAGAGCACGGAAAACAGGGCCGGCGGCAGAGAAGGCTTCGCTTCGGTGGCAATGGGGCCAAGAAATCGTCAAAGGCTTGCAACACTTTTGTGTTCTCCTCTTCGCTGCACCCGGCATAGTCATGGGACACACCGGGTGCGCTTGTGCCATGTGGTGTGGCATGGCGTAGGTGCAATGCAATTTTCGGCAATCAAGCACCTTGCAGCGAACCGGTAGATGAGTGCTAGGGTTCGTCGCTGTTGGGGTGGGCGTTGTGTTTACTTGTAGCCGATGGTACGCGAGGCTGCAATTGCTACCAATTTTCTTGCCATGCACACTTGTGCTACACTTGCCATCTGTGTTGCCACACCACAGGCAAAACGCAATTTTATCTGCATCTTCTTGGCCGGCCCACCGGTGGCCTCACAAAAAGTGCCTAGCCATGTGCGACCGCATTAAAGCGTGCATGAAAAATCGGTTACAGTCTTGAAAAGGGCACGGCATACGCTTTGCTCCTGGAGCATTCCTCGGCTCCTCACGGTATTGAGCACAACCCAAGGCCGCATACGGCACAAGTGGCACTGCCTTTGGCAAGGGGACATGCATGAGGAAGCGCAAAAGCGGTTCAACGTCATTCTGCGAGAATTGCCACAACCTCTCCACCGTTGCAGTTGGTGCAACAAAATGTGCATTAGCAACACAAACACTGTGCACCTTTTGCAAGAAACACCCATTCCAATGGACAACCCCAACATCACCCAAAAACTCAAAGGGCATGAATTGGCAGTGGATTTCATAGGGGCTGCCTTCCAATTCCGCAAAGCTGGGGGACGCTTGGCACCCGACATGCACAACCTTCACCACAGAAAACAAAACCGGCCACACCGAAGCGTGGGAGTGCATATCCCCCAATTCGAGGGGTCACACCAAAGCGAGGGGGTCCGTATCCCCAACTCGAGGGACCACACCGAAGCGTGGGAGTCCGTATCCCCAACTTGAGGGGCCACGCCAAAGCGTGGGAGTGCGTATCCCCAACTCGAGGGGGCACGCCAAAGCGTGGGAGTCCGTATCCCCAACTCGAGGGACCACACCGAAGTGTGGGAATCCGTATCCCCAACTCGAGGGGCCGCGCCAAAGTGTGGGAGTGCGTATCCCCAACTCGAGGGGCCACGCCAAAGCGTGGGAGTCCGTATCCCCAACTTGAGGGACCACACCGAAGTGTGGGAATCCGTATCCCCAACTCGAGGGGCCGCGCCAAAGTGTGGGAGTGCGTATCCCCAACTCGGAGGCCACGCCAAAGCGTGGGAGTGCGTATCCCCAACTCGTGAGGTGCGTTTCGGGAAGTCCTACCGGGAAGTCCTTGGCAAAACGACATTTCCACTACTTCAAGTAGGGGTTACCAATCGGCACGAAACTTACTATTTTTCTTTTTGGGATCAATTTAAGGTAGTAGGAGGTTTTGGGTCCTCCCGGGGGGTGGATGGGACAATTTTAAATGAGGTCAGAAACCTACATCCCGGGGACTTCCCGGTGGACTTTTAGGTCTGAAACCTCGGGGGGTTCCCTGAAAAATGACCCCTGGAAGTGACTTCCCGGTTGGACTTTAAGGTCTGAAACCCACTTACCAGTTTGGCTTACTGGGACTTTCTGGGTCCATTTTCCCATTTTTCATCTTCACCCCCATTCCCCCCTCTTCATGCCCTCTTCGCACACTAGGTTGGTTCCATCGTTTAAAAGACCCTTGCACATCCATGCTTGTCACTTTTTTCAATAAGGTTGCCACATGCCTCCCTACTTTGTCCCCAATTGGGTCAAGGCGGCTCGGAATCGGGCCGGCACCAGTGGCATCGCCGTCGGTCACTTTGACACGCTTGAGACCGTGCAGGTCCCCTCCGCCGCGAGCCGCGTCACCTTCCGGGCAGAAACCACAATCGGCCAGCTATCCGTGGCCCGGTCCACCCTAGGGGAGCATGACCCGCGTGCATTGAGCAACTTTTTGCTGCGGGTCACGCGGTACAACCGCCACCTCTCCGCGCTCATCGTCACCCTCGGCCACGTCGACACTGCCACGGTCTGCAAGGGTTTGGAGGACAACATGCCCAACATGAAGGCCAAGACGAAGAAGAGCAAGGCCGGGCCAGCGGCGGAGACGACGGATGTGGACGTCTTCATCGCACATGTCCCTCCGCCCTGTGCTGATGTGCACAGAGGTGGGGAACCTGTCCCTCCGCCCTGTGCTCATGAACCCAAGGGTAGGGAACCTGTCCCTCCGCCCTGTGCTGATGAGCCCAGGGGTGGGGAACCTGTCCCTCCGCCCTGTGCCGTGGTGCCCAGGGGAGGGGAACCTGTCCCACCACTCTGTGCTGATGTGCATGAGGTGGGGAAACTGTCCCTCCGCCCTGTGCTGATGAGCTCAGGGGTGGGGAGCCTGTCCCTCTGCCCTATGTTGTGGTGCCCAAGGGAGGGGAAGTTGTCCCTCCGCGTTGTGCCGATGAGCCCAGGGGTGGGGAACCCGTCCCTCCGCCCTGTGCTGATGAGCCTAGGGATGGGGGACCTGTCTCTCCGCCCTGTGCCATTGTGCCTAGGGGTGGGGACCCTGTCCCTCTGCCGTGTGCCGTGGTGCGCAAGGGTGGGGGACCTGTCTCTCCGCCCTGTGCCATCGTGCCCAGGGGTGGGGAACCTGTCCCTCTGCCCTGTGCCGCGGTGCCCAGGGGTGGGGAACCTGTCCCTCCGCTCCATGCTGATGTGCACAGAGGTGGGGAACCTGTCCATCCGCCGTCCTGTGCTGATGAGCCCAGGGGTGGGGAACCTGTCTCTCCGCCCTGCACTCATGAGCTCACGGGTGGGGAACCTCTCCCTCTGCCCTGTGACGTGGCGCAAGGGTTGGGAAACCTGTCCCTCTGCCCTGTGCTGTGGTGCCCAAAGGAGGGGAACCTGTCCCACCGCCCTGTGCTCATGTGCACAAAGGTGGGGAAACTGTCCCTCCGCCCTTCGCCGTGCTGCCTAGGGGAGGGGAACTTGTCCCTCCGCCCTATGTTGATGTGCACAAAGATGGGAACTTGTCCCTCCGCCCTGTGCTGATGAGCCCAGGAGTGGGGAACGTGTCCCTCCGCCCTGTGCCGTGGTGCCTAGGGGAGGGGAACCTGTCCCACCGCCCCATGCTGATGTGCACAGAGGTGGGGAACTTGTCCCTCCGCCCTGTGCTGATGAGCCCAGGGGTGGGGATCGTGTCCCTCCGCCCTGTGCCGTGGTGCCTAGGGGAGGGGAACCTGTCCCACTGCCCTATGCTGATGTGCACAGAGTTGGGGAACCTGTCCCTTCGCCCTGTGTTGTGGTGCACAAGGGTGGGGAACCCGTCCCTCCGCCCTGTGCCGTGGTGCCTAGGGGAGGGGAACCTGTCCCTCCTCCCTGTGTTGATGTGCACGGAGATGGGGAAACACCTTGCATGGGGTGGGTGCCACCACGTGGGAGGTCTCGTGTAACCTCGCGGTTGGCTTGGTGACACCGTGCGGTGGGCTTGGCGCCACTATCTGGTCGGCTTGGTGCCACCATGCTGTGGGCTCGGCACCACCTCGCACCGGGCTTGGTGCCACCATGCAGTGGGCTCCGTGCTCACCGCGGTGGGTGCGGTGCCGCCTTGCGGTGAGTTGTGTGTTGCCTCGCGGTGGGCTTGGCGCCCCCGCCCGGTCGGCCTGGTGCCACCATGCGGTGGGCTTTGTGCCACCATGCGGCAGGCTTTGTGCCACCATGCGGCGGGCTTGATGCCACCTTCTAGTGCGACGTGTGCCTCCTGGCGTGGGGCCTGGTGCCACCATGCGGTGGGCTATGCCTCACCATGCGGTGGGCTTGGTACCCCCGTGCGATGGGTTGGGCGCCACCATGCGGTGGGCTTGGTGCCACCCTGCGTCTGGCTTGGTAGCACCTTGCGGTGGGTGTGGCCTCACCTTGCGGTGGGCATGGTACCACCGCGGGGGGTTGTTGGTGTCACCCTGCGATGGGCCGTGCGCCACCTTGCGGTGGGCTTGGTCGGGGTGGAGGGGGTCTAGGGGGAAGGGGGGGGTGGAGGGGGTCGAGGGGGAGGGGCGTGGGTCGAGGGGGTCTAGGGGAGTTTGATTTGATTTGAGGACTGCCTCGGGGGTGCATGATTGCTTCCCAACGACTCTCGCATACGACTCTCGCGTGTGACGCACACCTCGTCCGCTGTAGCGGGCCACGGGGGTTGGTAGCAGTGCGGTGTCCCTGTGCGGGGGGGGGGGGGGCTTACATCATTGGAGGGAGGGGGGCACAGGCTGGAGGGACTGGCGCCCCGCCCTGGCGCTCTTCAGCATAGGGCAGCGGGACTGGATCCGCACCCTTGGGCACATCGGCACTACACGGAGGGATAGGGTTCCCCGGCCCTGTGCACCACAGTACAGGGCGGGGGGTCTGGGTTCCCCTCCCCTATGCACCACAGCTCAGGGCAGATGGACAGGGTCCCCACCCCTGTGCACCACATCACAGGGCGGAGAGACAGGTTCCCCACCCCTGTGCACCACAGCACAGGGCAGAGGGAGAGGTTCCCCACCCTTGTGCACATCTGCACCGGGCGGAGGGACCGGTTCCCCTCCCCTGAGCTCATCAAGACAGGGCGGAGGGAAATGTTCCCCACCCCTGGGCACCACGGCACAAGGTGGAGGGACCGCTGAGCTCATCGGCACAACGCGGAGGGACAGGTTCCCCACCCCTGTGCACCACAGCACAGGGCGGAGGGACAGGTTCCCCACCCCTGGGCTCGGTGCAAGCCCACCGCATGGTGGCACAGAGCCGCCTCCCCAAAGACCCCGCCCCCCAACCCCCCCATAGACCTACCCCCCCCCTCTCCTGCCCTCCCCCCCTGTCCTCCCTGCAAGACGAGGTAGGTGTGCTGATGTCTACAGGGGGGGGGGGGGCTTCCTCCCACCCTGAGCTGGCATGCACAAGGTGGAGAACTATCCCTCCACCCTGTGCTGTGTGCACAAGGGTGGAGAACCATACGCTCCGCACTGTGCTGATGTGCACAGTGTGCGCCTGTTGTGTGTGAGTGTGTTGGTATCTGTGCATTGCTGTAGCACACTGTGTGTGCTGCGCTCTGTACTGCACTGTGTGTGCTGCGCCCTGCACCCCACTGCGTGTGCTGCGCTCTGCACCGCACTGTGTGTGCTGCGCTCTGCACCGCACTGTGCGTTCTGTGCCCTGCGCTGCACTGTGTGTGTTGCGCTCTGCACCGCACTGCACGTGCAGGGGGTATGGGGGGATTTGATAAGAGGGGGGGGGGGTTAAAGGGTTCACAGTCATGGGAATGACTCAACAGCATTGGCATGCCAAGAGGCAAAATATCCCACTCTCACTTACCAAAAATACTTTTCCATGGTGGACAACCAACATAAACAGTTTATTCATGAAAACTCAATTTAGTGTTTACAGCCAGAAATACCAACTGACACACTTTGCCATCCTTCATAGCAACCACCCTGCCAAACTCTACTGTAGGACGCCTAAAATGTGGCACTAATAATTGACAAAGGGCTGCTGCAGCGCACAACAGTGCACCTGTAGGTCAAAAAATGGTCAAAATGAGCTCCAAATGGCCAAAAGCACTCTTGTTACCTACTGGATGGGAGCCAATAACGGCCACTGTTGGCACATATGTACTTCTATACCCTCCCCCCCAAAAATTGCTAATGCCCTGTTTTGGCAATGAAAAATGGCAAAAATCCGTCTTTTTCCAAAAGCGATCGTGCACAACCTAGGATACCAATATTTTTTTTCAATTCATCAGTTTGCAAGGCGTTGTGAGCACTTTCCCCAGAGTGCTTCACCTTGCTCCAGCTCAATCCAAATGCACAATCTTGGTTGGGGTGAGGGGTCGCTGGCAGGCTTGCCTGCACGTACCGTGGAGAAACTCATTCCTTCTTGCATCCCAAGGTTGAGGACATGCGTGTATCATGGGGATTTTTGTGGCAGGCCACCATAGATTTTCCTTCCAGTGTCTTTCAGGGCCAATTGTCATGCCAACCCCAAGCCTGGCTACCTTTGTCACTAAGTTGGGTATTCAGATCAACGCGAACCCAGACCAAGGAGGGGGCCATTTTGATCGTATGCAAACCACGTAACTGCCCCACACTTCATCATTTTGTCCATGCACTGGAAACGTTTCAGCACAAACTCAAAGAATCCACTTGCACCTTGGACCTTATGCAGTGCAATGGCACTGTTGTGTAGGTCATGTGCAGAATTCCCGGTCCCTGGTATCTTACACCATGAAGGGATTCCAAGGCAAAAGATCTTCTTGGTTCCCACTAGAAGCCTATGCTACGGTGGCCAGCAATCACCTGTGCATCAAAATTGTACGGCAATTGCACACCCGGGTTAAAATCAAAGCGTTGCAAGTCAGCACACTTTCATGACAACGCAGATCCAGCTCAAAAAATTGATAGAGAAGACGAGCAGGTTAAAATGAATTTGAAAAACCCCACCGTACACAAGCAGCGACTTATTGAAACTACGCATGCCTTGAATGCTGCCATCGGGCATGGTGAGGACAATGCGACGTGACAACACCTTAGAAACTTGTACACGTGTCTGGTAAAGGAAAAAAAAATGTGGCATGGCTTGAAATACATTGGCACCTCATGACGGCATGCTGTCATTCAAAATCGTGCTGTTACGTCCTCACATCTCCAAAAAGGTGCGTGTGCACCCGGCTGATTAGCATTGTTCAAATACAAAATAGGTTCTGCACAGAGGAATGCATAAATGTATGTGGGATATGAGGTAATGTTGGGCAGCCACTCGAAAAAATTAGTATACCCAGGCGCAACAAATCAAAGGGCGCATTGTCACAATGTGATCATACATGGCCACCTTGAAACGCATGTGCGGGGCTATGCTCTTCGGGCACAACGGGAAAAAACATTTGGTTCAGGATTGTGGCTGCGAGTGAGGCTGCGTGTCACCAGAAACCTCCAATCATTAACATGCACAACCACTTGAACCGCTGTCAGCAGCAGTCTTATTCAAATTCATTCCCATGGGCGCTGTGTTGCCGAGCAAACTCGGAGTGTCCAGAATCTTGTTTGCCAACTCTTCAAAGGTCTGTTGCACTCCTTCTTTGGTCTTGGCACTGCACTCGATGAAAAGCATGTTATGTTGACGCGCAAAAGCTTCTGCTTTGGCACGTGGAACCTGGAAGAAGAGGCGTGTGACCTGTCACCGGCGACCTTACGAAGACGAGTTACTGAGACAATGGGAGTGAAGAAGCCTTTTCGCAAACTCTTGGCCTTGTCAGGTGTAGTTAGGCGTAGTAGGCATAGTAGTACTCTGGGGAGTAGTAGGGGCAGTAGGCAAACCCTTACAGCCATGTGCAAGCACTCTACCGCCTCACAATCACACCGATGCTCCGTCCTTCTGGCGCTTGTCCAACTTGTTTCCAACCAACAATGTCACTACATCGGGAAAGGTGGTATACATCTCGATCTCGTTCATCCATTGTTGAATGTTTTCGAAGGACTCCGGATTCGTGATGTCATACACCAACACAATTCCTTGGGCGCCTCGATAATAAGAACTTGTGAGGGTCCGGAAACGTTCCTGATAAGTAGGGACATGGAGGAAACCACACCCCTGCATGGTTGGGAGCATGAAATCTGCCGAACAGTCGTTGCCAATGCACGAGAAAAAGTGTCCACACAGTGCAGCTCCGATGGCGGGGCCAATGCATCATCACACATCAATGACACAAGGCAAACCTGTCCAGCGGTATCCCAAATGGTTAGCTTGACCTTTTGGTCGCGGAATGGCATCACCTTCACTTTGAAGTCAACGCCGATAGTAGTTCCGATGTCTTCATCAAATGTTCCATCCGTGAAGCGCAACAAAATACTACTTTTGCCCACCCCTGAGTCACCAATCAACAAGAGTTTGAAGGTGTGATCGTATGCGTCATCCCGCATGGTTGCAAAATAAAACGGCTGCGACAAATTCAAAAGGTATTGCATAGCATTCGTCACAAGCAGCACGCGTCAAAGAGAGTCGCATGTGCACGCGGCTAGAAAGTCGTAAGTCGAAGGGGCTACGGCCGAAAGCAATGAGGACACGTAGGAGGGGGTCCTTATCTTCACTCCCATTCGCCCCTTGGCCCTCATCTCCCGGGCCGGATCAAAGCGAGTCCTTGGGAACTACAGGAACCCCAGAAAAGAATGCTAATTAGAGACATAGAAAGAGGGAAAAAGGCGTGATAGAGCATCGTAGATATGCGTGACACTATGCTACTGTATGCTTTGCACTCGTTTGCACCTCTGAAGTTTTTGTTGCGGACGTGAGAGAAGTTGCAATTGTGGAGTGCCCAAATGAAGTTCGTCATTTCCATACGTGAAGTCCTCTCATTCTTGAATGGAGCGTTTTCACGCCCACTGCAACAACTACTCTCAACACTAAGCAACCATGGACACACAGCGCTTATTGTCAACGTTGACTTGCAGCCCAAAGCAACGATGGTTCCAAGGTGCTCCGAACGGCTCGATACACGACTGGTTCAAAGTCATCGTACTACACGGTACGTCACAATAGTAACCCCCATAGTCATCCCGACGGCTTTCGTAGGGTAGCCATAGTTCCCCTTTAGCAAGTGTCGGCGGGTGTGTGGTAACCGGTAGTAGCACTGGGCGTAGGTATCCAAGATCGCCGTACTACGCTATCTCGAACTAGAGGGGTACCACAAGAGCGTGAGCGTGAGCGCCAAGCGAAACGTTGATCACTGCAAGCGATTGCTTGCGATTTGGTGCATCATTGCTAGTTTGCGATTGTGCGAATCCTTAACAGACTATGATGGTGGCAAACGGCGATTTGGTTTGAGTTGAGCAGCCACGATGGAATTTTGGATTCGTGTTGACCACGCCGTGAATGAGATGAGATCAAATCTTCTTCGGACCCATAACGTGTTGGTGAGTAAAGAGATGATATTCATACCACAATGAAGCCAACGGAACTAATTTGAAACCTCGAGAAATACGCAACCGCCAACGCTCTAGGCCAACGCTCTTAATAAAATCGGGCCCGCCGAATGTCGCCCACACTCGATTGACACGATGTGCAGTTACACAACGGTTGTGACCCCCTTGTTTTTGTCTTGGAAAGAGCACCCAAATTCTCAAAAATCAACAACGCCTCCATGGGTTCAAACGTTCATCGTTTTGGTTCCTTTGGATCCACGTGAATGGAGGACCAACACTATGGGGCTACCACTTGGCATGCAGAGGGTGTGGGGTGGTTGAGCAAGTATAGCTATGTACGGCAACACGCATAGACTGACCCACCAACTAGATGAATGGCAAAAATCCGGATATCAAGTTCTAAATTTCTCTTAAGAAAATAAACCTTGTGCGAAAGCCTTACCCGGAGCTTAATCCTCAAACCTACTCATAGCATGATCAACAATCACGAATGGGGTTGTGAAGTTTAACTCTTGAGGAAAGTGAGATCACGTCATTAGCTAATTGTTCCCAGTAATAGCTTGCAATAATTGCACATGTTGCAAAGGCCCAAACTATCTTCAGCAAGGAAGATTCTTGAGGGGTCAAAAAGTATTATTTTTTTTTTACATACGCAAGTGTTATCCATAGGGGGGCTCAAGGGCGAGGGCGGAATTGAGAAAAGGGAAAACCTCGGCAAATGAGACTCGTGCGCAGGTTCCAGAGTTTTGGAAATTTCTCAAATTTTTTGGAAGATTGGAGGCCGAGATGCTGGTGTTTTTTCAACTGTTGGTTCACCCGGCGCAAGATTTCTGTGAGTGTTGAGAGTGTTGATCCAGGTCGCGAAGCGCTTGCGACCGCTACATTGTTATCGAGAGACAAAGAACGAGAAAAACAGGGGGAAACAAATAGCACCACATTGGTACCGGAGATCTAATTCGATGAACTTACTTCGTTTGATGATCGATTGTTTCTGAGAGAATGATATCTGTGTGCCTTTCCCGTGTAATTTCACCGGTGTGGTAGCCCGAACATGCGTATTCTTTTCACTCCCAGGGCTCCACAGGCATGATGATACTTCATACTTCGCACATGAACTCTTGCATGCGACATTGGGCGCAAACCATTTCATGTTTGCTTGCATAATCGTACCACCGACAAGCCAAAGGGAAACAAGAAAAGTAAAATCCACCATTTTGAATGAAACCTTCCGATTGTGTACTACTTCGTGCTGGTGCTTGCACACCTTAGATTTCTTTGCACTCGATAGCTGATGGGTTCTTCTTCCCACAGTTGGGTGCGTGTATTTGCTATACATCCTTCCCATTGCCCGCGTTACATATTAGTGCCGTCTCTTCCTCATCTTCGTTGAGGAACATAGCGGCCATGGTCGTGCATAAGATAGCCAAGCACCACTCGAATGCGAACGACGAATCTCTTGAGGTTCATGCCCTAGCTTCATCTTCATCAACTACGTGGTATCATACCGACGCGCACCAAGGCACACGAACAAGAAAAAACTCCTCACTTTGCGCCTTGACCAACGCATAACAGCATCATACTTCCCTTGCACTTGAGCCAAGCAACCAACGCATGATCCGAATCCGTGTAACCAGCTTGTGTGCATGCTCAAGCAATCTTGCTCACTATACGCTAGGACACTTACGGCCTTGGATCGTTCGAGTTGTTGTGGATTTTCTTGAAAAGGGGGCGTTACATTTTGCATTTTAAGGTTGGGTGAATCATTTGCAAGTTCTTGCTCGTGAAGGACATCAACCGATCCACAGTGCACTTGAGGCCTCCTGCATCGAAGTTTGATGCCGAGAGCTCGCATGCATTTTGGGTGATGCTGTTTTGCGGTCACCCGCGCTCTCTCGTTATCACTTTGTGTGTTTCACATTGCATGGGGTTGATGGATAAATGGGTTTCCATGAAAGACATGGATTTAGTGACACATTCATGCATCACGTTTCACATTTTGCTTTCGATGTGCGATGCATTTTCGAGGAGTGTGCTTCCTGTAGCCCGTCGGTCAGATGTAGCCTCTACGACATACACTAGACATCCAAACCACCCACGACTGGTAAGTAGGGGCAAGGCCGCCATGCGTAGTTCCCCTTTGGGATGTCTCACATGCAATGCCAATGCCAATGATGGTGGCAATTTTTTGGTAGCATCCCGAACGGGGAGAGTGTGCAACGGGAGCAAAAAGACCGTCTCCCACATGGGCAGGGCAAAAAGGAGACATGTGAGGAGAGCGTGTACCTCCATGAAGCCACCACCCACACCCATGCCTGGCCATGTTCCATCACAAACTCCATCATCATTGATTGAGGACTTGGTACAAGTCCTCAATCAAGTTTGTTTCCGCACAAATTTGGTGCTTGTGTAGAGGTTTCCGCAAAGACAATTTCAATAGTGGTACCAACCACGGGAGACAACGACACCACGACGAACCAATGGAACGTACGAGCGTGCGGTTGTCCACTGAGGTTGTCGCTTCTCGGCGATGCTAGTTTCACGGCCATTTCTGCACCACCTACCGCGGATTTTTTGGTGAGCATCTATCTATCCTTGCATATTGTGTTGGTTCCTTTTCAATTTGTGGGTCGTTTGCGCTCATTGACTCAAATAATCAGGACTTCGTGGACACGGTTGTTTTGTAACTACCCGTGAGTGTATCGGTTGAACATATCGTTCACACCGACACTCGGACCATGTTTTGAACCATGTTCACATGCGTGGACCATCGTGTGTGAACATACCTCCTACCTAAACAGGCGTGTGATTATGTGTGAACATATGCATGTTTGCAAGAAAAGCTCGCCAAAAAATTCGAATTTGAACTTAGACATAGGCATGAAATAATTGTAGCGCTTCTTCCAAAGAGACACGGGAACGAAACCCACTGTACATAGGCCCACATTGTGCCGGAGTGAACACCACCATGTTTTTCCGCGCGGTATGCAACTATGCACAGGTTGGATTTGACATGTCTTTTCCTTGACAAGCTTTCTTGTGTCCTGCTACCAATCCTCTGCTGCTCTGCAAGGCGAGGAACCACGTTTCCAACCTATGACGCATCCGTGAGAGGTAGCCGGCGTTTTACCTACTTTTATGCCCCCCCCCCCCCCAAAGGAAACGAAGCAAGGGAAGGGGCAACAAGCACCCGTCTTCTTTTGGAAGCGAAGATTGTAACCTCCCCTTATCGTGGGTATTTGGACGAGTTTGTGCATCGCTTGCTTGTCGACTACTTGTAAAACCGCATCCCATGTTGGCACTAGTGACGTTGGCCTTCGGGTTTTCATGAGTCACCCGAGACTATTTGTTCTTCTAGCTAGTCTTCATGATCATTTGAGGACTTGCTTGCTGTGTATGTTTGCTCCTACATTTTGGACGCACCCACTTGATGCATAAAGTTTCCTTCAACGCGTTGGATCGTCCTTTGCCTTTACACACCAACTGCACGAAGCTCACGTAAACAATTGTCAAGTGCTTGTGGCAAGTGGGTGGTATCATACGTCAGCAGGCAGGTACTACTCAATGTGAAGCAATGGTACGACATGAATGCTTTGGTTCCCATTTTCACATTTGCTTTGGCATGCGTGAATGAATCGCTCAATTGCGCACTTTCGAATTGAAAAGCTTTGCGTCCTATGTAGAATCGATGCAAGACTCCATTGACAATATCATCCACCAAATTGTAGTGGGGTCATTCTGGCCCGTTCCATCGTGATTTGCATTCCTATATTTGAGCTCTCGTCTAGTTCTTCTTTTCAATTTGCTTTGATGTTGAGATGATGCGCGTGAGGAAGCTCAATAGTGACGGCGCTCACATGCAAATCCCCTCCGACAAAGAACTAGTTGCCCCACGACGAGGATCTCGTTTGGAGCTCCCTTTTCACGATGCCGGTTACTAGAAAGGCATAGCATCGAAGTTTTTTCATGTAGTATGCGTCGGTGGTGCATTTTCCTAAAATTCCAAGTTGTTCACCTATCACACTAGAGTCAACAGCAAAAGGGTCGTCGGAACACCTAAGCCCGTTCCCATACGGACCCCCATGGCCCATGGTCCTACAAGCTCCGTCGTTGTGTTGTCGCCATTCGTGCACATTTGCACGTGCAAGTTGCTAGTTTCACTTGTACCATTGTATTTGGTACGGTACTATAAACGCGCATTTGGTGTACGTTCGGAATGAAAGGAGTGGTTTGTTGTCCTCACATTGTTTTTCCGGTTTCCGTCCGGCTGTCTGGGTTCATATCTTCACCGCATTCACTGCATTCGTTGCATTCGCAGTGGTCCGTCGGAGCACAGCTGGACCTAAATGATTCTATCATGTGCTCATAATGCATCGCTCCCAGCTACGACCATTGACATGTTTGCTGGGGACAAGAGCCTTTTGCCGCACAGCGCGTTGCGCCGCGGCCCCACAAGAAGCAGTTGCTACACCTGAGCTTGCCGGACCCTTCGCAGAGCGCGTGCACTACTACCAGAGACGTCGCGACTGGCATGCACTCCTCACCGCAGTGCAAGAGGACGTGCCTGTTGGGGGAGTGACTCGTGACACATGGATGGCAGGGTTGACGGCCTGTTTCAATCTGACTGACTACGAGGCGGCTTTCCGGCTTTTGGCCCGCATGGAAACGGTAGGACCGGCCGCAGACAGCGAAGCATACCACATGGTAATCCTCACATGCTGCAACGCCCGTCATACTGAGCAGGCCTTTCGAGCCTTTGAGGCCATGGTTGCCGCAGGTGTCACCGCCTCCGCGGCGACGTACACCGTTCTGATGAGCAGCTGCACTGATCAAGGGTACTGCGATATGGCAGCAGACCTGTTCGTGCGCATGTTGGACGCCGGTGTGCAGCCGGATGCATGGGTTTGCGGGGCACTGATGAAGGCATACGCAACCTCTGGCCAGACGGAGGAGGCGCTGCAGGTGCTGCAGTGGATGGAGGGCGCGGGTGTGTCCCTGGACGTGGCGGCGTACAACGCCGCCATCACCGCGTGCTGCGCTGCGCGGCAGTCGTCCCGGGCGTTTGACTTGGTGGCGGCTATGCAGCAAGCAGACCTGTACCCGGACACCCGCACTGGGGGAATGCTGATCAGCGCGTGCGGGGAGATCGGGGACTTGACGAGGGCGTTCGAGGTCTTGGGCTGGATGCAGCAGCACGACGTGCATATCAACACCGCGGTCTGCAATGCCCTGCTGAAGATTTGTGTGGAGCCCGGCGAATGGCAGAGAGCCTTCGCGCTCTTTGATTGGATGCTGGACGGCGGCGTGCCTCCAGACACGCAGACCTGCGCTATCTTGATACAGACGTGCCGCGTAACTGGTGAGTGGGAGCGGGCGAGGCAGGTGTGGGAGTGGATGGAGGAGGTGCGGCTAGCGCCAAACGAATACACGTGCAGTGCCCTTTTGAGTGTATTCCGCACTGGGGGGCAGTGGCAGCGCGCACGCGACCTGCTGGAGTGGATGCAGCGGGAGGGTGTCCCTGTGAATACTGTCGTGTACAGTGCGTACCTTGGCGTCTTGGTCGCGTGCGCACAGCACGAGACGCTGTGGGAGGCGCTAGTGTCTGCCCCAACCCACGGCATCGAGGTCGACACAGCTCTGGTAAATGCGCTACTGGGCGGGGCCATACAAGCGAAGGCTGTGACCCTTGCCGAGGAGATATGGGCGTGGATGGACGCCGAGGGCCCGGCGCGGAACACCGATTCATACAACGTTTTTCTGGGCGCGATTAGTAGTGCGCCGCGTGCGCACCAACTACTGGAGGATATGGTGGGGCAGGGGCTGCAGCCTGACCGCACGACCTACAAAAAGTTGTTTCGGGTCGCCCTGGATTCTCGAGACTGGGATTGCTTCAAGGCGCTGTTGCGCGACCTGCCCACGCTCAATGTAGTGCCGACGCCGACGATGTTTTTGACGATCCTCCATCACGAGGCTCTGGCGGGGCCGAGTGGCGTGCAGCACATGCGGCAGGCCTTTGCATGCCTGCAGCAGTGCGGGTTCCAGCCAGACTCCGGTATCTTTGCAGCCCTGGCCCGCGCCTGCGCGATGGCCGGGGACTTACCTGCGGCCTACGAGGTGTACGCTGAGCTTCAGGGGACGGGGCTGCCGATCTCTGTGGAAGCGTACACGAGCTTTGCACGAAATTTTGTAGAGGACTACGAAAGAGTGAGGGGCATGGCAGAGAACATGGCGGAAGTGGGGTTGGCGCCCGACGGCCAGTTCCAGGCCGCCCTGCTGGCGGCGTGCGCCCGGGCGGGCGCCTGGGAGCATGCGGAGCAGATCGTGGCACGCTTAGAGGCGGACGGCCCCGTGCACCCGCGCGCGCTGCTCAGCGTGCTGTACGCGCACGCCAACGCCGGGCACTGGGCAGGCGCGTTGGGCTTTGTCGCGGCCCGGGGCGACCAGCTCCCGTTGCCCCGCGGCCGGGACCTCGTCTGCGCGCTGGCCACGGCCTGCGGAGGCAGCTCTGAGTGGGAGCGCCTAAGGGCTTGGGTACGGCATCAGCAGCAGCAGGCCCCCGGGCAGCGCGAGGAATTGACCATTGCGCTGTTGGGCGTCTGCTTGGCCCGGGGCTGGGCCCCGCAGGCGTCGGAGATCATCGCCGGGGCCGGGGGTGAGCCAGGGTCGCTGCTCAGCGCCGCAGCCAAGGCGCAATGCCGCACCTCAGCCGATTGGGCAGGGGTTGTAGCCGTCGTCCAGCACCTGCACGAGGGGGGCATTCGACTGGATGCTGCCGGGCACGGGGCGGTGTTCCTTGGGGGCTTGTATTGGCTGGGGCCGGAGCGGCTCGTGGCGCTCGCGGAGTGGCTGGCGGAGCACGGCGTGCCGCCCGAGGGCCGATTGCGGGCTGCGATGCGGAACGAGCTCACTGCCTCCTTCCGCAAACTGCCCCCCAGCGAAGCCGTCGCACTCACAGAGCGCCTGCGGACTGCCGGAGTCGCCCTGGATTTGATTCTCTGCAGTCATCTTCTGGGCGCGCGGGCGAAACTCCGGGACCTGCAGGGGGCGCTGGCGCAGCTCGACTGGATGGAGGCCTCTGGACCGCGCCCGGACCCCGTGGCATACACGCAGGTGTTGGTGCTCGCTCTCGACCAAGACGCGGACACGGCGTGGGCGGTGTATCAGCGGGCGCGGGCGGCAGGGGTCGTCGACGGGTACATGCATTTGTGGGGTTTGAAAGCGGCGCTGCGGGGCAATCGCTTGGACCGGGGCGTGGACGTACTGCGCGAGTTCGGTGACCCGCGGAGGCTGGACAGCGCGCGGCAGAAGGACATGACCTCCAAAGTCGGCGCGCTGTTGCGGATGGCCCGGACCGCGCAGGGGAGGGACGGTGGGACGGCGACAATCACGGAAGCCGTGACACTCGCCGAGCGGCTGCGGACTGTCGGACTCGCCCTCGACCCGCTCCTGTGCAGTCATCTGCTGGCGATACGTGGGAGGTTTGGGGACTTGCCCGGGGCCCTGGCGCAGCTCGACTGGATGGAGGCCTCTGGGCCGCGCCCGGACCCGGTCATCTACACGCAGGTGATGCGCATTGCGATGGCACAGGGCGCGGCGGACACGACGTGGGCGGTGTATGAGCGGGCGCGGGCCGCTCGGGTCGTCCCGGACGAGGCCATGCGTTTGTGGGCCTGGAAAGCGGCGCTGCGGGGCAATCGCTTGGACCGGGGCGTGGACGTACTGCGCGAGTTCGGTGACCCGCGGAGGCTGGACAGCGCGCAGCAGCAGGAGATGGCACTTGCAGCCAAATCCCTCATGCAACTGGCCCGTGCCGCCGGGTCGGCCGCGGCCATTGCGACAGTGACCGATGCTCTGAGCAATCTGGGCCTAACGCTGTCGGATGCGGGGGCCGCTGCTGAGTCCGGACAGCAGATGGCGGAGGCGGCGGAGCTGCGCGCCCCCCTCCCGTTCCCGGCCCCCGGGGTGCGCGCGGCGGAGGCAGCAGGGCCGTGTGGGCCGCAAGTGGGGCCCGCCGGGGCGGCACTCTTGGCCGAAGCACATGCAGGAGGCGCTGACCCGACTCGAGCCCCGATCTCGCACGACAGCGCCTCAGGGGTTGTCGTCGGGCCGGGCCCCGCACAGTACCGAGCGCGACTGGAGGCGTGTCAGCAATGTGGGGACCTCCCAGGGGCAATGCAGTGCCTGGGGCTCATGCGAGAGGCCGGGGTGCTGCCGGACACGGCAACGTACCGTTGGCTGCTGCGCGCCCACTTCACCCGGAAGGATGTGGCATCTGACAATGCCTCGTCAGGCAACGTTGATGCCGCCGGGCCTCGCGAACTTGAAGGGTCTGCGGGAACCAATTCGGCGGGCGGCGTCGGCGGCGATGCGGCTGGGGCCGCCCTGGATGTGTTCGCGCAGATGCATGCGGCAGGCGTCCGGTTGGATGCTCAGGACCGCGACCGGCTTCTCGGTCTCTGCTGCCGCGCCCAGCGGTGGCGGGATGTTCGGGCTGTGCACCAGCAATGCCCGCTGCCACGCACGCGGGTGGCGGCCAGGATGCTGCTTGCCGCGTACTGCGCAGACGGCATGTGGCCGGCGGAGCTCTTGCCGGAGTGGGCGGCCGCGAAATCACCCGCCCCCGTCTCAGACGTGGTGTGGGCGCGCCTGCGACACATGTGCTGCCAAGCCCCGTTGCACGAGGAGTGCCAGCAACGGTACCGAATGTTGAGGTCCTGCCGCATGCGCCCCGCAAAAGATCTAGTGAGGCTGCGCACAAAGATCCAGAAGCATTGGAGGAAGAAGAGGAAGCGGGGTGCAGCAGCAGGGGAGGTTTCGGAGGCGGTACCCCCCGCAGGGCTATCGCCGGCTCCCACCCCCGCGCGGGCCTCCGGGCCATTGACGTGCATGCAGGCCCCTGGGAACCCAGCCGAGCGCGAGCGGCTGATGGCCGCCTGCATCGATAGCGCACAGCTCCGGGAGGCACTGGGGCATTTACGGGCGTTGGCCCGGGAGGAGGTCACACCCGGTCAGCCCCTGGTTGCAGCCCTGGGCGCCCTTTGCAGCTCTCTTGGTCGGGAGGACCTCTTGAGAGGCATGAGTCACATGCTGCGCTGTCCAACTGGATCTGGTGAGGTGGCTGGGGCAAAGAGGCAGGCCAAGAAAGGGGCAGTCCGCGGCAGCCGCAGGCAGGGTGGCCACAGCAAGGGTAGCTGGCAGCGAGACGTGCGCGGCAAGGGACAGCAGCAGGGAAAGCGTGCGGATGGAGGGGCAAAGACAGGGCGGGAGTAGGGCAGAGCACGAGCGGAGCCGCCTCCCCGGGCAGCCTGGGGACTAGCCGATCTAGAGCAGCGTGCTTTGCGGTGGCCGCCCGGGGGAGCAGTTTGAGGCGGGTCGGTCAGAAACAAGGCTGGGGAGCGACATGAAGCAGGGAGAACCAACGCAGCGCTAGAGAGGGAATGACGGCATCCATCACCCCATGGCGTGCGCGCTGCACGGACGTGCCTTTTTGGAATACTGTGGTGTCAAAGAGGACACACGGTTGCTTCTACAATGCGGGGCTCCGGCCTCCAGCATCGCTTGGATAGCCGTGTAGCGCTTCCGGGGGTGACCCTTTGTCGTTTGGGGGGCAGTATGTGACAAACGTTACGGAATGATTTGATAGTATACGCACAGCTGCAATCCCGGCAGCACAGGCTCCGCCTGCCTTTCTTCCGCCGATGTACACGATATCCCACCTCGACCCTGACCGACCGACTCGTTCACCCAATGCGGCCGCATGCGCTGCATCGCATTGGACCCTTCGTCAGGTAGCATATATTCAGATTACTTTCCAATCATAAAATGTTTTTCTTTCAGTGGTGAATGGATTCGACACGAAACAGTGCAGGCCCTCTGTGCAGCTACACATTGTGAGGGCCTTCAAGAGCCATGTCCATGTTTTTTGGTTTCCACCAAGGACAGCCGACTGCGGTTGGATGGAACTCGAAGGGGGTTGGACGGTAACGGACGGCGGTTGGAGTATCCCCGACGCTACTTGAGACCAACTGGTGGCCTGTGATGCAGAAAAGCCCTGCACTGTGGGCCAACCATTCCATTGCATTTGATCCGAGAGTAAACAAAAACAAGCCGTGTGATATCCTGATGGGCGCATCGGGCCCTGCATGGGGCCCTGTCTGCGAATTAATACTACATTGCGGCTTCCAACATCACCTGTGAAACGGGCTTTGAAGGTTATTGCTTGCAGGTGTCCAGTGCCCGGCGTCAGGACTCCGGTGTGCCTGACTGAACCGTGCTACCCCACTGTGATCCAAATTAGCAAGCTTGTTTTGGTTACGATCAGGTTGACAGCTCGACGCTGGGAATCCACCGCCCCCACGTTGCGCAAGCATGGCCTTGTCTAGGCACAGCGACCCTTCTGACCATTGTTTTTGTGACCGCAGCTTTGTTTTGTGGACAACGCAAAAGGGCACCGATCTGAGCTGCTGGAAGTGGGTCAGGCATGTTTCTGCAACCCATCTCGGCACAGTACAGAACAGCAGTGTGGGGTGGGTCAGCATGGCCTCGTTGAAGTATGGGATCCGCAGTTCGGAGGATGAAACTGTTGAAGTGACGTCGGTGGCGCCTACGGCGCTGTGTCCAGACTCAGGGGGATCGGAGTCCTGACCCAGCTTGCGAGCTCGTGACTCTGATGGGCATGCGTGTGATTGTTGAGGGTGTGTTGCCGAGGGTGACGGCTGTCATCTCGTTGTGGCTAAGCACAGGATGTTTAATCCCCCAACCTGGGACGTGCTAGCGCAAGCCGGAGGGCGCAAGGCGGGCGAGGAAGTTTGTCTGTTCTGCCCAGTTGGACAGGATGTGCTGGTTGTACGTGCACGCGCACGGTGCAGGTGCTGCTGGCATACCAGCAGACAGGTTTCACCCGAGAGGTTGCACTTTGACAATGTCCTCTACGGTGTTGCTTCAAGTGTTGGGGCCTCTCCTGCACTCCCGCGATTCCAGTCGGCAAAGACATTTTCCCCTCCTCAACCTTCCTTGCACCCCATCCTCCCGAAGGGACAGGGAAATCGCAAGTGGAGATGTATGCAGGCATCAAGGTATCCAAAAGCTGCACAACGGATTTCACAGGGCGGGATTCATCGGCTGGACGGTGTCCAAAAGGCTGGGAGGATTGGGGCCTTCTGTCTCAAAGGGCACCGCATTTGATGCCTTTTCTCTGGGCCAGATGTCCAGGTTTGGAACCTGCAGCGACACAACTGATAGTAAGATAGTGAGGAGGAGGGTCTTGGGGATGACGGCCATAGGGGGGGTGTTGGCGCGCCAGGCTCGCGCCAGGCCTGCACCGGGCATCTTTTTTGACACCAGTGACCTTTTGGGGGGTGCACTAAGCGCACTGCAACTATTTGGACGTCTAGCCGTCCTAGAATCCCATACTTTGTGATACTATGGGCATTATTGTAAAGGGTAAAAAAAAGTGTGTTCACCCCATGTGTCTATACTCATTATACTTGGAATTTGTTGGAGAATTCAAAAATGGGCAAAACTTGGCACTTTTCAGGTAGCACAAAATTACTATCCCATCTCTGACCACCAGTTGTCAGAGATGGCTACTACCCTAGTTGGTGGAGCACTGCACCTGCAATTTGAGAGTCTTGGGGTCAATCCCTGGTTCTGACAGCATTGGGCCACAAGGTGAGGGGTGGTATGGGGCTGGAATTGTTTCTTTCCTTTTCTTTGCCAATGCCTCATCATGTCATAAAGTCATGGACACATTTGTTGTGAGTGTTTGCCCACTTGAACCCACATAGCTCTGATTTTGGGGATATTTGTGCATTATATTACCCTTTCTTGCACCAGCTCACCATGCCATCCCGTCTTTTTGAACCTGGGCGCCCGATGTTGGTAGTTGTATGTGTCGCGCACAAGCTACGCCCGTGTCCAAGCTACAGTAGGCGTAGGGACCGTATTAATTTGGGACCTTGGCGTAGCTTATACAAGGGGGGGGGGGGGGGTACTTTTCCAAGGCACGGGTTATGTGGCCACTTTTGAATTTGTCCCCTTTGTTGGGGACCCCCAAGAATGCAGGGGTTATGTAGGGGCTGAAGTCGGGATAAGTAATAGAAAAGTCGCGCGCTGGGCAAACATTCCCCCATACTCGATTTTGCTGATGAAAGGATGGATGGACAGGATGGGCATGTCCTCGGGAGGGGGGGGGGCTTGCATGGAGGCATGGAGGAAGGTAAGCTACGCGAGGAACACAAACCAGTTTGTATGTGCACAAGGTCCAGAGTGTGTGTGGAAGGGGGTGGGTCGGACTTTCTCTGGGAGGATTATTCCTTCAGTTCTGGGAAGAAACCTTTTTGTAGGAGCAGAGTCCCAAATCTGCAGGCCACTGGCCCCTGCAAGTCCAGACACCGAAGGCCAAAGAGCTTTTCTGTTGAGGAAGCATGTGTTTTGTCTGTGTTCCTCTCCGATCTGTTGCTTAGAGAAGAGAGGCAATTGCTGAGGCAGTACATCGTGAGGGAGTGAGAGTTCCGGTGGAATAATGTGCCATGCTACTTGCATCGTGTGGTGTCTCATGGTTGGGTCGCCAGGGGGTGGTTCCAACATGCGCAAGAATTGTATTCTAACGGGGGGGCGGGGGGGGGAGGGGGGGGCAGTGCCATCGTTGGGAGGCATGCACTCATTTTCCTGCCTATGATGGAGCCACAACCCAGCCAACAATTTCCAACTTCAGATCCTACATGTGGTATGGTGCTCATGGTATCGGGCAGTGTGTGAACCGCGCAAACTGGTCAAAAACAATATTCTTCCATGTTTTCGTGGGTGGTTTGCACCATCCATTTGCAGTCTGGAGTATGTTCTACTCCAGTGATGAAGTGAGTGGCACTGCAGGCCTTAGTCTCGACCCCTCACCCAGCATGAGTCAAACTAAGCCATCCCCGCGCTAGCATGGGGATATTGGCTGCATTCTTGGATTCTTGGTTTGCACCAGGTCATGACAACGACACTTAGGGGGTGTTGCTTGATCCGTGTGCGCACCGTGCGCGCACCATGCATACTTTTGGGTATTGTTGATTACCCAGATCCAGAACGCCTGATTTTTTCCCACAAGATTGGGTTCTTCATGGTTGTTGTGGATGCAGGACAGCTATTCAGCTGTTGGTTGACCATTGGTTGCCCCCTTTTTTGAAAAATTCCTTTTCCAAATTTTCCTTTCTGTATATTGAACGGTGCATTCTGTTGGCTGAGTGTTACGGTAAGAGGGGAGGGGTTCTTTGCCCAGAAGGGGGGGTCCGAGACGACGCCGTGGCACTCATAGGGTCTGAGAGAGCATGGTGGAGACTGCACTGAAAATAAAACCCTCTCTTTGCGTCTTGTCCCGTCCCCTTCACTGTGCGGGGGAAGGCTTTTATGCATCAGGCCAGAGCATATGTCCCTGTTTCTGTACAACCAGATAAACTTAAAATGCTTGCAGCCTGACCTTTGGAACGCCAGGTCTTCGTGGAGAATTTCAGTTCAATTCTGGTATACTAGCAAGAGCTGCAAGGTGCAGAAATTAGGACCCTGGGACCTGTGACAAGCATCAGAACAAAAAATAAAAATTCCTGGTATGCCAGCAAGGGCTGCAGGGTGCAGAAATTGGGACCTTGGGTGTGGTTCTGTGGGGGCTGTTCAACGGGGTAGAAGCTGGGTGCATATTCCAAAAACATTCGACCGTGCGCGCACCGTGCACGCACCGTGCGACAACTCCCCCTTACGGAATGTATGTATGCTGTTCTGGGGAGCATGGGACACTGCTGCCCTTACTCTTGGCGCTTTAAAAAATTACGTTTTGCCTTGAAAGGGTGCCCACCTTAAACAGGCATGGTGCGTGCGAACTTGTGTGTGTTTCATCATTTCCACACCCCGCCCCTGTTTGGGCGATTGCGGGGCATCCTTGTGCATGGTGTACCCCAAGTTATTACATCTTTCTCTCGTCCAGACATTCGACTCTCTCCCCTGCTGGGGGGCATTGTCAGCAACGCGCCTAACAGCGCATTGCTGACAATGTACTGGGGGTTTTTCATCTCGGTGACGGTGTATGACGGCGGGTGACGTTGCATTTATGGCCAAGCTAAGCCGGACTCTCAGCCACACTACGTCCAGCGTCCACATTTTGGCAAGCAAATCATAATCAAGATGTTGTCCGCCCAATATCATGTAGATTATGGTCCAATGGTTATGGTCCAATTTTCATGTCCAGTGGCGTAGGGAGTTTTCGGGGCCAATTCCAAGGGATCCATGACAGTCAAAAGAGGTGATTCCCAAGTTTCTGGCCAATTACTCCCTGTTTTGGGCGAGGGGTGGATACCTGGGCTGGGCTGTCTGAGGTGGTTGGAGGGACTCACCATGCGCCACGGTTTCACTTCGAGTGGATCGAGTGGGGCACTCTATGTTCAGTACTAACGTAGTGCAACTGCTTGGTCATCTCGGCTGGGCAGAGCACTTAGCAAGTCGTTCTCCTCATGGCTGCTGCCTGAGGATTGACTTGCACATGAGATCATTCAAGGTGCCCATGTTGCTGCTGGGGCAACAAAGAATGTCACATCTTGATGTGGCTGCGATACATCCTAAGTGCAATACTGTAAGGCACAGGGCTGCCGCCGATTTCAGGTGCCGAGCATTTGATTGCGCAAACAAAGAAATGCAGTTATTAGCCTGTGAGGCTATCCCCCCACACTGCTGGTGCTGACTGCTACGCTTCCTCAGCTGATCTGGAATTACCCCAAGACCACATTGGAACACAGCATGCACCAGAGCGAGAGACGCTCTTTGACAAATCAATCCTTCCCAAGAGCCATAACAACCCGTTCAAGAAGATCAAGCATCTTCAGCTCTTGAAGGTGGACTATTCCCGCCACAAAAAAGTGGCGCATGGAGCCAGTCCTCAATAGACGAAAACACACACTACAACATACGGCTTTTCTTGCATGGCGTGCGTTATCCGCCCTTGCTCTGTGTATGCCACGCGTCCTGTGATTAGTCCCAGGGGGGCGTCACCTTGGCCATGTTCCCTGAGGGCTTGGGGGCATCGTCATGTCAAGGGGGGCGGGGGGTGGCCTTGCTCTCGGTTTGCAAAAGGGGCAGGAAGGGATAGAACGAGCACGTGGACATGGTGACAAGGCAGGCTTCCGTTCAAGCTGCAGTTGGTCGCTGAAACCTTGCAGCTGCCAGACATCCCACGAGGGGATTGCTTCTTTGCCATCACCCCCAAGCCTTGCCTATTGCCCCACCGTGTTACTGGAGGGTAATAATGCAGTCCTGTGCCCCAATATCTACCCTAAAAATCCTGATACATAGCCTGCCACAGTGTTGCCCAGTATGCCCTCCGTGTTTGTGGAAGGTACTGGTGCAGTCCTGTCGCCTTGCACCAATGATCCGCAACGCAGCGCACTCTCATTTTTTGTAAACGGGCCCCCTTGCCTGAGTGGTCCCTGCTGTAGCGCCACATACGTTTTCAGCTGGTTAGCTACAAGATTATGAGTTGTTGCGGATCCTGCTAACCCAGTAGTGTCTTGTTAGGATGTAGCTTATTGACGCTTCATGATGACATGGCTTTGACCTTGAATGCCTGTGTCTCTTGTTTTGGTACGATCCTTTGGAAAGCTGCATCAATTTATTTGCGTAATATCTACTGCTGACTTCCAGAAGGTGACACACATAGGTGAAGAGTTTGGGTGTCTGGGTCACTACTGACGCTTCACAATGACATGGATTGACCTTGAATACCTGTGTGTCTTGTTGTTGTACGATCCTTTGGAAGCTGCATCAATTTATTTGCATAACATAATACTGCAATGAGTTCCAGAAGGTGACACACATCGGTGAAGAGTTTGGGTGTCTGGGTCAATGTAATCACTATGGGCAGGGGAAAGCGCAAGCCCCAGCAGCTTCCACGAATACGCCTCCATAGAGTTGTGCAAAAAGATGTCCACTGGACCGTGTAACGAGGGATCTTCCAGAGTCCGGTCCCCAATACAAAAAAAAAGCACAAGTTGGGTACATGTACAGACAGACCACAAAAAGGCCATGGATGCATTGTGCTCCAATGGTAGGGTGAGATCGCAGTGCGATCCTCTCCGATTTACGTGTTACAGGTCAGTGACTGTGGTGCATATGCTGCATGATCTGTAACTGGGGTCTACTGGTTGCAGAGCGGGTCCGTGGTAAAACTTAGTAAATTTTTTTTTAAAATTTTTTTCCTAAGTTTCAAAACTTAGAAAAAAATATTTATTTCCCCCCGCCCTTGTGTAAGCTACGCCCTTGTCCAAGCTACAGTAGGCGTAGGGACCGTAATAATTTTGTACGTAATTTAATTATGTACGAAATGTAGTGTGGCCACATAAGACATGGGTTTGTTGTCACATTTGCCAATTTCAGCACATGTGGCCCCCTGCTGGTGCACCAAGTTTTTTTTTTCAGTCTGATGCATTCCATATGTCCTGAATTGCCAATTTCAGCATATGTGGCCTGTGCACGTGTGTGTTGGCAGTTGTATGTGTTACGTGCAAGCCACGCCCTTGTCCAAGCTACAGTAGGCGTAGGGACCGTAATATTTGTGTACATTGGCGTAGCTTATACAAGGGGGGGGGGACTAAGTTTTTCCTCTGGGGGGTGGGTTTTTTACTAAGTAAATTACTTAGTAGAAAAAATTTTTTTTACTAAGTCAATTACTTAGTAGAAAAAAAAATTTTACCAAGTAAATTACTTACTGAAAAAACAAGTTGACCCACTTCTGACTGCCACTGGGCCCACTTGTGGGCTATTTATGATATTGTACCCCCATGCTGAAATCCACGCTTTGTTGTGTGGCCCCTTGAGTTGGGGTTAGGGGCTCTCAATCCACGCTTTGTTGTGTGGCCCCCAAAAAATAAGATTTTCCACTTCTGACTGCTGCCACTGCTGATTCTGCCTCCCGCGGTGGGGACCCCAGGCGGCAAGGGTATGTAGCCACCCGGCCACTTGTGGGCCACCTCTGATTCTGCCCCCTGCTCTAAAGCGATGGGGATCCCCAGGCGGCAGGGGTTATGTAGCCACCCGGCCCACTTGTGGGCCACCTTTGATTCTGCCCCCCGCTCTGAAGCGGTGGGGACCCCCAGGCGGCAGGGGCTATGTAGCCACCCGGCGCATGTGCGTGAGTTGAAGTCGCAAGCAAACCCCTCCAAAAAAGGTAGCAAAAAAAAGGCCAGAAGAGTTGTTGAGGCTGACTCCTCCAGTGAAGGTAGCTGTGATGGGGAGCCTCTTTCTTTGGCTGAAGAGGTGCCGCGTGAGTTGGCCCGTGGCAATGCATTGTGGCATTCAATGCGCTTGTACCGTCCACCTTTTACGCGTGGTCAATGCAATAGGGCTGTATATTTGTGGTGTATCTACTGTGATGGGTGCATTCACTGCTTGGTTGGAATGGAGTGTCTAGCCCGACGGTTCAAGGATAGGGATGCGGTGAAATGGGTGCTGCAAAAGTGGGAGAAGGAGGTGCAGGTGGAAAGCATATTGCACCCAACCCCCTCTATAAATGTGGATGGAAGCAGCGCCTCTGTGGCCGAGGCATGGAGTACCCCACTGGACCCCGTCCCACCTAGTTCCATTCCATCCAGAGTCGTTGTCACCGCACCATCTCGTGATCACCCAACATCTCCTACTGGGTGCCCTAGTGCAGAACAAATCCTTGCTGATGTGTGCAAAGCACTGAGTGATAGCCAAGGCTCGTTTCGCCCATCCTTGTCAGAAGTAGAGGCACTGCTTGGCAACGATTGGAGGCAACCACTACATGTCATAGGTCCAGGTTTGTCGCCGCAACAATTTGAGTTTGAGGCACGCCATTTCAGGGACCTCACCACCGAGAGCTATGTCACAGATTGTGCTCAGATTGTGGTGTATTACTGGTGGGCTTCCCAAACCGCTCTCAGTGCGTATTGGGACACAATGGGTGTGGTGTGGGTTGTCCGCGACCCTTTGTGGAATGCCTCATGTGCCAGTGCACAACGCCGAAAACAGTTGGTTGGATCGTGGGCAGAGCGCACTTTGGAAGCGTCATCCATAGATATGTCTTTCGCACCACCCCTGATTGTGGCGCAGGTGTATAATTTGAGCAATTGGCATTGGGTGCTCCGCTTGTAGTTGATTGCCCCAACTCGCGAATACCTTTGCCTTAAGTTTGACCCAATGTGCGACCGGCCACACATTGTTGGGGCAAACCAGGAGGAGTTGGTTGTTGTGGATTTGATTGCCGAGCGAGAAGGCGGTGAACCACAGCAGCGGAAGAAGTGGTCAAAGATTTTGGATGCTTTCGGTGCCCTTGCATTTGCAATCGCACCCGTGCATTCCACCTTCATCCAGCAGATTGATGGTGTCAGTTGCCATCCGGCATGTCTCTTGACGTTGCATTCTGCCTTGTCTCTGTGCGTTGTCAAGGGCATATTGCAAGTGCCACAAGATCGATTGTGGATGTTGCGTGAAATGGCTGAAGCTACTCTGTACTTCAGTCGTTCAAAGTCGGCCTCCACCCCAAGGACCCCAACAGTACATTGGGAGGTGGCTCGGATGTACCCCGAACCCAAATTTGTGGACCCCGTTGACACATGCTTTTCTTGTGATGGCACACCTCACATCGCGTGCCATGAGTGTAAGGTTCTTCATTGTGCCTTGCATGCGTCCATTTTGTGTCAATCGGAGATCTGTGTTGGGTTGTGCCAATTTTGGATGGCCAACCTTGCTGCTGATGCTGTTGCCTCTGCTGTTGCTGCTGCTGCTGCTATTCACAACCGTCCTAGTGTGCCTACTGTTGTTGCTGCTTCTGCTGTTCCCACTCATCGTGGTGTGTGGATCTGTCGCAAGTGCTATGCAGTGCCTCCTCAATATCCCCAAAATGCTGATGGTCAACTGAGAAATGACCAAGCATTTTGCACCGAGCTGCAAGGGGAGTTGAAAACGGCTCTGTTTGGGATGTGCACCAATAATCCCACAGTGTGAGGCAAATGGCGCCATGCAGATACCAAGGCCGACTTGATTTTCAAGCGTGTCTTTTGTAACTACTTGTAAGTAGTTCCCACAGATGTTGGCCATGGCCCTGTCAGGACTCTTTTCTTGAGCCTAATTTTGTTTCTACTGCCCGACCCCAATTATATTTTGTTGTGGTGGCCGAGTGCCAACTAATTGGTGTGCATGATGGTTTGGCCTGGGTGGGGCGCCACTAACACAAGTGGCCGAGAATCGACTCAGGGGCCTTGTGCCGTTAACCAAAAGTACCACCTACCATCGAAGTGTTGACTACCTTGTTTAAAACGGCAAGGGGGGGGGGGTGTAGATGGATGATGCGCATGTGAAGTCATCCACCATGCGCTATATGCAAACTGTGCGCTGTTTTGGATCCCCTCACAAACCAGAAGTAAATGCAGAGTGACAAGAGCATGTTCCCCCGCAAGTGCATTTCAATGGGAATGTGGCGGGGATGGGATGGGAATGGGATGTCAATAGTATGGAAGTATTTTCGTGGGGCTTGACACAAGTCTATGCATCTGGGTGCCTTTCGGGGAGGTGAATTGATTGTACATACGTAGTTGCAGACTGCTTCCTTGCTAATTCACATCCCCATCATCAGTCACATACGTGAAGCATGCTTTGAGTGTATGGGGGAGCTTCCACACACAGGGGTTGTGGCACACACAGTGCCACAAACCCTAACCTACTGCACATGCCTAGCGCTGGAACACAAAAAAAACATGGCCGATTATTCGGGTGGCTTGTCTAGAAGAACCACATGCATAGGCCAAAAGCTGCTAATTCACACAGCAAAGCAGTACCCTCCCCCCCCTTGCTTGGGGAATATTCGGCACCAACAGGATGACCAAGGATGGGGGCTGACGATAGAGCAGGCTTTCGCACCAGCACTGCAAGAGGCCTTCCGTCGCGCAAGGGTGGTATCCACGCTGCAACTGTCAATGAACGAACGTGCATTCGTGCTGACATCATGGATCCTGCCGGTCGTGGCCTGGGTATCCAAGGCATACTACGCCCCAGTCTCGGTGATCAGACAACTGAAGTTGGTGTACCACGTAACTATGGGTACCAACAGCTGGGGAATCACCCTGCCAATCCTTTCACGACCAAGAACGCAAGGGGGACTGGCACTGCCAGAGCCGGAGCTGTTTCTTATGCACCAGGCAGCGGCTCCGTTCGTCAGCCTGTTGGGAGAGCCTCACAAATTTCCCGACAAGGCAGTGGAGACCTTCTATGCATGGGCAACAACCATCGGGTTCACGCCGTCCAAGGACAACATTCCATATATTCAACTGGGCATGGTCCGAACGGCTGATCTAACGTTCTTGGGATGGTCGGCAAAGGCACATTCCAACATTCAGCGAGTAGCCCCGCAGGTGGCCCCCCCGGCAAACCGGGACCGCCTGCCGTTGTGGCACTCTGTGTATTTCCGAAATGAGTTCAATTGCTCCTACTACAACACGAAACTGATCCGGCAGGGGGTGCTGACGTGGGGTCAATTCCAATCCCTGGAGGACGCGAGACTGTTCAATGCACTGCCTCGGACATGGAAAGGGGTCTACAATCATGGCGGACGACTCCTCAACAAAGTCCCGTCACAAGGGGGGTTTGATACCCCCGCAGTCCACACCCAAAACTGGACCAGGGCATGGCTGCTTCAGTTTTACGCCTCTCAGCCAGGGGTCCGCGACCCGCAAACACCGGAGGTATGGGAACAGTTGGCACAGGCACAGCTGCCGCCGAGGGTTCGGGACTTTGCGCAAAAGGCGCTGTGGCACAAACTGACCGTACATGCAAGAGTTTACAAGAGGTCAGGCACTGACAAGTGCCCGGTGTGCTCACAAAAGGAGACGGTTAAGCACGCGATGGTCGAATGCCCCATGTTCAAAGCGGCGGCGGCGGTTATACAGCACTACTATGGCCAGGTGGAAACAGATAACGGGACATCCACAGTTCGAGACATGATGGAGTCCGACGACCAGGAATGGTTACTGAACACGAACCAAGGCTGGGCAATGTGGTCAGCAAGAAGTGCCCACTGGCGATACCGATGCGAAGTCAAGGCAGGAGCGTCGCCGGTGTTCACGTCATACCTGACAACATGGCTAAGGGAGCTATGTGAGTGGGTGGAATTTTACACAGGGGAGCGCAGGGAGCAGTGGAGAGGCTTTCAAAAATCACTGGAACAACTTCGAGATACCGGAGTGCAGCCGCGACAAGGGGAAGTGCAAGTACACGGGGGATTGAATGCATGGTGGCAAACACACACGGAGTGCTTCACCCAAGAGAGATCAGCCAACAATCACAGTTGGCAAAGGGAAACGGAATCACGCCCGAAGCGCCCGAGGCAGGCAGGCCCGGGAGTGCTACAAGGAGTGCAAGATCTGATTGCAGAACTGGTGGCGAAGGGCTACAGGATAGTGTACACAGACGGATCGTCGAAAAGACGGGGCCACAAGGACATGCGCAGGGCCGGAGGCTTTGGCGTGTTCGCGGCGGAAGATGAGCAAGGACCAGAGGTACGAATCTGCGGCTACATACCAACATATCACAGGCAAACAAATAACGGAGCAGAGCTTTGGGCAGCCGTAGAAGCCTTACAGGGATTCTGGGTGCCAAAACTGGCAATCCTCACCGACTCGCAATACCTGCAGCTGGGAGCGACTGGCAGGGCCCAACATTGGAAGTCAAAGGGATGGACAACCACGTCTGGAAAACTGCAGGTCCACGTCCCAGTCTGGGAAATGCTGCTCCAGGAAATGGCGACGCCGGGAAGAGAAGTCAGGTGGGAGCATGTCCCAGCACATGTCAACGTGCAGGGAAACGAGGTGGCGAATGGATTGGCAATGGAAGGCATGTGTTCGAGCCCACTGTGGTCTCAGCATGTTGCTCCAAATTCATCATCAGGGTCAGAGTCCACGGTAGGCTTGAGGGGAGGGTCGGGATTAGAGTCAGAGGGCACCAGGGCACTCTGGTCATCCTTGGGTATGGTACCCATGGACAGTGATGAACTGACAGGGGAAGCATCCGGGGAGCCAGCGCCACGTGAAATGGGACCATACTCCTCAAGCAGTACAGAAAGTGAGGAAATGAGGACAGGACACACACACCAGGGAGTACTGTTGAATGAACTGTCAGCAGCGGACACACTGTCCTTCAGCACTGATGTGAGTGACACCAGGCGGCAGCGCAAGAAGCGAAGGCTCAGGAAAAGCAGGAACCCAGGACAGGGTCGATACTGACAGAGCCAGTAGCCCTTGCACCATGGTGCGGACATTTCACAGGTTCCAAGCACAACGATGCATGCCTGAAATCTGTGTTCTGACGCAGAGCTTCTCATCACACGAGCTGTGTTTTGTCGCAGCGAGCGGCAGCACACAAAGGAGACCTCCAAGCAGCTGAACGCCGCGTCCTGTCGCGGACAAGCATCCAGGCGTTATGCCGTCTGGTAGGACACAGCAGGAGAAGGGATCACATCAGCAGCGGTATGGCCCATACACACACATCCAGCCAACCCCAAAGAAGGTCAAGCCTCAGCAAGAACGCCAGCGTTTCAAAGTGCAAGCACTGAGCCAGCTGGACGCCATTGCGAACGAAGGACTGCAAGCAGTTGAAGCAGAACTGACCACAATGGCCTGGGCCCGCAACCAGCAGATCTGGCTCCGACTGGACCAACCACATGACGCCAGGATGCACTGTGAGATTGTGGACAACCATGGGGAACCATTGCTGATGAGCAATCAGGAGCTCTACTCGGTGATGGTCCAGATCAACTGGACCCTGAAGTCTTAGGCTCTGGCGAACATGCAGGTCCAGTGGCGACCCAAAAGTGCAGGCAAGTGGCACCCGTTCCAGTGGGAGGCGATCCTCCACTGTCCGACGGCAGAGGGACACAGAGCGGTGCCCTCCTCGGTGAGCAGAACTGGAGATTGCATGCATGTGTGGCTGGCAGGCCGAGCGGACCTCTTGCGGCTGTTCCAAAGAACGCTCTTCAGGCAGGCGGACCCGGTACCCGGGGACGCTGTGCGGTTCCTCTACACGCTGCTGAACACACCCCCATGCGAAAGAAGATACGCATGACAGGGGGTGACACACAGGAGAGAAAGGTTGGAGCGCATGGTGCAGATACCCAATCGTTGTGGCCCAGTGGATACACCACACCTCTTCTGTCCCATAGAGGATGGTTCGAACCCCGGGGGGGATAGAGATGCACCGAACGATCCGAACCCCCTTTTTTTTGGGCGAGAGGGAGAGAGAGAGAGAAAGAGAGAGAGAGAGAGAGAGGGCAGAGCACAGTGGGAAAGGAACAGAGAGGAGTAACAGGAGAGAGAGAGCAGGAGAGAGCAAGAGAGATTGGGAGGGAGAGAGTAGGAGAGAGACCCACAGAGCAAGAGACGGGGGCTAACCGGCGCAAAGGGAGGGTGGTGGGTTCGAGCTGACCAGGGTGTATGGGACGCCAAGACAGCACGGAACAGTCAAGTGGTGAAAAAACAGGGCGCCGTAGCGCCCCTGAGCCATAGACTCGACACGTCGTCACGTGTTGAAAGGCCGAAGCGTGACTGGGGCTGCGAGAGTGCGGCCCACGTGAGGCAGTTGGAAGCCAGTGGGCAAGGACAAGTGGACAGCATGCGCATGAATGGAGTGGAGCGAAAAAGGTAGGCGCCACACACGGTACAGCAATGATCTGTTGAGACACCTGACAGCAGGAGCACATGCTGAAATGAGACGCCTTTGCGCCATCACAGGCGCCTTTGCGCCCCCGAGGCACGAGTACGACACGTCCTTACGTGCCAGGGAATGAGTGCAAGGCAGGGGCACGACCTGCAGGGCAAGGGTTAGAGTCTAACCGGCACTGTGGGTGGGTGGTGGGTGCGAGCTGACCTCACTGTTCAGAGGAGCAGAGCCAATGCACAGTCAGCAACCACCTGGTGTGGTACAGAACTGGTCTACGCTGCAGTGCAGCAAGCATGACATTGAACAATGTGGTTATGACCATGCGCCTGTGACACGGGGGCGTATGCGAACCCAGTTTCCGTTGCCTCATGGCCCTTGTAGGGGGTTTGAACCCCAAGGATGGTCATGATGCGCCAAACATCCCGCTTGTTGCCACCGTTGGGTCGGATGGGGAGGGGGTGGACAGAGAGTAACCACATCGTCGTAGTACCATAGTGGATAGGCACCCGGCCTCGGGTTTCCTGGGGGTAGGTTCGAACCCCGGGGGCTCGTAGTGGGTTGGTTTAGTGTCATGGTCCATGGATATCTTGCTCCCTTCGGGCGAATCTTTTCCTTTGGTTTTGTCGTGGTGTCCCGCATTTTTGAAGGGGTGGAGTGGTAGCTCTGTGCATGAGGTTGAACCTGTGTGTTGTCAAGGTATTCTACGCTTTTCAATTGCCTCCATGGCTGCGTAGCGGAGTTTGTCCGCACTGTGCAGAGGCAATCACCGTGAGAGAACGAGAGTGTGTCATACCTCCTCCGCCTGACATGTGTGCTGCACAAGAAGGGGGCATACCTGAAATGCACTGAGCACACACGTCACAGTACCCTTGGGGTTGGAGGCCAGGCCTGCGTCCCGTGGAGGTGATGGGGCCGGTTCTGCCTTCAGTCTCCGGCACATGATAAAAACTGGTATGTGGTTTGAGCCCTCGGTATGGCAAAATGGTTTTGGGAGGGGGTGGTTCGGACAACGGTAACTGGTGATGGCGATCTAGCATATCGGAATTACACTATGCACACACGCCACAGATCACAGGTCCGAGCCCTGGCCGGCCTGCCACAGAGCCTTTGCTTTTGATTTACCTCGTGTGGTACCTTCCCCCCCCCGTGTCCATCCCCCCCCCGTGTCCATCCCCCCCCCAGGGGGGGAACCGTCACTTGGCCCATGAAGAATATGAAATCAATAGGAAATCACAGGCGCCGAAGGCGCTGAAGAAAATTTTTGGTTGGGTTAGAGGGAGACGTAAGCGCGGTGCGCGCGCGGTGCATTCGTTTTCCACGTGCGCGTACAACCTTTTCTTTCCCCTTGTGCTGTTTTCTGCACCTCACCACTATTTGCCCCTCCCTTGTGGTGAGCCCGTGTGCCGTGGCTGCGGGGCTTGGGCACCCCAAGAAGCAACGCTCCGAAACGCGAAACGAGTGCATTGAGCACAGCGAAACGCGAAACGTTCGAAACGGCCCCACAGGCTTGGGCACCCTGTGGGGCACTAGGCTCTTCGGTCGAGCGGCCGTACCGGAGAGTTCTACATCCTCTTCTTCCTCTTCCTACGGCCCTCCCCTGGCAGGGGGTGTGGGCGGCCACAACCACCATTGGTGAGGAGGATGGAGTGGAGGCCTCCGTTGTTGTGTGCTTACCCCTTAGGCCACCGCGTCCTTGCCACCCTGAAAAAATGTGAAAAATGCAGGAAAGGGTTGGTAGAAACGTAAGCGCGGTGCGCGCGCGGTGCACCACGCGGTGCGCGCGGTGCGTATATCTCCCTCTTATACTAGAATTGGCTGGTCGGGAGTGGTGTACGGTTCCCCCCCCCCCAGGGGGGGAACCGTCACTTGGTGACGGTTCCCCCCGGGGTGGGGGGGAACCGTCGTCCCTTGGGGGGGGATGGACATGGGGGGGGGGGAAGGTACTAAGTTTTACCAAATACCAGAATGCATAACACACCACATCATAGAGCGACAGTTTGTGTATTATCCGTTCACGAGTGCAGCACACGACCAGGGTGCACTGCAATCGCACTCTGATACATGCATCACAGCGTGAAGACAAATGGTGGCAATGGCGCTGAGTGGAGAAGCCCAAGACCAAGAGGGTCACCCAGGGTGGAGCTCAGCACTGATGATGGCCCCTCCCGTTGCTCTGCTGCTTGCGCCCTTGCACCCGCTGGTGTCGACTGTACCCAAATCCCCCTCGGTCAGCAAGTGGTGGGCTTACACACATTGAGGTAATAGAGAAGATATACGCTCGTTCATGAAGACGATAATGAAGGACGGGCAGGTTAGACACCACGGGCTCCTTGGCTATGCCCAAAACTCCGTTGGTCATCAAGTGGGGGGCCCACGCACACCGGTGTAATGGAGAAGAGTACCGTTGGTCACGATGACGATAATGAAGCACGGGCAGGTGTAGACACTGCAGGCTCCTCTTTTCCCCACACAGAAATGCAACGATACCATCAGCCCCTGATGTTTATCGATGTTTAAGGCCTCAGTCACAGAAACAAGCAGCATTATTCGAAGGACAATCTCGAGTCAGGCCTTGAATCAGGCCTTGCATGTGATGTTTTGAGTGGTTGGTGGTTTTGGGATTGGTACAGTCACCCCAAAATCAGGCGCTGTGGCGAAACGCCCCGTCAGGGCAAGGCTGACATTAGGGGCATGCATGGTGGTGGAAATTGCTGCCACCGTTCCCCATGGGAAAATTGTGGTATTGGTGGGTTACGATATTGCTACCCCAAGTTTCTTTGGCGTGATTGTAATGATCTGTAGACCTTTCTTGGTGCAAACCACAATCACTTTTGCATCTGGGCAAGTTTGTTTACAGATGGGTGTGCTTGAGTCAATGGAGTTATTATTTTGAGACGGTTGCGTTTCTGTTTTGATCCTTCTCGAGGAGGGGTACAGATTTGTGACTGAAGTCTAGGATACTTGCCAAAAAGTACCCTGGGGAAGGTGGCGGGCTCTGCAGTGAGTTGTGGTGGGGTACTGTAGACTCTTCCAGCTAAGTTCCTCAACCAGATCCGTTAATTGCAGACGATTTTGATTGCCGAAGCAATGTCATGGAGTTGGTTATTGTTCGATCTGGATGACTTGATGCACTTAATACTGCTGGGTGCCTGTGTCTTCTTTGCATACTTGTGGGTGAAGGAGAAGAACAAGAACGACGGCACCACTTCGAGTGGCACGATTCGTAGGTATGGGGAGCACAGCGGGTCGCAACGTACGTATGAGCCATCGCAACGAATCACAGGACCAGAGAGCAGAGTGTATTCTGACCAAGTCTATGGATCAAGACAAAGCCCATATGAATATACGAGCCAATATAGTGATGTAGTCTCCGACGGAAGGGTCGTAGGTCCCGTGAGCCTGCGGTACACGACTCGTGGCCAAGGCCGAGTCTATTACAAGGACATGGGCGGTGTTGCATCCAGCACTGTGTCGGAAGGCAGCATAATTGGGCGCCGGTCAGAGGGCAGCGTCATTTCTGGTCGGACTCGGCTGTCGGCAGAGCAGTTCCAGTTCAAGGGGTCGACGGCAGAAGAAGTCGCCCGGGAGCTGGATGCTGCCGATGGCGTGATAGACAACAAGTACTATGGGAAGCCAATTGTGATTACCAAGGCGCAGGCGGGGGCGTCCCCCGCGGTCGAGGAAGCCAAGTATCGGGAGGTAGTCCCAGCAACGAGCACCGACGCCCCCACGTCCGTGTATCAGTCAAGCCGGCCAGGCCCAATCGAGACGCGTGCTGTCAGGCCCGCCGAGACCACTGCCTACACGGCCGCCGCGACGTCGTCGCCAATCGAGACGCGTGCGGTGAGGCCCGCCCAGGCTGCCGCGTACACGTCTGCCGTTCAGAGGACCACGATGGCTGCGGGCCAGGTGACGGCGGAAGGGAGCCAAGTTTTGACCACCATCCCTGCGATGACCGCCCGTGCTGCGAATACCATCCCTGCGAGCAGCTATGCCACCAATACCATCCCTGCGAGCAGCTATGCCACCAATACCATCCCTGCGAGCAGCTATGCCACCAACACCATCTCTGCGAGCAGCTATGCCACCAACACCACCCCAGTGACCACTTACACCACCAATACCACGCCTGCCGCCAGCTATGCCACGACCTCGTCACAGAGTGCCGGGGGTAGCCGGGTGGTGAGCACCGTCCCCGCGGCCAGCACTTACACGAGCACGGCGACCACGACATCGTCATCGAGTTTGGGTCCCGTCACGCAGCGCAAAACGCTGGATGGGTCGATCACGGGGGGAACGGGTCGGACCATCCCTGCGCAGAAATACATTTAGGGCAGCAACGCCTTCGTAACGGCTGCAGCAGGGCTTGAGGAGCAGGGCAATCTTCAAGGAACACAAGCCTTTTCTTGTTGTTGGAAGTGCCGCTTGTTAACAGCTGGACGGACGGCAATATGCCGCCCAGCGGTGGTTGATGGTCAGCCAAAAAGCTGGTCACGGCTGGCAGTTGGCACGCGATTGATAGCGGTTGCGGTGACGGACGATTTCGCGAAATTCTACTGTAACGAAGTCTAGCAGATTTTTTTCCAGCATGTTTTCGACTGGCTCAGTGATGAAGAGCACATATCAATGGCTTCCATTGAAACTCCTACTGCCTCCACTACCACCCTGCAACACTACCTACCGATACCTATACCTACCCATCAATACCGACCCATCAATAGCTACCCACTCCCTCCCAAGAATCAGTTTGTACTTTTTTCACCTTGACTCCGTCCAATGTGGTAGGGACAGCATGGCACTGAGATGTTGCATTCGCCTGGCAGCCCTCATTATTCAGGTGCTGCTGGGCTGGAATTGCAGGATCTTCACCAGGACCCCGACTATTGAATATTTGCCGACGGCACCATTGAACGGGGGTCGCTTCATGCACTCCATTAAATTAAGCAACGAGGCAAAGCCACGTCCCACACCAATTGGTCTGAATTCTGAGGGCTCATTCAGAGCCTGGATGGATGTCTCTTGAAGCCTCAAACGCAATCTCCCTCGAAGCCTCAAACGCTTCATCAGCATGCAACAGGCCTGCAGTCAATTGGTGAAAACAATGCACACAAGCCGACTACGAATGATTTTCCAGATGCGTTACGATTTGTTGATTGTGTCTGTTAGCTTTGCCAAGGGTTGTGGCGGAGGTGTGCCAATGTGGACCACTCTGTGGCTGGGTAGCATCATTTTTTTATGGGGAGGGGAGGGCATCATTGTTCTATGGCAAGGCACAAGTGCCAGAGTCCACAGAGTCCAGAGTCCACTATGCCTTTGTGAAACTCCAGCCTTTGATGGAACTCTTCCCATTGTAGTGGTTGAAGCAACTACCCCAACGGGGGGTATGTGGTCACACTTGTAGGAGTTGTCTGAAGAGACAGCGATGCAAAGGGTTTGAATAGCGCAATGGCTATTGTGGAGGGAGTGGAGAACTCCCCCCTCTGTCGCCAAACTCTACCGTGGCACATCTTTTACTGCGTGCTGGGGGGGGAGGGGGAAGGGGAGATTCCCAGAGGCACTAATAAAAGCCGGAAAGAACACCCAATACAATCACTGTGCATTGTCAGCTCAGGTTAGACAAGTTCAGGCTTGACCTTTGGCAGGCTCCCCCTGTCAAGCAGAGCCGTTCGCTTCAGGTGCCGACTCCTCTTGCAGGCACACCACTGTCATGCAACCTTTCCTACCACTGCAGGTGGCGCTGAAGTGCACACAGGTCCTGGCTGTTCACCGCAGACAAATGACTGCTCACCACATTTTTTTGTTGCCTTATGGCAGAGTTCAGCTTGCATGGGAAAGTGCCTAAACCATGTGGCCCAAACCCATCCGTTCGTACATTTGTCATGGGGGGAAACACAATTCGCGGTGCACGCGTTTTGTCCATTGCGTTTGATGCTTGCCCATATGTTTTTTTCATAATGACACGCGAATTGTTCCTTGGTATGCAGGTACTTTGTCGTCCACCCCTTTGCTATATATGGCATGGCTCAAAAATGATTGCGCCTTAGCGGCAATCACCGTCAGATACCGTGCCCCTTTACCAAACACAGGTGACCGAAGTTTTCAGCTCTGTCTGAATGATTTTTCTCTTCCACCCCTCAGACAGTGTGGTCTGGTTTCAAAAGGGCAGCCCACCACATCTAGGAGAACCAGCATGGACCGACGGCAGTAAGACCAAGCGTGGGGTAGGGCGGGCAGTGTTGACCCGGACATTCCCACAATACGGAAGATTGGCAGGCCCTCATACTGGGGTGAATTTATGGGGTACTGCCGAGCGGGGGACGTGGTCACAAAGGCAGAGGTGGTGATGGACGACTAGGTGGCCAGTAAAGTGGCGCATGAAGCACCCACCCCAACAAAGAAATGGATCCACCAGCTATACCAAGACAAAGCTGAAGAAACAATGCACCAAGTTGTGTTTATTATCATGTGTACATATATGTATGGTATCGTCATATGGCTGCCCCTCACCTACTTCCAATGTGTGGGAGGCCCAGGCCAACACAAACACGCAGCAGGTGGGGGGGCCATGGTTCCTCAGTGAACTCGGGTCCCACCAATCCATCACGGTGCTACGGTGGTTGGGTGATGCCACTAGCAAAAATTGCACAATCCTATCCCTCCACAAAGCCCTGCTGGAGCATAGAGACAGGTGGTTTCAACCAAGGGTACCACTAGCAAAGCTACCACTTACGAGAGTAGACTGTGTGCTTGGAGGCTCCTCTTGTTCTAAAAGCATAGTCTACGGTTTCCTAGGCTGCATGCCCCCACATTTCAATGGTTTTTAACCCAGGGTTGACACATACTGTATGGAATGGAGGAGGGTGGTGATGCATTTGTGGAAACACTGCATGGACCAGATAGTGTCCTGTCCAAGGTACAATACCACACTTTGGACACAGTTGGTAGGATCCAACACAAGTGATAAGAAAAATTATTGGGAGCCTTGATGCAACTTTGCACAATACAGAGCCGTACATCTTTGTTGCAGAATGCACAATATGTACACATGGAAGATGGAAGATGCAGCATGGGGATCCCAAGGTATACTGCACCACGTACTTGTTATTGCATTGGCAAAGGGGCCACCACAGGCTACATTTCACACTGTGTACACATCACATTGGCAAATGGGTTATTGGGTTGCAGTGCGTGCAATGTGCACCTATTAGTGCATTGGCAAAAGGGATTGCCATGTTATGTTTCATGCATTGTGTACCATATGTGCCTTCTAGTGTGTTGGCAAAGAGGGTGCTAGGTTACACTTCATGCGTTGCACACCAGTATCCCCGAACCATCTCATGAAACCCGCTGGGGTGGCTTGGTGGGGTGTTGCAGGGGTAGGTTCTTTGTGGCTAGGATTGGGGCCCAAAGAGGACTAAGGGAATGCCTTGCCCGCAGTGCGCCCACAATGCAAAGTTTTGTATGTTTGCAAATACTCAAATCCTAGTTTTGGCTCTTTTCCACAAATTTGTTGTTCCATAACTGGGTTTTCAAAGCTTCTTGTGCATTTGGGATGTGCCATATTTTACTTGTCACCCATTTTCACCCATTTTCCGCCATTTTGAGCCCCTTGAGTTGGGGATGGAGTCTCGACCCACACTCTGTTGTGGGGCCCCTTGAGTTGTGTTGCTGCATCCGCATGTGTCGCTTGATGTTTCCTCCCTCCTTCTCAAGGTGGTCTTTGGTACATGTGCCCACAGTGCGCCTGCAGTGCCCCCGCAAGTGCGCCCGCGCTGCAAAGTTTGTCTCTTAGAGATGGCGATGGTGTCAAGTGTAACTCGCTTATATTTTTTTTATTTGGTGTCAGTCGCTTACTTTTTTTTTTAGGCGTATGTTGAGTGTATAAAACAAAAGTGAAAATGAATGGCACGCACCTTCAACTTTCTTTATGACGCGCCCTACACCTAAAACAAAAGTTACGCAATTTACGCTTTTTTTTTTCAATTACAATTTTTTTATATACGCAGCCTACTGCCAAAAAAAAATAAAAAAGTGAGTTACACTTTTTTTTTAAAAAAAGCGAGCTGCGCTTTTTTTTGTTTCGCGACCTACGCTTTGTTTGATACACGACCTACAGCCAAAAAAAATGAATAAGCAAGTTACGCCTTTTTAAAAAAACATGCGAGGTACGCTTTTTTCTTACGTGACCCAGGGGGAACGTTAGCGCGCCGGGCACGCTCCGGGCATCTTTTGTGAGCCGTGCCCCACTGGTGGCCTGCTAGGGGGTGCACGAAGGGGGCGCACTTAGCGCAATGCAGCTATTTGGGCGTCTGGCTGTACTAGAGCACCATACTTTGAGATACTAGGAGCATCATGGTGACCCCTAGCGTAGGTTTTGACTTCTGATTTTGTCCCCTTTGTTGGGGACCCCCGAGAATGCAGGGGTGGCGTAACATTTCCGCCCTCTTTTGGGCCCCAACCTTCCGGTGCTATTGAGGAAACCAGGACAATCTCTGAATAACAAGAGGGCGGAAGTGCTATGTAACCCCTGCATTCTAGGGAGTCCCCAAACAAGGGGACAAAATCAGAAGTGGCTGCCTCACCCCTGCCTTCTCGGATGCCCACAAGAGGGCGGAAGTGCTACATAACCCCTGCATTCTCGGGGATCCCCAACAAAGGGGAGCAAAATCAGAAGTGGCTGCCTCATCCCTGCCTTCTCGGGGGATAAAATCAAAAGTGGCATGTCAAAGAAATGGTAGCTCGCTTTTTTTTAAAAAAAAAAGTGTAACTCGCTTATTTTCAGTTTTTTTGGCAGTAGGTCACGTATCAAAAAGACCGTACGGGGGAATGTTTGCCCGGCGCGCACCCGGCGCGCTTATTTTCTATTCACTATCCCGACTTCAGCCCCAGACTTACCCTCTCATGGAGAAGCCCCCCAAGTAGACCATGTTGCACTGCACACCTTCCCTACAAAGCACGTTGCATAATGAAGCAATGGCTGTGAATTCAACAACTCCAACCGTCATATGTATTGTACTGAACAAATAACATTGGTCCCACAAGTGTGGGTGTCAATACATTCAGTACAATAGTGCTCCTTACACTCATCACAAACTGCGACGGTGGCCATGCTTTGTTGCGTGGCCCCTTGAGTTAGGGTTAGGGACTCACAATCCACGCTTTGTTGTGTCGCCCCCTCTGACCATGGGAGCATGTCCCGCCTCATGTTTGGACTGACCAAAGCAACTCGGCCACCACGCAAGATGAGGCAGAGGATGAGGCAGAAGTGTGTGTGTTGTGTTGCCAGCCACTTCTGATTTTGTCCCCTTGTTTAGGGACCCCCAAGAACGCAGGGGTTACGTAGCACTTCCGCCCTCTTGTGGGCCCCCGAGAAGGCAGGGGTGAGGCGGCCACTTCTGATTCTGTCCCCCGAGAAGGCAGGGGTGATGTAGCACTTCCGCCCTCTTGTGGGCCCTTGAGAAGGCAGGGGTGAGGCAGCCACTTCTGATTTTGCTCCCCTTTGTTGGGGATCCCTGAGAAGGCAGGGGTTATGCAGCACTTCCGCCCTCTTGTGGGCCCCTGAGAAGGTAGGGGTGATGTAGCCACTTCTGATTTTGTTCCCTTGTTTGGGGACCCCCGAGAATGCAGGGGTTGCATAGCACTTTCGCCCACTTGTGGGCCCCTGAGAAGGCAGGGGTGAGGCAACCACTTCTGATTTTGTCCCCTTGTTTAGGGACCCCCAAGAATGCAGGGGTTACATCGCACTTCCGCCCTCTTGTGGGCCCCTAAGAAGGCAGGGGTGAGGCAGCCTCTTTTGATTTTGTCCCCTTGCTTGGGGACCCCCGAGAATGCAGGGGTTGCATAGTGCTTCCGCCCACTTGTGGGCCCGTGAGAAGGCAGGGGTGATGTAGCCACTTCTGATTTTGTTCCCTTGTTTGGGGACCCCCGAGAAGGCAGGGGTTACATAGCAGTTTCGCCCTCTTGTGGGCATCCGAGAAGGCAGGGGTGAGGCAGCCACTTTTGATTTTGTCCCCTTGTTTGGGGACCCCCGAGAATGCAGGGGTTACATAGCACTTCCGCCGTCTTGTGGGCCCCCGAGAAGGCAGAGAGCGCAGGGGTTACGTAGCACTTCCGCCCACTCTTGGGCCCCCGAGAAGGCAACGGTGATGTAGCCACTTTTGATTTTGTCCCCTTTGATGGGGACCCGCGAGAACACAGGGGTTACATAGCAATTCCACCCTCATGTGGGCCCCCGAGAAGGCAAGGGTGATATAGCCACTTCTGATTTTCCCAGGGGTTATGTAGCAATTCTGTTGGGGACCCCCCTAGACGGCATTGCTTGGCAAGTGGAAGTTGAAATTCCGTGGGACGGGGAGTTTCGCAGGGTTTATCGCACAAGACAATTCCTCAAAAATCGTTCCATTATGTGTTCTTCCACCCCTATTTCTCACAACAGAGCGTTGGGTGTAATGGCTCAGCAACATGCCTCAGAAATTTTGCATATCGGTTTGGGTGACCTCACTTGCAAAGGGATCATCTGCAAGCGCAACACCACCACCATCTGCGTTCTTGGTGATCAAATCAGTCAATCATCAACCCTGTGGGCAAGCGAAAAGTGGGAAGACGGCGTGTGTAGCAGTGGTGGCAGCTTCATCGACCGGAAGTCGAGTAGCGACTCCAAAAGGCAGCGGAAGTAGACGATTACTTGAGGTGCACAGGCGGGTGCATAAGACGTTGCGCTATGGCGGGGGGCTTGGGACAAACACAGTGCAAGCGGTGCCTTGAAGAAATGGTGATTGAAGTGAAAGTGGTAGATGGGTCTATCCCCTAGGCAGTTTTTTTTTCAAGTGCGAAGTGCATGCATCAAGCGGTTCCGCACATTGCCGCGAGACACACAATACCGCACAACCATAGCATGACACACGATGTGCTTGTTGTTGGCACAACCAAAGTTCTAGGATCGGGCACCGCGTGAAACACGAAACAACTTGAAACGACTGCATTGTGGGATTGGGCACCCCATGAAGCGGTGATGTGAAACGCAAAACGATTTGAAACGACCGTATTGTCGGATTGGGCACCCCATGAAGCGGTGATCCGAAACGCGAAACACAACGAAACGTACGCCTTGTTGGATTGGGCACCCCGCGAGGCACCTTTTTGGGTGTTGGGCCGCGCCGAAGAGAAATCGTCCATCCCCCCCCCCCCTCCGGTAGGGGGTGTGGGTGGCTACAACCGCCATGACATTGGTGAGGAGGTCGAATGTAGGCCTCCGTTGTTGTATGCTAACCCCTTAGGCCACCGCGTCCGTACCACACTTGATATGTGAAACAGCAGCATCAACTAAGCGTGCAAAGGTCCGTCACTTTTGAAGCAAACCGGCCCCAAGTTTCCTTCTGCGTGCCCCCAAAATGGATAAATACACACTTGTGCACATCCAAGGTAACCCCCCGTGGCGCGCTTTGGAAAATTTCAGTTGCGCGCAAAAGGGGTAACCCCCCCCCCTTTTTGATGTGGCCAAGTTTAACCCCATGACTTCACATTTCGCAGAAACATCCCCCCCCCCTTGGACCGAACCACCAGATGGGCAGCCCCCATGTGCATTGGCAAGGGAGAGGTAGCCCTAGGAGCGAAGACGTGAGAGACAGCATGGTACGATCAATCGAACCTTGGGGTGTACCAAACCCTAGAGCGAACCACCGCATGGACGGCCCCCATGTGCATCGGCAAGGGGAGACGTAGCCCGGTTCGAACCCTTGTTCGCATTGGAATGGGTAGCGATCCGTGAGAGAGCTCGGCCCACAGTCAAGTGACCAGGGGTGAGAGCGTGGGCAGATTTGCCAAGAACGCGTGCAACAGGTCCGAGGGTGGCCCCACAACACTCTTTTTCACTACCCCATGCCTTAGGCCTACACACCTCGAGACGGTGGGGCTATGTGCCGGGTGGCCGCCAAACCAAACCGGACCAAACCTCGCCCTTTGCTCAAGCGAGGCCCTTGGGGGCGAGGGGGGTCAATTTGGGTTGCTCGAAGGGGTACAACACGGCTTAGGATTAGGGGAACCACAGCAGTTGTGTTCGAAGATGGCCAGCAACAGGTGGGGGAGGAGGTGGAGGAGGTGCAGGGTTCTTGTATTGGGATCACCCAAGGGGGAGAGGAGTGATGTTGCTACAGAAACCCAACTGTATTGGGGTCTCCAGAGTGGAGAGGAGTGGTGTGCAAGGGGCTGAAGCGTGTGGGTGGGGTCAGAGGAGGTCGCATACCCCACCCCCCTGGTGGTTAGGGCTGTCACTTTTCATGCACCGTGGACAATGTTATATGTATCGCAAAGGGTTGCACATGGAAATGCACAATAATTTTTGGCCACTACCAGCCACCTTCGGTCCTTGGGCAGATGTTTGTTCTTTCATGGAACCAACAGTGAGTGGTGCAACGAAAGCCACAGTGCTGTGCACATACTCACATTGGTTTAACACAAGGCATGCCCCCTGAATTGTAAGTGCACCATGCATGCTTTCTGTTGTGCGCATGCGGGTGTGCATGCCTAAATGTGCAAAAGCAGGCATGCCAATTTTTGAAAATTTTCGAAAATTTGTGTCACCCATTTTGCCAATGCGCTCACAGGTGCTGCATATGGTCCGTAGTGCATGAAGATATGGTGCACAGTGCATTGAGATATGGTGCACAGTACATCAAGATATGGTGCACAGTGCATGAAGTGTAACCTAGCAACTGCCTTGCCATGCGCTGACGGGTCTTCCATATGGTGCACACTGCGTGCAGTGTCGCCGTAACCTCCTTGCCAATGCACTAACAGGGACTGCATATGGTGCACAGTACAGCCTGGTAACCTCCTTTGCCAATGCGCTAAACTGTACATATTCTCTGCAGTGCTCCGGTAACCCCGCCTTGCCAGAGAGTGCTAACAGCTCCCTATCATCAGGTAGTGCGTGGAGCGCCAGCTGATAGTGGTACTCTGTGGGGCAATCATAGAATTGGATAGCTCTGGACCTTGATTCTGAGAATTACCATCGGTTGGGCTGAGTGGGGCCTATCCAGCTCATCTTGTGGGCAGGGGGTGGGTCATCAATAGCGGGTGGTGTTGGCGGGATCTGGGTCAGTAGCTTGGTGTCAAAGGTGCCAAAAACGATCTTTTAGGTCAAACAGGCTGGAGAAAATTGTCAGGTACATGATGACGCCCTCGGATCGTTCCACTGGTAGCATCATTTCAATAGCAGCATCGGACACTACTGATCCTTGTTCCCAGAGTTTTCTCAAGCACCATCTTCCAATAGGATTTTGCTAGCTGGCCTGGGCCTTGACCGCCGCAAAACAAGGGTTCCAAGGTCTCCTATTTTCTGAAGTTTGGGGTGGGGTCACCTCCAGGCGTGCAGTCCCCAATGAGGGGACTGAAGTGGACAAAAGGCTATCGCCGCATACTTGCAGAAGATAAGGATAGAGTTGCACTCGTCACTGATTTATCATCCAAAGAATCATCCAAAGAAAGTGTTTTGCGGAACGTGCCCCAGTTGTAGACAGACACAACGCATTTCTTGTGCCTTCAGCCATGCCCCCCAAGCAAGCTCTGAAGCCCGGAGCACAGAGGCCTGCGCACGCTGCCAAGCCCGCAGCCGCCAAGACATCAGGGGCACCTGCGAAACGATCCGCGTCAGTAGCCAAGCCTTCAGCGAAGCCCTCAGCGGAGGCGAGAGTCGTCCACTGCGAAGCCCAGGTGGGCGCGGTCATGATCCGTGTTGTAGAGGCAGATATCACCCTCAGCCGCGTCGACGCAGTCATCAACGCTGCAAACTCGGGTAGTTTCAAGCCGATGGACGGAGGACTGTCTGGCGCGCTGCGCAACGCCTGCCTACCCGACGATGTGACTGGAGTTGTCAAGCGGTTTGTCTCCCTCCCTGTTCCCTTCTGCTTGCCCCCGGGGGTGCCCTATGGGGATTACATTGTTATTTTTCTTCACTGAAATTGGGCGCCAGAATCGGGGACAGCTGACGGCGTGAGAGGGTAGCTAATTGCAGTTGCTGGGGCCCGACTGCACAGCCCGGAGGGCCAGCACTCTCATGAAGTCTGCACGCACCGTGCAAAATTGCTCCTCGGCAATGGACTCCTTTGGCCCCCCTCACCCTTTGCTTCTGCCCTCGGCATGACTCTCACCCCTGAGCTCTTCCTTATCCTGACCCTCACGTCCCCACCCTCCATTCACCCTTGCATTACTATCTGCTGTAACCTGTGTACTTTTGTTCCCTACAACTTTGGTTATAAAACGATGTAACCCGGGTACTGTGTACTCCGGTCACAGCAAGTAAAAAAGTATTTGGATTGCACTGTTTTTCGCACACGGGCTACATTTTTCACTTGCTTTGCTCTCACCCTTAATGTCACGCCCGTCTTCAGGTGGTGGGATGACGAGGGTGCAGAACACAGTGATGTGAACGTGCCCTGTACACAAGCAGGAGTGCAGGCTGCAGCAGGGGGCCTGCGCACCCGTGGCGTACAGTTTGTGGTGCACGCCGTTGGGCCCTTTTGGGGCGATTACCCGGCCAAACAGTCGACGTTTAACATCGTTTTGCCGCTCATCAGAACCACAGTGCGTCGCGCCCTCGCCGCTGCTGCCCGCGTTGGCGCGCGCTCTTGTGCACTGCCCGCGATCAGTGGTGGCCTGTTCACGCATTGGCGCCCGGGCAGTGACATCCGGGAGCGGGAGCAGCGTGCGGCAAGGCTGGCGGTTGTTGAGGCAGCGTTTGCGTGGGCGAGGGAACACAGCGGCAGCCCGTTGGTGTCCGTTGAGTTGTGCGACCTGTCACGGAGCCAAAAAGGATGCGTGGATTTCTTTGTGGAGGCCTTTGAAACTGTCACACAGCAGCAGCAGCAGCAGCAGCAGCAGCAGCAACCCCTGCAGCAGCAGCAGCCAAACCCGTCCCCAAAAGCGATTGGGGGCAATGGATGATGTGGGACAGGAGCAGCGGAAATGTTCGCGATCTGCTGGACTGCTGGACACCGGAGAGGGGGGTTCAGGGTGTGGGGTGTACCTCGGGCCAATGGTGTTGGCGAATGACAGGACAAGACCAGTACCAAGAATCAGTTGACGCCATTTGCACAGGCTGATTTCCTGTCTACTATGTAGAACTGATAAATACAGTGGTGAATACTAGTTCGGACGCCTACGGACCTCCTATTACTGGTGGTAAGAGGTCTCCGTTGTGTGCATCATTTTGCTTGAATACATAGTATGTGAGACTGAATGGTGTGCAATCCTGGTATGGAAGCACACGTAGAATGGAATCTATGTGGAGGACATTGTCTGGACCTCCTTGTATTGTACAATACATGCTGGCATAGTTATAGCCATAGTTCACAGCAAAGAAGTAGTCCATCGGCTACTGTTATTGGACACAGGGTTCATTCCCACAAGTGCTGGTAGGGGAAGGATGCATGCATGTCCGGTTTTCACCAATACAATCACTACATTCTCCTTGCCCTGTGTCTTGAATGTGATTAGGGATTTGATGGGCGCGGACTAGCCAGCCAACCCCGTACAACCTGTTCAGGTCCTGCCTGGTGCCATGCACACTCCAGTGGCCTCGAACAGACATGGACCATCTTGGATTCAGCTCCTCCTCCCTCCATTTTGGTTGATCTGTTCACTGTAACAGGGTGTTTGCTCTTCAAAGACATCCACGACACAGAACCTCATTGCTGCAGCCAAACCGGTGCTGTGTTTTGCATGTCACAGATCCAGTCTCCCTCGTGGAGTAGAATTGTACCAGATACTGGTTGCACTCTTACTGTGATGACTCAGCCCCTTTCTCGTTCAACTGCTCCTCTCACTAATGATGTGCACAGAATCAAACGCACAGATGAGTGTTGGCACAAGGACAAAGGTAAACAAAGGGCCTAAACCGCCGATTCTAAGCTGACCCGTACCCAGTCATTCCTTCTCCTAAGAGCTGTATGTCTGTACCCCTGCGAGTGTGTGTACTATGTGTGGATCAAGTGGTTGCTTAAACTCAAGGGGGTGGGGGAGGAGGGGCAGGTGTGCCGTTGAATTGGACCGCAGATACTATGCACCACATAGTCCTGCATAATACACTGCACGTGCACCGTGCAAGAGCACCCTCTGGGTGCATTTTCTGATGGGGATGACATCTCAGCCGAGTCTGGGAAGCAACGAGGGGACTCAGATACCAACTGTGGACCTCCCTCACTGTCACCGTTATGTGTCAAAGGTACATGACAGTGACTCAAGGAGGGGATTGGCAGTTGCACTAACACAACAGAGACATGAAACTGCTGTGGCCCTTGGCTGCTGCTTGTGCAGCCCCTACCCAAAGGCGTGCGCTGTGTTGCTGGGCCAACACATTGCGAACAAGTGCGGCATCCCATGTTCACATCAATGCATGCGTCATGAGGAGGCTTCAAATCCAGGCAGAAGAGTGATCTTGCAAATTCTGCTTGGCAATGAGGTACTGCTGTGGTATTGGTCATGGTATTCATTTGGGGTGATTTATGTGTTGTACGTGGCAGTGTCATTATATTTTTGCAAAGCCATAGTATAGTCAGTTGGGACTAAGGGGTATTGGAGTGCCACTCATATGTGTGTGTGTACATTGGCACTCGGTGCAGCGCTTTGAAGAAAGCCTCCTAGCCCTGGTTTGACGCTGACCCTGCCGCAGCCCCTGTCCCTCTTTAGGCGAAGTTTGAGAACAGGATTGCTTGTGACTTCACCGTGATTTCGCCGAAATGAGCCGGTTCACTGTTTCATTTTCGTAACCTTAGGCCAGCAATTCGCGAGTTTGTACGTCAGTCCCGGTTCCATTACGCCAGTGACGGTGGTCACAGTGATTTGCGCAACCACACAGACCGTACAGCCGCACCACCCTTTTCGTCCATTTTCGGTGTTTCTGCCTTCAACTCATTTGCTTGCGGTCTGTTTTAGACGGCACTGAGGTTGACGTTGGCTGCTCATCCAAACCCGCACATCCTCCCTCCCTCCCTCCCTCCCAACTCCTCAATCCAACTTTGTTGGTTTGGACACCCAATCTTCATGTGTCACCCATCTCCCCGATTCTTCGCCCACCCGCCTTGACGTCTGTGCTTGTCCTGTACCCCCCTCCCCCTCGAGAAATGGTTTTGAAATGTGGGAGTCCCTTGGCTTGCTACCAATGGACTCGCGAGTCCCTCATAACACAAGGGTCTGGCGCACCCCAGCACTGATGCCAGTTCGCCTAGACTTAGATCATTCACTGTCAACAGTTTTGATACACCTCCCCCCGCTGAGCTTTTTCCCTAATATCCACCTACTCCCCCAAAAAAACACCCAGCCCTTCCTCCAGGAATTGGTGGGACAGCAGTAGCAGCTTGATCCACTTGTATCAGCTCCACAGGAAGGCGTCGCCACTGACCTATCTGACCTGAGTGCGCCTCTACTGTACTGTTACATGAAGACGCGTGGTGTTGACAAAATAGGTACAAGAGCAACGGTTATGAAGTAACAATGTGTACGAATATGATGATGGAGAACTGCCGAATATTGCTGCATGTGCATATCAGGACGTGCATGTGTGGTGCGCTTGATGACCTGCTTGCGGCCCCCTTGAGTAGTAACCGGGGGGGGGGGGGGGTGAGGGAACTGTCACTTTCAGTTTTCCAATTTTTACTTAGAAGGTTGCATATTGAGCTTCTCCTGTGTGTTTGCTGGTTGGACAAGGTAGTGTTATTGATGCATTGCTGTGTACTTCAAATTTCTTGCATCCAAGGCACCACACTGTACCCTGTATCATGCCGAACACTTAATTTTTCGCAATTTCAGCCATGCATGTCCATTCCAGTGGCCCCTATTGAGCATGTGCAGCTCTTCAAAGTCAAATACCCCCAAAAAAGTGGCACACAGAGCCTGTCTCTCAGTGGAGCTGAACACGCGTCCCAACAGGGAGTTTCCGGGTCTTTTTGTGGTTCATATGTGGGTGTGGCGCAAGTAAAGCCCTCAGCATGCATGCACGTGGTTGGGTCACGAATGCCCGTGTGCTTGGTACACCAGCCAGTCGGGAGATATTCCCAGCAACTGTCACTTCAGCATCGATGTGCTGCCTCCTGTCTTCCCTTTCCTCCAAGCAGAATGCCTCACCTGCACCCCAGGTGCCAAGCCTGCGTGTGCGACGGTGTTGCATAACGTTCCTGACACGGTACATCAATGCCGGAGCTGCGGCTGTTGGAATTCGAACGCACGGCTCTCGTCGAAGCCACAACTGTCAGTGCTGTCACGTTCTTCACCGGGGCTCCTCCTACTGAGTATTTGCACGCCCGGGTGGCCGCAGTTGTGCAGGCTAACCCCTGGCTTGCCGGGCGGCTGGTGCGGTCCCGGTGGGGGCGGCTACGGGTGCAGCACCCAGGCACGGAAATGGAACTTGGCACGGGCCTTGAGGTGGCAGATGTGGAGGGGCTCAAGCCCGACACACCCTATGACGATATGCAGGAGCGTCTCCTGGGCTTCGCGGTCAAGCGTGGGGCACTCTGCATCAACGTAGATGAGCCCCTGTTCCGGGTGGTGCTGCTACGGACGGGCACGGAGGGATTTGGGCTGCTGGTGTCGCTGAGTCACTTGTTGGGCGATGCGTACACGCTGTACCGGCTGCAGGCAATGCTGGGCGCAGGTGTGTGCATGTTGTTTGACGGGGTTTCCAAATCATGAGCAGCGAACAGCACCGTCCGCACTTTGCGGTCATGGCAATGACTGAATGTGAAGCCTGCCCGAGTCAGGCCAGACCCAAGGGAAAACGGTACAACAGCAGTGACATGACACAGCAGTGCACAGTAACTCAGCCCAGCAGTACACAGGAGTTGCACAAAGACCCCCCAGTGGGATGTTGAGGGGCACAGTATTTTGTCGGAAACCCTCCACAACCCTCCAGAGAGAGAAACCCTCAGCAATCCTCAGTGAGCACTGTGTGACTTGCCTTCTCAGTGGTGGGCAGCAAATTACCGTACCTCAGCCCAGCGGTACGTAGCAGCCCCAAACGGACAATGCCAGACAATGCCAGTGGTACGCAGCAATACATGTACCGCTACAACCTCAGGTATGGCTTTGAGTGTGCACAGGTCAGGGGCAGGAAATGTTTCGCCCCGTGTGATGAGGGAAGAAATGTGGCTCATGTAAACTCTGCCTCCCACCTCCCCGCCCCAGGGGCCCTTCAGGCCGGGGTACATGGGGTCGTTTCCGACTCAATTATGGCGTACTGGAAAGTAAAAGAGGCGTGGGAATGTGCCACCAAAACTTCTGACTCTTGAGCACTTTGCCTGCAGGGGATGAGGAGTCATGACACATGTTGGAGCATTATTTGGGGGACACACCGGAGCGAGTGCCACTCCCTGCACACGTCAGCGAGGAAATCTCACAGTTTCTGGAAGAAAGGAGATGCCTGGCCAACACACTGCTGCGAGACTGACACTGCCAATGATGCGTCCACCAGACTTTTCTCAAACTGATCAAACTCCAGATATGTACATACTCCAATTACAATAAACGGAAACGCCGGCTTTTGACTACACTGGCCAAGGGCCCCCTGCAATTTACTGTATGGCACGCACGAGGGAAGTGTCTGCTTCGCCAACACTGGGCTTGACTAGAGGGGCATGCACAACCGATGGAGGGGGTGTACAACCACACAAAAGCGGGTGCAGCCAGGGCATACACGGCAGGGCGTTTCAACACACGGCATCAAAGGGAACGATACTGTGTCCAAGTTCATGGGAATACAAGCAGGACCTTTTCCGATATTTCACAGACAAACTAAACATGCAACGGAAGGCCAAACACTCCAGAACACTCAACTCTCTCCTGCCCCGACCCACCAAATGAGCACAACACTGAAGTGGTGGGCTATACTGCCGCAACCGATCTAGTGCAGTTTCCTGTTTCCCGACCCTGCAGCATTTGATAGTCATTATCCTCTAGACCCAAGTTCCAAGAAGTAACAGTTGGGGTGCTGCAAAGGCATGGCAGTCACAACCTGCTGCATCCGCTGGTGACAGTGAGCAAGTCTCAAGTATGCGTCCCACCATCCTTGACGGCACTTGGACCCTCCACACGGGACAATATATGTTGTACTTACTTATCATGCAGAACCGGTCCATCTGACCGAGCGCTTACGAGGCACACGCAAGTCTGAGCAAAAAAAAAAAGGAAAAAAGGTGTGGGAATGCTTACAATTTGGCGTGTTGCCAACCATCGCTGTCAAACCTCTGGTTCGAGCCCACAACCTCTGGGTGGGCTTTCAGGTGGTGTTGTGAAGCTTCGCTTTCCGGCTGGTGGCGGTCTACCCCACACAGTTTTCCTCATGGACATGCGTCGTATCCTCCAACTGCGCCCGATGTTGCGACCCTCGAACTTCCTCATGGACCATACTTTGCTTTATCACGTATTCCACTTTCCTGTTTTTGGTTTCGGGACACTCAAGCCCATAGTGCTCAGAATTGAAAAATGAATTGCAGAATATGTGAACAAGGCCAACATTAGCCGAGTCGTCTGGGGCTCTGGTCATCTTCTGACACCTTCTTTTGTCGCACGCCTCCCTGCATTTCTGCATTTCACAAGCACGGCCTTGTTTCTGCACGGCGAGGCTCCTGAAAAATTTACTTGGGGGTGGGGGGGGCCTTGGGGCCCCTTTTCCGACCCCCCCCCCTTGGAGGGGGCTCCAAGGGCCGGCTCTCTTTTTTCCATATTTTTCATGCATATTTCAAATTTCCACAACCCCCTCCCCCCCCCCAAGTAAAAGGCCCCCAAGCAACAGGAGGAAGACACCAAAGGCAAGTATTTTCACTGAAGAATATTGAGCCTCACAGAATGACAATGCCCCGGCAGAACCTTCTGGTGACCGGAACGGGGGGGGGTTGTGCCTTGTGAACATGCACTGCCCCCCCCCCCCCCTTTGAAATCGTTGGAGGCAAGATTTCAGGCATTTGTATTGAGGAAATAAGCTTGTGGCCCTTGGAGTAGAAGTACTGTGTGAAGACGCCTATTCCCCGCCCCAGGCCGAGGCCAAGTGCCCATGTACCACTAGGAAATGACAGGACGAATCAGGTCATCACCGGACTCACCCATGAGCCTGCCCCGCAACAAAAGGACGTGCCACAGGTGAGATGATAGGGCCCAACCAGGGTCGTGGCGATCCAAGGTCGCGCTGTGGGTATACTCAAGGTAGGAATATAAGTGGCTCCTTCTGTGTCAACCACCACACGTGTCATTAGCAGGGGAAGAAGCTATAGTATGTTCTAAGAGTGTACTTAGATCCCGAGACTATGTTGTAGTGTTGCAGCACTATTGCAGCTTCGTCAAAAAAAAAAAAGAAATAAGCTTGTGGCCCTTGGAGCCCCTTGCCGCGACCCCCCCCCCCCAATGTGCAGGGGCTCCAAGGGCCCCCTTTTCCCCCCCAAGTAAAATTTTCACCAGCCCGACCCATGGACATCGTTTTTCTGACCATCCAACGATGTAAAATGACGCAGATATAGTGTGGTGATTCGGAAAGCGGGACTGGATTCTGCATGGAAGAGTTGGTTTATGATCATATCCATACTCTGCCCTGAAGTGCACCCCATTTCTGCACTCGCTGCGGTGGATTAGGGGTGGTGCTTTGAGCGCGCGCAGTGCACACCCAGTGCAGCTATTGGGCATACCAAGCACCCGATGTGTGATGCAGCACAGGTGGTGCGCCCAATGTGCCCTTCGTTGTCAATTTTGCACGTTGTTGTGGCCGAAGGAAAGACAGGGAACAATGTTGCACATTTGGGCTACTTAGAAGCTTGTTTGCGGGGCTTTTTTGGGGGGGGAGTCCTAAATGTGGTGCCCCTGTCTTGTCCTGCCCCCAGTATTATGACGGGGCAAAGTTTGAGCATCTGATGATTGTAACCTCTCAGCCCCGATATCATCAAATGTTCAAGCAGCTCTCAGGCCCCATGTCATCAAATCCTCAAGCAGCCGTTTGTGGCGAATCTTTTGGGCAAATTTTAGAGCGCGGATGACATCGGTCGTTTGTCCTTTGCGGTCCTAGCGTCCTCCTTTGTGACACAGGTTTCGCGTCTTTTTGAGTTGTGGAGAGGAAGGGGGGTTGGTTGGGTGGTTTGGGGGAATGGGAGGCATTGGGAAGAGTCAGGGATTGCGGGACTTCAAGCCGCTGGGGCACTGGTTGAACAACCAACACCACCAATGTGTCTTGCCGCATTGCAGGCGCTGCAACGCAGCCGCTGGTTGCGCGACGCGAAGTCGGATTCCCGTGCGACGTGGCCAATTGGACAGGGCGAAAATTGGAGCGGTGGCTCCGGAGCCTCCCGATGGCAGTGCAGTACGCTTGTGCGTTCTTCGTCCTGCGGGCGCCGCAGAAGTGGGTGCTGCGGACTGTGCCCCGCACAGGGCTGCAGCAGGCCAAGGAGGCGGCGGCAGCGGTGGACTGCAAAGTGCCTTTTGTGTCGAGTACTGACATCCTGACGTCGTGGTTCGGTCACGTGTGTGGCCCTAGGTGGCTGATGGGGACGATGAACTGCCGGGGGCATGGGGCGGTGCTAGGTGCAGACCACGCTGGGAATTATTTCACGTTTTTGCTGTTTGGTGAAGAGGGCTATGCCACGCCCACTGCAGTCCGGCAGGTACCCTTCGCATCCTTTTGCTACCCCCCGCCCTTCCCAGGTTGTATCTTCTTTGGGACGCAACGCTTTTGCCCCCCCCCCCCCAGCCCCCGAAGCTGCCCTTCTGTCGGGCAGGGGGGAATAATGAATTTGTGCCAAACATTCCAGCGTATTTTCCCCTTGCAGAACGTTTGCAGAAGGTGTTCGAGGTCTTCAATGCAACATCACGTTGCAAGTCCTGTTTTTACCTTCAGGGATGAGGTTTGTCAAGGCCTGCCGTTAAACTTGTATTCATTCAACCCACACCCACATACGCATACGCATAACATACAGACACATGACATAACCCCCCAGCCCCAGAGGTTCTGGCTCAGGCGAGGCCCCCTACCGCGACCCGAGCAGGCACCAGAGACAGGAGCACAGGCCGTCAGGACTGCACCACTTGTCTTGTAAGCTGGCGCCTCAGGCGACCGCTGGGGGCCCTGGACCCATGCGGGCCTCCCTCTTTAACATTGTTTTTCCCACACCCACATACGCATACACATGCTGACGCACATACTTCGCATATTTTGACTCATATATCCACCAGGGCACCTGGTGCGTGTTGGGGGTCAAGTAGGGAAATCCCCCCCTTTTTTGAGGGCGAGAAACTCAAAACAACAGCAACATGTTTTAGAAGGCAATCTGTTCATTTTCATGTGGTATCTAGTTGTACCAAGAGCGTGAAAGGGCTAATACTAGGGTACTCGTGCCCAGATACTCAGGTTTACCCCGAGTATTCGGGCGTATTTCTGCAAGAGTCGCTGCTTGTGGGATGAGTGTGCTGTGGGTGTGTGGGTTGAGTTCCGGAGGCATAGTGTTCCACGGGCATAGTGTTGTTGGGGTATAGTGTTCCAGGGGCATAGTGTTCCAGGGGCATAGTCAGATAGTGTCCAGGGGGCATGTTGTTCTGGGGGCATAGTGTTCCGGGGGCATAACGTTGAGGGGGCATTGTGTTCCGGGGCACGGGGGTCGATCCTGGTCGGGACCCGACCCCAAAGGGGGGGGGACCCCCCCCCCCCCCCTCTACGGACCCCAAAATTGTCGCACGGAACAATGTGCTTTGTCGGCGCTAGAGGCGCCGGATATTTTGTTTTAGGCATACGGCAAGGGGAAATTTTTTTGTTCGACCCTATGTGTCTGTTCTCAAAATACTCAGAATTTCGCGGAGAATTCAAAAATGGCTGACACCTCGGATTCTCCCCCGCTCTGAAGCGGTGGGGATCCCCCAGGCGGCAGGAGTTATGTAGCCACCTTGCCCACTTGTGGGCCACTTCTGATTCTGCCCCCTGCTCTAAAGCGGTGGGGACCCCCCAAGCGGGAGGGGTTATGTAGCCACCTTGCCAACTTGTGGGCCACTTCTGATTCTGCCCCCCGCTCTAAAGCGGTGGGGACCCCCCAAGCGGGAGGGGTTATGTATCCTCCAGTACAAGTGCATCCTCCAGCAGTGGTGCCCCGTCAGGTGCTAGTGACTATGTGCCATCGGAATCCATGTCTGATGGGCCGGCAGCCTGCCGGGTCACAAGATCGCAAGCAGCCCGGCCAAAGAAGCGTGCTCGCCCCAAGAGTACCGGCAAGAGGGCACGCGACGAGTGGGAGGATGATTCCGATGCTTGAGGCCCCTCCCCTCCCTTCGCTTCTCTATATATATGTCTGTGGTTTGTGGCAAGGGGAAGGGAAGGCCTTTGGGCGAACTCAAGGCAACATGCGGTACTGCTCTGAGAGTGCTGCAGTGCAGCAAAACAATCATGAGCTATGACCAGTCACAGTGCGTCTTGTTAGCTTTGTCTGTTTGCGCGCTTGGACGGGGCCTGACGGAAAAGGTGCCGGGTTTGGGTCAACGAAGGGGGGGGGGGTCATATTGTTCCAGGGGCACATTGCTCCGGGGGCATAGTGTTCCGGGGGCATGTTGTTCTGGGGGCATGTTGACGGGGCATTGTGTTCCGGGGGCATAGTGTGGCATAGTGTTCTGGGGGCATAGTGTTCCAAGGACATAGTGTTCCGGGGGCATATTGTTCCAGAGGCACATTGCTCCCGGGTCATAGTGTTCCGGGGGCATTGTGGCACTCCGTTATCTTGAATTTTTTGGAATGCTCCAGCAAAAGTTTTTGGCCCATTTTGAGATTGTTTTGACCTCGGTGCCCATTCTCTGTACACCTATGGCCCTGTACGACACCTCTCTCCCCGTACATCTAGGAAGCAACGACAACAAGCAGGGACACTCAGTTGCCACTTGCTCAAACACTCAAACGGGGCCACCAAATTAGTGTACATGACTTTGTGCTCGCTGAAAATACCTGCAGAATACTTGCGATATTGCTCCCCCAAAGCAGGAGCAATATGTCTACATAACCCGTGTTGTCCCAGGGCCATCCACAAATGAGTGTGGATTGTGGCTACACAACATTCCAACAGTCCCCTTCAGAGGGCAAAACCATGTGACATCATCAGGGCAAACTAATGTTTAGCAATAAACAATAGTTTATCCCCGGCAGCAACAGGTCGGGCCACTGGTAGCGGGGAGAGACATAGGCTTCGGTTGTAAGGGGGGGGGGGCGGCCACAGTCAGTATGTTTTGTTCCCTTCATCATAGTTTGATAATTGTTGTTGCCAGTTGGCCTTTGCATTAGCTTGCACATGTGGGCCACATTTTTGTACACAACAGTCTACTTTTGAGCGCCGAGAAAATGGCACCGGTTGCCAGGCGCCGAGCCATTCATTATGGCTCCATCATGCTCGTGTTGAGTCAAAAGGACAAAATGTTTATGCTTTTATGGCTGTGGCTGTGCTTGTCTTGGACCTCCGCAAATTTTGTGTTTGTACCGGTGATTAGTGACAGACCTAAACGGTTTGGGGGAGGGTCATACACCACCACCTATCACTTAAACATCTTTGATTGGCAGTGGGCAACCAAATTACTACTGGCACGGACTACGGGTTCTTGGTTTGGCCCAGGATGTTCCTTAAGACCCTCTTTTTTTTGTTTTTGTTAAGGAATGGTGGTTGTAGGATTACCCTGAACTATCTAGGACCCCCGTGAGGGGCTTTTTTCCACTGGCCTAATGAGGGCACTTTTTGAACCCCTGTTCGGGGACCCCCGAGAACGCAGGGGTTACGTAGCATTTCCGCCCTCTTTTGGGCCCCCGAGAAGGCAGGGGTGAGGCAGCCACTTCTGATTTTGCTCCCATTTGTTGGGGATCCCTGAGAATGCAAGGGTTATGTAGCACTTCCGCCCTCTTTTGGGCCCCCGAGAAGGCAGGGGTGAGGTAGCCATTTCTGATTTTGCTCCCCTTTGTTGGGGATCCCTGAGAATGCAGGGGTTACATAGCACTTCCGCCCTCTTGTAGGCCCCCGAGAAGGCAGGGGTGAGGCAACCTCTTCTTATTTTGCTCCCCTTTGTTGGGGATCCCCGAGAATGCAAGGGTGACATAGCATTTCCGCCCTCTTTTGGGTCCCTGAGAAGGCAGGAGTGAGGTAGCCACTTCTAATTTTGCTCCGTGAGAATACAAGGGTTATATATCATTTCCGCCGTCTTTTGGAACCCGGAGAAGGCAGGGGTGAGTTAGCCACTTGTGAATTTCGGCCTGAAAGTGGACGTTGTCCGTGGGGTGGTCAAAGCTATGTGCTCCAATTGATGTACATGAAGCGCAAACCGGTTGATGGTGGGTGGGAGCAGCATCTTGGGTATGATCCTGCTGTCTCTCCCATTCAAGGTGCTCGCACTCATTTTCTTACTTTCCTCCTTTCAGACTTGCAGGCGTGCTTTGCTAGGGGGGTATGGGTGCTACAAGAGAGACTGCCAGATTGGATTGGGGCATCATCTTGCTCATGTGAGCGTGTTTTTTCTTTTGTAACACACGGGACCTTGAAATTTCTGAAATTGAAGAGCTGTATGGCAGGGAGGGGGATGCAAACTTAGAAGTTGAGGAAGACCTTATTCAGCCCACAACAATTTTTAAAGCCATGCAACAACCCAAGAAGGATCCCCCCATTCCTTCAAGAGGGTTTCGGTATGATGTGGATGCAGCTCTTGCCGCATCTATGCAAGACGGCACCATGCATGAATGGGTGTTGTGTGAAGGGCTGTCTGCCGCAAGTATGGTCCGTCTGTTCGGGGCAGCAAGGCGGATGTGTTGGCGCGTGTTGTCAACCACGTTGCAAGCAAGTAAGTATGTATTATTCACTATTATGCACACGACTTTGGTTGATTTCCAAATTGGTGGTGAACTGAAATTGTTCTGTGTCGGTCATCATGTTTGTGCTATGGAGTGCAATACCAGAGTCCAATTGATCCACATGTGTAGGGATGGACTGCAATCCCAGAGTCCAACTACTCCACATTTGTATGCATGTGTAGGAATGGACTGCAATCCCGGAGTCCACGTTACCCAAGGGAGAAGAGTGGCAACACCCAGCCGGGAACAACTGTTTTGGGGTTTTGGGTGTAACACCCCGTTTCATTTTTTTTTTAAAGTTAGGGAACGTCGTGGTTTGGCCACACGACCAAATAATTGTGTTACATTTGGACAACTTGCACGATACAATCAAGGTCTCGGACCAATTTTGTAAAAAATAATTTTTGAGCCATGGTCGACTCATGTTAGACCGACATTGCCCTACTTGTTAGGCCCCTGTGAGCTGCCTAGCTAGGGTAGAGTGGTGTGCATGCTAATATGGGGCTTGGGGCCTTCGTTTGGCCCATTTTAAGGGATGGAAACCACAAAAGTGGGAGGCTAAGGTAGATTAGGTGCCCTCAAAAGAGGATTTTGAGCCACCTATCTAGAAATAGGGCCCAATCTTGGCAGTCTTTTCACCTAAATTACGCAGATCTTGGGCCATGTTGGGCTAGAGTCAAGTACCTTGGCAACTAATCCACCATTCAGTTCTGACAAATTTGTGCAACAAAGGGTCCACGGGTTTAACATGGTGTGAAAAAAAAAGTCTGCCATGTGAAAAATTCAGGCCGCTGCGGCATGCTGCAGCATGCTTCAAAACCCCCACCAACAGCTCCCAGATACTGGCGCTGCGGTATGCCGCGGCATGCTGTGGCATGCTGCTGCCATTGGTGCCTGCTTCTCGGGGTCCCCATGGTGGGGAGAAATCAACCTAGTAAGGAGTGGATGTGGTGGAAACGAGCAAAAAATGGATGAAAATGGGTGAAACTGGGTGAGAATCCAAATATACTATCTCCCCAACTACTCCTCCTCCTCGTCGTCAGCAGAGTGAGGAGACAAACGGCGTCGGCCATTGGCAGCTATTGGGCAGCGGGGTCATGATGCCGTGGCTGCTACTAAACGCCTTGTTTGGGCCAACACTGGGTGCGTTTTACCAAAATCCGGCCAGTTTTGGAGGGAGCCTTTTTGCTAGCACCCTAGGGGGGTGCGCGAGTGAGGTTTTGGCTCAAATTTCGGTTTTAGGTAGGCCATCTGTGGGTGTCCAAGCAAGTCTTTGCAGCCGGCAAGGTGCTTCCTGGTTCCTGTGATTAACAACATGGATTGGTGAAGTGTTGCTTGCTTGCTTGCTTGAGATTTATGGGGTAGTAACATGTAATATTCATGGATAAACATGAAGTTTGGGTGTCAAGGATTGTTTGCCAGGCATTCTACCCAGGAACTGCCCAGGAACAACACCCAATGCACAATTCCAACCCCTCTTCCACTTTGATATCAGTGTTTTATCAGCATAGCAGTTTGATTGTGTGCTGAACTCTTGGAACATTGGCTGGAATTGCCTGGGCGGGGGCATCCAGTATCTGTTACCGACCATGATTGAGCCTTGATATAAGTGTTTTAGGGTGGCTCCCTATCTTGCAGTCACGGCACATGGGCTCACCATAGGGGTGAGGAAATGTGGGTGAGGTGCAGAGGGGACATAAGATGTTATCTGCACACGTCAAAAATGTACTCACGGTGCACACCATGCGTGCATTTCCATCACAACAATGTACAAGAATGTACGGAAAGGCAATGGTGTAAGGAGGGGGGGGTGCCCTATGGTGCCCCCCCACATTCCCAAATCGGTACCAAAGCATGAAAAGGCTGGTCCCGTGAATATGAAGTCCAGGGTAAGGCACTCGGTGCGAATGGGTTTAAGCAGAGTGTGTGGCCTAACTCGGGGGGGGGGGGGGGGGGGATGCGGTCCGCATTTTCCCGCATTTTCCGCATTTTCCCCCGCATTTTCCGGGCAGGTCCCTTAGTGTAATGTTCAAAAGGAAACATTCTAGTGGCATTGTGTTGTAGTTAGTTAGCTGTGAGGAACAATGGGTTTTGTGGGCGCCTGAGGCGCTGGAGATTTTGTTTTAGGCAGACGGCAAGGGAATTTTTTTTTTGTTTGACCCTATGTATCTTTCCTCAAAATACTCAGAATTTTGTGGATTACTCAAAAATGGATGAAGAACACAAAAAAGGGTTTTGACCCCGACCGGACCTCCGGGTCGGACCTTGGCTGATGGGAGCCTGAGTTGATGGGCAAATTTTTTTTGAAAAAACTTTCCCCCCAGTTGTGTATATTCAAAATGATCAGTGCGTCATGGTGATCATTTTGGGGTATGTATGTTGGGGTACCGCCCCTCCCTGGGGAGCCCAGCGGTTTAGGTCAACAGGGGAACACCTAACGCGGAGCGCGTGCGGGGTGGAGATTTAGCGGTCTGGCCTGACCAAGCAGCTGTAGCTTCTGCCCCTCGGGGTTTTGAGCGTAGTCTGTGATATTCTTGAGTTGAACTACTGCAATACGTTGTTCCATCAAACCGTCCATGCTTTGAGCGCCCGATCGTGCAAGACGAGATGAAACATAGGGGTTTCGAGGGGCATACACCATTCTACCAAAACCGCATTTTCCATCGCATTTTTTGCCGCATTTTATGCATTTTTTCCCGCATTTTTCCGCATTTTTTGCCAATCCCGGCGACCGCATTCCCGCCCCCCCCCCCCCCTGCCTAACTGGAGTCAGCATATTGGCGTCAACTGTCCCACCATCCCCTAATGACAGCCAAACACCAGGTTTAGTCGCCCCAAGCAAGTACAACACCAGGCCCCCTGAATATGAAGTTCAGGGTAGGGTAAAGGCTCAAGGGTGAGAGTTGTGCTGGAGGTAAGCAAGGGTGAGGGTGAGGGTGAGGGCGTTGCACAGGAGTGCATGCTCCGGGGAGGGGGTCAGGGGAGAAGGGACTCCCCATTGATCCGGTTCCTGATTGCTGGCATCCATATGAGGAAGCCAGCACAGTGTGTCCATGGTAGTGCACGGTATGTCCACGGTGTGCACACAGTGCCCCCAGGGGCCATGCACTCCATTTTGGACCCTTTCCCACCCACATACTCCACTGGGCCCCTTATATCACCCACAGGCTCCACTTGGACCTCCTCACCATCATCTAAGTGCCTGGGTGTTGGGGTGATAGGAAGGCTCCTGACCTACCCTTTCTTCCTCTAGGTGTTGTCCAGCCACCTGGAGACGATGCTGGTCCCGGGGGGCCTCGCAACAGCCTTCGCCCCCAACGCAATTGTCACAAGTTGGCTCTCAGTCTACCGGGCTGTAGAGTTTCCGGGCTGCCGGCCGCTGCTGCACGTCCCGCTGCTGGACCGTGTATCCGTGGGCTTCGATAATGCCGCCTTCATTTTTCCCGCGAATGATTTGGAAGTGGGAATACTCCTTGCGCTGGAGTCGGAGGCGTTGTATGCCAATGTGGATGTGGTGCAGTGCAACGCAACACAAGCGGACGTGCAGACAGTCTGTTACGCCAGGCGCCGCGCCTGCCAGAGATTGGGGCTGGGCCTCGTGTGTGCTGGAGCCATGCTGTTGCCTCTGCTGCTGGTGGCCTGCCGGTGGGCAGCGGGCCTGCTAGGGCCATCCAGTCAGTCATGAACTTCGACGGGATGTGGTTTGGTATAGTTGTGCAGGCTGGCCTGGGGAATGTGGTATGCGATGAGAAGGAGTGGAAATGGGGGCTGTTAAAAAAAACCAGCGGCTCCACGGTGGGCATGATGACAAATTTTCCATCTTACTCATGAAGCATTCCCCACCCCCAGGGCTTCGGTACAATTTTCAATCTGGCCGGGGCTTGCCATAGAGACTGAGTAAGTGTGCCTCTGGTTGGTACCTCTGGGTGTATGCACTGGTTTGAGTTTCAGGAAACTGTCCCCATCGTCAAAAATTATGTTTGGTGGGTGGGAGTCACACAGTTGTCCCTCTGTTCCCACGTGCTGCCCCGTGCCCCTTGGCGTCCCATCGTGTGCTGGTGCCGGCATGCGTTACAGTCATGCTCATGACAGTGAAGTTCGGAAGGTGCTCACCGCCGCTGATGTGGGAACTGTAACACAAGGCCAGGGGGGTCTGGAAAACCGAGTTTTGTACATCAGTGGTGCACAGCATTTTCAGATAGTTTGCTTTTGTGGGGGAGAAAGTAGGGTGGTTTAGCAATTTGGTCCATGGGCAGGGCCGCGGTGTTTTGTGTGGGAGGGGCCAAAGAAATGGAATCGTGGAAATTTGCCTAGGGCCACGTGCCCAGTCGCTAAAACCATGGTGCTGGGGCCAAGGGTGCGCTTCTGTGTATTTTACTGTATCCATGTGTGGGGGGAGGGTTAGTAAGTCAAGCGTGGTTGGTTGGGGGGGCGGGGCTACCAGCCCAGTTGGAGGATTTTCCCTGTCTCTGCCATGCCCCTTGCCCCATTGGTTGCACCCTGGATCCCTGCCCCGCGCACCTGGCCATCCGCGCATTCCTTGGAGACCAGGCTTGCACACATTGAGGAGGGTTGCCTTGTAATCTTCTTCTACCTAATGCAATTTCCGTTGCACATCTCAGCACTCGTTGACTGCATGTCTCAAGCTTCCCGTACGAACTGCTGCCTTGCAGCATGTCCATGCTTTGTGGCCATGCAGTTTGGATTTCCATTGAAAGATAGCTGAAAGGTGCAAAGGAACAAGAGGCACACAATGGCACATCAAAAGCAATTGAATACTGTTTTTGAGTGCGCCCATGGTCACTCTACAGAGGTTTATGACAGTAGCGAGGGAAATGGCACTATGAGACCGCCAGTCCACCTCAGGTGAACCCATTTCTGATTTACTGGACTAGATCAAACAGATCACGGCAACAGCAGTCGTCACAGCGTTCTTCCCGCTTATTGGGTGCCTAAAGCACTAGATAGGGAACGGAACCTTGACGTGTTCCAACACGATGCTTTTGATTTGTTTCCTTCTGACCACATGACACTTCAATGTCGTGATTGGGTGGGTCACCCTCCAAAAATTTTGATATTTCCTGCTCCTTGGGCACATTCCAGGGGGGTTTCCGCTGTAGACCCCCCAAGCCAACCCCCCCCTGTGCTTGGGCAAACCCTGACCCCCCTCCCCCCAAACCAAAGACTCCCCCCCTCTAATCACCCGGATAATTGACCTCGATCAACAAAAGCATAGCATACCATAACATAACAAAATGCTATGCCTTGGAGACAGGCCATGTGTTGTAAATGCTGGGGTTGAGGGTGGAGGCGGGTTGGGTACTGTGTTGTACAATCAGTGCCCAGTACCATGTCAGTGGGCAGCCTACAGGTTCAGGTTGCGGAATTGCATGAATTGGCGGATAATTGGTTGGCCACCGCCTGGTTATTCTGGCGCTCGAGGGATATGTGCAAAAAGCCAAGGCCTACCCATTTATGCACAGTCTCAGTGACAATTTTTATCCGCACAGCCACAATGCCCACCCTGGAAAGCTCCAGCCGTCCCGAGTCGTCCCAAGTTAAAGTTCAATGCATAATGCTGGTCATTATATATGCCAGGCTGTCCCGACCAGATCCATGGCACGCTTTTGTGGCTGTGTCCTGCCTGCAACAGGAGTCAGCTGCCCGGTAGTGGTATTTGTGGTCAAAGGCATGCAGCCTTCTTCCTTTCTGGCTGCTTGGTCTGCAATTGGAGCCACATTAGCTTTAATGCATTGCTTGCCCAGCTTCAGGCAATTAGTATTCATGTACCCATTAGCAGCCACTGGTGAGCATTACCCATCAGCCTTCGACCCGAGCATACATGGGTTCAGTGTTTTGGATGGAAGCACTCCATTATCTACCGCTGTGGCAAGGCGGCCTGCCTGACCACAGAATTTCACGAGTGCAGACACCTGTGTTTCTCTGTTCGAAATCAGGAAACCCTGCTGTGGCCATTCACTGCTGATCTGCTTCTTGCATTGTCCACCTGCTTAGGCGGCCCAAACTGCCCCCTAAAATTTTGTCAAATGCGACGTTGCAACCGTATTTTGCAATTTCCAGAAATGGTGCTTTACGGACACAAATGTGGGGAGTTGCCATTCGATGACAAATTGTAGTACTCAATGGCCAAAAATTGAAAAAGACATCTTTTCGTCGAAATTTCGACTATTTTTGATTGTAGGCCCGTACCCGAAATGTGTTGCTGCTGGTGATGTGCATGCATGTTCATCATGCCTTTTCAACTTGCCATTAGGCGAAATTTCGGCTATTTCTAGTATTAAGTGTGGTTGTTGCCAACCACATCTTGCGTGTCAGGCGTAGGTCGCTTATTTTTTTTTTTGGTGTTAGTCGCTCATTTCTTTTGGGCGTAGGTCGAGTGTGGAACAAAAACTTGAAAATGTATGGCACGCGATTTAAGCTTGACTTACTTTTTTTTTTTTAAAAAAAAAGCGAGTTACGCTTTTAAAAAAAAAGCGAGTTACCTTTTTATTTGTTACACGACCTACGCTTTTTTTTTATACGCGACCTACTGCAAAAAAAAAGAAGAAAAATAAGCAAGTTACGCTTTTTAAAACAAAACACAATTTACCACCAAAAACAAAAAAACTTCCCACTGCTGATTTTGTCCTCTGCTCTGAAGCATTGGGGACGCCAGACAGCAAGGGTGATGTAGCCAATTTGCCCACTTGTGTGCCACTTATGTTTTTTGTCCCCCGCTTTGAAGCGTTGGGGACCCCTAGACCAGGCCTCAGAAATACCCGTTTCCGGAACGTTACCGTGCACTTATCCGAAATGGGCTGATTTAGGAAAAATGGGGGAAAATGGGGAAAAGTGTGGGAAATTTTGGATGCTCGATGGAAAAATGGGGACTTTGGGGGCTAAAAAGGCCAAAAAACATGGTTTTGATTGGCAACAAGGATATGGGGGGGGGTGCATTGGCGAAAGCTCCCAAGGAAAAATGGGGGAAAATGGGGGAAAATGCAGAAAACTGTGGGAAATTTTGGATGCTCGATGGAAAAATGGGGAATTTGGGGGCTGAAAAGGTCAAAAAGCATGGTTTTGATTCGCAACAAGGCTATGGGGGGGGTGCATTGGCGAAAGCTCCCAAGGAAAAATGGGGGAAAATGGGGGAAAATGGGGGAAAATGCAGAAAACTGTGGGAAATTTTGGATGCTCGATGGAAAAATGGGGAATTTGGGGGCAGAAAAGGTCAAAAAACATGGTTTTGATTGGCGACAAGGCTATTGGGGGGGGGGGTGCATTGGCGAAAGCTCCCAAGGAAAAATGGGGGAAAATGGGGGAAAATGGGGAAACCAAACCAGTCCACCCTAGCCCTACACTTTTTGTTATTTGACCCCCCCCCCCCCCATAACACCCCTTTTCCTCCCATTTCCCCCCATTTCCCCCCATTTTTCCTGGTACTGCGTACATTTCGGGTACGTTGCTGGGTATATTACCACCCACCTCGTCCGGGTATTTCTGAGACGTGCTAGACGGTAGGGGTGATGTAGCCAATTTGCCCATTTGTGGGCCACTTCCGTTTTTGTCCCTTGCTCTGAAGCGTTGGGGACCCCTAGACGGCAGGGGTGATGTAGCCAGCAAGCCCACTTGTGGGCCACTTCCTGTTACTTCCTTGGGAAAGTTGCACACGGAGTGTGCACATAATGCACACGCAGTGCAAACTTTTGTACACCGGCAACTGCTTGCACCCTAGTTATGGCCTTTTTTCACACGTTTGTTGTCCCATAACAGGGTTTTTTCATGCTTCTTGTGCAATGAGGATGTGGCACATTTGAATTGCCACCCAATTTCACCCAATTCCAGCCATTTTAGCCCATTTTTACCCGGTTTTGCTGCATGTTCTTTGTTATAGGTAGACGGTGGACCAAGATGATGGGGAATCACCTGACGTTGTGTACATTCACAACGCAAGAAATCGGCAGGTGGGTTGTTACACACTCCAAAGCGGATTCCAACCTTCATGGCCATTGCCTTGCTATCTCCAGGAAACAATGTCCTTTGTGGATTCTCTTTATAAACCAGCACTTGACCCCTTCATCCGCACTCTCACATCATCGTGAATCAGTAGCATGGCTTATTAGTAACGGCCCACACATTCGTGCATATTGCTACAGGTTGGGCCCCAATCGGGTCAAGGCAGAATGCCTATGTCCCCGGAAGGCTGCCACCATCTTCCAACACGCTCACGCAATAGCAGATTGCGCTTGGCCACGGCCACCAACAAGGATCTGAAGGCCCTTCTGATGCTTGCATAAATGTAGGGTGGTTTCCTCCCTTCCTCCCTGGCTAGGTTTCATCGTGTGGGCACTGCACGCAGTGCAACAACTTGCCCCTTGGTCCGGCCAATGTTGAAACACCTCCAGTCAATGGGTGTTTCCACACATGGGTAGGCTTTGGGTTTTCAAAAGGATGGTTGGTCATGGGGCTATGACTCGTTGCATCTTTGTGACGAGGTGGCTGGCCAACGGGGAAGCCTAGAGGATATTGATGTTATCCTGACACCTTTGCCGAAAGCATTGATGAAGGAAGCACTACGCATCATCAATGCAGATCGCTCCGTCCGAGTCCCCGGCACCATCCTGGAGAATGGATGGGAGGGGGAAGTGAGTTGCCGGAAGCTTGGAGAATCTCCTGTTGCCCTAGCCCTGTGTGTCTTGCACGCCCGTGTCCTGTGTTGGGTTTTGCCTGTACACGGGACTTGGTTGCACTGTGTATGCACTTAGAGTGGCATGTTCCCGGCACAGTGCACACATCTCACCCACTATGAACGAATGCCTTCTGGGCGTGGCTGAGCGTCTGCACTACTGCATGAAGGAATCACACATGTTATGCCAGCATGATGCATGGTCCTCTAGTCAACTTAGCTTCTGAGTGCACCTGTGCTGTACATAAATGGACCTTCACCTTTTTGGGGTTCTCCCGAGTACACTCAATGACACCTCTAGGAACTCAAAAAAAAAACCACCTTTCACGCCAGGGCTCCATTGCTTTACCCGTGCCGGTGGTACCTAAAATGTCCATGGGGGCTATATGCTTCACCTCCTCGGTAGCAATGGCAGTTGTTGGGTAGTTCTTGTGCCCCCCCCCCCCTTTTTTTTTTTTGGAAAAAAGGGTCCTTTTTTTTTTCCATATGTGACCGACGCCAAAACAAAAAAGTTTAAACGACTTACACCAAAAAAAATCTGTCGAAAACAAAACGTGACTTACACCAAAAAACAAAGTTGCGCAACTTGCGCCAAAAAAAGAAAGGCAAGTTACACTTATTTCCGCTATTGAGCTACGCTTTCCTCACATCTTGTCACCAGCAATCTCAATTCACCAATTTTTGCTGTATTACAGCCACTTTTGGTGTGCATAACAACAAATCACATGTTGCATGTGAATATGGGACTATGCTGCTAGAATGTAGCTTTATTTTGCGATTTCAATGCCATCGCTAGGTGAAATTTCTCCTAATCACGTAATTTCACCAAATCTACCCTTTTGTGTCTGGTGGTCCGTGACGTGACACATATTGGTATCCTAACTATGCTAACCATGGCATCAGAGCAGGTAGTCGGCTAGTTGGCACCCCAACCTAAGAGGAGCTTGTACCACCAACTGACTGGTGTGTGTCGAAGATTCACTTTTTTTATGTGAAATCTTTTCCTCCAGATATGCAAATCTAGGGGGCGTACCGTGCGCTGTGCGCGCGCTGTGCGAAAAGTTGGCTGTTCTCCACCACCGGGAGTGCGGTAAGTTCAGAAGATTGGAAGGACGTCATTGAATGGCTGCTGCAGTGGACGGGGCTATAGGGGGCAGAATTTAGGTCCCTAGGACCCATGGCAAGCATCAGATGTTTGACTTTTTGAGTTTTGAATTGATTGTGCATGATTCCGCAGGTGGGTGGTTTTCAGGGTTGTTACCTGGATAATCACCGTCATAATTGGCGCTGTGCCCGCGCTGTGCGCGCGCTGTGCGAAAACGCCCCCCTAGTTGCTTGCCCTTAAACTGTCCGATGATCTTGACACCTGAAGAGAATACGTAGAGTGTTCCTTTTGTTAGAGTGTCAGAGTGTCAGTGTTAGATCTGTAAAATGACGTCATGCGTACTTCGTAATAGTAATCCTCCTCTCCTTGCCCAAGACATTGCCCATAATCCTCAAACTGGACATTGTTATATCTCCATCTCAACACAAGGGGCGGTAACCATGAGGCAACCATGAGTCAAATAGGGTCACCACAATCAAATCATCTTTTGCTCTTCAAATTTCTTCGCAACAAGAAAATTTTGAGGCAACCAATGGATATGCAGATTTGTTTAGCAAAAGCTCACAGGCGCTTGCTGACATTTCCCAGGACGAATCGTGAATTCCCTAGCTGCTTCATCCCTGTGTGAGCACAAGTAAAACGCAACGATCAACTTTCGTTTATTTTAGCATACGAATTTGGGGCAACATTGTTGCTAGCGGTTTCTTTAGGTTATCTTGGAAGTGCAGTTTTAGTGCCACCATTGTGTCGTGCTACCCGCCCCCCCCCCCCCCATGGGGGGGACCAGCCTGACATTCTGGGGGGAGCCAGAATCCAGCCATTTAGCTCAACAAGTGCTGAAGCACCACAACAATTGAACTCACAGGGTATTTACAGCATTGGTCAGCTCTGTTACTCTGAACGAGTTTCTGTCGAGCGCCATTGTTAGACCTTGCTCTGCCCACTAGAGTAAGCTGGGCAGAGCAGGGCTATGCTGTTCAACCACCACCACCCGCATTGCTTCTCATTGACTGCCCCTTCCCATTTTGTCGTTTTGGGTGCCTCTGGATTCAGATTATGCCCAAACATGACGATGGTGACTCTGATCTCGCAGTCTCCACCTACAGCCTGGCAGAGTTGAAGGAAAAGAAGAGGGCATTAACTGAGGAGTTGGCCAAATTGGAAGTACAGATATACAATATGGAAGGCAGCTATTTGGAGGTGTGCCTGGCTCAGAGGACATTCAATCCCGAGCCAATTGCTTGAAAAAATGATGCACAGCACAGTCCCGCCCCCCCCCCCCCCCGCCCCCCGCACAACAAACGCCTTGTGCAACGACCACCCTCTGATCGAATGGCGCTCTTCCTGACAATTCTTGTTTGTTCACAGAGTTGTATTTCCATGGCTGTGGGATCAATTGTGGTGGCTGTAGCACAAAAATTCAGGCATGCAGGACAAATGTTGATGCAGATGAGATTGGGGCAAATGGAACAAAGTTTGAGGCGACACCAAAGCCCGGCCTGAAAATGCAGCACAAGAATTTCGGGTGTTGTGTCGCCGGAAAAGGGGTTTCATGTCGGAACCAGTTGAATATTTGTCCATTCTATGCATTTTTTGCATATGCACTTCAGACCCATTTGCTGCAGTTCTGCTGCCTCTTGTTGCTGTGTCAATCTGTATACCTATGGCAAGGGTAGTTGGTGTCATACCCTGGCACAACGTGCCAAACTTGAGTTTTATCTGGGCTGCAGAAGCGTGCCAACAACCAACCCCTAGTCAAACGACGCCTTTTGGCCCGAAAACACTGTCCAACAACCACCCGCCGGCCAAGCGGCGAAACAGTCCCAGTCGTTGCGCAAGGGGGTGGGGATACTGGAAACTTGCATTGGGGGTGTTGCCTGCCCCATGCGCACCGTGTCTTTTGGGAGCTGGGGGGGGATCAGGCTGTGCTGGAATGGGCCCTTGTCTTTCAGGGTTTTCGGGGGGCGGGGGAGTGGAGGGCTGTGCCGCACTGGGCCCTTTCAGACTCCCCAGATCGTGAGAAATGGGTCACCAGGCCCTGAGAATTCGGAGGCGGTTCCCAGTGCGGCTTCATGTCGCCCTGAGGCGGGCCACGTAGAGGCCAGGTGGAGGGAGGGAGCGAGGGAGGGATTGAAGCTGGATGTGCCATTGTGGTCCGACTGAATATGGTAAAGGGTGTGCTTCTGCAAGTCAGGTGCTGGCCGTCGAAGACGGGCTTCATGACAACTTAAGCCTCAGGTGCTGCTCACGATGTATGCGTGCCTCCTTGCCCCCTGCTCCTCATCCTGACCGCCCCCCCCTTCCCCGTCATTTCGTGCGCACAGGAGACCATGGCCAACAATTATGGCAACGTCCTCAAAGGCTGGGATGGGTATCTGCAGGCCCGGGCTCGCAACCCAACACCCACAATGCAGAAAAAGCAGAAGACCCAGATCAAGGATGCGGATCGCCTTTTCTCGATGTCGTCATACACGTATAAGGAGAACGTTCATGGTGCCACGGGACCCAGCCAGGACGTGTGAATGGCCTGAGAAGACAACGTCACTGCTGCTTGTGATCCACCTCGTGCCCTGAACCATCTTCGTTCATGAAATTGACCATCAGAAGCCGTCAACGAAATGGAAAACATGAACACCAAGAGGAGCCATTACCAACCGGGTTGGGCCGCGATCAGTGCGAGAGTCTTTTAGGGCCGCATTGCAATCCTCATGAGGACATCATGGGACTAATCAATGGTGCACTTGGCCCGCCGGCCTTTAGATTCCAGCCACGTTTGGGACGTACCAGCAGTGGATAGCGCAGACCATGCACCCCTTCTGCATACACACGAAACCATAAGAGACTCTGCGGCGTTCAAACTGACAGTGGCTGCGAGAGCTGTGGGTTGGGGTAATGATGGAAGAGCAAGAGGCAGGAGGGGGGGGGGGGGCATCAGGAAAAAAAGGAACTGGAGGGCTGGCAACCGAGGGAGGAGGCAGGGTTGCCACTAGCACCTGGCAGCTCAGACATCATCACAAAGAGGCTGGTCCTACTAAGTTGTGTGCCGGATGCAGCTGTATCTTACTGAATTCTGGGGAAAGGAGAGGACACCGCCTTTCAATCCCGCCCTTTTTTCAAACCCCTGTCGAAAAGCAGCTTGAAACGGCCCCGATTACCCCTTGGTTGGCCTCCTCAAATTTTCGCCAAACTACATAGCAGTAAAAGGTAATAGCAAGATTCGATACCAGGAAGAGTATCAGGGTTACAATTTGTGCCAAGGGGGGTGCTGGCACTAAAATAGATAGATAGATTTTTGGGTCACATGAGCTGCCACTCGTGCATTGGGTTGCGCAAACCACAGAGGGGTGGTATTGAGGATCTCATGATAGTATACCCTGGGTATTACGACCAGTCACAAGATCAAATATCCCACGTAAAGCATGGTTCAGAACATGCTTTACGTGGGACATTTGATCATTGTGAGTGACACAAATATCAAAAAAGTCGAATTTTAGAAGTTTCACCGCGTCAGGGTGAAAACGTACTCCAGCAGTTTGTCCACCAACCTCTTTGTGAAACGCCTCCCCCCAAAACCTGTTGCCCCAATAACAATACTTAAGTAGGGCCTTATGTATTTTTCACCTTATTTGAGTGTTGGGTGTTTTTTCGGGGGGCGTTCTCCAAGGGACTGGTGGGCAACCTTTTCATTGGTTTTCACCATCAACAGCTGAAAAATCCAAAATTCTATCAAATCTCTTGTAAAGCATCTCTTAGCCTCTCCATGTATTTTTCGCTTTATTCGGGCATTGGGTGCTGGGTGGTTCCCCACAGGCACAGTGCACAAACTGGTTCAGCATTTCTTCACCCTATGTAGCACAAAAATCGAAATTTCCACCTTGCAGCCACTCAGAATTAATGGATTGCACATGTCATGTGCACTGGTATTCGCACCTGATTAGGGGGGAAATAATCGTTGCGTGCCAATCAGTAGCAGTTTTCCCTCTCCTCTCTGAGGTGCCTTGCTCAAGGCAACAGAATTTTTGTTTCATATCTCTGTCTTAAATTGGACACGAAATGAAGCACCCAAATTTTCCCAAAATGCATTGGCGAGAGGTTTCAACAATGCCCACAGAATGTCATGCCACACGCTCCGCAAGGGAAGAGAGAGAACAGACCCACACTTTCCACAATACGGCCCTGCACTCTCCGCAATATGGCCCCACACTCTGCAGGAGGGCTGCAGTCTCGCTTTTGCCTTGCCGACACTCTGGGGCATATCTGCTGGTGGAGAGTGCGGAGGTCGAAAGTGTGGGGCTGTACATTGCGGGGCTGTATTGTGGGCAGTGGCTGGCTGTATTGTGGAGGACGTGGGGTTGCATTCTTTCTCCCCACTTGCAGACGAACTCTGCAAAACTCTAGAAATTGTACAATATGAATTTTGCTGCATTGTGCTTTACTGGCCTCACGAAATGTACCTCCCGTCAAACTGATGCCACATGCAATCCCCCTCGGTAGCCTCTTCGTGAGATCTTTGGCTCCCCACCGCTGTCATGTGACCCTCGCATGTGGAGAAGAGGATGACATACTTCACCCATGTGAAGGAAGTAGTGACAGATGTCAATCCACCACACTCTAAGGTGGCACCAGATGAAGATTCATGAGAAGATATATTTGCCTGAACTGGCTTGATCTGCTGGACTGCAGCAAAAGGGAACGGATGCGCTCTGCACTACTGGCAAGAACTCTCAGACTGTGCCTTGTTGACCTTGCCCCCTGATCCCTTCCCCCTGACCTGCCGACCTAACCCCCCTGTGTCAGATGTAGAGGGGCTGTATGAATTTTTGAATTATCCTCTTCGACCTTCTCTGGCATTGGATGCGCAACATATCTCACAGTTGTGTCTTTCTATGTTCTCTGTTGCTTTCTTCTTCAGAAGCAGCCTGGGGCTGTGGTACGCAGTGGAGTATATCCTAGGTGTGAGGAATATAAGGTGTATGGACCCTTCCTCCTGGCGTTTTTTTGCCCTGAACACACTGCTGCTGGGACCACACCATGCTTTTTTGCGGTGAGCAAACAGCAATTCATGGTGCCCCGAATTCCAGAGAGAAGACAGCCTTGTGCAAGTACTGGCCAAAGGCTACTGATTTAAATTTGTTAAACGCCAAACAGCCTTCGTGCAGTTTCTGCTGGATTTATATTTTTTTTGTTCTGGTTGCCTGTTAGCTCTGGACTGTGTGGATTTGGCTGGTTCGGATTTGTTTCAATCCTCAGGAAGCCGTGCAGAGTTTGTCGAGGGGACCATTGAGGAAGGGCGGGGTATTTGGGCCGCACTACATGAAGTAAACAGTGATGTAAAAGCTGCGTTGGTGGGACCAGGCATTGCCAACTGGCTGCTTTCTTGCTCTTGCGAGAACACTGCCACCAAGGCCAGTGAATGTCGAACGCTTTCGCATTGCAGTGGGGCCCACGTCAGCTAAGGACAGGCCAGCGCGCTCAGGGTTGGGGCGACTTTCGGGGGATGGGTCAGGGCCATGTCAGCAACAAAATACCGGGGGCTTCTTCCATGTGAAGCACCATGGCGCATAATGGGGCTGATGGTGGGTGCATTTGGTAAGATTTGGACGGTACCATCGAATTGAGCCAACAGATATGCAGTAAGTGACTGTTCGGGGCCCCATAAATCAACAAGTATCATCATGATCAACCCAATCTTGTCCTCGCACGAAAGGACATGGTGTTGTGCATGCAACTGGCAGTTCTGGTGATATGAAGCAGATCAGCCAAACAACTACGCAATGGTCAGCATTTATCCATTGCCCTTGTTCCCTGGTTGGGTAACTGGGACAGAGAGGGCAGCTCCTGCAGAGCAGAATGAACAGTTGGACAACACCCTGACCCCAGCAGTGCCAATGTCTGGCGGTGCCAATGTCGGGAAGCAGTGCCCCGTCCCCTACACATGTCTTTGTCTGACTCGGACCACAAGGCGGATTGTTTGTTTTTTGCCTCTTCTACATTCGTGCCTATTGTATGCGCGTGTGCAAGCGCGTGAACGTGCGTGTGCTAGAGAGGCCCAGTGCAGGGTTCTTGCCCTTGCTTGCACATGTGCATGTGTAAACATCAACACGTGTCACCTGCAGCCTGAATTCAGGTTCTGACTGGAGTTTCACATTCCCATTACTGTCAATCTCTTCAGCACCCAATTGTCTCCACGTTGAATTTGATTGATATCATTCTGATTAGGTGGTTAGTCGGTCCCCTCCCATCTTGGACGCGATGGACAGATGGACAGCATGCTTCTGTGGATGGTGTCACCCTTGCCCTATCGGAACCTTGTGGATAGCATGAATTGGTGGATGGTAGATGGAGGCCTGTTGGGACCTTAGAGGGGCCAAAATGGCTCAAAAAGAGCTCAAAATGCGCTCGTTTCACGTATTTGTGCACCCCAAATGGTCCACAATCACTTTTCGAAGAACGCGTTTTTTGACCCATGTTTCACCCATTTTTGGCCCCCAAACAGCCCATTTTCAAGGCAGTTTAGGACTTTTGGAGGGCCAAAACGCGTCACCACAGGCTCAAAACGGGCTAAAAACACACTTGTTGGAGCATCCCAAGTGGTCAAGAAATAGCTTTGGCAAAAATCATTTTTTTCGCCACGGGGACCCTGTTGGACCCACCGGTGGCCCCTACCATGCATGGCCCAGGTTGCCCTCTCGCTCCACGAAGTGACCAAGTGGTATGGGGGTCTAGGGGGGGAACGTTAGCGCGCCGGGTATCTTTTTTGACTTGTGCCCCACCGGTGGCCTTTTAGGGGGTGCACTAAGGGGGCACACTTAGCGCAGTGCAGCTATTTGGGCGCCTGGCCCATACTTTGAGATACTAGGGGCATCATTGTGACCCCTAGTGTACGTTTTTGACTCTGATTTTGTCCCCTTTGTTGGGGACCCCCGAGAATGCAGGGGTGACGTAGCATTTCCGCCCTCTTTTGGGCCCCAACCTTCCGGTGCTATTAAGGAAGCCGGGACCATCTCCGAATCCATGCTTTGTTGCGTGGCCCCTTGAGTTGGGGTTAAGGACTCACAATCCACGCTTTGTTGTGTGGCCCCTTGAATTGGGGTTAGGGACTCGCAATCCACGCTTTGTTGTGTGGCCCCTCGAGTTGGGGTTAGGGACTCACAATCCACGCTTTGTTGCGTGGCCACTTGAGTTGGGGTTGGGGACTCGCAATCCACGCTTTGTTGCGTGGCCACCACCTACCAAAGGACATAGAGCATCTGGCATGCTGCTTTTTATGCAAAGGTTACACGGCTAAGGGCTCGCAGACAGGAGGAGCTTGCCAAGCAAGCTCGGAAGTGGAGTTCATCAACGCCACCGCCAACAGCCAAAGGGCAGTGTATGTTGTTTGGAATGCTTGCCTCCAATTCAACTTCCAGTTCTAGCACAAGTTCTAGTTCTAGCTCAAGTTCCGATCTTGAAGCCCAGCCCAAACCTCAACCCAAACCCTAACCCAAACCTCAACCCCAACCTCAACCCAAACCCCAACCCAAACCTCAACGCAAATCTAAGTCTATGAAAGGCAAACCCAAGCCCCAGCCCAACCCTGTTGACCCACCCTCCACTGAAAGAGAGTACACAGCGGAAGAGTGTGAGAGGGAGAACAAAAAGACAGATGATGAGATTTTGGAGTATCTTCTTGCCGTGTCTAAGAATTTGGCACACCCTTTGCACCCCGTTTATGACGATGGCAAGGGTGGTGGTGTTTAGTGGTGGGTGAAACGGTGTAAGTCCACCTGTGTGCATACCCAGGTTGCACGGATGTGTGCAGGTTGCACGGATGTGTGCAGATGCAGAAACATTGGAGGAATTTGGGATGAAGTACGGGCACCCCGAGCTCCTCGACCGTGAGTCGTTGCCCGGGGGGGGGGGGGGCAGCCGGGCCGGGTCCTTGTATGCGACCCCCCCCCCAGCCCCCCCCCCCCCCCGGGTTTTGAAAGATAGTGGTGCCGGGTCGGCCCTCAACAAGTGTCCCTAGAGAAAATTGTCCGGCGCCAAAGGCGCCAATTTTTTTTATATACTATGTGTTTATACTCAAAATACTCAAAATTTTGTAGAGAATTCATATTTGTGTTAAAACAATAAGAAAAATTTTTGACCTGAAGGAGGGCTACAGGAGGGCTGCAGGCCCTAACAGCAACCCTATCCCTAACCCTAACCCTAGCCCTAACCCTAATCAAGACTGAATATTGGGACCGAGGTGGTGGGGGAGGGAACATCAGCTATGACTGGTGAGGGACATCAAGAATGATTCACACATTGATGGCTCTTGACAAAGTGAAATCAGCTTGCAAGTGAACCCCATCACCACGAGGCCCACTTTCAAGGCTTTTTGGACTTCTGAGGGGCCAAAATGCCCCAAAATGGGCTCAAAATGGGCTCATTTCACCCGTTTGTGCACCCCAAATGGTCTAGGATGAGATTCGGAAAAACGCATTTTTGACCCATTTTTGACCCATTTTTGGTCCCAAAACAGCCCATTTTCAAGGCATTTTGGGATTGTCGGAGGACCAAAATGGGCCACCACCACCTCAAAACGGTCCAAAAACACTTGTTTTAGCGTCGCACATGCACATGGTCTAGGATCATTTTTGAGAAAAGTCATCTTTTTGCCCCTACTAGACCCTGTTGACCCATTTGGGCACCCACCTGTTTGGGCTTGAGCTTGCAGCTTGCCGCAGCCTAGTGGGCCTAGGTATTGGGGTCTAGGCGTCCTTTGAGGCAATTCTGAGGGGTGGAAACCACAAAAAGTGGGGGGTTGCGGGTGGAGTAGGTGCCCTCGGAATCGCATTTTGAGCCATGTAGCCAAAGATATGGCCTATTCTTGGTTTGTGGCTGTCTGCATTTGGAGCTTCTGGGGGCCTTTTTGGGCCGTTTCCGGGACATATCATGGAGTTAGAGGGCCGCAAAGAGCTCGTTGACACGGGGAAGTCAAGGAGCACGTGGAGTGTACCCACCGTTTCCCTTCGTTTGGCCGTTTTGAATGTGTTCCAGGGCTTTTTTGGCCCAAAAATGGCTGCTTTTGGCCCTAAACTGCAGCTTTTGAAACTGAGGTCCGCCACTTGCAAATCCCGTTCCCGGCCGCCACCGTCGAGTTTCTGGCTCATACTTTGTGTGGTTGTCCCTCACACCCATAGGTATCATCCACCAAAATTTCAACCAAATCCAAAGCACCATGACGGAGTTCTGATTTTTCCCCATTTCGCGCGTGCTTCTTGCTGCTTGCTGCTTGCTTGCTGCTTGCTTGCTGCTAACCCTGGTAGGTCCACCCTAGACACTAAAAAGGGTTATAAAACCAAGACTGGTTCCACCAGCTCGGTGACCATAACCCTAATCAAGACTGAATATTGGGACCGAGCTGGTGGGGGAGGGAACATCAGCTATGACTGGTGAGGGACATCAAGAATGATTCACACATTGATGGCTCTTGACAAAGTGAAATCAGCTTGCAAGTGAACCCCATCACCACGAGGCCCACTTTCAAGGTTTTTTGGACTTCTGAGGGGCCAAAATGCCCCAAAATGGGCTCAAAATGGGCTCATTTCACCCGTTTGTGCACCCCAAATGGTCTAGGATGAGGTTTGGAAAAATGCGTTTTTGACCCATTTTGGACCCATTTTTGGTCCCAAAACAACCCATTTTCAAGGCATTTTGGGATTTTCGGAGGACCAAAATGGGCCACCACCACCTCAAAACGGTCCAAAAACACTTGTTTTAGCGTCGCACATGGTCTAGGATCATTTTTGAGAAAGGTCATCTTTTTGCCCCTACTAGACCCTGTTGACCCATTTGGGCACCCACCTGTTTGGGCTTGAGCTTGCAGCTTGCCGCAGCCTAGTGGGCCTAGGTATTGGGGTCTAGGCGTCCGTTTGGGCAATTCTGAGGGGTGGAAACCACAAAAAGTGGGGGGTTGCGGGTGGAGTAGGTGCCCTCGGAATCGCATTTTGAGCCATGTAGCCAAAGATATGGCCTATTCTTGGTTTGTGGCTGCCGGCATTTGGAGCTTCTTGGGGCCCGTTTGGGCCGTTTCCGGGACATATCATTGAGTTAGAGGGCCGCAAAGAGCTCGTTGACACGGGGAAGTCAAGCTGTACATGAAGTGTACCCACCGTTTCCCTTCGTTTGGCCGTTTTGAATGTGTTCTAGGGCTTTTTTGGCCCAAAAATGGCTGCTTTTGGCCCTAAATTGCAGTTTTTGAAACTGAGGTCCGCCACTTGCGAATCCCGTTCCCGGCAGCCACCGTTGAGTTTCTTGCTCAAACTTTGTGTGATTGTACTTCACACCCATAGGTATCATCCACCAAAATTTCAGCCGAATCTGAAGCACCACCCATTTCGCGCGTGCTGCTTGCTTGCTTGCTGCTGCTGCTTGCTTGCTGCTGCTGCTAAACCTGGTAGGTCCACCCTAGACACTAAAAAGGGTTATAAAACCAAGACTGGTTCCACCAGCTCGGTGACCCTAACCCTAGGGCTAATCAAGACCAAATATTGGGACCGAGCTGTCGGGGGAGGGAACATCAGCTATGACTGGTGAGGGACATCAAGAATGATTCACACATTGATGGCTCTTGACAAAGTGAAATCAGCTTGCAAGTGAACCCCATCACCACGAGGCCCACTTTCAAGACTTTTTGGACTTCTACGGGCCAAAATGCCCCAAAATGGGCTCAAAATGGGCTCATTTCACCCGTTTGTGCACCCCATATGGTCTAGGATGAGGTTTGGAAAAATGTGTTTTTGACCCATTTTTGACCCATTTTTGACCCATTTTTGGTCCCAAAACAGCCCATTTTCAAGGCATTTTGGGATGTTCGGAGGACCAAAATGGGCCACCACAAGCTCAAAACGGTCCAAAAACACTTGTTTTAGCATCGCACATGGTCTAGGATCATTTTTGAGAAAAGTCATCTTTTTGCCCCTACTGGACCCTGTTGACCCATTTGGGCACCCACCTGTTTGGGCTTGAGCTTGCAGCTTGCCGCAGCCTAGTGGGCCTAGGTATTGGGGTCTAGGCGTCCTTTGAGGCAATTCTGAGGGGTGGAAACCACAAAAAGTGGGGGGTTGTGGGTGGAGTAGGTGCCCTCGGAATCGCATTTTGAGCCATGTAGCCAAAGATATGGCCTATTCTTGGTTTGTGGCTGTCGGCATTTGGAGCTTTTGGGGGCCTTTTTGGGCCGTTTCCGGGACATATCATGGAGTCAGAGGGCCGCAAAGAGCTCGTTGACACGGGGAAGTCAAGCCGCATGTGTAGTGTACCCACCGTTTCCCTTCGTTTGGCCGTTTTGAATGTGTTCCAGGGCTTTTTTGGCCCAAAAATGGCTGTTTTTGGCCTCAAACTGCAGTTTTTGAAACCGAGGTCCGCCACTTGCGAATCCCGTTCCCGGCCGCCACCGTTGAGTTTCTTGCTCAAACTTTGTGTGATTGTACTTCACACCCATAGGTATCATGCACCAAAATTTCAGCTGAACCTGAAGCACCACGACGGAGTTCTGATTTTTCCCCATTTCGCGCGTGCTGCTGCTTGCTTGCTGCTTGCTGCTTGCTGCTGCTTGCTGCTGCTGCTGCTAAACCTGGTAGGTCCACCCTAGACACTAAAAAGGGTTATAAAACCAAGACTGGTTCCACCAGCTCGGTGACCCTAACCCTAATCAAGACTGAATATTGGGACCGAGCTGGTGGGGGAGGGAACATTAGCTATGACTGGTGAAGGACATCAAGAATGATTCACACATTGATGGCTCTTGACAAAGTGAAATCAGCTTGCAAGTGAACCCCATCACCACGAGGCCCACTTTCAAGGCTTTTGTTGGACTTCTGAGGGGCCAAAATGCCCCAAAATGGGCTCAAAATGGGCTCATTTCACCCGTTTGTGCACCCCAAATGGTCTAGGATGATTTTTGGAAAAACACGTTTTTGACCCATTCTTGACCCATTTCTGGTCCCAAAACAGCCCATTTTCAAGGCATTTTGGGATTTTCGGAGGACCAAAATGGGCCACCACAAGCTCAAAATGGTCCAAAAACACTTGTTTTAGCGTCGCACATGGTCTAGGATCATTTTTGAGAAAAGTCATCTTTTTGCCCCTACTGGACCCTAATGACCCATTTGGGCACCCACCTGTTTGGGCTTGAGCTTGCAGCTTGCCGCAGCCTAGTGGGCCTAAGTACGAGGGTGTAGGCGTCCGTTTGGGCAATTCTAAGGGGTGGAAACCACAAAAAGTGGGGGGTTGCGGGTGGAGTAGGTGCCCTCGGAATCGCATTTTGAGCCATGTAGCCAAAGATATGGCCTATTCTTGGTTTGTGGCTGTCGGCATTTGAAGCTTCTGGGGGCCTTTTTGGGCCGTTTCCGGGACATATCATGGAGTTAGAGGGCGGCAAAGAGCTCGTTGACACAGGGAAGTCAAGCCGCACGTGCAGAGTAGCCACCGTTTCCCTTGTTTGGCCGTTTTGAATGTGTTCTAGGGCTTTTTAAGCCCAAAAATGGCTGTTTTTGGCCCTAAAGTGCAGTTTTTGAAACTGAGGTCCGCCACTTGCGAATCCCGTTCCCGGCCGCCACCGTTGAGTTTCTTGCTCAAACTTTGTGTGATTGTACTTCACACCCATAGGTATCATCCACCAAAATTTCACCCGAATCTGAACCCCCGCGACGGAGTTCTGATTTTTACCCATTTCGCGCGTGCTGCTTGCTTGCTCGCTGCTGCTGCTTGCTTGCTGCTGCTGCTGCTGCTGCTGCTAAACCTGGTAGGTCCACCCTAGACACTAAAAAGGGTGATAAAACCAAGACTGGTTCCACCAGCTCGGTGACCATAACCCTAACCCTAACCCCCCCCCCCCCTCACCCCTGTCTGGATGCCCCCCTGACACCCGGCCAGACGCCCTCCCTGACCCCGGGTAGGAACACCCCCCCTCCCCCACCCCCGGGCAGGAACACCCCCACCCCGACCCCTGGCAGGAACCCCCCCCCCCCAACCCCCGGCTGGACCCACCCCCAACTCCCCCCCCCCCCCCCCCCCCCCCCGAGTTTTGACAGATAGCGGGGGGGGGGGGGGGGTCGCATCAGGACCGTTGGTAGTCGCCCCCCCGGGAGTCGTTGTTTCGATTTCTTTTGGATGAAACACACCCCACTTGTAGAAAGTGGTGCTTGCATGTCTTGCACCGAAGGGTGTTCGGAGGTTGCTTGGCGGCAGAGTGTTGCCCGTGTTCGCCAATACCTGAACCATGTTGTTCAAGAGATTCGATGGGCCGACAGGTTGAATCCTTTCAACCATTGTCCCCATTTTCCATTCTTTATGATGCATGTCACGGACTCCATGCCCATCAATTCCATTGGCGGGATATGGAGTGCAGACCTGTGGAATCCTAAGTATGTGTTGCATGCTTACAAGGCGACTGTCGCCGTTGCTATGTCCGGCAACATTATATGGATTTGCCCCTTGGCCCCCGGGACATCAGCAGATGTTTTGATTTGGGATGGGTATGGACCTTCTCGTACCCGAGGTGATTTCTTTGATTTCGAAGTTGGGGGCTATGATGGTGCTTATAAAGGCCGGATTCATGTCATTGTGCCATTCATTGGAAGAAAGAATGGCACTTTGACAGCCCGCCAACACTGTTACAATGATGTGCACGGGTGGTATAGGGCACACATTGAGTAGCTGTTTGCTTGGTTGTGGCATTGGGGTTTGGTTAGGAACATCTAGCGTGGCGGCCCCAATGAGTTGCACCAGTCAGTCTGTATTTTGTTGCATTTTACCCAATTTTCATTCGCAGGCAAGTCCGTCACCCCCCTATGGATCATGGGAGCATGTCCCGCCTCATGTTTGGACCGACCAAAGCAACTCGGCCGCCACGCAAGATGAGGCAAAGGATGAGGCAGAAGTGTGTGTGTTGTGTTGCCAGAAGCGCTCCACCGTCGTAGTTTGTGATGAGTGTAAGGAGCACTATTGTACTGAATGTATTGACACCCACACTTGTGGGACCAATGTTATTTGTTAGTACAATACAGATGATAGTTGGAGTTGTTGAATTCACAGCCATTGCTTTATTATGCAACGTGCTTTGTAGGGAAGGTGTGCAGTGCAACGTGGTCTACTTGGGAGGCTTATCCATGAGAGGGTAAATCTGGGGCTGAAGTCGGGATAGTGAATAGAAAAGTAGCGCGCTGGGCGCGCGCCGGTTGAACATTCCCCCTGTGGCGGGTCGCCATGACACCTCCAAGTTCCTACAAATAGGGTATCCTACTGGGTGCCATCATCCCCAGAATTATCCTCAAAAGCCTAAGAATAGCATTCTCTACCTCAGAAAACCCACCAAAACCCAACCCATTGCTGTTAATACCTTCCTTTGCATCCATTCTTCACCTTTTTGCCCCACTAGGGGAGGGGAGGGGGTACCTACACCCCACCGTATCAATTTTGTGGTTTCTCTCTGCCAACCTGTGGGGGGGGTCACATCCTGCCTCTTGCATGATACTAAGCTGGGAAGCAAAGCGAGCCGGTAGCAACTTGGTGGTGGCCGGCACAAAGCAAATGAGAATGACTTAATATTTGCTGCAGCATGCTATGCCATCCGCAGCTTTCTCTAGCCTGCGTCGCTCTATTTGTTCTTTTTGTCATCTGGTGGTCCAATTCTACTAAGGCCCTCCATCAGGATTTCAGGATCCCCCGCCCTTCTTGTGCAACAAAAATGTTCCACGCGGAGTTTTCGACATATGTAGGGGAAAATCATGCCAAAATTGGGGGTCTGAAAAATTTTTCTCAAGTTTTTCTCAAGGGGCGGATCATCCCGTGTCACATTCCCTAGACCCCCCATGGGGCGGCAGGGGAGTCTCTCACAGGGGGGTTCAAATGCGTTGAGGTGGGATGGTCAGCCCCCCCATATGCAAGTTGGAGCCGGCCCTCAGATTGCTGGAGTGATTGATTTGTGCTGAAGATGGCTTCGGCATGTTGAGGTGGATGGGTGTGCCAAGGTTTTTGTGTTGGTCAAACTGTTCAACGCTTGAACACTTTATGTTCTTGTGCATGTTCCTTGCGTTGTGCACACACTGTGCAGAAATTGGGCCCTTTTCAGATCCCTGATTTGCATCCGAATGAGGCATTTTGGCTTGCCGTGCTTCGCCTCACATCATGTCACCTCAAGTCACATCACATCACCTCACCTCACCTCACCTCACCTCACCTCACCTCACCTCACCTCACCTCACCTCTCCTGGCATCACCTCACCTGACGTCACTTCATGTCACCTGACATCAAGCCACACCACGTCACTTCATATCACCTAAGGTCACTGCATGGCATGCCACGTCACATCAGGTCGCATCAGGTCACATCACATCACATCACATCACATCACATCATCACATCACATCACAGCACAGCACAGCAACTCAGATCACACCACATCATAATGGTTACACTGCATCATGTGAGCAATGTATGAATGTGGTGCAACCAAGTGCGCAACATGGTGTTGCACTTGTCAAGATGGCAAAGTGAGTACCAATGAGTACCACACAGCAAAAGCGTGTGGTGTGCAATGTTGAACACGTCACATATCATGCATAGGTACTATAATGTCCATTTATCTGGGCTGTTGCAAGGCAGTACGGAGCCATGGGGGAACGGGTGCACCATGGGTGTAGGATGCATGCCTTTTGGGGCATGCATGGGTTTGCCCTCACAAAAAGGCCCCAGATAGCAACACAAGTTCCAGATAATCATCCTCGGATCCTGATACGAGAGTGTTTGTTCGTGGTCTACATCCCAAGGCCTTGCAAAACATCAGCCGAAAGACAACACGTGCCTTGCATTTTGCCACCACTTTTGCACTATCAACCTCTTCAGCTAGCAATTGAGCAGAGTATGGGACCACAAATCCTAAGGCACACGTGGCCACGGGCCGCAAGGCTGAGTTTTTTTGGGGGGGGGGGCGTTGGCGGGTACCCTCTAGCTCTGTTGGTGCAGAAGGCACCCTGCCATGTGACCCGCCAGGGAAGCAAAGATGGAGATTGTGCCCTCAAGCCCGTGGCCTATGCTCCTAAATATGCACACACACACACACACACAGGTGTTTTGTTTGGTGCCTGCCAGCTGGTGACACTGCATACCCAACCGAAAGCCAAACAGGCGCGATCCTCGGTGACTCTGTCATCACACGGGCTGCTTCTGCCTCCCCCTGGGCTGGTGAAAACCCTGCTTGGCACGACCCCACGGGTCATACAAAATGTCGGGACTTACCCATGAAATTTTGGAAGCGCTACGTAAACCAGAGCTCCTGGAAGCTCTGGCCGCAGCCATCGCACCACTTCTCAGTGGGAAGAAGGATCTACCGCCGCCGGCGAAAACGACTACTGCACGGGAAGAGGAACTCCTTGGCGTCATCCGGGAGCTACGTGGCACGATCCGCGAGTTGCGCGCAGCACTACAAGCGGCAGGGGGTAAATCGGTGCCCCTAAAGGGGCTGCCCATTGAGTGTGATACTCATCAACCTCCTGACCTCGGTCTGGAAATGGGTGCTGGATGCGCAGCAACAGGGCATCAAAGTCGCGGTACAGGCCCTCCCCCCCAGCGATCAGCCAGCGCAGGCCCTGCAATTCATCCTAACTGCCCTTGGGTATGCGGATGATACTTATGGGTTTGCAGCCGGAAGCAATACCCTCACCCCCCTGCTAGACTGCACCACTGACTGGCTTGAGGACACGGGTCAAGGGGTGAACGCGAAGAAATCTGTCGGCTTTTCGTCTGACGCCCGTCACCCAGTGAAGGCAGCACTACAGGGGGTGCCCTTCCCTATCTCTTCTGAGTTTAAGTCCCTGGGCGCGGGGGTCCGCACCACGGACGCGACTTGTTCGGGACCGCTCATCAAGAAAAGGATTTCCAGAGCCTGCAGCCTCCTGGATAGGGTGCATGGTGCTCAGGGCAATTTTGAAAGGAGATGCGACATCATCTCCACAATGATCACGGCCACTGGCCTGCACGCAGCAGAAATAGTGCCACTTCAGCCCAAAGACCTCCTGCCCTTCGAGACTAAGGTCATGCAGACCATTTGGGGACGGTCACGGCCCGGCAGGGCCAAAGAAATCTTTTTCACCTTGCTGTGCAAAGGACACCGGATTGCACCTACCTTGGTACTTAAGTATCATCGCATCCTGTGGTTATCCCAGCTGTGTCGCACCAGGGGTGCTGGACATATCACAGCCCAAGCCATTTGGGAGATGACAACATTTCACAAAGGCTCCGGCCCATACGGCCGAGCCATGTCCACAGCACAGGAGTGTGGCTGGGTCGCTACGCAGGGATGGTGGGGATGGAAAGTGCATGGGCGCCAGGAACCCCTCCTCCTATACGGGGATAAAAACACTATCAAGCACGAGGTGCGTGAACAGCTGCGCTCGCAAATGCTGGACAGCCTGGTTCAGAGGCGTCCCCGCCTTTTCGCGGGGGCTCATTACACCACATGCCGGCGCCTGGTCCAGCCCAGCATAGCGTCATTTGCCACAGAGTTACAGCGCTCTATCCTGCGGGGCATCCTATCAGGAGCAACCTGGACAGCCCTCCGGGCCTATCAACGTGGCATGAGAGCCACGTCCACGTGCCCGTACTGTGGCAATGCACCGGAAAACGAGGAGCACATTTTTTGGCAGTGTTCAGCCTGGAGTACGGTGCGGGACACCCACCTGCCGGGCATCAGGACGGCGGCAGCACAGATCACAGGCCTTCCCCTCATGGACCAGTGGCCCCCATGTTTACGACTTTGTGGATTGGCCCCGGAGCTAGACACAGACAGCGTCAAGTCAAGGACAGCGCTCGCATTCATGACAGCTCTGCACAATATGTTAGTAGCCGTTTTGCAGGCCCGCAAGTTACGAGACACACAATCCCCCATGCTTTTCATGGGGCCGAGCCTCTCACAGCAGCTTCGGCAATACCCGTACCACCAACTGGTGGGACCCCTCCCCAGACCGGAAGACAAAGGGTTACTTCTTCTGCGTACCCCTAAGAAGGTGGAATGGCAGTGGGAAATGCCCTTTTTGGCGGACCTGCTATGCTGGCTGAGGGAACTGCACTGGGCCCCTGAACCAGGCACAGTGACGTTCTTGGAACTCGCACTGGACTTTGAGGAATTTGCGCAACGCACCCTCCCACACGCTCCACAGGCAAAATTTAAGGGCACCACCCTTTCACTGCAAGAGAGAGGCCGGGTCTTACGACTGGCAATGGCAAATGCGCAGCGCCTGGTCACCAAAGGCCATTTGCATCCAGCGCGTGTGGTCACACGCTGCAGCTCTTTAGTTCCTTTGGGGGGGGCGGCACTCTGCGGCCTGAACTGTCGCCCCTATTTCACCTGCCGCAGTGCCATGAACATGCACGTTCAACAGTTAGCGGCATACTGTGAGCGCACGTGGGCCACCAAGGTTGGTCTCAACAGAATACACAAACTGCGCCCGTACACACATAGGCCACGCAGAACAGCGCAGGAAGTGGAGAAGCATCGACTACAGCGTGCACTCCAGGGGAATCTGCAGTTGGGGCTGGCTCCGTCCTCGGAGCAGACCACTTTTGCCAAAGGGGGGGGGGGGGGGGGCTGCTCCTCCTTTGCAGCTGATTTCTTCCCTGTGATAGGGGATGGGAAGCTCCCACAGCGCCCCTACACCGGGACACGCAGGCGCGCAAACACACACAGGGCGCCACCACCGGCGCCGCCGGCTGATCCGTCAAAGTGTGCCCAGCACTCTGCTGACGCATGCACGACCTGCAAGAGACTTCGGCGCACAGCTGAAGCATGCTGTGCGCTGGGACATCACGCTGATGACCACATAGCACGCAGACCGCAACTGCAACTGTGCCCACTGCATGGCCTGCCACCGTGCCCGAGGTGCACACTCAAGCAAAGGGGAGTGCGCCACTGCTGTCAGCGGGGACACCATAAAGTGTGCAACCCAGTGCCTGCGCGCCGGAAGCGCCCACTTGCTGCACATGCACAACTGCCCCACAAACGACCACGCCTGCAAGGGCCTGCACGTATCTCTACGGGTCTGCTGAGGTCCCCACACCAACCCCCCGCCCCTCCAGCCCCCAAACGCAGGAGGCCGAAAACACCCCCCCCTCCGTCCCCACCAGCCCCAGTTCCACGGGGGCTGGAGGAGACCGTGGCCGAGGATGTCGCCCGCCCGCTTTTCGTGACGAGGCAAGGGAGAGCGAACACTCTGGATACCTAGCCAGCAAAATACAGAGGTTCTGATTCCGCAGAAGGGAGGGAAACAACGTCACAAAGAGGCCTCAGCAGACCTGAGCCAAATGAGGCGTCCAGCCCAACGCTGCACAAGGATCCACCTCTAAAAGTACAGATCACACACACACACACACATTCTCTCTTTGGGAGGGGAGCGTTGACAAGCTGCTCCATGTGTAACATGTCCAACCCAATGTAACTCTGATCACATTGTGAGACTATGGAAACACATACTCACAAATGCACCAAGATGAGCAACAAACAAATAGGAGCATCATGCATGGAAGCAGACAACATGAAGCACCAAAACCTGCTAGGTTGCAGGAAAAGTGGTTTTGCACTTGAACATTTTTCAAAAGGAACCTCATGGAACAACACCGAAGTAAAGCAATAGGGTCTGGGAAATCGTACCAATAGAAAAGATGCATGGTGGGTCCGCTCCCCACATCAGCCAAGAAAAACATAGCATACAATGTTGTGGCATTGCTCCTTGTGCAAACAGGAAGTATAGCATACAACAAATTCAGGTTTTCAGACTGTGTCAGATTTCAGAGAGGCAACTGGACTATGTTGAAGAAAGAAATCCCAGCAGGCCCTGGAGCACTACATGGCTAAAATGCCCCCCCCCCCAAAAGTCCCAAGTTACGGTTCCCTCGCTTGTTTAGTGGCACTTGAAAATTTTTCAAAATTTGAATATTTCCTCACCCTTCTATGACCATTTGGATGGGTTTGGGTGATCATTGGGTAACAATACGAGTGCTTGAGCACCCATGGGGACCAACGTAGATGTCAAATTCCATCAAATTTGAATGACAAAGCATTACTTGTTGGGGAACATCTGGCTATGCATTTTGTCTTGTGCATTATCTTGCTGCTTGTCTCATTTGTCCAGAGACCTGTATTCTTGGGCCTGTCAATTTTGCCCATTTGAAAGCTAGTGACATGTGGTACTGGTTTCCTCCTTTCTGAGTGTCTAATTTTTTTCAGGATTTCTCATGCTCCCATGTCTCTCCAAGTCCTACCGGATTTGGGGTGCAAGGGCACACCTTGTATCACGTCATCGATCATGCTTTGGCCCATGCAGACGTTGGCGACACGTGCATTCCAAGGCCGCAGGCGAAGACATCTACAGTGCCCGTATCCAGACGTATGAAGAAGAGCAGCGCTGGCAGGACATCCTTCTTCTGTACGACAGCATGCGCACGGACGGTTTCCCTGTGGGTGCCGCGGTATTTCAAACGGTGATGCGAGCATGCCAGGAGCAAGAGCAATGGCATAAGGCTTTGGAGGTGTATACAGCCATGCAGGCTGCAGGGTACCGTCCTGGGTCCAGCGCGTACGATATCTTGGAAACTATTTGTGTGCAGGAGCCGGGGCTGTGGTCCGATTTTCAGCAGCAGCAACTGGTGCTCGAGCGGGAGGTGCCGATGCAGCCATTCCCGCTTTACGAAACATCCTCGGACCGCTGGTATGCGCCGCACACCCCTGGCACCCCTGCGGACGCCCATGTATCGCAAACCCCTGGCCCGGACCGGTCTGTCGGGGCCGATGACAAGGCAGCGCGGGACAGCGGTCCGGCTCATGGCAGCTCTCCTAAATTTCCAGAGGCTGGTCATGAAGGCGATCTGCCGGGGGCGCTCGCAGTCGTGAGTGCACTGGCGGAGGACGGACTGTGGGACGAGGCCATTGCGCAATGGACGGGCCAAGGCAGTCAGAATGGAGTGGCAGTCAGGGGCAATGACGGTGCCCCCACAGGCCCTGTGCTGCAGGTCATCGATGGTGCCGCTGGCAAACGATTGGTGCTCATTTCTGCGAAGCAAAAGGATTGGGACCGGGGTCTGCAGGTCTACGGCCTCATGAAGGCGCACGGGATTGCGCTCGACCAGGACACTTTTAGTGTCTTGATTTGCTGCTGCGCTCAGTCAGGCAAGGCATCTGAGGCCTGGGGCTTGTACGCGGACATGCAGGAGTTGATGCTGACACCCGACGCCAATGCGTGCAGACTGCTGCTGCAGCTGGACATACCTGCAGTGCACCACCAACGGGCGCAGGAGGTTCTAGAACGTGTGATATCCGTGAGTGAATGGGACGCTGCACTGTACGTGCTTGCGATCGCCTGCTGTGCCAGGATGGAGCTATGGGATCGAGTCTTGCGGTATTCTTCGCAGATGCGCGCCGCTGGTCACCGCCCCTCACTGCAGACCTACAATTGCATGTTGCAGGCATACCGGGGCACCAAGAAATGGGACGCTGCACGCGAGACTTTTGCAGAGATGCTGCACAAGCCCCCAGTGCCCCCGGATTCCCAGACGTACAGCCTCATGATCAATGTTTTTGTCCGTGGCGGAGAAACCCTCCACCACAAGGCCCTGAACCTTTTCCAAACGGCGCAGCGGAGGAAGTGGGTGTTAGACAAGCTGGCGTACCACGATGTCATTGTCGCCAGCCGTAGGCTGGGGCCTACGACGCATGCAGTTGCCGCTCAGGCGCTTGTCGCAATGCGTACCCGCGGGATGGCCCCTTCCCAAGAAACATACTCAGAGCTGTTGATGATGTACTGGGATCGTGGGAAGTTGGGGGATTGGGATGGGGTATGGGATGGGGTGTGGACGTTATACACGGAGATGCAGGCGCTGGGGTTGCAGCCCACTGCACATGACTACGACGTTATGGTCCATGCAGCCAAGCGCACTGGACACTTGCAGGAGGCATTGCAGGTCTGGGACGCGATGCAGAGCCATGGGGTACGCATTCAGGGCGTGTACAATCCAATTTTGAGTGTGTGTAGACAGTTGCAGCGATGGGATTTGGTGGTCCAGATTTGGAGGGAAATGCGGACGTTTGGGAACCGCTTGAACAAGACAATGTACATGTTTGTGATTGAGGGCTGCGTCATGGTGCGGGATGTGGACGCTGCTGAGGAGGCTTGGGAGTCAATGGTCAGTGCAGGATTCCCTCCAGAGCGCAAATATTACCGCACCTTCTGTGCATTGCTGCGGCTTCTCCATGACCACCGGCGGTGGGACTCCATCAAAAAGGTGTATGGCGCAATGCAGAGTCATGGCCTTTCGCTGCCTAGCCGTATGTACAACATCATCATACAAGCCTGCAGCGAAAGCCTAGGTCCACAGGAGGCAGTCCAGATGTGTGTCCAAGTCTTTGAGGAAATGCAGAAGCATCAGCTCCTTCCGGACATGCAAGTGTGTTACCGACTTTTCAAGTCCTGCCGTGTCGCGCGGGACTGGCAGCGCGCTGACGCCTTGTACAGGCAGCTGCGCACGTTGCGGATTAATTTCGACGCACAAGTCTACGAGCAGCTTCTGGGGGCTCTTTGGGGCTCGCAGTCCTCACCCCAAATGAAGTTGTGCTGGGACATCTTTCTTGAGGCCAGCAACCGCGGTTGTGCCCCCCGAGCTACAACAGCACGCGACGGTGTACAGCTAGACCTGCAAAGTACCGGCTGCTACACATCTCAAATGGCAGTGCTTCACTGGGCTCTGACTGTGGGGCTCCCAATAGCACAGTCTGGGGGCTCGGCCTCACTCCATGTCCGCTCTGCCAATTCTGCAAGCGCCCGTGCTGTAAGGGCATTTGCATCAACTTTGGGTTTGCAGGCACGTCCTAAGAATGTTCAAGATGAGAGTGAGGCAATTGCTTTGGAAATTGTATTATCCGGAAAGGTGGCAAATACCTCAGATGGACCATTGCAAAGGCTGCCAGGATTGCTGCAGATCGTGGGGTTGTAGGCTGTCATGTTTGCTTAAAATCTGTTCACATAGTCAGGAGCACCAAGCACCAACGCCTGCAGCATGCCCCGTTGACTAACCTAACCTGAGCCCTAACCTAACAGCCTAACCTGAGCCCCGGTGTATTTGCCAATGTCACTCTGTTGCAACATTTCCTAGCTTCTTGTTGTTAGGAACATGCACATAATGAATGGCATCCTTTGCAGTGAAGTGTTGTGCAGGTGCAAAATGAGAGGCGGGGAAAATTGCATGCGGGGGGATATTTGTGGGGGGGATATTTGTGGGGGGGAAATTCTGTATTTCAAATTGGTGCGGAATTTCCCCCGTATTTATTCAGTGTAGGTGAGGAATATTCCCCGTGCGGATACACGAGCCCCCAGCAGCAATCACCTCTTCAGCACATTTCACAGTTGGGTTCCACCAAATGCCGTCTGTTGTCAATCAGGAAGTTAGAGAGCAGTGATCGTTGTTGTCAACTCAGCAGGTTTTTGTTTACATTACTTCATGTGCCATGTGTTTGTGTTCCTCATGATGTTTTTCGGCACACATTATGGACTGAAGGCTGCCAACATTCTTGAAGGACACAGCATTGGGTGTTGTCCCAAAGGCAATCCCAGCTGATTTTATTGCGAAGCGTAAACAGGTGCGTGTTTTAGTGCCTGTCTCATTTTGCCTTTTTTTTCCCCAGTGCATGCACGTTGAATGCTCATGCAGTTGATGCGTTGAGCAACACCCAGTCTTGTTTCATTTGTGTTGTTAGGCGCAAAAGCAAGATCCTCACCAACCAAACACAGATGGTGAGGTTCAATTCTTTGACATTTCAGACGTCTGAAGAATTAATGCCGGCTGCTTTGCTGTATTGGGAGTGTCTTGCGCGCTGTGCACAAAGTTTGTACATGACCATACCCAAGCTGCATAGTAGTCCCTATTGCCAGTAACAATGAGCCTACCTCCTGCTATTTAGACCTTCTTGTTGGAGTCATGCCATCCCCAATGCCACTAAAGGACACCCAAGAGACCTTGGTTGCCGCCACTCAGGAGGGTTTTACTATCGGCAATGCCATATCATCCCTCTTTCTTGGGGGCAACACTACGTGGTTGAGCAGGTGAACCCTGTTTTGATCTGCAACCCTGCCAATTTCGCCATGTTAGCCGACCAGCACTATTTTCCTTGGTGGTCGTTTCCGACCTTTGTGGAGCAGGACATTGAAACCGGCACGAACAACCACACTATTGACGCTACCAATGATCTATCATGGATCTTCAGGTCTCGCGCATATGCTGCCTTGAGTCAAGAATATGCCATTTTGGGCATGGTGCTGGGTTTGTTGTGGATTGAATTTGTTCATTGTCTGTAGGTCATACACAGTAGAATTGGAGATTCCTTTTGAGGCTGTCCAGCATTGTGGGGGTGTAGTATGGTCTGTATGGGCAAGAATTATGCCATTTATAGCAAAAAACCCCCAATTTATCCCTGTCATATGCGCTGTGCGCTGTGCGCGTGCTGTGCAAGCACACCCCCATTGTGCGTGTTTTGGGGATTGCAATCCCAGGATCCCTTTGCTTCCAATGCACTCAAGATTTAGGAGGTGCGGAATTTTCCCTTTGATTTTTTTGTGATAGGTGTGGAATATTCCCCTGCGGAAAATTCCCCACACAACCCCCCCCCCCCCCTGCAGTCAAGAGCACCAAGCAACGGCTGCTGCATGCCCAGTTGACTAACCTGACCTAACCTGAGCCCTAACCTAAATGCCTAACCTGAGCCCCAGTGTATTTGCCAATGTCACTCTGTTGCCACATTTCATAGCTTCTTATTGTTAACATGCACATAATGAATGGCATCCTGATATGAAGTGTTGTGCAGGTGCAATGGCATTACCCACTGTGGCGTTGATAGGCAGTGGATCCTTGAATGACAAAGTTGATTGACTAGCCAAGATGGCAACAGGGTCATCCTTACCAGAATACAAACCAGTTTCAATGAGCAACGGGTGGCCCCGCACCCCCGCCGGCTCAGAAATGGATAATGGCAAAACGAGAGTACAACACGTTCCCAAGTACCCGTTGGGTTTCATGGCCTGTAAAAAGCACTAGGGGGAATGTTAGTGCACCTGGCATCTTTTTTTGACCATTCCCCACCCGTGCCTGTTTTTGCCCCCCCTCACCAAACAATCTGCCCCCAAGAAGGCAGGGGTGATGTAGCCACTTCTGATTTGATCCCCTTCTATTGGGGACCCCGAGAAGGCAGAGGTCATGCAGGGTGGTGTTGCACTAGGCAGTCCGTGTTTTATTACAGTTTTCTCAGTTTTGCATTCAAAGGCATGTTCCCCACCGTCATTATGGACCATGGGACCATGTTCCGCCTCATGTTTGGATGGACAGGAGCAACTTGGCCGCCACGCAGGATGAGGAAGAGGATGAGGTAGAAGTGTGTGCGTTGTGTTGTCACAAGCAATCCACCATCACAGTTTGTCATGAGTGGGAGCAATATTGTTTTGGATGTATTGACACCCACACTTGTGAGAATGATATTATTTGTTAAGCACATTCTGAGTGACATTTTAAGTTGTTGAATTCTCATATTTCGGATTATGCAACGTGCTTTGAGGGGAAGGTTTGCGGTCCAGTGCTGTCTACTTGGGGGACTCACCTAGGTGAGGATAAACTTGGGGCTAGAGGCAGGATACTTAATATAGAAATAGCGCGCCAAGTGCGCCCCAGGCAAACATTCCCCCGCGGAGGATGGCATGGGTCAAGTGGTTTTGGGGAAACGAATGGTGGGACGGATGCCTAGCACCATGGGGCCACAACACAGGGTACTGCCCCTTGTGCTCAACCCACCATGGCACCATAGTACATAAACACCTTATCAAGTGCCCGACATGGAATGGCCCCTTCAAAAAGGTACGGACGGCCTCGTGGGGGCTGTGGCGGCGCACTTAGCGCAGTGCGCACACAGTGCCACTATTTGGGCATCTGGCCGTACTAAAGACCCATACTTTGTGATACTAGGGGCAGATTGTTGTTTCGGAGTTGGTTTTTGATGCTTCTTCCACATTGAGGATATGGCATTTTTGGATTTTCACCCAGTTTCACCCATTTCCACCCCTTTTCACCCTTTTATGCCGATTACCACCACATCCACTTTTTTCTAGGTTGATTTCGCCCCACCATGGGGACCCCGAGAAGGTAGGGGTTCGATGGCATACACTCGTTTATATGCCCTCCGTTGTATCTATGCACAGTGGCGAAGAACCATTTTGTCTCGGGAGGACAAGCACACATTGGGCGGCCAAAGATTCCATTGTGAAGTGGAGTACCATGAACATTAGGGAAAGGGAGTCCATGGATAGGATAACATGTAAATTTGCCCCATCTCAACCTCCATCTCTAAAAATGGTGCCAAAATGGTCCCATTGTGCACGATGTCCTATGTGAAGGGAAGGTAGCTTGCAGCTGTCTTGAGCTAGGGTAGTTTGGATCACCTAATTTTAAGGGCGTTTGGAAGGGGTGCGATGAGGGGCTCTTTGGGGGGAACCTGGTCTGAAAGTAGCACGCAGTGTGTGCGCAGTGCAAGGACGCCCCTTGTGGGCCGACGCAGTTTCATGGTAGCAAACAGTAACCCTGCAGGATCTACACCATCTAGCTTCTCCCCGCGCCCGTGAGTCCTTCTATGACCAATTACGTGAGGGAGAGGGGGCACAATTCAGGGAGCAGGTGGTCCATCACCAACACCTCATGCCATGTGCGGAAAATCAACTTCACAAAAAACTGCAGATGCCCTGAGGGAAAGCAATGAGGTCCACCACAGTCAGTCCATGGGGGCATGGTATGGGCCAGTACCACCTAGGTGAGTCCTTTCAAATCCATCCCCCAAAATCCTATAGAGTCAGGTCATGTATATACAGGGCGGAAAGCAAAAAGGGAAAGCAACATAAACTGCACCACACAACGCCTGTATTAGCAGCAAAGCACACAAAAAACTGTTATATCAACCACTTACATACTACACCAAGACCAAGATAATCAAGTACCTCGAGTCAGGACGTGCCCCTGTGGGGCGAGAGCAAGTCACCTGGTATCTATCTCCCAAGATTGCAGCATCAATTGACTTGGATACACCATGCAGCCAGGGATATACTTGGACAAGGATATCAGGAGATATGCATGCAAGATACTACAAACGGCAGTGGTATCGATGGGTGGGCCAGTGGCTATATCAGATGCGAAGATGTACACTAAATGGGCTTAGGGGGCGGGGCGCCTTAAGCGCAGTGCGCGTGCAGTGCGCGCGCAGTGCAACTATTTGGGCGTCTGGCCGTAGTAGAAACCCATATTTTGTGGTACTTTGGGCATCATTGTTGTTTGGTAGTAGGTTTTAATGCATTGGGGATCTGGCAGTGAAGGAGCAAGCATCAGTGTTGGTTTTGTGTTTGTGTATGTATGAGCTTGGATGTCAGGAGGTAAGGGGGGAATCTACTCTTTTTCTCGGTTGATTGATATGGTGATACACTTTGAGGGTGCCTGCTACAGGACATCATATTTCCCTCCTCATTTCTCAGGCCCACTTTCTCCATGGATCTCAGAATTGGGGATAGGGTGTTCTACACCCGCTCCAATGGCCTGCAACCTCCCGCCACGGTTGGGACGGCTGAAGACGGACTCCTCCACTTGGAATACTACCAAGATGGGTTGAGAGTGGTGAATGAGCAATGCAAGATGGAGTCCATCTCCTTTGCCATCCCAAATTCAGACTCGCCACCTGATTGCCCTCCATCTCCGCTGCCCAACACACAGTCAAGTTCCCCCCCAAAGGCCCCTGGTCCTTCACCATGCCACAAGAGCCGGGAAGGTCCCCCTCAAGGTCCCCTCCAGTCCACTTTGGGTCGCCTAATTCTAAGGGTGTTTCCAAGGGGCGTGCCTAGGGGCTCTTCGGGGGGAACATAGTCAAAAAGTTGTGCGCAGTGCGTGCGCAGTGCAAGGATTCCCCCTTATGACGTGGATTACGTGGATCATGTGATGTGCCTAAGGCATGCAAAACTAATGAAGGCCCAAGTCCCAGGTGGAAGGACAGCCTGAGTCGACCCCCAAGCGGAAGCAACAATGCCCATGGCATAAGGTGATGGGGTTGTGCCTAGCGTACCATTGTCACCGGTACAAGGAAAGATCCCACCGGTACAAGGAAAGATCCCATAGGGTTCAACGTGAGCGCAATGCATAGGGCGTGTCAACAAGAGGTTGCACTGCCGGTATACTCTCCGAGGGGATACTCTGGGCTGTTTTGTCATGGTGTTGACCACTGCATTCAACCACTTCAGATTATACAGCTCATTGGGGTGTTTTACGATCAACAAGGACCGGCTCTACCATCGCCAACGGGCCATAAACCTGCTACGTTCGTTATTCAGTTGTTAAGTTGTTTAGTGGTGCCAAAAACATCCAAGATGCTGTGTTGTGGTGTCAGGTCACATGAGGATAGGTCACTTTGAGTTTTCCCTTCCCAAAAGGTGAAAAATTCATGGTTTTGGTGTGTTGTGACATCAAAAACCAATAAAGCATCCCTTTTGACCTGCTTGATTTGTAATGTTCTAGGACAATGATCTAGGATAGACAGTTGCTCCTTACCGGAGAGAGTGAAGTGCCACCTAGTAGTGGCGTTCTGACATTTTTTTGCGGCACCATGATTGACTACTGTTGGAATCAAAGCAAACAGTTTTTTGGAAACCAGTACCACATGTCACTTTTTTTTTTGATGAAGCTGCAACAGTTTTGCAACAATGGGAATGAATCTTGGATGACAAGTACACTCGTAGGATACAAACACCTTCTTACGTTGAAATCGCTTTAGTTTAGTCTCCTAAAAGTGCCTTTGAACTCACACCTTTTGCATCGTGAAGAACACTGGTCACATTGGGCACTTGGTTGCATTGGAACCCGATTTGAGGATTAAACGATCGCCGCAACAGCCTCCGTATTTGGCCACTGAACAGAATCTTTCACGGACCGAGCACCACTACCCACATTCCTCAATGGACCGGAAGACAAAAAATTTTTGCAACCATCACTGCTTGGTATACTTGATATACACCTGGACCATGGTGGCAGAATTGCAACGAAATGTAGGGGAAAGGAAGGTGACCCAATAAGCGGCATACTTAGCCCTCACCCCCTTGCGCACAAAAGGGCCAACCCTGTGTGAAACCTATGTTGTTTTGAAAGGGGGGGGGCTTGTTGTTTGGTGTGCATGCAATGCAGCGCTTTTTCGATTTTTTCTGAGATTTTGCTTGGTGATGAAACCCTGCCGCAGGAATTCTTGGATGCATTTGGGTGATTCCTTGAGGCTTCCAAATGATTCCTGTGACTTCCTGTTGGCTTCTGTCTGGAGCAAGGGACAACCGTTACAATGCAGACCTCAGGCATTTAGGGTGAAAAGGGGGACAAATCAACACAGCATCATAGTTTGGCCCAAACCGCTCCTGCGATGTGTCACAGCCAGTGCCACCACATGAACCACAAATGACGACATGCACACAGTTGCATGGAGCACTGTTGGGGGCGGCAGACACGGGCCCCGGGGGGGGGGGGGGGGGGATGGGGACATTCAGGGTTCTTAGTTACGGTGCCTGGTGTATTATTCTGGGTAAGAAGGCTGGGTACATGAAGGATGTAGGGTAGTAGTGCCGAGCAAATTAGGGATTTTGGGCTGTGTTGCTAAGTGCATGAAAGTACTGTTTGGGTACTGGTGCTTAGTTCATTAAAGGTTCTTGGTGTTTGTGTCCAGTGAGTGTAAAGGTTTCTGGGTGGCAGTGCCTAGCGCATGAAAGATTTGGGGTAACGGCTGCATGGTGTGAACTATTTTGGGTAACTGCACACCAACCCAAAATCCTTCATATGCCCAGCACCGCTAGCTAGAATCCTTCATGTACCCAGCACCTGCCTGAAGGGGAGTGGGATGCGCATGCACGCACCGTGCATCCTTTTTATTTGTGTAATACACCCAACCCTATTGTTTTGCTTGGTTGATTATGCATCTTGAACCATGCACAAACAAAGTGCCACATGTTAGGCTGCGTACGGCAACAGATTCTGAGTTGATTTACGCAGGATTGACCAAGAAATGCGCCAAATGGAAGCAGCCTGGTTGGTTGGGTCAAGCGGGTTGCTGGCACCTACAGACATTAGGGATGACCTGTATACACAGTGGATATCCCAATCATCCTAGTCGTCTTCATCATGGCTTCTCTCCCCGTCGACATTTCTTCCAACCCCAGGACGATATGTCCCTAACCAAGCGATCAAGTATGAGTTGTGTGGGCCTTTCCCTGCTTCATCACCCGCTCAGTCATTCCCCTCCAGCCCCCCCCCCCTCAAACATATGAAGGGAAGTGCGATGAAAGTTGTGAGGCAGGCATGGCTGGAGCAAAGTGCAGTCCGGTACCCAATGTATGGATCGATCGGGACGGGGGTCGAGCTCAGCTACCAAGTCTGATTCTGAACTGCCACAACCTGTAAGCAAGCGTCGTTGATCCATAACCCAATAAATGCCACAAAGGTATGGTCTCTGGACGCAGATCTGTACTTTACATGCGATGACCGGCAAAGTATCAATTGCGTCATCACCCCTGGCCCCGCGTCCAATGACAACCGTGTCCAACGATCACTTGGTGACCAGACCGTACTTTTTCAGTCCCCACATTAATTTGGTTCTGAATTTCATGGAGGTAGGTTGACTCTGTTGTTGGTTGTGCAAGGAGAGGGGGGAGTTTCATTGGTTCTCGCATACCATCTGCAGGCTCGCAGGCTCGTTTGATTTCCCATGTTCAAGTATGCTGCGCAATGTAGGGCTCCCTGAAGCTGATGGCAACCGCTGCATTTGCGACCACTGTTGTAGCCCCGCCGGAGTCAAATGGGTTGTCCACGGTCCCTAAGTGTGCCTTTGATGCAGTCAATATTGAACAGTACCGAGATCTGCCCCGCTTCCTCCGCGTCAGCCCTCGATCTCCAAACGTGACCCTTGAGGTCCTGCAGGAGGCGCTTGGGCCCTCCGTGCAGCCTGTGCCCTGGCTTCCTTCAGGGTATTACACCGTGGACGGCACTGTGAAGCTGGCCAGTACTCGGCTGTTTCAGGAGGGGCATGTGTACGGTATCGATGGGAGCTCCGTTGTGGCAGTCCTGGCAATGGGCATTCAACCCGGTGACCATGTGATCGATGTGTCATGTGCCCCTGGCACGAAACTGTGCCTGATCGCTGATCTTCTGCAGGCAGAGCCAGGTGGCACACAGGGGCTGGCAGTGGGGGTGGATGGGCGGTTGCAGAGGCTCTTCATTGCACGGAGCCAGGTCACGAAGTACGGTCTCTGCAATGTGCAGCTGATCTGGGCGGATGGCACGCAATTTACGCGTGCCACAGCGGAGCAGGGACTGGGGCAGAGCAGCACAAAGCCGCCGTTTCGGGATGCCGCAGGACGGCCTTTGTGCGTTGCGAACGTGCGGAAGTTCAAGCAGCTGCTGACCAAATTGCAGGACCGATTTGTGAAGGAGAATGGTGCCACGCAGGAGCAGCCGGCTTCGGTGGCGGCGGTGCTCCGGGGGCCACCCGCGGTGCTGCAGGAGCTGGGTCCGGCGGGCTTGGTGATCATGGAGCCTGCCGCCGTGCCGGAGGCTGCCGAAGGCGGGCTGTTCGATGCAGTGCTTGTGGATCCGGAAAGCAGCCATGACCTCGATGTCCGGAGGATGGACAAGCTGCTGACGGGGGGCCTCTACTGGAACTCCGCCCCGGCAGGACAGCTCGCCAAACTGTACGAGCACCAATATGCACTTCTTCTGAACGGGTGGCGCCTGCTCAGGCCAGGGGGTGTCCTTGTGTACACGACTTGCAGCCTTCGGCCCGAGCAGAACGAGGACATTGTGCAGCGGCTGCTGCGCGACATGCCCCCGGGCAGCGTGGAAGTGGTGCCAGCGGTCCCTGCTGGGAGCACTGTGCCTTGCAGAGCAGGCACCACCCCAGGCTCCGTCTACCTCACCCCCCAAGTCTCTGGCACTGGGGGTTGCTTCATTGCGAAACTCAAGAAGCCTTTGTTGGCCACCTGCGCTGATGACCCGGATGTCACTGCACGCCGCCAGGAAATGCCTTCTGAATGCAAAAGCTGAGTCTAGCACTGCCACGTGGCCCGCATTCCGGTAGGAGCATGTGTCTACAACAAGAAAGCAGGGCTTGCAAGGCGGTGCATCTTTTCCGGTTTTGACGTTGACCCTGGGACTGATGATGTAGGGTCTCCTCTATGATGTCCCCGATCGACTCCATGAGTCAGGATCCTGACCACAAGGGGCATATGTGCAGATAGAGGGCCCACTTTAGTATAGACATCAGTTTCACCGGGAAGCACCATAAATCAAGACTCGAACTAGGACCGAGCTGGGTCCTAGTCTTGCTTAACGCATTGGAGATTACCGTTGAACAAAGACCGCTTGCTTTAGAGATATGCCTCCACGGTCAGGACGATCGTCCTGAAACACAGATCAAAAACGGCTCATTTTCACCTCCAAAATCACCACCGTGTGGCATCATGGTACATGCCGTGTTGAACACCCATTTGCCATCCTTTGATAGCCCAATCGCCATGGAAGAACAACGGCCCTCATTGCAAACGCCCACTTGACACACCGGCGATTGTCCTGAGTTTTCGGGACAATCGTCCCGAAAACAGCCCAAAAACGGCCGTTTTTGGACACTAAACCGGCCGTAGAACGGGCTAGACGGCTCGAAACGGCACAAAACTTGTTTGTGGTGATGCACATTTGCTCTCCGGTCGTTTTGAGCTACTTGGATGCCGGTTTTGAGCCCTGGTGTGGTCGCAAGGACTTTTTAACCGCGTGCTGCTGCTGCTGCTTGCTGCTTGCTACTTGCTAAAACGTGTAGCTCATCCTTGGACCCTAAAAGGTGGTGTAAAACCTCGACAGGGTAAACCCAGCTCGTTAATAATCAAGACTCGAACTAGGACCGAGCTGGGTCGTAGTCTTGGTTACCGAGCTGGGTTTACCCTGTCGAGGTTTTACACCACCTTTTAGGGGCCAAGGGTGAGCAACACGTTTTAGCAGCAACAGCAGCAGCAGCAGCAAGCAGCAGCAAGCGGTTAAAAAGTCCTTGCGACGACACCGTGGGTCAAAACCGGCATCCAAGTAGCTCAAAACGAACGGGGAGCAAAGGCGCATCACCACAAACAAGTTTCGTTGCGTTTCGAGCCGTCTAGCCCGTTCTACGGCCGATTTAGTGTCCAAAAAAGGCCGTTTTTAGGCTGTTTTCGGCTGTTTTCACGACGATCGCCGCTACGCCAAGCAGGTGTTTCCGATGAGGGCCGTTGTTCTTTCATGGCGATTGGGCTATCAAAGGATGGCAAATGGGTGTTCAATAAGGCGTGTACCACGCCGTGGTGCCACGCGGTGGTCCATTTTGAGGTGAAAACAAGCCGTTTTCTGGCCGTGTTTCAGGACGATGGTCCTGACCGTGGAGGCACATCTCGAAAAGTCCTTGCGACCACACCGCGGCTCAAAACCGGCATCCAAATAGCTCAAAACGACCGGGGAGCAAAGGCGCATCACCACAAACAAGTTTCGTTGCGTTTCGAGCCGTCTAGCCCGTTCTACGGCGAATTTACTGTCCAAAAATGGCCGTTTTTAGGCTGTTTTCGGCTTTTTTCAGGACGATCGTCCTGAAAGTTCAGGACGATCGCCGCTACGCCAAGCAGGTGTTTCCGATGAGGGCCGTTGCTCTTTCATGGCAATTGGGCTATCAAAGGATGGCAAATGGGTGTTCAATAAGGCGTGTACCACGCCGTGGTGCCATGCGGTGGTCCATTTTGAGGTAAAAACAAGCCGTTTTCTAGCCGTGTTTCAGGACGATGGTCCCGACCGTGCACGCACATCTCGAAAGCAAGCAGTCTTTCTTCAACGGTGATTTCCCATGCGTTACGCAAGACTAGGACCCAGCTCGGTCCTAGTTTGAGTCTTGATTACCGAGCTGGGTTTACCCTGTCGAGGTTTTACACCACCTTTTAGGGGCCAAGGATGAGCAACACGTTTTAGCAAGCAGCAGCAAGCAGCAGCAGCAGCAGCAGCAGCGGGCGGTTAAAAAGTCCTTGCGACCACACCGGGGCTCAAAACCGGCATCCAAGTAGCTCAAAACGAACGGGGAGCAAATGCGCATCACCGCAAACAAGTTTTGTGCCATTTCGAGCCGTCTAGCCCGTTCTATGCCCGATTTAGTGTCCAAAAATGGCCAGTTTTAGGCTGTTTTTGGCTTTTTTCAGGACGATCGTCCTGAAAGTTCACGACGATCGCCGCTACGCCAAGCAGGTGTTTCCGATGAGGGCCGTTGTTCTTTCATGGCGATTGGGCTATCAAAGGATGGCAAATGGGTGTTCAATAAGGCGTGTACCACGCTGTGGTGCCACGCGGTGGTCCATTTTGAGGTGAAAATGAGCCGTTTTCCAGCCGCGTTTCAGGCCAATCGCCGTAAGCATGGAGGCACATCTCTAAAGCAAGCGGTCTTTCTTCAACGGTGATTTCCCATGCGTTACGCAAGACTAGGACCCAGCTCGGTCCTAGTTCGAGTCTTGATTAACGCATTAGAAATCACCGTGGAGGAAAGACTGTTTGCTTTAGAGATGTGCATCCACGGTCAGGACGATCGTTCTGAAAACACGGCTCAAAAACGGCTCATTTTCACCTCAAAATGGACCGCCGCGTGGCACGACGGCATGGTACGTGCCTTGTTGAACACGAACTTCCAATCATTTCATAGCCCGATCGCCATGGAAGAACAACGGCCCTCATTGGAAACACCTACTGGGCACACCGCCGATCGTCCTGAGTTCTCACGACGATCGTCCTGAAAACAGCCCAAAAACCGCCATTTTTTGGACACTAAATCGGCCATGGAACGGGCTAGACGGCTCGAAACAGCACGAAACCTATTTCCGGTGATGCACGTTTGCTCCGGGGGACTCCATCGTGCTTGACAACCGGGCTGCGGCTCGATGCGTCTCCAAGCCACCCAGCCCACAGTCGTCCGACTATGATTTGCACGATGCAGCGTACCAGCTTATCTCCACCAAGGCACTCCAAGTACGTTGGGCACGTGGGCATCGGGACCCTAAAAAGGCGCATAGTTTGCAAGATTATCAGGACAGGATTGGCAACGAATTAGCCGACCTCGCAGCCCGAGCGGGCAGTACCATGCACCCTTGCCGTGGTCTGGGCAGCACATCACCCGCGGATATCCTCTTGAACGGCCATGTAATGCCGTCCCCTGCCCGTAAGTGGATCATCAAATCACGCCCCCAGAAGCTGGTACACGAGGCGCATTGGACGTCATGGCTGCCTTTGCGCGCGGTCAACCGAGATAAGTGGGGTCCATGGCTGTGGGGGACACTGCGATTGCCGGGGTATGGGGCACCCTGGGAAACCGGGCCGGTGCTGTGCCCACGGTGTGGACAGCGCCATGGCCTTGCAGTGCAGGAGTGCCTCTTGTCATGCCCCTCCGAATCCCGGTTTTGGGACATTTGGACCGACGCATGGGAGACATGGAAACCGGAGGCAACCAAGTGGCGACGAACGGCGTCCGCAGACGAACTGCGCATGTGCACCCGCTTGCAGTTCCCACACTCCCTTCAACGATCCTTCCTTCCAGTCCAGGCGCACTGGAGGGTGGTAGTTGCCACATGGCACTTCCACGTATTCCAGCGATTGCAGGCGTGGGTCGTTGACAAGCTGCAGCACGCCCCAACCTTCGTCAGCAACAAGCGGCCCACGCACATTGTCCCACCTGTTGCTGGGGCCCTGCCGCAGGTAGCTAAACCTACGGCCCGCAACATTTGGAACCACGTGAGAGGCGTACTGTCGATCCCGCCGCCATCAGAGCCACGTTTCACAGATACTGCGCCCACGGTGGAGGAACTTCGGTGGCAATTGACACAAGCGGTCACCACTGCCGAGCGCACGTGGGTCTTGGAGGCCATGGCCCGGCACCACCATGTAGCACCGCCGCGCAAACGGCCCAGAGAACCGTCGCCGCCACCGGCACAGGCTCCGGTCTCACCGCCGCGCGAGTCTCGTGAAATTCATGCCGGACCCTTCCTGGAACAAACTAGGCGTCTCATGCTACACGCCCAAATGCAGGCCGCACGACTCTGCCTGGAAGAGGTGGCGCAGGCACTCGCCCGGCAAGCCGTCACACAGAAGTCCCTCTTCTTGGCACACCACCACGAGCACTTGTGCCGGCAAGCGTACTTCCTCTACAAGGAACATACGACGCGGTGGTATGTAGAAGCGCAACAGGCGGTCTACCACTTGTCCTGGATGGCGGATTCTCGCCGACTACGTTTCCGCCAGTGGCGAACAGCTGTCCTCCCCGAGGCGCGGTCCACGGTGTCGCGCAAGCTCGCCGTGGCATCCTCGTGTTGGGAGCAGGCACATGTTTCGCTGTCCACCGGCATCCAAGCGGAAGAAGCATCCGAATGGCGGCATATGTCCCAAGTGCACGCGGTGGCCCTTACGGCCTTACGGCGGACGACTTTGTCGGACCCCCGACAGGACATCCGGGGGGCCACCGCACAGCGCATGAAGCGCTTGCGGGACGAGATCCCACCCGAGACACACAAGAAACGGAGGACAGAGGCGCCGGAGGTTCCTAGTGATCTCCAGGATATGGAAATCCCGCTGGAGGACATGGGCGATGTCATAGTCTTGACTGGATTGTAACACCCTGAGAGGTCCGGGAGGACGCGCATACCCGTGCAAACGGGGCGACAGGGGTGGGGCAAGGCGCAGGACTCGTTCCTCCCGCCACCCCGCCGCAGCCGTCTTGGTGAGGGTAGGTCATACCAAACCCATACCCAAAGTCGGCCCTGTCACTGACCCATGACCTGCTATGTGTGTACTCTCAATGGACACTTGGTGGAACTTCGGTCACGAGTTAAAAAAAATAAAAAAAAAAAAAGATGCACGTTTGCTCCCCGGTCGTTTTGAGCTACTTGGATGCCGGTTTTGAGCCCCGGTGTGGTCGCAAGGACTTTTGGACCGCCTGCTGCTGCTTGCTGCTGCTGCTGCCGCTGCTTGCTGCTGCTGCCGCTGCTTGCTGCTGCTGCTGCTAAAATGTGTTGCTCACCCTTGGACCCTAAAAGGTGGTGTAAAACCTCGACAGGGTAAACCCAGCTCGGTAATCAAGACTCGAACTAGGACCGAGGTGGTTCCTAGTCTTGCGTAACGCATGGGAAATCACCGTGGAGGAAACACTGCGTGCTTTGGAGATGTGCCTCCATGCTTACGGCGATTGTCCTGAAACACGGCGCAAAAACGGCTTATTTTCACCTCAAAATGGACCACCGCGTGGCACCACGGCGTGGTACACGCCTTATTGAACACCCATTTGCCATCCTTTGATAGCCCAATCGCCATGAAAGAACAACGGCCCTCATCGGAAACACCTGCTTGGCGTAGCGGCGATCGTCCTGAACTTTCAGGACGATCGTCGTGAAAACAGCCGAAAACAGCCTAAAAACGGCCATTTTTGGACACTAAATCAGCCGTAGAATGGGCTAGACGGCTCAAAACCGCACGAAACTTGTTTGTGGTGATGCGCCTTTACTCTCCGGTCGTTTTGAGCTACTTGGATGCCGGTTTTGAGCCCCGGTGTGGTCGCAAGGACTTTTTAACCGCCTGCTGCTGCTGCTGCTTGCTGCTTGCTGCTTGCTGCTGCTGCTTGCTAAAACGTGTAGCTCATCCTTGGCCCCTAAAAGGTGGTGTAAAACCTGGACAGGGTAAACCCAGCTCGGTAAAAATGCACATCTGTGGAGCGGACAAGGACTTGTGGCAGAGTGAGTGCCAGTCGATCAAGACTCGAACTAGGACCGAGCTGGGTCCTAGTCGTGCGTAACGCATTGGAAATCGCCGTTGAAGAAAGACCGCTTCCTTTAGAGATGTGCCTCCATGGTTACGGCGATGGTCCTGAAACGCGGCTGGAAAACGGCTCATTTTCACCTCAAAATGGACCACCGCGTGGCACCACGGAGTGGTACACGCGTTATTGAACACCCATTTGCCATGCTTTGATGGCCCGATCGCCATGAAAGAGCAACGGCCCTCATCGTAGCGGCGATCGTCGTGAGTTTTCAGGACGATCGTCCTGAAAACAGCCAAAAACAGCCTAAAAACGGCCGTTTTTGGACACTAAATCGGCCGTAGAACGGGCTAGACCGCTCAAAATGCAACCAAACTTGTTTGTGGTGATGCGCATTTGCTCCCCGGTCGTTTTGAGCTACTTGGATGCCGGTTTTGACCCGCGGTGCAGTCGCAAGGACTTTTTAACCGCCTGCTGCTGCTGCTGCTTGCTGCTGCTGCTGCTGCTAAAACGCGTTGCTCACCCTTGGCCCCTAAAAGGTGGTGTAAAACCTCGACAGGGTAAACCCAGCTCGGTAATCAAGACTCGAACTAGGACCGAGCTGGGTCCTAGTCTTGTGTAACGCGTTGGAATCAGCGTGGAGGAAACATTGCCTGTTTTTGAGATATGCCTCCACAGCAAGGAGGATCATCCTGAAAAAAGGCTCAAAAACAGCTCATTTTCACCTCAAAATGGACCACCGTGTGGCACCGCGGCATGGTACATGCCATATTGAACACCCATTTGCCATCCTTTGATGGCCCAATCACCATGGAAGAACAACGGCCCTCATTGCAAACGCCCCCTTGACACACCGGCGATCGTCCTGATTTTTCAGGACAATCGTCCCGAAAACAGCCCAAAAACGGCCATTTTTGGACACTAAACCGGCCGTAGAACGGGCTAGACGGCTCGAAATGGCACAAAACTTGTTTGCGGTGATGCGCCTTTACTCTCCGGTCGTTTTGAGCTACTTGGATGCCGGTTTTGAGCCGCAGTGTGGTCGCAAGGACTTTTTAACCGCGTGCTGCTGCTGCTGCTTGCTGCTGCTGCTGCTAAAACGTGTAGCTCATCCTTGGACCCTAAAAGGTGGTGTAAAACCTCGACAGGGTAAACCCAGCTCGGTAATCAAGACCCGAACTAGGACCGAGCTGGGTCCTAGTTTTGTGTAACGCATTGGAGATCACCGTTGAGGAAAGACTGCTTGCTTTCGAGATGTGCCTCCACGGTCGGGACGATCATCCTGAAACACGGCTAGAAAACGGCTTGTTTTCACCTCAAAATGGACCACCGCGTGGCACCACGGCGTGGTACACGCCTTATTGAACACCCATTTGCCATCCTTTGATAGCCCAAACGCCATGAAAGAGCAACGGCCCTCATCGGAAACACCTGCTTGGCGTAGCGGCGATCGTCGTGAACTTTCAGGACGATCGTCGTGAAAACAGCAGAAAACAGCCTAAAAACGGCCATTTTTGGACAGTAAATTCGCCGTAGAACGGGCTAGACGGCTCAAAATGCAACGAAACTTGATTGTGGTGATGCGCCTTTGCTCCCCGTTCGTTTTGAGCTACTTGGATGCCGGTTTTGAGCCGCGGTGCAGTCGCAAGGACTTTTGGATCCCCTGCTTGCTGCTGCTGCTGCTGCTGCTGTTGCTTGCTAAAACGTGTTGCTCACCCTTGGCCCCTAAAAGGTGGTGTAAAACCTCGACAGGGTAAACCCAGCTCGGTAATCAAGACTCGAACTAGGACCGAGCTGGGTCCTAGTCTTGCGTAACGCATGTGAAATCACCGTTGAAGAAAGACCGCTTGCTTTGCAGATGTGCCTCCATGGTTACGGCGATGGTCCTGAAACGCGGCTCAAAAACGGCTTGTTTTTACCTCAAAATGGACCACCGCGTGGCACCACGGCGTGGTACACGCCTTATTGAACACCCATTTGCCATCCTTTAATAGCCCAATCGCCATGAAAGAACAACGGCCCTCATCGGAAACACCTGCTTGGCGTAGCGGCGATCGTCCTGAACTTTCAGGACGATCGTCCTGAAAACAGCCAAAAACAGCCCAAAAACGGCCATTTTTGGACACTAAATCGGCCGTAGAACGGGCTAGACGGCTCAAAATGCAACGAAACTTGTTTGTGGTGATGCGCCTTGGCTCCCCGTTCGTTTTGAGCTACTTGGATGCCGGTTTTGAGCCGCGGTGTGGTCGCAAGGACTTTTTAACCGCCTGCTTGCTGCTGCTGCTGTTGCTGCTGCTGCTGCTGCTAAAATGTGTAGCTCATCCTTGGCCCCTAAAAGGTGGTGTAAAACCTCGACAAGGTAAACCCAGCTCGGTAACAAGGGTCGCTTAGGAGGTGGGAAAAAGGTTTGCAGGGGGGGGGGGGGGGCAGGGTTGTTTGAGCCCCCTTTCCCCAGAGGGGGTGGGGTCAGGGAAAGGGGCTCCCGTGATAGAGCCCTTGTAAAGTGGCGGTCTGAGGACCAATCGTGGCTCAGAAACTGACACGAAAAAACTTCCCCATGGTATTACCTCAAAATGATCAGCGTGTCATGGCGATCATTTTGAGGGATGTATGTTAGGGTGCTCTAGACCCCCACCCTGGACAATGGGCTTGACCGCCCCCCCCCCCCCCCTCCCTGCAAACCTTCCCCCCCAACTCCTTCAACTACTGTACATGGCAACAGAATTGTTGTTGGGATAGTCAGTCACAATGTGTGTTCACACATATGAGCAATGAAAGCTGAACATTGCTGCATGTGTGGAGTGCCTTTGCCCCCCCCCCCCCCCCGCCAGGGTGGGGAATCCCGCAGATGTTGGAGGTGCATGATGCTTGCAGGGGAGGGGATGCCACCATTGGCGAAATTCGCAGTTTTGCTGATTCTGATTTTTGCAAAGTCTGCGAAATTTTGCAAAGACTTGTGCTTCTTACAGTGGACCCTACAATATGGCATTGCTGCATATTGGCTCTTTTTCTTTTTGATGAACGAAATAACTCAATGAGGTTGTTGCTGCCCCTGATGATGATGCAGCAGATGACCCAGCAAAAAAAAAAGGCCCAAGTTTTCTTCCTGTGTCGAGGAGAGATGAAGTGTTTCAAGGATCCTGCTTCGTTTAGAAGTTTGTCACACAGAAGGAGTTGTTATTGCAAACAGCCATGGCAGAAGGAATTGTTATGGCAAGCAGCCATGACAGAAGGAATTGTTATGGCAAACAGCCACGAGCTTGTCTCATTTTGAGATAAACAAAGCGGTGTTTTGGCAAAAGCAGCCCAGTTCTTGGTAGATATCCCAATAACATCTGCAGAGATTGAGCGCTCTGTTAGCCTGGCTGGGTATGCGAACAACAAGTATTGGCACAACCTCCCGAACGATACCCAGTGTCTCACCATTATGCTTTTGTTCAACGGGGACATGAAGGGTAGGTTTGCAACCCGTTAGTCCGGACAGTAAACATTTGTTGCATTGCTGAAGGAAAAGTGTATCACGTGTAGTGCCTATGCTTTGCTTGTGGTTTGGTTTCGAAGGGACCTCTGTGTCGCATACTACGTTGCAAATTTTTGCAATTTCACAAAAATTTGCAAAGGCAGTGGGCATGTACCTGGTGCACACCCTCTTGAGGAGACCTGCAGTGGAACACACGTTGTGTGTCATTTTTCACTCAATTGCCAGCAGACATTGAGTACCATGTCAGTAGAACCCTTGATGCATCTAATCCCCCCCCCTGATTTTTCTGGCTGCAACTCCAGTCAGTTTGTGGGCGGCTCAGGAACACAACCGCCTCCAGCATTACCAAAGCACACCATGCTCTTTGCGATGGTATGCAAGAACGCTATGGGTGTTTGAACATGATTTGCAGCCTCCTGGCCCACTGCACAGACACAAAGCAGCCCCACGCACCGAACCCCCCCCACCCCATCGTTGTAGACAGGTGACCCCGGTGTTTTGGTTTTTGTGAAGCAGTTGTTTGAATGGGTAGTGTACGGGGGCGCACCGTGCCTGTGCGCGTGCTGTGCAAAAAGTCAGCTGTTTTCCACCACCGGTAGCCACGGGTCCCAGGGTCCTGAATTCTGCACCCCATGCTGTTTGGAATTGATCATGCATACTTCTGTAGGTGGGTGGTTTGCAGGGGTGCTCCCAGGATAAGCAGCGTAATAATTGGCGCTGTGCCTGCGCTGTGCCCGCGCTATGCGAAAACGCCCCCTAATGTGACAAATTTGATGTGTGTGCTCATAGAACAAGGGTTGTGTAGCCGTGGGCCAGTGGCACAATTGGTTAGTGCATTCACAATTACATAAATATTATCCCATCGGCCAAAGGGGGAGCGTCAGCGCGCCGGGCATCTTTTTTGACCCGTGCCCCACCGGTGACCTTTTAGGGGGTGCACCAAGCGCAGTGCACGCGCAGTGCAACTATTTGGACGTCTAGCCGTCCTAGAACCCCATACTTTGTAATACTATGGGCATTATTGTTGTTTGACAATGGGCATTTTGATGCTTCTTTCATATTCGGGATATGTTATATTTGGATTCTCACCCAGTTTCACCAATTTTCATCCATTTTTTACTCGTTTCCACCACATCCACTCCTTACTAGGTTGATTTCTCCCCACCATGGGGGCCCCAAGAAAGCAGGGGTAATGTAGTCATATTGATTTTTCCCCACCATGGGGACCCCGAGAAGGTAGGGGTGATGTAGCGGATACTGAGTTTGCGCTTCGTTCTTGTGACGTGAGGCAAAAACACCGTCCAAACCGCTTGCGGCTTGGGGACTCATTACCATAACGGAATCTATGGGAAAGGTGAAGGCAAAGTACCGTTTGCCAGGAACAATACAAATGACATTTGGAGTTGTTGAATTCACAGCTATTGTCTAATTATGCAATGTGCTTTGTAGGGAAGGTGCGCAGTCCATCATGGTCTATTTGGGGGGGGCCTTCTCCATCAGAGGGTAAATCTCGGGCTGAAGTCGGGATAGTTAATAGAAAGGTAGCGTGCCGGGCGCGCGCCGGGCAAACATTCCCCCAAACGTTTGCCTATCGATGATGTTGCCATTGCCCACATGCATTAGGTTTTTGAGAATGATGCTGAGTTGACGATGAGTTTGACATTATTTGTTCCAGATGTCTGGGTGGTGAGACCACAGAGGTCCATTCACGCCACCTCCTGTGGCACTAAAAGTTTTGGGATAAAGCGCCCCAATAGGTCCTCCTATTGGCACTGCTAGCTTAAGTGCAGAAGTCAATCCAACACATTAGAGTCGCTGCGATCAGAAGTGGTGTTAGCCGGTTAGTGGTCAAAACTGTGACCCAACCTTGTGCACAGTCTCACTCCATCCACTGCCAAAGGAAGAGACAGCAAAACAAATACCCCACCACAAGATGACACATGTCACCCACGACACGTTGGCTGAAGACCGGTCACAAGGAGCATGAAGGGGAGAAACACACAAGACCCAGGCACAACAATTCAGCAAAATGCCAAGAGAGGAGAAGGTGATGTGGAAAACCCCAGTTTGCCCAACCGCCAATACTGGTGTTTACCCTCCCTTATGATGGTGACCAGAGTGGCATGGTTGCCCTATCACCAAAAAAAATTGTGAGCCTCTTGTACGCATTCTCGACTCTTCCTTGTTCTGTGCAAAATCCTTCACACAAAGGTGTTGATTCTGGGCTTTGTGATGCTGATCATGCCCCCTCCTTGAATACAACCTCCTCCACCTCAAGCTCTACCTCTACCTCTAGCTCCAATGCCGACTCTTGGCGTATGTGCTGTGTGTCTGCCAAAGCGCTGCAAAACACAGTGGGATCTTGTTGGATGGTAAATCATTCCCACAACATAACCTACACCTTGGGAAACCAAGGGGAACTAGTCACGAGCTGTGTTCTGTTTATTTACCGTGGCCTGACTTATGTTGTGCTGCTGAAACCAGATACTGTCCGAGCCGTGAGAGTTCCACTCTCCCCAAGTGGGTCAATGGCACAAACATGTTGAGCCTGTTTAGAAAAAAATAAAATTGTTTTGCTGTCTCTGCCCTGTTCCCCCAATTATGTAGTTTCATCTGACTGTGCCTATGGTCACATTTCTTTGCTTCTGCCCCATCCCTTTATGTTTGTATTCTGGTAACAAATTGACGGTGGTGTGGTGTGGGTTGAGATTTCAGAATTGGCAGTGCTGGATTTGCATAAATCAGCACCCCTCAAGGCAAATGGGGCCGAGGACATGTCTTGAACATACACTCTTGCCTGGGTCTGCCCAGATTCAGACCAGTTGACCCATTTGAAAATGAGCTCAGGGCACTGCACAGTACAGCTTTGTCAAATGAGGATGGCTTGCATGTAAGCAGGCGTAAAACTCGACCAAAGGACAGTAGTTGATGGTAGTGCTCTCCCATGAGTGGGGGCCCAACCCTTCAGGGACTCCCCCCCCCCCCAACGAAGGATGCAAGTACATAAATTGTGCAGTGATATGGCTGGGCTGGCAAGGGCTGACCCAGGCGAGATGTTGGAGGTACATTGACAGCCAGCCCAGACGGCCTATGAAGCATTTGATAACCTTGCTAGCGCGGTGGCCTCAAGGAAACATTTGGTGCTGATCTGGTTTGCGCTGCAAGAGCGGCACGGCAAAACAATTTGTGGTTGCAGAACATTGCAATGAATTGAACTGAGTGAGTCTGGCATGAAGTGAGGATCATGCTGGTGATTTCAAAACCTGACATCGTGGCCCCACGAAGGACCGCCTCAGGTCTTGGGTGTTAGGATTGCGGTTACCCAGCAGCGGTTGGTGGTCAACCCAAGCTGGTTGTCTGCTAACCAACAGCAAGTGCTGATCAGCCAATGCACTGCCAAGGCCCAGGTCAACTGGAATCCTGCAATTTGTGTGTGTGTGTGTGTGTTGGCGCCGGGGGGGGGCGGGGCTACGGAGAGCCCCTGGTGTATGTGGGCAGTTCCAGGTACCTGGGCAAAGGGGGCAAGGTCCTCTTCATTTTGGAGCAGCCTCTCTCTCCGTGGACCGCCTGCTTCCTGTGTGGCTAATAGGTATGCCAGACCATGAAGGCCAATGGCCCTCTGACTGGTGCATGCAGGCCCAGGGCTGCCCTAAGTTCAGCGAGTACATCATGTTGGCCAAGGCCAACGGCTGGGGCGACCTCGTGTCTCCCGACGTGCTGAATGTGGGTCCAACGGACGGCCTCGTCATCGTTGACATGCAGAATGACTTCGTCCCCATGGACGACCTCAACCCCCATGGAGGCGCTTTCGCTGTGTCGGAGGGCAACCTCATCTGCCCTCTGATCATGCGGCTGGCAGAGACGTTTGCGAAGAATGGGGGCCTGGTGGCAGCGTGCAAGGATTACCACCCTGACGACCACTGCTCGTTCATCCCCAACGGGGGCGACTTCCCAGCTCACTGCATCCAGGCACGTCCTGGAGTTCCTATGTCTCAGGGCCTGAGAGAACGGCACCTGCAATCCCCTCCTCTCCCTGTCACTTTTTGGAAGTTAGTACTTGGCCCTTGACTAAAATGGTGGTGTGAAGTATTTTCCCGACACCACGTTTCTGCAATTTTTGCTCCAGTGCTTTCTCAGCGCTTCACTCCAACCCCTTCAAAGGCCCGAACAGCTACAGCTGGGCACAGAGTGAGCGTTCGCGCGCCGGGCACACTCCGGGCACGCGCTGGGCATCTTCTTGGGCCACTGTCCACCAATCACCATTTTCGACTCCCTCCCTGCTTTGCCTCAGCCCGTATCCACACCAAACAATCCACAAATTGACTGGCCCCTTGAGTCAGGGACATCGACTCACAATCCACAAATTTTGTGGCCCCTTGAGTGCAAGGAGCAGTGTTGTGCTGAATGTATTGACCCCCACGCTTGTGGGGATAATACTGTTCGTTAGGCACATGAAATTTGAAATGTATTGACGTTGAATGCACCTATTTCACCTAGTGCAACATGCTTTGTAGGGAGGGTTTGCAGTCCACCCTGGTCTACTTGGAGGGGGCTTCTCGAGGGGAGGGTAAATCTGGGGTTAAAGTCGGGGTCGTTAACACAAAAGTAGTGCTCCAGGCAAACATTACCCTACAGACCCAGCAACAATTGCCTGAGTGCCAGCTGCCGGGGCGGCGTTCCTTTGCTCACAAGAACTGAACCCTGTCCTTGAAAACGTTTTGGGTGCGACTTGAGTCAGACAAGAAGGACTTCCGGGGTGTGCCGAGCATCCCCCCCCCCCCCCCCGGCCGAGAGCTTGCAGCCAGCAGAGCCTACAACCAGCAGCAGAACTGTGTTGGGTGGCAGAGGGGGGGTAAGACCCACTGATCAGGAGAAAGCTGGTACTGATAGACAACCCATGGACTAAGCCCCTGCCCCAGACAATGACATGCGCGTGTTCTTATGGTGCCTCCCCCGCACCCCCGCCCCCCAAACGGTGAGATGGACAACAAAGACATCATTATTGAGCTTTTCAGAGAGATGGGACACCCCATTGATCACATCCGTTTTGCTCGATAGTGGGTGCTGGTGAAGAGAACTTGTGTGTGTGTGTGTGTGTGTGTGTGTGTGTGTGTGTATGTGTGTGTGTGTGTGTTTGTTGTGATGACGCGGCTTCTTCTTTTGGGGAGGGGGAGGTGAAAAAAGTGGCAGTGGCAGAGTGAGCGCAGCCTCTGGTGCATGTATTTGTGGGAAGAGTTGTGGACTTGGGTGTTACTGAGAGCGTTCCTGTGGGAACTTATTCAGGTTTGGGTGGCATGATTGCGGTTACTTGACGGCGGTTGGTACCCAACGGACGGCCATTGGCCAGTGTTTCCGGGGAGGAGTAGGGCACAATGCTGGAGGCGCTCCATGGCGTTGCCATGAAGCCGCCTGGTCCCTCGGGAGACTGGACTCAAGCGATCGGCAGCAAGCACACCATAAAAGTATTGCAAGCTTCAAGGAGACTCAACGTTCATTTTCATGTGCGGGGGCCTCGCATGCGTCCATTTTCACATCTTACGGGTCTCATTGCAAGATTGCGTGCGTGCTTTTTTTTTTCAGGCGTCCTGTTTGTGCAGCCCTACGCTGTGGCAGACTTGCAAAACCGTTGTGAAAATCCTTACTAGTTGCAATAATGTCCATCAGCCTGCAGTCAACCAATAACCACCGTCGGTTCACCACCAAACCAACTGCCAGCGGTTACAGGGGGGAGGGAAATTTAATAAGGGGACAATTTCGTCGGGAACATTTGGTTTTCAGTTTGGTGCTGAAATATCCCTGACGAATCTTTTTGCACAATTTGGGGTTTTACCTGCTCCTTGTGCATCCTCACTGGTGGTGGTAGCCAGGTGTTGTTGTGCTGTTGTTGGCAGTCTGTCTGTTCGTCACGTCCGTTCATCTTGCTCGCTTGGGAGTGAGAAGTTGGTCGTCGCCGGGAATATTTGTGAGTTTGGTTTGAGTGCAAGAACGGCCGCATTTTTTGACAGTTTTGGGGGTGTTGAATTTTCTCGTGTCTGATGGCCCCGCACCAAAATGGAGGTGTGCCGCAATTTCCCCTTTACGAAATTTCCACTGCCAAACTGTCCCCAGATCCCCCCCCCCCCCGGTGTAATCGTCAACCATCCCACCAGATCCTGAGACCTTCCTTGCCCCGAGTGCCCCCGACGCCCATATCCCATGTCCGGTCTCCCGTTCAGGGCAGCCTTGGCTCACACTTCTACCAACCGATCGGGCAGTGCGTACAAGACCTGCGCGCGAAGGGGAAGCGGGTGGAAGTGGTATTCAAGGGCTTTCACGAAGGCATTGACTCGTTCGGGGCCTTCCGGTACCCCGACGCCGCGCCCTCGTTCTCCCGCCTGGCGCACAGCACCGCGGCCGCGACGGAGGCCCCCGAGCGGCACCCGCGGCTGCACGGGTGCGCACTGGTCACGTGGACGGGGGCGTGCATCCTGAAGCGGTCCAATGAGAAGGAGGACATCAACGCGCCCCCGGACGTGCTCGCTGCCCACCGCCGCGTGACGCTGTCGGAGTGGTTCCGGAAGGAGGGGGTCCGCCGCGTGTTTGCGTGCGGCCTCGCGGCGGACTTCTGCGTGCTGGACACGGTGTTGAATGCGAAGGCCGAGGGGTTTGAAGAGGCGTACATGGTTTTGGACGCCACGAGGGCTGCGCACTTGCCGGGTGTGCCTAGGCTGATAAGGACGTGCCGCGGGGGGGGGGGGGGCGTACGGGCGGTCACCGGCTGACGTTTGCGCAAAATTGCGAAGCACGAGCACCAAAAACCCAGATTTAATGTCCATTTGCAGACATGTTGTTGAGTTTGGGAAGGGAGCAAGAGTTGTTGACACTGCCAAGTAAGCTGGTTCCATGGGTTCCTCCCAGTGTGGGCTGTGTGATTTTGGGTGCTCTTGCAGATTATCGCTCTTTTGGTGCTAAATGTGGTGAACTACCTCTTGGCAGTTTGGTCCAGCTCCTATTTTGTGCGGACTACGGCGATTCACTGTTGGGGTGGTGTTTGGGCTGAAATCTGGGTTCAGCCCAAAAACTGCCAAATTTGGGCACAAAAAAAAATCAATAGTCATCGCTAGGCGACGATCCCAAAATCAACATCACCTATTGAAAATACTTTTGGGCCACTCTCCTCTCACCGGTTGAAAATACTTTTCCCTATTGGCTTGAACAAGGAATGTAAACACTTTGTTTCTAAAAACCTCAACATTTGTGTACACCGGGAAATGCCGGCATACGTACTTAGCCTTTATGGCAGCCTTCCACCCACCCACCCACCCACCCACGAGTGTGCTCTTGCCACAATGCACGCGCGGTTCAATTTTTTGGGATATCTGGGGACCTCTCGGGACCAGTAGCACCCACATAGGTCCCGATAAATATGTGCTTGTTGTGCCCATTTGTTGTAGGTATGCCATTTACACATGAGGTGGCGTAGGTACTCAATTATTGTTGTCTCACAGATGTGAAACAACATGTCTTTGGCATGGGTTGTCCCAGCACCAATATCATCTATGATCATGAAAGCACACTGGAGAGAGCCCCTGTAGTTGTTGTGGGCCCCTCAAAGCTGGACGGCGATTTCTTGAGCATCCCAATATGAGGTGACAATCACACATGATTGTACTCCAGTTCACCGATTGGAGTTCTACATCCGTGGCCCATCGCTGTCACCCCTTGGAACAACCCCCATCGACCGAAGAACATAAACCAGACACAGCAATCATCCAAAAGCCTCTGGGTAAACACAACAACCATCCGGAAGGCTCCCCAAAATAGCGACAACTATGCGGAAGCCTCCAAGAAATAATAGTAACAGTGCAAAAGCCTCCAGGACAAACCAAGAACCATCTAGAAGTGCTGAGAAATAACGCCTCCAACAAATCACAACAATCATCTAGAAGCCTCCAAGAGATGACTTCAACCATCAAGAGGCCTTGAAACAAGAACAAAGACTACCTGGAAGCCTCCAAGAATGATTGGCAATCAGAAAAAAAAACTAGGAAGAAAGGGTTTGTGCCAGCAACTAAGGTTTTCTTGGGTTCTATGGGCTGTTTGCATGGATGCTTCTTCGGATGGTTCACCGGTGTTTGACCCCTAGTAGTTGTCAAAGTGCGGACAAGGTGCGTGTGCAGTGCAAGAACAACGACCACCTCCTCCCAGCCTTTTTTGGTGCCTGCACATCTTTGTGGGGGAGGCGGGGGGAAGGGGCTTGCACACTCCGCACCCTCCTCTGACAAACCTTTGCCCAGTGTCTCTAGCATGTGAGTGTCGGATAGCTGCATCAGGATGTGCACCCTGGGGTTGTAAACCCTGGCGTTTTGAGTGCCCCCTTCGGTGCATAGTGGAAAGTCGTTTGTCCAGACCTCCTCGGAGATCCGGCGGGATTCTTGAGCACCTTGTGGAAGTTGGCATGGTTTCACTCACCGCCGTTCTCACACTTGCCCAGGCATGGGGCAGTTTGGCAGCGGCTTCCTTTCAGACCCTGCCACACTGAAGGAGATGATGGCGGCCCGCCAAGTGCGGCTCATCCCGAGCGCTGCGCTCCTGCCCAAAGGCTCCACGGACCTCATCATCTCCGGCTTTTCAAGCAGCAAAAACTTCCCCCAGCAGCTCGGCCCTTTCGCCCTCGTCCCAGCCCCGAACCTGTCCCTCTGTCTGGACCTTGAGGCCGGGCGGTGGACCGCATCTTGCGAGCACTCGGAGGAGGTGCCACAGGGGCTGGAGCGGAGCAGCAGCATCACCAGCCCCTTCTGCATCACCCTCGGCAGTTCGGCGCGGACTAAGGCAGGCATCCCGGAGGACGCCCACTACTGCGCCTGGGCCTACGGGTGCGGCCTGGGCAGGCTGACCACCCGCGCCCAGGCCTACTTCTCCACGACCTCATCCACCGCCGCCTTCCTTGTGAACGGCGGGTTCGTGTACCTGGGGAAGGACCATGAGATTGTTGGGGTGCCACCTTCCTCTCGCCCAGCCTCCCTGTCCCCCCTTCTCTCAGCCCTCCCTCAGGCTGTTGCTTGGTGTGGTGGACACAGGGCTCAGAGGCCAAAAGCAGTTAATCGGGCTCCAATTTCCGGCCTCTTCAGTAAATTTGGATTTTCCCCTGAGACACTTTTTTCTGATGTGGTTGTGTAGGTGTGGCCCCCAAAACGACCCCCAGGCTTGTGTTTAATTATTTTTGGTAAGGGTGCCCCCCCCCTCCTTAAGACCAGAGTGACCATCATGGGATCATGGGAAAAAACGAAATTTACAAGGGGGAAAATCTGACCACTTTTGGGTCCCAGACCCCCCCCCAAAAACCCTTTAAGCGCAGCCCTGACGTCCCCCCCCCAGGTCTCCAGGGTCACGAAGCCATTGACTTCCCTCCCTCTCTCGCCTCTCTCGACCCTCCCGTGGCCATTCACTGACTGCTTCACTCAAGTCCCCTCCCTGTCCTTCTCACGCTCACTCACACGCCTTTTGTCCCTGCGTCCCTCAGTCGCTGACCCTCCCTCTTTCCCGACCACCCGCCCTATGCCGATTTGTGCAGTCGATCGCTGCAGGTCGCTGGGACCCCCACGGGGGCGGGGCACAAGATGATCACGGGACGGCATTCACGACCAAGACCCCCCCCCCCCCCAACGGCTCACGGTGACAGTCTAGAGCTGGATTTCACTGCGGAGGACCCCTGCCCTGAACACGGGGAGCGTGAGGACGGCGTCCTCTGATATGTAGGGCAATTGCCATACCATACCGTACCCTTCCTCTCTCCATCCCTTGCAGCGTCCTGCTCCCGCCCCGCACTCATGCGTACCAACTCCGAGCCAAAACGAAGGGGAAAGAAAGCCCCGTTGTAAAGCGGCGCCTGCGCCCGCACATGCAACTGACATCCCGTTTGCACGTGTGTGAGTTTCGTAAACGGGTACACTGATGCCACGCAAATTAACGCGATGTGCATGGGGAAGTCGGGTTTCCAATTGTTTTTTGGGGGGGAGCCCAATAGAGCCCCGCAAAACTGAGGGGGGGGGGGCGGTTCGGGAAAAGGGCTCAATTGACAGGCCCATTAATCACTTATCATGAAATCTGGCGCCAAAGGCGCCGAAAAATTTTTTGAGCATTGAAAATGGTCAATTTTTTTTCCTTCCATTACATGGCACATGCTGAGCCGAATTGGGGGTCCGGGTCACCTCTGGGACCGGGGGGCTCAGTCTCGACAGGATTTTGGGGGCCCCGTCAATCGAGCTCTTTTTTTTGGGAGGGGTGGTGTAGCCAGAGGGCTGTATCGGCCCCGCCCAGCCACGGATCGGACACCCCCCCGCTTAGTCGCCCCCTCCCCTTCACTCCCTCAGGTGCGAGTGCTGTCCATAGGCGGGGGGCTGGCGTTCGAGGACCCGGCCCCGTGGAACCCGGCCTTCTCCGCGGCGTTGGACGGCCGGTGGCACCCCATCAAGGTCGCGTTCCTGCGCAATAAAGGGGTGAAGCTCTTCGCGTGGATCAACCCCGGCGAGGTGCTGACGAGCATGCGGGGCGTGGAGTGGAGGGTGTGCGAGCACGGCGCCTTCGTCTACCTCTTCCATGAGGACCTCCAGCAGGAGGACGAGCGCGACATGTTCTTCTGCATCAAAGCGCAGACCAACGCCGTGTTCGCGGAGCAGATTGGCCGGATCTGCAGTGAGCGCGCGCCCGAGAGGACGGCGATGGACTCCGAGTCGCTCCTCGCCAGTGGACTGAGGGGCGTTGTGAACGCGCTGGTGTCGTTTCGCGCCAAGAGACCGCGCACAGTCCCGTAGCCGCCGCCCGCGCGCCGCACGAGACGATGCCGCGCCGCACGACAGGGCCCAGCGCAAAACAGCGGAGCGGCAGACCGCACAACCCCCGCGGCCGGGGCACACCCGCCGCATGCGGACCAGAGGCATAGCCGTCCGTCGTCAGCGAGACAGACCCGGAGGTGGTGCATGGGGCGCTGACGGGGGCCTTTGCCGGAGGGAGAGGGTTACGGCCCCTCACACCGGAGCGCCGGGGCGTTTCTTGACTGGGGGCGGGGGGTGACTGCCTGTTCGACACCGTTCTGTAGTCATGAACAATGCTCTTTGCACTGCCGGACTGCCTGTCACATACCCACGGCACACGAACAATGGGTTTGGGCCCCTCGGGACATTCGCGCGGTGTGTGCGCTGTATTTTACAACGGACATTTGTGCAGGACACATTCGTTCCCAAAGGTAAGAAGCCCAAAAGCCTGTGCCTAAAAAAAAAAGAGGCCCGCCCACCGACGGCAGTGGACTGTGCCGATGGCGGTGCAGCCGGACGGACGGTGCTGGTGGCTGTTCGCCAACAATACGTATGGTCACCCCCAGCGGTGGGCGGTGGGCACACAGCGGTGGGCCAGTCCCGGCCATTCTATGAACCCTCGTCCCGTGGGCGGCTGACTGCGAATGAATGGTAATCAACGGCGGTCGACCGCCTGACCGAAGGGCGACGGGGATTGGACGGTGACGGACTGCGGTCTGAGGGTCCTCGTCGACGGTGTCTCGAGGAGCACCGGGGGTCTGATGGCTGACTGGTGGCAATTGTATGAGCGGCTTTTTGGCCATGAATGACTGTGAGGCGATGGTTTGCTTATATGTGACCGGAGGTGGAGCCTTGTGACGGGCTGATGGGCGCATTGGGATTTGTATGGGGCCCCGTCTTCAAATCAGGGCACCGGGAGCCTTGGGGTGACCCGCGGCGGTCGGCATTCGGCGGTTGTCTGGGCAGTTGATGAGTGGACGGTAGGGGATCAGTCACATGCAGTCGGCCGATGGCCGATGGGTCCTGACGCCGTGGCGCATGACAGGGAACTGTGCGAGGGGGAATGGCACATGAGGCAAATGCCAGTGCCCTGAGTGCCCTCGTGCCCTGAGTGCCCTGAGTGCCCTAGTGCCCTCATCTCCACCGGATGGACTTCCCTAGATGCCACAGGAGATGAAGCAGCGGCAGGACCAGAGAGCCAAGAGCCAACAATAGTCTGGCTGGGCCTAGCAAGAAGATGGATGCCTATCATGGACACCCTCAACTATGCAGATGCTTTTATTGTGCAAGGGCCTCTGGACAACACGGGGCCCCTCGCTTGCTATTGGGTCCTCCGCGACCCCCCTCCCCCTTTGCCGGCAACTTTATGTCGCTCTTTGGCGTGGGCCTCCTTGAGTGGCACCATCCTTTGGTTGGAGCACCGCTGCTGCTGTTGAGCTGGGCTTCGACAACAATGTGTGCGAAGTGCCCTCGGCCAGTTGGATGGGGGCTACGCCGGTTGCAGCGTGGGGCCTTATCGATGGTGGTGTCCGAGAGGCCTCGCACGAGCACGTCGCGCCATTCGATTGGACAGCTACCGTACATTCAACGCCATCCGACCCCTGAAGTGATTGTCCTGTGTACACTAGCCTCAGTGCCGAGATATGGCGTTATATCCGTTGGGCTGTTTATATATGAGCGTTTTTCGCAAGACGCCTGCCGCTTTGGTGGAGTCCGGCATGGGCCTCGGCGGGGGGCTGTGCCCGGGCGTTAGCAATGATGGTTTTGAGCAGATTGCTGGGCGCTCCTGCAGCGGGGGAGGCCACAGCAGAAGGGGAAGAGACGGCAAGAACACGTGCCCTTCCTACTGCACCACAGATCCTGCGAGACGGGGGCTGATGGTCAGTCGGTGGATGGGCGGCTGCCTCTTGGGCTCCTTCGGCTCGGCGGGGGGCTCTGGGGTTGCACCAAGTGCTGCATCGGGTCAAAAAGCATTTGGGTGCTTTTCTGGTTTTGCACACCCCCGCACCTTCGTTGCTGACCGAAGGCCTGAAGGTATGCGACGACCCGAATCGGGTGTCTATCAAGTGTGCGCCCACAAACACGGGGACGCCGTCGTGCAGGAGATCCCATCAGAAGTCCTTCGTCTGTAGTGGGGGTTTTGGGAGGGTTTGCTGCAAACACTCACCTCCTGCGTGCCCCAGCGCGGAACACCCCTTTATCCAAAGCACGCGGGACGCTCTTTCCTTGCACTTCGAACCATAACTGAGACATCAATCTGAGGGGCCTCGGGATGCGGCAGCATCGCTGTACTGGATCATGTAGATATCGATGACAGCCAAAGGGCTTGAGCCTGTCATTCTGCCTGCGTCTGCACTGTTTGTGTGTATATCAATGCGGGTTTTGCCCTAGAGCTTTCACTGTGGATAGAAGCAACACCTCAAGCCACCACAAAGCCCTATCTACCATGGAGATTCCAACACAAAATGGAATCTATGGCCGAAGCCTGGCTAGTGTGGTTGTAAGGCCGTGCGTACACAGCGGCCTTGTCCTACCAGCACCAGGAATCGGTTCACTGTATGTTAGTGCCTGTCCCGTTTCGATCTCGACGTCGCGAGTTTGGATGTCATTCCGGTCGTAGCATGACAACAGACACCCTCCATCTCCCCCTGCCCGTCCCCCGACGTACTTGTCCGAAGACGAACACGCGATTGGACTGCGCTTTTTGGGGTTTGGCGAAGCACTTTTCCCCCTCCCTTGATAAGGGGGGAGGAGAAGGGGCACCTACGCGCCGTGCAGCCGAGGGGCTGATCGGTTGGGGGATGCCATGGACGCTTCGCGCCCATTTTGGGCCTACGAAAAAGGTGGCGGCGTTGGGAGGGGGCTGGGGATGACTCGTCTGACCGAGACCATTCGGTCACCAATGTACATTGCCGAGTTTCTTCGGAGGGCGCATCTTGACACACGTGCGCAGGAAGGCGCAAAGGGGGAGGGGTCTGGGGATGGGGTGAAGTTGGAAACGGGGGACTGCAGTCAGGCTTCTCCCGGGGATCGGGGATGTGGTTATGGGGGGCTATGGCCCCCCGCGGGGCGTACTCTCAAACAGATACTTTTAATGAAGCGTCACGGTACGACTGACGCGTCGTACCGCCCCCACGTGTTGGGGTGACCTTTTTGCGGCCGCTGTAGACTGTGGACACTGTGCACCCCACCCGCGACTTGCCATGCCCCGCAGCGGCGGTGCTGACCACGTTTGTAGGCGGTTGCGGTAGACAACAATAATGAGCAGCTGCATGCGGACGTCCTGCGGTTTGTGGACGCACATTCCCAGTGTTAAAGGCCGGGGCGGAACGTCTCTTTCCGAAAAATGGTTGAGTGACACCGCTCGCCCGTGAACATAGGGGGGCGGGTACGACACGTCGTGCCAGTGGACGCCGCGTCCCGCCCTGAAACGTCGTGCCCCGACGCCTGCCGAGTGAACACACTCACCCTGTGAGTCTGTGCAGCCGCAGCCACCGGTCCGGCACTGCAGAGTGCTCCTGCGAACGTCCGAGAACCAGGCAGAGCGAGCACAATCGCTGGAGCCCTGTACTGTGGAGTCTAGAATATATCAGCCAAGTGCATAGGACGCAGAGGACGTACGGCCGTGCCAGTTCAGACGTCACATGAACCTGAACAGAGAGAGTCTCCAGCTGGTTGCCCCCCCCCCCCCCTGGTTGTTAGAAGCCCCTGTCAGGAACATTATCCTGCAGATGCACACCCTAGCACGCACAAGTCAGTGCTGGAGTCGGCAAACCCAGCATGGACTGGGAGCGTGCATCTGGATGCACCTGGTCAACGGCACGGGCAACAGCCCGTCTCTGGGACAACCAACCCGTCAAACAGGACAAGTCACCCAGGGGCTCCGTTGACACAACCAAAACACGTGCAGACCCACAGAGGGTCAGAATGTGCAGTGGCGAGAGGCCAATAGGCGCCGCCAAAGGCAAACAAACCAAAACCATGGCCTTGTGCCCCCCATGAACTGACGCAGCGCATGCGGACTGCCTTGAGGGGGGCCCAGTGGCAATGGGCTGACATGGCTCCGCTCTCTGAAATGCCTGTGTTGCCACGCCGTCTGTACTCGTCCGGGCCTTTCGCGTCCACACTTGGCGGCTTGGACACCGGGTGCCCTGCGTCAAGTCAGGCTCCAAATCCCTCCGCAATCGTCCAGCCTCTTTCCTGGTGGACCCGGGCATGAGCAGAAGGGTTTGTCCAGGAGCGCCCGGGTGCCTGGGTTGAAGGGTGAAGCCTGGCTGCAGGGCAATGCCAAAGGTCTCAGGTGCTCTGCCCTGCCTTTGGATCCTTTTCTAACCGCAGGTCGACCTCCTGGGCTGTGCACCTGCATCCCGCCCCTTCCGTTGATCCACCACATCCCGCGCTTCTGTGTTTTCCCAACACCGTGGCATTGTGTTTGTACCGATCTGTACGTCACTGAACACCCCACATCAACGAGAGCAATGCACGTTTGAAGGGCACTCAGTACATCGCACAGTACTGTCCTGAATCTGTTCCGCTCTGACGTCAGCATTCTTGTGTCTTGGTACCCCGTGCCTTGTCCATTGCCTGTGCTGCTGGTTACGTCGCGCCGAAAGTTAGTGGTGCACCTTGAGGCACTGGATACCCGAAATCTGTCCGTTTTTTGACTGTCGGACTCTGTCGGTGACCACAAGCCGCACAACGATTTCAGGGGTTGAAATTGCCTCCGGAGCATGTGACTAGCATGTCGTGGTGGGCCGGTTTCCCCCCTGTGCTCCCCCTTTCACACACCCCACATAGCGACACAGCCTGTGTGGGCACCCACCCCCATCACGGCCAACCAACCAACGCTCATCGAGATGCCCAAAGGTGCGCTCCGCAAATGGCAGAGGGCACAGTCACGCAGGTGCCCAGGTTTTGGGGGTTGCCATTTGACTGTCGTGACGTCCCTCCCCCCCATTCACACCCATGACCTCATAAGCCCAGAGGGTGATGCGGTGCGCACGCGGTGCAACTGAACCCCCCGCCCCCAAATCCCCAAGCCTTGCAATCGCCTGAAATATGGAACATGGAACACGGAACAAAAGCACATGTGACGCATTGGACTGTCATGTGATAGTGCTGGCGATTGTGGGGATGCCATTTGACCAGCATCCAAGCAACTCACCCTGGCATGCTAAATTAGACCCCCCCACAAACAACAAATTCCCTCCTCAAAAGGCGCACACGTACATACACCCGGGAGTACCAACCGGCATACTCCTTCAGCCTTTATGGCACACAACCCCCAACAAAAAGATGGCCTAGTGATCCCAGTGTCACTTGATGACCGTTCCCCCTACCCAGGAGGGGGACCGGCCGCACCAAAGGGGGGGTTGTGAAGGGGGGTTGTGCTTGGTGTTTGGCCTACGGGACGGGGGTGGGTGGGTGGGTGGGTGCGCGGATACGAGGGCAAAGAAAACGTTGTGTACATGTAATGGGCCTCTCATTTTTGGCTCTTTATTCAAAATTTCATTTTTCCCCAGAGGCAGATTTGTTTGGTTTTGGGTGTGTGGGTGGTTTGGCCCGGGGGCGCAGGATGATCCCCTCAAAAGGTGTGCATGGGGTTCAACAACCTCCCGTTTGCTGCATGTATTGGTACGCCACTCCCCGAAGGTGGGTACGAAAGAGCTCTCCTCAAGGGAGGAACGTGACGAGGCCATGCAGCAGGCCATTCATTGGCCACCCCTGCTGGTGGCCAGCAGGCCATAGTTGGCCCAACCCATCAAAAGACTGGGTTGCTTGGATGCATGGGGACAAGCAGGCATATTCCCGTGATTGAGCGGGACAACGGCTTGGCGTCGTGTGCGACAGGTTCCGCAGGGTTGCCTTGCAGCCTGTGCGCTCCGTTGTTCTTGCAAACGTCGCCGTTGCCCCACCAACCCTTCCTTGAAAGGGTACGCAGGTGGAAGCCAAGCCACTGAACCGTCTGAACGGGGTGTGCTGGCGGTGGGCGCAGTGCAACTAATGAGGCTGCAGAGCGTGAGCCTCTTGCTCTGTCGGCAGAGAGGGTGGCTTCTCGCGCGGTATGCCTTGGAGCACGAGAGGGCCCGCACGCCCAAAGGTCCAAGGGCCACGCTCCAAAACATGCTTTCCTTCCTGTGCATAGGCCCGAACAAAAAAATTTCGTCAAACATCGACAGCATCATGGCAGGGCGTTTTTAGTGGGCAAGCTTTTTTCTTTTTTCTTGTTTTTTCTGTAAAAAAACGTCGACCTCCAACCGCTGTTGGTTGCCTAAATTGTGTGCCTAAATACTGGGCTGGCTACTGGACGGTTCCTTTTTTCAATTTTATTCAAAAACATCCTGGATCATCGTTTGAAATTCATCTGCGTTGTTGGCGGCAGTGCGGTGTCCCATGTGCTCTACACGATCCTGCTGTATGCCCTGGATGTGCCTCGTGCCTTTCCACAGACAGACTCCCCTTTTGCACAAATATGTCTGACGCTTCGGCCCCTCGCCGCCTATTCTTGAAGGCTCAGTGCCCTTTCTGTGCAAAAGTGGTGGCTTTTATTGGAGCAGCAGGCCTTGCGGACAAGGTGTGGACCCCCCCACTCCCCCCCCCCTCTCCCCCTTGAGAAGCCTGTCAGCGCTGGCAGGTGAGTGGACAGCGTGGGGGCAGAACACGGCAACTGTGAGCAGTGGAACAGACAATTTACTCTCACCCACAAAGCTGCACCCCCCCCCCCTCGACCAAAATACACTTCCCCTAGAACTTACCCACCCTAAGCCACCCCTCCACCAGATCGCAGGTCATGTCACAGACATGGCACTGGACACCGGTTGTGCTACGAGGTAGCCTCAATGGACCCCCCCCCCCCCGGTTCCCTGTGTGTGTGTTGGGGTGGGGGGGGGCGGGGGCGGCTCACCACATCCTTTTGGGGCTCGGTAGTCGGGGTCTGACCTCCTCGCGTGCCCTGTCTCTGTGTGGGTGTGGGGGGGGGGGGGGGGGGCTGGGAGTAAGTGGAGGCGACATGACATTGTTTGCTGAGCCCAGCAGCAGGGCAGTCGAACACGAACAAATGGTTTGCCGCAGTGTTACGTCCCTTTCGCAATTTGAGCAGCTGCTGCATGAGATCATGGCCCTCCCTCCCCACGTTCTGCGGCTTGGAGCCACACCTCCAAACAACGCAACCAAAAGTGTGAACCCGGACGCCCTGCCCGCCTTCATGCAGCTCCCCTCCCCCCTGACCTCCGGCTGCTCCATGGGATCGGCGGGAGGAGAAGCGACCCCACCGGCCCTGAATGCCCCTCACGACTGCCACTGGGGCCCTGGACCCCCCGCCCCCTTCGAACCACGAAAAAGGAGCACGTCACGCACCCCAAACAGGCCCCATAACATTTAAGGGGGTCCATGATTTCCAGCGCAATTGACCGGACAAGTCCCACAAATGGACGCCAGAACCCCAAACCAGCAACAGCTGCCGAGGGGTGGGGGTGTAGGTGGGCAGAGAGTCCACACTGCTCCACGCACATCGGTCTGCAATGATAACACGGGGTCAGATCCGATGACACCGAAGGTTGTGAGGCACCGTCGACTGGAGCTGAGCGCCTGGCGGCACACGAGACCACTTTGAGGGGGCGCACCGTGGCACTGTGCGAAAAGTACGCGATTTCCCGATGGCCAAGGTGACCGCCGTAACTACTGTGGTCCCATACGCAGCACTGCTCAGGTTCTTTACTCAGTCCAAATGCTCAGATAATGAGTTCACACAAACTATGTTTTCCACTACAAATGCCAGAGTGCTGTCTAAATCTGCCCCGTGGACGTAGCTCCCCCGGTGGTGGATGGTTTTCAGAGTGATCACGGGACACCTAACTTAGTATTGGGCGCCGTGCAGAACCCCCCCCCCCCCCAAGGCGCTTGCTGTAATTCGAAGTTTCTCGGCCCTGTGGTGGTGGGTGGTTCATGGGACAGGCAGCTTTCACTTCTGAACCCTCTGTGGTAGCCCCCCTTCTCCAGCCCCTTCAGCCCCCTACCCGTGCCTCCACTGTCAGGTGACGCTCGAGACAGACAGTGAAGAGAACCGAGAATACATCCAGAAGGTGGCCGGGAAGGTCGGGTTTCCTGCCCTTGAGACAGAGCCAGACAAAGTGATGCTCGAGAGCACGGACATCATTGACTTCCTCGCAAAAGAGTCGGGTGTGTTCAGTCAGAGAATGCCTCCTGCACCATTTGTGATGTGAAGTGGCGGAGTGGCTTGGGGCCACTCCATCAGGCCAGAGGTGAGGGGTCTGCTGTTGGTGGGCACCCGGGATCTTGGATTGTCATTATCCTCCCCCCCCCCCCCGTGCCAATCCCACAATCCCACAAGTGTAGTGGCGGCGGGAGCAGACCTATGCCAGTGGCCGCGGTCCATTGTGTGTGTGCCAATCCGACGGAGTACGGCGTACGCACACTGCCTTCAACAGTCAGCATCAGATGAGTGACATGGAGTGTGGCCCGTCTGTCACGCACCCCGCATCGGCAGTGGCCCCCACCGTCCGAAGCTCGCGGCTTTGGCAGGGCACCCAGGCAGCAGCATGTGGCTGTGTCCTGCAGTACTGGGCTGTGTGTGCTGACAGTTGGCTGTGCTCTCGCTGCGGATGGCTGTGCAATTGGGCAGCGGTACCGACGTCCCGCACTGGGCCGCTGCGCCCGGTGATGCGCTTGGGCGGTATCGTGGGGTGGCGCGCCTGGGCTACTGCAGGAGGCCTTGCGTTTGGGCAACAGAAGTGGGGTTGGGTACGAAAACCCCAGGGGGGGGGGCTGTGACGTCGGGTTCAAACTCCTGTTTAAGCTCCAGGCATACAGCCCCCTTGCGCTGCGCTGTTGCAAGGCGCGCAGGCCCTGCTGTTGTGCAGCGTGCGGAGTGGACCCAGGTCGAGGGTGCTCCCGGGGGAGCCCACTGCTGAGGCCTGCATGACCCTGGGCTCTGGGGCGTCCGCCACTCACACTGCAGGCAGAGCCCTCAGCCCGGTGGCCAAGGGGGCAGTCTGGGCTTTCGGGGGAGGTACTTTCGCCGCGCGCACCTTTTTGACCCCACCCCACCCCACCGGTGAACGGCGAGGGCAGTTGCCCTCCTCCATGTGGACCCGACACAGAGCAGTGAAACAGGGACAGTCTGGGGGCTCCGTTGGCACAACGTACCTTGGGAAAGGAAGGGTCTGCAGGGGTAAGGGAGGGAGAGGGAGGGCACAAGGTGGTGAGAGGCCGATGGGCGCCGCCGCCTACGGAGGAAAAGGGTCAAGGAAAGAGCAAGGGTAAGTGAGAGGCCAACAGGCGCCGCCAACAGCAGACAGCAATACCACCAGGCGTCATGCCAACCCCCCCCCCGCCCCCCTCACCATGTTCTGTCCAGGCCTGCCGGATGGTCCCCAGGTGCCCTGACGGTTGCGCCAAAAGCGGTTCACGTCAAGTGGCCCCCCTTGGGCTTGTATCTCTTGTGTAGCGCCTATGGGCCCGTGATCCAATGAACATGGCGGGTCACATGGGGCGACAGAAAACGTCTGCAGGAGTTGAATTGCCGGATTGATGGGACTTCCTCAGCCCTTTTCAAAGACCCGATCGACTTTTGTGCACATGGTTCCCCTTCCGAAAAAACAAGAAAACCTGAACTGGACCCCATGCTCAAGTCAAACCCCCCAGCGACGGACACCTGAGGGGGTTGGATCAGGCGGAGGCAGCTGGTGCAGTAGCAGCGTTTGGCAAGGGGTCTGTGCGACATCCTGCGGAAGTGCTCCCAGCCCCCCTTCTTTGGCCCCTTGTCCCTCGGTCACCCAACTCGCCATGAAGCGGAACCTCCAACCCAAGACTCCGGGAGAAGGGGTTTGAGGGTTTGATTGCATTGAACCCTCCGCAGTTTGGGGCAAGAGCTGTTTTGCGGTAACTCTCTGCTGAGGTTCAGCTGGTTGAAGCACACGGTCGTATCTGCTTCGACTGGGGACACAATGTCACAACCCAAGTACTACCGTCTGCAACAAGGATGTGTTGTCAGGGGCAGAAAGGCGTGGGTAGCCCCTGCAGACCTCAGGACTTAACACCATCAATTTGGGGGCAATTTGAGGGCAAACCGCGGGGCGAGGTATGGGGGAGGGGAGCTGTCGTGGTGAACACATTTGCATTCCCTCCCCCGCTGCCGCCCTCTGCCCTGTTAGCGCCAGAGGCCTCCCCTCCCGTAGAGGATGCCTCTGGCAGCATTCCAGCACATCAAGGTCTCTGCCCATGCTGCTGATCTCTGCCGCAGCCTGTGCCCTGCTTTGCTGCAGATGTTGACACAGAGAAGTTGCCTCTTTACGACTTTTTGATGGAGGGTGTGTTGAAGAATTACAGCATCCTCTCGAGGCACGTCCGAGAGAGGGAAGGGGCTGAAGCGTACTTGGCCATCATCAAAGCTGGTCGTGGTGAAACTGGTCGTGGTGGCAAGTAAGGCGCTTGGGAAGTCGTTCAGGGTGCAGATGAAAGTCTCTGGGAGCGGCAAGATTTTTCAGGGGCCCAGTGTTGTCCCGTAGATCCAGCACCGAGTGGTACCCTGCGCCCCCCCCTGGCACTGCCTACTTAGTACAATGACCCCATCTTATCGCCATTTTTCGGACCGCCATTTTGTGGTCGAGACCGTAAGGTCACAAGCATGTGAGCCCATTGTGTGTGGCAAACAAGGAAACAGGGGGCTGAAGCATGCGTGTAAGACTTGTTTCTGCCCATCACAGCATTGTGCTTTGGAGTGCAGGCCACTTTGATCGGTGTTGATGTGATTGGGATGCCGTACTCAACATGCACCCGCTTCATGTCCATGCTTGAGCGTGGCCTCGTCTAAGCACGGTGATTTCGTGTTACTGTGGTTTTCTGGGACAGCCATGCTTGAGCAAGGGGGGAGGGCATGCGGGGATCTGCTCTGTCATGATACTCTGCCGCGATCAAAACCGGCAGGATCCAACTGAGTCGAAATTTGCAGTGCAGCGCTGGCTCTACGCAGCAACAGCACGCAGATATTCGGGGGCAGCTGTGCTGTGCTGTGGGGTTAGCATATTCTATTCTATACGGTTGGGGAGGGAGTTGGAGTTGCCGTTGGGTGGCGCACGTTACCATTTTGGAACCCAGCTGGGCCACTAGGCGGGGGAATGACTCCCAGCTCCTGAGTTCCCTGAGTGCTCCAGGTGGTTCATCCGAAGCTCATGAACCATGAGTTGCACACTGGCGACACGAATGTAGTCACCCCACACGGGAGACTCAATGCACACGCATTTGCACGTATTTGCGGTTAACAAAGGACAAAGTCCCAGGGACCAAAATTGATGCACAGTGCCAGTGAGGGGATTAACCGGGCCTGCCAAGTCGACACGGAAGATGCTCGTGTATTTTATGTTTCCGATTACAATGTGTTGCCTGATTGTGATCGCATTTGAGCCGGTGCAGATTGCTTTGGGCACACTACAGATTGACACTGTTCTGCATCGAGTGTCCTCCAAGCGCATTTGTGCCAATGCTTTGTATGCGTACTGTTGAAGTGCCTTCACATACTCTCTACACTTCATGTGCACAAGAGCACGTCAATTTTTGTTTCCAGTAGCCTATCAGCCAGTTAGAATGTTTCAGCCTTGGCCTGCTAGATGGCTTCAGCATTGGTGCTCTGGAACGTTTCACCGTCAGCCCGTTGGGATATTTGAGCTATTACTGTGCAAATTCTTATGAGTTACGGAAATCATGAATTCTCAATGCGAGGCGTCAAAATTGCCCAAAAGGAAGCACATAAATGCAATAATTTTCTGCTCAGGCCCTTTTGCAAATTGCAAAAAAAAATTGACACTAACTTCTGCATGTCTTGCCCTACCGCTCACTGCTTCTGCTTCGCTTTTGGGGAATATGTAAAAGGAAAGGATTTGTTTTATGGGTGCTGCATCCAGGGCCCAGGTGCTGCATCCAAGGTGCTGCATCCAGGAACCTTCGCAATCACTTTTCTGTCATGCCCCATGAGAGCAGATCAGGCTGCACTGTCTGATTTCTGAAGACTTCGTCAGAAAATTAAGTTTTTCCTCTGTGGGTGGGTTTTCTACTAAGTTCCAAAACTTGGTAGAAAATTTTTTCTACCAAGTAAAAAACTTGGTAGAAAGAAAAATTTTTTACTAAGCCTTTTTTCTAGTAAAAAGCTTAGTAGCAAATTTTTTTTTCCTCCTGGAGTGTTCGCGCAAAGCGGTCCAGTGCTGCTGCGTACCCAAGTCGCGTGTCTTTGGCGAGTCCCCGCACCGCTGTGGCGTCGTATGTGGCCCCCTTACTCCTCATCGGTTGCCATTTGGAAACGACGTATGGCCTGCACGAGGGCGATCGCATCGGCACATCGGATGGCGACCGCTGATCCCGGGTCAATGAGAGCAGCGGCGTGTGCGTCAGCCCCTCCTGCACCGTCTGCTAGCTGATCGTCGGGCACAACGGCGGCGGCAGGTGGCGGATCGGGGCCGGTGCTGGTGGGGACGGGGGGGCGGGGGGCGCGTGTGGGCTTTGGGAGGGCTGCGATTCTGGCGCCTGTGGGTGCTGGCCCTCCCTGCCCCGCCTCCCGTGATCGCTTGCCAGTACCAGTGCGGATGCCCACATACTTTACATGGCGTCTTGGGCGGCCTCGAGCAGTTGATAAGTTCCCCTGTGTTGCGCGATCTGAAGTGTGGCTCTCCCTTTATCCAGAGGAAAGCCGGGGCTCCCGCGGCGTCCTGGGTGGACTCGAACGTTTTCTGGTACTCTCCTGCGGGCACTGCGGCTGGGACCTAAGCGTTTTACTTTGTGGAAAAAAAACTTGGCCTCTTGAGTTAGGGTCAAGGTTAGACATGGTAGCACATCTCTCATCTTTCAAGGGGAGCATGGGAGTCACTAACCCCCAACTCAAGGGGCCACACCAAAGCATGGGAGTCTTGAACCCCAAATGGAGGGCCACACCGAAGCATGGGACTCCTTAACTCCAACTCAAGGGGCCACACCAAAGCGTGGGAGTCCTAAACCCCAACTCAAGGGGCCACACCAAAGTGTGGAATCAGTACACCATAGGCCCAAAGCCGTGAACATTTTGCTAGCCAAGGCATGCAGCCCGCCCCATGGATGTGGCAAGAGGCCCAACAAAGGCACAACAAAGTTTTTGTTGACGATGTTGATGCTGCCCCCCCCTTGTTTTCACCAGACAACAAGGCCATCCATGACTTACCCCCCTCCCATTGAGGTTGATGAGGTTACCTAGTGGAAGGAGACCTTCTCGGCCATTAATGAAGGCCGCCGTGTCACATGTACGTAGTCCTTATCCTTGCACCGTACCGCTGTGTCACAGCGGAGTTTTGCACTTGTGCCACATACTCCACCCTTGGAATCTGTGATGGCATCTTACTATGGCTCCTTGTTCAGGAGCCCGGTTTTGCGGCGACTTTGTGGTACTCATGGAAGTATGTTGGTGTCTGGCCTTTTAGGTAATGGTGTGTGAGGCTCTCGGTTCTAGGTTTATCGCCTTGATGATAGGAGTTTGAGGCACACCCTTTCAAGGACCTCACCTACAAGAGCTACGTCACATACCATGGTGTATTACTTGTGGGCAGCCTAGACCTCTCTCAGTGTGGATTGGGGCACAATGGGTGTTGCATGGGTTATCCGTGATTCGCCGTGGAATGTGTCGTGTGCACTGAACTTGGTTGAATGGTTGGCAAACCGCACGTTGCAAGCAGCGTCCATTGATATGTCTTTTGCACCACCCTTGATTGGGACGCGGGTATATCATTTGGACAATTTCTATTGGGTGTTGTGCTTGTTGTTGATTGCCCCAACACGTGAATACCCTTGTGTGACTAGCCACACATTGTTGGGGCAAACAAGGAGGAGTTGGTTGTTGTTGATTTGATTGCCGAGGAAGAAGGCATTCAACCACAGCAGCGGAAGAAGTGTGCAAAGGTTCGAACACTTTCGGTGGCCTGGCATTTGCAATTGCACCCCTATATTCCACCTTCATCCGGCAGGATGATGGTGTCGGTTGCCATCCGGTAGGTCTCTTGATGTTGCATTGAACCCTGTCTAGATGCATTGTTAATGGCAAATTGATAGGTTGTGGCTATTGCCTAAAATGACACAAGCTGCTTTGTACTAGGGGGAGCACCTGATGCGGTGCGCGCGCGGCGCACAGATTTGGCCACTTATCCCGACCAAGCAACGGTGCCTACCACCAAGGGGTTTTCTCTTCGTACGGGCCGTTTTCGGAAGTGGGAAGGCCCAGTCTGTTTTGGGAAAACACGCCATAAAAGTAGCCTGCGCGGCGCGGATACTCCCCCCTATACTCGTTCCCAGTTGGCCTCCACACTTGGAACCCGAGCAATGCATGGGGGGGTGGCTCGGATGTACACGGAACCCAAACCAGCACACCCCTCTAATACATGTTTTTTTTGTGATGGTGCACCTAGCAAAACATGCTACTAATGTAAGGTTCTTCATCGTACCTCCCATGCCTCTATCTTGTGTCAATCGGAGGTATGTGTGGGATTGCGCCAAGCCGCAGCAACAGTAGTAGCAACCCTGCTGGTGCTGCTAATGATGCTACAGATAACACCCGTACGTGTGTGTGGATTGTCGCAAGTGGTATGCGGTGCCCCGTCCGGAAAATGGGATGCTAAGGGCGTTTGTCCGTGCTGAAATAAGGTACTTGGGGGCGCGAAGCGCCCCCGGGCCGGCGCCGGACTGGATTCTGGACCCTTGGGGGGAGAGGGAAGGGGAGGGGGGACAGGGATCGCACAAGCCATATGATTATATAAAGATATTGGCTGAGTGCCAACGAATTGGTGTGCATGATGGTTTGGCCTAGGCGGGGCGCCATCAACACAAGTGGCCGGAAATGGACCCGAGGGCTTTATGCCCTTAAACAAAAGTACCACCGTGTGGTGTTCCTTAGTAAAAATGGGGAGTGGGATGGCAAAAAATGGTAAAAAATTTTATTTAGTAAAAAGATTTTTTTTGAATTTTTTTCAAAAAAAATTCTTGACTAAGTTTTACCTCGGCGGGTACTAAGTTTTACCAAATACCCCCTTGAAACACCGTGGTTTGCATGTTACCCCCCACAAACAAGACACGAGACACAGGTCGACTGTCATTAAATCACTCCTGATGGAAATACTGACCTTGGGGACGTTGAGCATGAAAACTGCCAAGCAATTGTGGAGACACTCCCTTGTGCCTCTGCAACTCCGCTGCTTTTACTGCAATCACCCCCAAAACCACACACAATGTCAAAACTCGTGCAAAATTGTCCTAGCGTAGGGGAAACCTCTGCATGTTCCACAAAGCCACTGCAGCTTTGGCCACTCCACAGATTTTTGTGTGCAATACTGATTAAAGCCATCCCCCACACCCTACCTCTGTGTCGAGGCTACACCCTGCAGAAGCAATAGTATCTGCCCTCTAGACCACTATTAGTGGTCCCCATGGTGGATGCTAGTGTTTTTCTTTTTTGCTGTTGCAGCCAAAGACAGAGGTCGAGGCACAACAATCATGGGATGTGTGGCAAGTGTTTTGAAATTATGGGGGACTGGCGTTGTGGGTGGTTCAAGGTGCAGTAGAACCCAGAGTCATGGAGGGCAGAGATGAATATATAGTGGCGCCTAGTGGATCTGCGGCACCTCAATTAAAAGTTGCAGGGGTGGGGTTCCAACAAATGCTTGTTGAAACGAGCAGCCAACCACCCACAACAGCCTCCAAGCTGAAAGCACCAGGCCCGCAAGCATAGAAGGGGGCGAAGTGGTCAGAATATCAAAAGAGGGTTCTGGGAGAGTTGCGGGAGCCATTGTTTGTGTTGTGGGTCACTGTGTACATGGATGGGTTGGCAAAGCAAGTAGGAGGCTCAATGTAGGTCAAATATGGGCTCTAGTATGGTGAAGGAGAAAGCCGCAACTATTTGGCACAAGTGCTAATCATGAGTGGCAGAAGGACAACATCTGAGAGCTGTGGTAGGACTGGAACAGACCAAGTACTGAATGTGGTATTATAAAATGGGTATGATAATGCGGATCAAAAGCCAATTAGCATATTGTTGAGTACCAAAAAGTTAATTGCATATTGGTGAATAGTGCTTGCCATTAGCTGTTGGTACGCCCTGTTTGGCATTTTGGTAAGTGTTTCAAAGTTATTGGGCATATTGGTGAGTGCTACTGGCCAAATTTTTTCAGTTGCCAATACACTACTCAAAATTTCAGTACTGCCTTTTACAGATTCTTGGGATACAATGTCTTTTTTTTGTGGACACATGGTGTCTGGGGGTGGGAAGGGGGGATGGGGGGCTGTTTGGGAAGCGGTCACCATCTCCACAGAAAACACCATGCATTTTTGTGTGGCCCCGAGTTGGCATGGGACTATGTAGCCAGGAATCAGGTTTGGGTTAGGGTTAGGATTAGGACAATGACGCTCTTTGAAGGGTCCTCAGCGCATTTTTCAATTTTTGGGTGCATCTTTCAGTGTTCAGTGTTCAGGAGTATTGCAAACCACCAAGACAAATAACAAACCGAAGAGCAACTCAACAACAACACCCTTGGGATGGTCTCTGGTTTCATGGCAAACCTGTCAAAAAAAACTTGTTGTGATTTCCTCTCAATTGAATTTCATTGCACACAAGAAAAATTGTGCTTCGTTCAACGGCAAAAGCAAATGCTCTGCCATCCCTGGTGACAGTGTTTGGTTTGGTTCAGTTTCCAACACCCACGCAGACTCATTGTGGGTTGACAGCCAGACCATCTCTCTCTGCCCATAGCACCCTCTTGAGCCCTGTGCAGAATGTCTGATGAGGAGATCAGGCACCAGGCCCAAGAGTGTGTGCAGCACATCCATGAGCGCCGGAAGGTGTATGCAGACTTCATCCGGAAGTCCACAGCCACGCAACTGGACCCTCGAGCGGTGCTGCTGGTCACCTTCGAATTCCGGCAGAGCCAAGGCCCTGCACTAGTGGACGTGGTGTGTATTCCGTTTCATGAGGTGTGACTTCATATTCAGTGATCGTGCAAGGAATGTTGTGCAGTGGCACGCTGACCATTTTGCAGACCATGAGTGGGCCCCTGCGCTTACCCTCCCAACTTCAGGGTCTTGTTGGAGTAGCCAAAGGGAAGCTTGTGAGCACTGGTGGGCATTTCTAATGGGGGGGGGGTCCTCGTCATAAACCGAGGACCCCCCGCCACCTCAGCGAAAGTTAAAGCCAGTTAAAGAACAAAGATATGAACATGAACGGTGCTGCAGTGCAGCGGAATATTCGTGAGCTGTGACCGGTCGCCTGTGACACGGAGGCGTTCGGTAGCTCAGTATCCGTTGCTTCATGGCCCCTCGGCCAACAACCAAAGCCTCCACTGTTATGGTTCACCAGGTCACACAAAGGGCGTGACAATTGGCAGTGGTTGTCCTGCATGTCAACCCACCAGCCTTCATGGAATCCCCCACCCCACCTCGAATGGCATGCCCTCCCCCCCGCGTGTCCAATGTACGCTTTGCACGATAATCCCTGACACATTGGAACGGGCGCTTTTGGCATTATTTGCGACACATGTCGCTTGGAGGCTAGAGTATGCAGTGTCGCTCATTCATGACATGGCTTCACTGCATTTGGCGCTTGATGCGCTTTGCTTGTTCCGGGGAGATTCCAGATGTGACTTCGGAGGGAAGGTATGACTTGTCTCAGGCACATGCGACGGTTTGGCAGGCAGCCGGTTGGTTGGGCTCGTATTCTTTGCCCCCCCAAAAGCCGAGCATTGTCCTGCAACTGACTGTGTTTTTGGGAGAAGGCAAGTGCTGCTCTTTCTCAGTCTATTGGTTGAATCCATTTTATATGGGCCTCATGCCCTGTCAAGACACGGGGGTGGGGGGGGGATGCACGCAGTGTTCAGACAAACAGGACAGACTCCAACCCCTGCGCCAGGGCTGTTCCCTGATTCCCTGCCCTGTGGCCCGCGGAGTCTCTTGCAGCCAAGGAGTTGCCTGCACGAAGGGCGTGCAGGGGCAGTAAGACATTCAGTTGATTCAAGCAGGAAAACGGCCCCCGGGCTGACGTCAACTCTGCATTGTTTGTGTTCATCTCCCCCCTGAAGCCCCTGGCCATTTCGCCTTTCAGGCATGCCCCCCTGTGTGGCTGATTGTAGGTTGCAAAAAGAGCCTCTAATGAGATTTTTCAGGGCAACACCCCCTCCCTGCGAAAGGATGGCCCTCATTGTTAGTAATGGGGAACACTTCCACAACCAGGATAAGGCGGGCTCCATCCCTGGTCCAACCATTGTGCCTTGGTATGGTGGTGTGCTTGTGCCTTATCATCTGATGTGTCTTGTTGAAGGCAGCTTACTCCAAAAATGT